>OZ038495.1:88175919-88278419 GCA_964036315.1 Acanthosepion esculentum | reverse complement strand
CATAAATTCGTCATTCACTGCTTCGTTTCTTATTTCCTGTAATGTGACGGGGAGGTCTCGAATTGTACTACATAATGATGTTCTAATATCTTCCTCATATCGTAGAGCTGCAATTATCTTCTAATGGCTCCGTTTTCTTTGGTCTTAGTCTCGAAAGACCATCTGCATGCCCGATTTTGTTTGATGGAAGATACTCCAATTTAAAGTTATAGTTTAATAAAATCGTCCTCCATCTTAGCAATCTATTAGCAGTGTAGACAGGTAGACATTTCTTTGATCCAAATATTGTCAATAACGGCTTGTGGTCCGTCTGTAAGGTGAAAAATCTACCGTAAATATATCTGTGGAATCTCATAAACGCAAAAATAATCCCCAGCTCTTCTTTTTTGATTTGCGAGTAATTTTGTTCATCTGGTATTAAATTTCTTGACACATGCCCGATGGGTTTTAGTGTCCCATCCGGCATTTTATGAAGTATACATGCCGCAACACCATAGACACTCGCGACTATTATTTCCAATTTTGGATCATAATGCGCTAAAAATAAATCTGCTGTTAGAGTCTTAATGATTTTGTCGAAAGTTTTCTGACATTCATATGACCATTCCCAAACTTTTTCTTTCTTCAACAGTTCGTTTAGGGGTGCGCGTAATTTGTGCATGTTAGGAATAAATTCTTGATAATAATTTACTAAGCCCAAGAAGCTTTGTAACTCGGCTAAATATTTTGGAGCCGGCATTTTTTTTTTTATTGCCGTGGCTCTTTCTGGGTCTGGTCTTCTTCCTTCTTCGTCAATAATATGACCAAGATATTTTATCCCCTTCATAAACAAGTCACATTTATTTTCCTTTACCTTAAAACCGTAATTTTGTATCTGCCTGAAAACCTCTTGAATGTGTTCCCAGTGTTGTTCAATATTTTTGCTATTTATCAGTATGTCATCCAGGTATGCGATCGTGAAATCCAGTCAGCCTAGCATAGTATCCATTATTTGCTGAAATATCGCCGGCGCGACCTTGATCCCGAATGTTAATCTCTGGAACTTATATAACCCTTTATGTGTGTTTATGCACAACAACCTCGAGCTTTCCTCATCTACTGGTACTTGTAGGTATGCTTCGCTCAAGTCTATCTTTGAGAAAAAACTTCCTCCGTTCAACTTTGTGAAAACTTCCTCTGGACTAGGGAGAGGATAGTGATAATCCTTAATCGCTGCATTCAATCCTGTCGAGAAATCAGCGCATATTCGTATCTTACCCGATTTCTTTTTCACGTAAACCGTAGGTGCGGCCGATTGACTATATTCCATCTTTGTCAATATACCGGTTTTCACGAGTCTATCCAACTCTGTCTATTTTTTCTAATGATTCGAAAGGTACATTTCTTTTCTTCTTTAAAATGGGTTGCACATTTTCTTTTAGTTCGATTTTGGCCGCCATTTTTTTACACCTCCCGAGGCAGGCTGAAAATACATCGGGGAAACTCTCCTTTAATTTCTCCTTCAATTTCTCTGCCTTGGTGGATAACCTTTCTACTTTTTGGCAGAATGTATTTAGCGGTAAATCCCAGAGGTCAAATTTCTGTATCCAGTCAGTTCCAAATACATTTTCCGTATTTTTTAGAATATACATCTTTAATTTCTTGGTCATCCCGTTGAACGTCAAATTTGTGAAAATATCCCTCTCAAATTTGATTTTTCCTCCTGTTACGACCTGGCTAATTTTTCTGTTCTCAGCATGGTCGGTTTGTTTAATTTCTTCCACGTCTGTAAGCTAATAATGGTTAAATCTGATCTGGAATCTAATTGTAATCTGATTTTTTTGTTTAACATTTCTACTTGTACGTATTTTCGTATATTTATCTCGTCCGCTTGGTCAGTTCTAGTGACTCTTACTCGGCTTTTGTTTTCTTTCTTTGTTCTACAGTGCGAACTTTTATCTCCCAATTTATTGCACGACAGACAAGTCTTGTAGGGGTATGGACAATCTTTGTACCAATGCAAAGTCCCACAGCGATAGCATGGACTGGGTGGTGGTTTCTTCTGAGGTTTCATTTGACTTTTTGTCGTAAAATAATTGGTTTGGTTTGTTTTTGAGGAGGGAGAAAAACGTGTTTGTCGTTGTACTTTTCGTATGTGAGCGACGCCAGACTCTTCGATATCTTTCGAGTCCTTTTTTACGCTTATACATTTCTGACAGTACTCAGACAATTTTTCCAGCGTCAATTCTGGTTCACTATCAAGTTTTGTTAGAATTCTCCGTCTGATCTCCGCATCTTTAGTCGAAACCAGGCCTTGGACTAATATCAAACATTTAAAATTGTCAGGGCTGAGTTCAGATAACTTAAAGTCATCGCAGTGTTTGTTTACTAAGGAAGCGAATGTTATATAGTCTATCCTTTTTTGTTAAATTTAAACATTTCCACCTTTTGTGGAATAGTAAAGTGTTCGGACTAAATAATTCCGTTAAAAGTTTTACGGCTTCCTTGAAAGTCAACTCATTCGTTTTCCTCGGTAGGATGTAGTCTACGAATTTAGTGTATTCGTTTGACCCTATTTTCCTCAGTACTAGACGTACTTTTTTCGCGTCTGACCAATTCCAACAATCAAACTAATATGAATCTTCATATCTTCTGAGGTTAACCGCGAAGGTTTTGTCTTCGTCCCGTGCATAAGTCTTTGATAGAGCTCCATATAGCATTTTGCGAGAATGCCGCTTCATTTCCAGAATTTTGTCCTTTATTTGTTACTGCTTGTAGTAGTAATTCTTGTAGTTCGAGTTACTTCTCTTCGTTTTTCTGTTGAATTTCCAATCGTTTTTCTTCGTTTTTCTGTTGAATTTCTAATTGTTTTTCTTCCTGTCTAGTCTGTCTGTCTTTCCACATTTTTTGTTGCTGCTCGAATTGCATTTTCATTAGTTCCAATATGGTTGCCTTAAAGTCTTCCATGTTTACACCGTAATTTTGTGTAACGATTTTTTCTTTTTTCTCAGTGTAGACTTCAGGTCTTTGTCATCTGTTGTTCTGGAACCTTAGTACGAAAAAATTTTCCTGCGTTGAATTCGATTCTGTTCTGGCTGACAAGTAAAATTCGTGTCTTCGTTACAACTGTTAAGGTTGGTGTCCAAAAATTTTTTTCTTTTTTTTTTAATCTTCGCGTAGAAACTCCGTCGCCTCTGTTATGGACGACCGATAGCAAAAAAGTTTTTTTTTTTTTTTAGATTCTTCGCGTAGAATTCGTTTCTTCAATATCCTCGTCGCCACTGTTATGGTCCAGGTTAGGAGCAAGGAAGAACAACACGAATACAAGAGTAGAAATAACGAAGATATATTACACGGAATAATAATACAAGATGTGGAAGGTATTAGTATGACTGTCAGTCTGGTTTGGAGTGAACTACTAGCGGCTCGACTCGATACGTCTCTCTCTCTTGAGAGGCGTAGTATACAGAGTGTTAGGAAGAGTTCATTCTGTAGTTATAGGTAAGAACCCTTAACAATTATCTATCTATCTATCTATCTATGTATCTATCTATCTATCTATCTATCTATCTATCTATCTATCTATCTATCTATCTAAGTTCAGCCTTTTATAAGATGTAACCTCAGTACTTAGCTGTTATAAATGTTTCCAAGACTATAACCCTTCCTGGAGCCGAGCCATAATCTTAAACATACTCTGTTTACTAACAGCGGCGGGAGCCTTTCTGTTTTTGTCTAGTATGTCATTGCCTTACAAACAAAACCGGACGAATGATTAATGTAAACAATACGTGGCGCCAGTATGTGAGGGGCGCATGGTGAATGTGTGACTTTTTTTCAAAGAAATTTCTTTCCAATATTAGGTTGCGTTTTCCAAGTCGCAGTGTCTGAGAAACCGGAAAATATGGTACATCTCAAGGACGACCGCTTTAGCTATATTGAAGTGCTTTGACAGGGTGTGGCGTAAACGGTTGCTTCACAAACTCTCCAGCTATGGCGTCATCAGAAGAGTAATGAAGTCATAAGTATCGGGTAGATCCTTGAAGGTAGTTGTTAACGGTCAGTCCCCCGAGACCCATGAAAACAAGGCGTGAATAGGTAAACCACAGAAGAAATGAAACTCTTTATTTCCGGCTTCTCGTTCAATTCTCCGCCCTGACGTCTTCGGTATGCTGATAAACTACATCCGGCAGCAAGGCCTCTGATCGGGAGGCGTTCTTAATTGCTATTTTTACCAGGTCCACCCAGACCCGAGGTGGTAGCATCTGTTAGAGACCCAAAAAATAGTTACCTCCCACCCAAAATGTGGTCAAAACACAATGAAAGGATAAAAATAGATTTTTTTTATAGAAAAAGTACCTGTAATACATTTTTGAAAAAAAAAATATCACCAGCCATACATTTGACTGTCGGCACAATGTTTTTTTTACAAAAATACAAACTAATTACTTAAATAGAATACATATTCTATTCATACGAACCTATCCTAAAAAACCTGTCGGCCTTAAATAATCCATTGTGTTTGATATGCCGTAAAACAAAATAAACCAGACCAAACCAGACTCTCTACAAAGACCCTCTTTATAAAAATACGTCAATGAAAACTGATCTCTTACACAGAAAACATATTCTATTCATATGAACGTATCCTAAAAATCTTATCGGCGTGAAATAACGCACTGAGGTTTATATGCCGTAAAGCAAAATAAACCAAAACAAACTAGACTCTACAAAAAAACCTCTTTACAAAAATACGTCAATGAAACTTGATCTACAAACTGATTTCTTACAAAGAACACATATTCTATTCATACGAACCTATCCTAAAACTATTGTCGGCATTAAATAACCCACGGTCGTGTTGATATGCCGTAAAACAATACAAACCAAACAAAACTAGACTCTCTAAAAAACCCCTCTTTACAAAAATACGTCAATGAAACCTTGTCTAAAAACTAATTTCTTACAAAGAATACATATTCTATTTATACGAACCTATCCTAAAAATCTTGTCGGCATTAAATCAGCCATTGAGGTTGAAATGCCGTAAAAGAAAATAAAGCCAACCCTCATCTACAAACTGATTTCTTACAAAGAATACATATTCTATTCATACGAACCTATCCTAAAAATCTTGTCGGCATAAAATAACTCATTGAGTTTGATATGCCGTAAAACAAAATAAACCAGACCAAACCAAACTCTCGACAAAACCCCTCTTTACAAAAATACGTCAATGAAACCTGATCTACAAACTGATTTCTCACAAAGAATACATATTCTATTCATACGAACCTATCCTAAAAATCTTGTCGGCAATAAAAAAAACAAAACACAGTTGATATTCCGAAAAAGAAAGCAAACAAAACGAAACCATGTCCACCATGAGGCATAACCCCACAAAATGGACCAACAATAATTAAGGCAAATAATTTCCCGCGTCATTCCACTGACAGCATTGGTAATTTTGTCGGCGATGACTCCGCAATAAAAGCTTTCTGTTCGCGTCTAGTTTTCTTTTTCGCCTGCATTTGTCTATCGAATTCATTTCCGTTAATTCCAGCCCAGAAATCTGACCACACAAAATTTATGTTGGTTGGTCAATTTTATTTCAGATTGGTCGAAGTCTGTTTCGTGACCTTCTTTGATGGAGTCAAGAGTAATTGCTGATGTCCTCCCTAAGTTTTTTTCTGTCGGTTTCATTTTAAAATAATTAGATTTTATTCAATTATACGGGGTGTGCTCTAAAATATCTCATGAAGATTCAAGCCAAAGAATATGAAAATAAATATACAATAGCATTCTTAACTGATTTTTACCTTTTTTTTTTCCCCAGAAAATGGAGAAACGCGTCGACACGTCTTCCAGAAAATTCTATCCTGTTCCTGCAATACTTGCGCCGGGAATATAAACGCTTCTCCAATGGAAAATCTTCGTCGCTAAGTGGAACCAAAACGAGGCAGACACCAACCTTTCAAATTTCGAAATATCAATTCCTGTAAGCAAAAGATAATAAACAAGTTATTCCAACTGCAGCAGAAGTTTTACTTTTCATATGATGATCCTTAAATTGTATAAAATTGAAACATCCACAAATATCTATAATATAAAAGAAGACAGAGATATGTGTAAACTTAAAGCGTGAGAATTGCTTAAAGAAAGAAAGAAATGTCAGAGTAGAAAAAATACTCCTAGTTTTTTCGTTTTTTTTTTGTTAATTTGAATTTATTACGTATACAACGTCGCTTAGTCAGTGTTTCATTTATTTCTAAAGAGCGATCAAGGATTGCAAAAGCTTTCGGAATATTTCTGTTCTTAATAATAAATTATCCGTTGGAATTACAAGTTTTTATTCTTTTGAATCCTACTTCACCAATGGAATAAAGCGTTTTTACAATTCACAGTTGCAGTTTAGTTTTTGTCAGTGTTCCTTTCGTTAGTGGGTCATTTGATGCCCCCCCCCCCCCCACACAAACAACAATAACGGATTGCTTCAAACCACACGCCCACTCGTGTGGAATGTGACACAAAGTCGAGTTTACAGTGGAGATCCTTATGTCCAAAGACAAAGAAGAAGAAGAAGGAGAAGAAGAAGAAAAAGAAAATAAGACGAAAAAGAGAAAAAGAAAAGAGAGGAAAAATTAACTATGACTCAAGGAAAAAGAAAGGCAAAAGAAAACGAAGAAAATAGAAAGAAAAGAGAGAAGAAGAAGGTAAAAATAACAATGATCCAATGGAGGAGGAGGAGGAGGAGGAGGAGAAGAAGAAGAAGAAGAAGAAGAAGAAGAAGAAGAAGAAGAAGAAGAAGAAGAAGAAGAAGAAGAAGAAGAAGAAGAAGAAGAAGAAGAAGAAGATAAAATAACGACCCAGAGAAGAAAAAAATGCAGGAGAAAATAGCAATGACTAAGAGAAGATGAAAAAGCAAAAAAAGGAGAAGAAAAGAAAAGAAAAAAGAAAGAAGAAGAGAAAGAAGAAGATATAACACTGACCCAGAACAGAAGAAAAAGATAGAGAAGATGAAATTTAATGGCCAAAAATAAATAAATAAAAAATCAATAAGAATGAAGAAACAAAAAATAAGGCAAAGCATGAGAAGAAGAAGAAGAAGAAGAAGAAGAAGAAGAAGAAGAAGAAGAAGAAGGAAAGAAAGAAAGAAAAAAAGAAAGAAATAAAGAAAGAAAGAAAAAATCCGAAAAGAAAATGAACTGAAGAAAAAAGAAAGAAAGAAAGAAAAATTCTGTTGGGAAAAAAAAGGATTCAATATAATTTCAAAGGTGAGGCAAAGAGATACCGAGAGAAATAATTCCTGACCTTGTGTCAAAAAGGTCGAAGGTCATTTGTCATTCAAGATAAAAGAAACCGGATTAATTGAAATATCTTTTGTGATAACATTTTCTGTTTTCAGAGGGAAAATAAAAATGTATTTGGGGCAGAAAGCAATTGGCAGAAAGTAAACCTATGAAGCCATCCCAGTAAGCCCATCATCACCCTGCTCGTTTACCATAGCCTCAAGAAGGAATGTACACAAATGCTTGTGCCAAGGAAGATGATCTAATCGCTGGAATCTCTGGCTAGGAGCAAAACGAAAGTGGGTTACTTGAATCAATTATTTCACACGTTTTACATTTCTGGACCCGAAAAATACATTTCCAAGCACCGGCAAAATTCTCAAATAACAGACATCTATCGGCTTAGATGATATTGGTAGATGGTTTTGGATTTTGTTTAGCGGCATATCAACACATCTATGGGTTATTTAATGTCGAAATCTACATATTGTGAACATAGTTTTATGGCTTCAACTACAGCGAAAATGTATTTACTGTTGGTCATTTTACATTAACTATGAATTGTTCAACTACAATGACAACAGAAAAAATTGCAATATGAGCACTGGTAAAAACATTTGCTGAAGACATTAGGTTTTTAAATATCAGAAATTCATATACAGATGTCCTCAAGGACGTATGGCACAGCGGAAAAAGGCGTTAGTTAGGTTCTGTGGCTAATACTCAAAATGTATGAGTTCAATTTCTGGTTAAGGCCGTGCAAAAGTGAATAAACAGGTGATAACTTACGTCTATTAGACATGGCACGTGGAACTAGAACAGTCTACCCCAGTGAGCGAAATAAAGGGCCCAGTTCGCCATTCCAACCACATGAAAAAAGCAACAGAGATGAGGGCGATAGTCCGAACAATGTAAATAGTGTACAGCTAAAATGCATTTAGTCATATTGTGAATATAGTTTCATGCCTCCAGCTAGAGTAAAAATGTATTTATTGTTGGCCATTTTGTATTGAATTAAGAGATGGTTCCAAGCTCCTAAAAACCTTCAATCTCTCGATCAGAGGCCTTGCTGCCGGATGTAGTTTATCGTTATACCCAGGACTAGTGTGGACCTGGGAACAACAGCAATTAAGAGATGGTTCCACGCTCTTCAAAACCTCCAATCTCCCGATCAGAGTCCCTGCTACCGGATGTAAGTTATCATTATATCCAGGACAAGGGTGGACCTGGGAACAACATCAATGAGGAGGTGGTTCCACCCTTCTCAAAACCTCCAATATCCCATTCAAAGACCTTGCTGTCGGATGTATTTTATCGTCATGCCTAAGACGATATTCGTAGATGAACCCAGATTTTAATGGTAATGACAATATTAACCGTTCCCTTATCCGGTATATATTGACTGAGCGGTTGTAATTTATAAAATGTTTCCGTTAAAAAATTTTTTTCAGGTTAATAGATTTCTTAAGCCGAGATGCCAGGTCAAGACCAATAACATTGCAGAGTCTTCTTTGGATTTTATCAAGACTATCTAATTAAATCAAACCAGATGTGACAGCAATAGCCAATGCATGCCAATAGATTTAACGACAATACCGTGAAAATAATTCCTGAAGAAACCTCGGATCTTCCCCTTTTGAAGACGGCTCAACTGCCGGGTAATGACAACATGTTGATTCTCCTTTGGATTTTATCAAGGAGCTCAAAGTAAATAGCAGAATCACCGGACCATATGTAGCAGCAATATTCTAAGCATGGACGAATTGTAGGTTTATAGATCAGGACCAATAATATTGCTGATTCTTCTTTGGATCTTATCAAGGAGCTCAAGGTAAATAGCAGAATAAGCGGACCATATGTGGCAGCAATATTCTAAGCATGGACGAATGGTAGGTTAATAGATCAGGACCAATAATATTGCTGATTCTTCTTTGGATCTTATGAAGGAGCTCAAGGTAAATATCAGGAGCACCGGACCATATGTGACAGCAAAATTCTAAGCATGGACGAATTGTAGGTTTATAGATCAGGACCAATAATATTGCTGATTCTTTTTGGATCTTATCAAGGAGCTCAAGGTAAATAGCAGGAGCACCGGACCATATGTGGCAGCAATATTCTAAGCATGGACGAATGGTAGGTTTATAGATCAGGACCAATAATATTGCTGATTCATCTTTGGATCTTATCAAGCAGCTCAAGGTAAATAGCAGGAGCACCGGACCATATGTGGCAGCAATATTCTAAGCATGGTCGAATGGTAGGTTTATAGATCAGGACCAATAATATTGCTGATTCTTCTTTGGATCTTATCAAGGAGATCAAGGTAAATAGCAGGAGCACCGGACCATATGTGGCAGCAATATTCTAAGCATGGACGAATGGTAGGTTTATAGATCAGGACCAATAATATTGCTGATTCATCTTTGGATCTTATCAAGCAGCTCAAGGTAAATAGCAGGAGCACCGGACCATATGTGGCAGCAATATTCTAAGCATGGTCGAATGGTAGGTTTATAGATCAGGACCAGTAATATTGCTGATTCTTCTTTGGATCTTATCAAGGAGCTCAAGGTAAATAGCAGGAGCACCGGACCATATGTGGCAGCAATATTCTAAGCATGGACGAATGGTAGGTTCCTAGATCAGGACCAATAATATTGCTGATTCTTCTTTGGATCTTATCAAGGAGCTCAAGGTAAATAGCAGGAGCACCGGACCATATGTAGCAGCAATATTCTAAGCATGGACGAATTGTAGGTTTATAGATCAGGACCAATAATATTGCTGATTCTTCTTTGGATCTTATCAAGGAGCTCAAGGTAAATAGCAGAATAAGCGGACCATATGTGGCAGCAATATTCTAAGCATGGACGAATGGTAGGTTAATAGATCAGGACCAATAATATTGCTGATTCTTCTTTGGATCTTATGAAGGAGCTCAAGGTAAATATCAGGAGCACCGGACCATATGTGACAGCAAAATTCTAAGCATGGACGAATTGTAGGTTTATAGATCAGGACCAATAATATTGCTGATTCTTTTTGGATCTTATCAAGGAGCTCAAGGTAAATAGCAGGAGCACCGGACCATATGTGGCAGCAATATTCTAAGCATGGACGAATGGTAGGTTTATAGATCAGGACCAATAATATTGCTGATTCATCTTTGGATCTTATCAAGCAGCTCAAGGTAAATAGCAGGAGCACCGGACCATATGTGGCAGCAATATTCTAAGCATGGTCGAATGGTAGGTTTATAGATCAGGACCAATAATATTGCTGATTCTTCTTTGGATCTTATCAAGGAGATCAAGGTAAATAGCAGGAGCACCGGACCATATGTGGCAGCAATATTCTAAGCATGGACGAATGGTAGGTTTATAGATCAGGACCAATAATATTGCTGATTCATCTTTGGATCTTATCAAGCAGCTCAAGGTAAATAGCAGGAGCACCGGACCATATGTGGCAGCAATATTCTAAGCATGGTCGAATGGTAGGTTTATAGATCAGGACCAATAATATTGCTGATTCTTCTTTGGATCTTATCAAGGAGCTCAAGGTAAATAGCAGGAGCACCGGACCATATGTGGCAGCAATATTCTAAGCATGGACGAATGGTAGGTTCCTAGATCAGGACCAATAATATTGCTGATTCTTCTTTGGATCTTATCAAGGAGCTCAAGGTAAATAGCAGGAGCACCGGACCATATGTAGCAGCAATATTCTAAGCATGGACGAATTGTAGGTTTATAGATCAGGACCAATAATATTGCTGATTCATCTTTGGATCTTATCAAGCAGCTCAAGGTAAATAGCAGTGGCACGGACCATATATGGCAGCAATATTCTAAGCATGGACGAATGGTAGGTTTATAGATCAGCACCAATAATATTGCTGATTCTTCTTTGGATCTTATCAAGGAGCTCAAGGTAAATAGCAGGAGCACCGGGCCATATGTTGCTGCAATATTCTATGCATGGATGAATGTTAGACTTATAGATATGTAAGATAGATTCTGGAGAGAAAAAATTGCCTCGCACGACATGGTGAACCAATTTTTAGCATCTGACCGAGCTACAAATCAAGAAATTTATTGAGAGCTATCATCTACGTCCTGAAAGGATATTGCCTATAGAAGAAGATATTGTGTATCCATTTTTCTATTTGAACTTGTGTCCTACAGAAAAATAAAGTTTCAGTAAATATCTCAATGTGAAACATTGCCAAATCATTTGACGATTGAGAAAAAAAAAATGCAAGATGTCTTCATTAAAACCAGGCACGTGTTTCCTGCGAACACTTTGGCAAATGGTGCAATTAGTCGTTACGGCTTTGGCATGAAAGGAATCGATTCTTTGTCAACAGCCAATGTCGGTTTCGGCGTTCAGGGCTGTCACCAATTAAGAAAAACGTTAATTAGTATCGCGAAGAATTTCTTTTCTCCAGACTTGATGGCGTCGCCTGGCTGTACGTTCAGCGGGTCCGGTTGCACAGGCGCCTGCATTAGGAGGAAAGACCATTAACGATACCTATGTAGCGCGGTTCGATCTATCTATCTTTGTCTGTCCATATCTATCTATCTATCTATCTATCTATCTATCTATGTTGGAATGTTATATGTTGGAATATATAAACCCTTCTATGAGTAAATAAAATATGGAAACTCGTCTTACCCGACGCATTTCGTCATCTATCGCAGTCTGTTTACATCTATCTATCTATCTATCTATCTATCTATCTATCTATCTATCTATCTATCTATCTATCTATCTATCATTGTCGCACTCAGCATATTTATACATATATAAAAACGACTACAAATCCCAGAAGCATTAAACATAAAAACAAATCCGACCTCAATCAAATGTTATAACTTTAAGAACAAATACTCATATATATATATATCATATATATATATATATCATATATATATATATACACACACACACAAACGCACACACACACACACACACACACACATATATATATATATATATATATATATATATATATATATATATATGTATATATATATATATATATATATATATATCAAGCAAGAAATAGACATATAAATATATATATATATATAGGCCGCCTGACGATTGCGTCCAGCATGAAACAGCCTGTCGCCTCTGAGTGTTGATTTCAGTGAGGAGAAATTAGGTAGACCGTCATTCTCTCACGCAACTGCTTATGCATGAATGTCTATCCTCATTGGGCACTTCATTATTTGTCGGCAGACTAATAAAAAGCTGATGAGAAATTCGAGCGTTGATGATGAGAGATTTGTAGACATTCTCTTACCAGGTTTTATTGTATAGACTTCAATCCTCATTGGGCACTTATTGTATTTTGCCGGTAGACTAATCAAAAAGTGAGGAGAAATTAGTTAGAGCCTTATTCTCTCACACAACTGCTTGTGCATGAATGACTATCCTCATTGGGAACTTATTATTTGACGGCAAAATTATCGAAAAGTGAATAATAATGTGATGTGAGTGAGGAATATAGTTTCTCATACACGTTTGATCTTCATCGAGTACTCAATCTAGGAGAAATCTTTGGCTACGTAGTCTACTGTACATCTTTCATTCGTTTGTTTTTACCATTTAAAAAAAAAATTCCTATCAGGTTATTGCCTCCACGCTAAACAAATGAATTTCGATAACGTACAAAAAAGATATGCCTTTTGTCTAACGACTACACAAGGAGGTCGTAAGAGAGGCTCACCTGCCTCGTCAAGTGGTGACCTTTGTTGAGTCACCCTGTCCCACGCTAACAGAATATTCCATGCGGAATGTTTCGTTGATTCTGTTCAGGCAACTTTATTCACTTTCCAAATAATTAAACATTTATTACACACAATACGTTGTCAGGCGGACAATGTATTTGATCACCGAGGAGTTGATTCAATTAGAAGGATGTTTCTATTAAATTAACAGAAGCACAAGGACAGATATTAAAAATTGACTGAACAAGGATCTCATTCTCTTCACTCTTTCTATATATATATATATATATATATATATATATATATATATATATATATATATATATATATATATATATATATATATATATGTATAATAAATTTTATGGATATGGGTTTGTGACCCTGGGTTTCACGCAGATCTATTTATGCTTGTTTGACTAAGTTTGGTGGGGGAGAGTTGAAATGTACATCTTCTGAGCCTGTTCCTATCTATCTATCTATCTATCTATCTATCTATCTATCTATCTATCTATCTATCTAAGCCTGTTCCTATCTATCTATTTATCTGTTTATGTCATGCTATTAATATCTAACTATCTATCTATCTATCTATCTATCTATCTATCTATCTATCTATCTATCTATCTATCTATCTAAGCCTGTTCCTATCTATCTATCTATCTATCTATCTATCTATCTATCTATCTATCTATCTATCTATCTATCTATCTAAGCCTGTTTCTATCTATCTATCTATCTATCTATCTATCTATCTATCTATCTATCTCAGCCTGTTCATATCTATCTATCTATCTATCTATCTATCTATCTATCTATCTGTCTATCTATCTATCTATCTATCTATCTATCTATCTATCTATCTAAGCCTGTTCCTATCTATCTATCTATCTATCTATCTATCTATCTATCTATCTATCTAAGCCTGTTCCTATCTATCTATTTATCTGTTTATGTCATGCTATTAATATCTATCTATCTATCTATCTATCTATCTATCTATCTATCTATCTATCTATCTATCTATCTATCTATCTAAGCCTGTTCCTATCTATCTATCTATCTATCTATCTATCTATCTATCTATCTATCTATCTATCTCAGCCTGTTCCTATCTATCTATTTATCTGTTTATGTCATGCTATTAATATCCATCTATCTACCTACCTCCCTCCCTCCCTATCTATCTATCTATCTATCTATCTATCTATCTATCTATCTATCTATCTATCTATCTATCTATCTATCTACGTCCATAGTTAAGAACCAATCCAGTTGTCGCGTTGGGAATCTTGTCGCAATATACCCCTCCACCAACATCAACTGCAGGGGTTCGAGACCCGGAGATGAACTCGTTACAATAGCTGATTTATCACCCTGAATGAATCTCCCATTTTCCCTATAAAATCTTTACACTTTCCCAGCTGACGCAGTCAGGGGTGGCGCGCAATTGTCAAAAAGGCGTCGCCCAAACTATCGATTTCCCTTTATCAATCCTACAAGGGGACGATAGATAGATAGATAGATATAAGACTGATATAGATAGGAATAGCCTAAGATAGATGGATAGATAGATAGATACGAATAGACGGATATAGATGCGAACAGGGTAGATTTAGATAGATAGATAGATAGATAGATAGATAGATAGATAGATAGATAGATATGAGACTGATATAGATAGGAATAGCCTAAGATAGATGGATAGATAGATAGATAGATAGATACGAATAGACGGATATAGATGCGAATAGGGTAGATTTAGATAGATAGATAGATAGATAGATAGATAGATATAAGACTGATATAGATAGGAATAGCCTAAGATAGATGGATAGATAGATAGATAGATAGATAGATAGATACGAATAGACGGATATAGATGCGAATAGTGTAGATTTAGATAGATAGATAGATAGATAGATAGATAGATAGATAGATAGATAGATAGATATAAGACTGATATAGATAGGAATAGCCTAAGATAGATGGATAGATAGATAGATAGATACGAATAGACGGATATAGATGCGAATAGGGTAGATTTAGATAGATAGATAGATAGATATGAGACTGATATAGATAGGAATAGACTAAGATAGATAGATAGATAGATAGATAGATAGATAGATAGATACGAATAGACGGATATATATGCGAATATATGGTAGATTTAGATAGATAGATAGATATGTCTTCTATAAGATAGAGAGAAACAAGCCAATATAGATAGATTGACCGATACGAATAGACGGATATAAGAAGGAACAGGCTAATATAGAGAGACAGGTATATAGATAGAACAAGCTTAAATAGAAAACGAAAAGCGAGAACAGCCTTAGATAGATCAATACATAAGGTTTTTATTCTTTATATAGTAATTATTAATTGAAGCAATAAGATAGTGTTGTCTTCCATTAACAATTGAAAATGCTCTATGGACCACTAAAATATTAACGTGAACAGCCAATTTTCTATATTTTGTGTGCGTGGAACACAGGGAATATTACATCCCGCGCCTCATTTCCATCTGGACCCTGGTGGGGGCGGGGTCATGACATAAGAGATATGAAAAGGGACAAAAAAGACAGGGATCACGTGTAAATGAGAGAAGTTGAATTTATCTCAGTTTAGTCTATTCGTATCTATCTATCTATCTATCTATCTATCTATCTATCTATCTATCTATCTATCTATCTATCTATCATTGTCGCACTCAGCATATTTATACATATATAAAAACGACTACAAATCCCAGAAGCATTAAACATAAAAACAAATCCGACCTCAATCAAATGTTATAACTTTAAGAACAAATACTCATATATATATATATCATATATATATATATATCATATATATATATATACACACACACACAAACGCACACACACACACACACACACACACATATATATATATATATATATATATATATATATATATATATATATGTATATATATATATATATATATATATATATCAAGCAAGAAATAGACATATAAATATATATATATATATAGGCCGCCTGACGATTGCGTCCAGCATGAAACAGCCTGTCGCCTCTGAGTGTTGATTTCAGTGAGGAGAAATTAGGTAGACCGTCATTCTCTCACGCAACTGCTTATGCATGAATGTCTATCCTCATTGGGCACTTCATTATTTGTCGGCAGACTAATAAAAAGCTGATGAGAAATTCGAGCGTTGATGATGAGAGATTTGTAGACATTCTCTTACCAGGTTTTATTGTATAGACTTCAATCCTCATTGGGCACTTATTGTATTTTGCCGGTAGACTAATCAAAAAGTGAGGAGAAATTAGTTAGAGCCTTATTCTCTCACACAACTGCTTGTGCATGAATGACTATCCTCATTGGGAACTTATTATTTGACGGCAAAATTATCGAAAAGTGAATAATAATGTGATGTGAGTGAGGAATATAGTTTCTCATACACGTTTGATCTTCATCGAGTACTCAATCTAGGAGAAATCTTTGGCTACGTAGTCTACTGTACATCTTTCATTCGTTTGTTTTTACCATTTAAAAAAAAAATTCCTATCAGGTTATTGCCTCCACGCTAAACAAATGAATTTCGATAACGTACAAAAAAGATATGCCTTTTGTCTAACGACTACACAAGGAGGTCGTAAGAGAGGCTCACCTGCCTCGTCAAGTGGTGACCTTTGTTGAGTCACCCTGTCCCACGCTAACAGAATATTCCATGCGGAATGTTTCGTTGATTCTGTTCAGGCAACTTTATTCACTTTCCAAATAATTAAACATTTATTACACACAATACGTTGTCAGGCGGACAATGTATTTGATCACCGAGGAGTTGATTCAATTAGAAGGATGTTTCTATTAAATTAACAGAAGCACAAGGACAGATATTAAAAATTGACTGAACAAGGATCTCATTCTCTTCACTCTTTCTATATATATATATATATATATATATATATATATATATATATATATATATATATATATATATATATATATATATGTATAATAAATTTTATGGATATGGGTTTGTGACCCTGGGTTTCACGCAGATCTATTTATGCTTGTTTGACTAAGTTTGGTGGGGGAGAGTTGAAATGTACATCTTCTGAGCCTGTTCCTATCTATCTATCTATCTATCTATCTATCTATCTATCTATCTATCTATCTATCTATCTATCTATCTATCTATCTAAGCCTGTTCCTATCTATCTATTTATCTGTTTATGTCATGCTATTAATATCTAACTATCTATCTATCTATCTATCTATCTATCTATCTATCTATCTAAGCCTGTTCCTATCTATCTATCTATCTATCTATCTATCTATCTATCTATCTATCTATCTATCTATCTATCTAAGCCTGTTTCTATCTATCTATCTATCTATCTATCTATCTATCTATCTATCTATCTCAGCCTGTTCATATCTATCTATCTATCTATCTATCTATCTATCTATCTGTCTATCTATCTATCTATCTATCTATCTATCTATCTATCTAAGCCTGTTCCTATCTATCTATCTATCTATCTATCTATCTATCTATCTATCTATCTATCTAAGCCTGTTCCTATCTATCTATTTATCTGTTTATGTCATGCTATTAATATCTATCTATCTATCTATCTATCTATCTATCTATCTATCTATCTATCTATCTATCTAAGCCTGTTCCTATCTATCTATCTATCTATCTATCTATCTATCTATCTATCTATCTATCTATCTATCTCAGCCTGTTCCTATCTATCTATTTATCTGTTTATGTCATGCTATTAATATCCATCTATCTACCTACCTCCCTCCCTCCCTATCTATCTATCTATCTATCTATCTATCTATCTATCTATCTATCTATCTATCTATCTATCTATCTATCTATCTATCTATCTACGTCCATAGTTAAGAACCAATCCAGTTGTCGCGTTGGGAATCTTGTCGCAATATACCCCTCCACCAACATCAACTGCAGGGGTTCGAGACCCGGAGATGAACTCGTTACAATAGCTGATTTATCACCCTGAATGAATCTCCCATTTTCCCTATAAAATCTTTACACTTTCCCAGCTGAAGCAGTCAGGGGTGGCGCGCAATTGTCAAAAAGGCGTCGCCCAAACTATCGATTTCCCTTTATCAATCCTACAAGGGGACGATAGATAGATAGATAGATATAAGACTGATATAGATAGGAATAGCCTAAGATAGATGGATAGATAGATAGATACGAATAGACGGATATAGATGCGAACAGGGTAGATTTAGATAGATAGATAGATAGATAGATAGATAGATAGATAGATAGATAGATAGATATGAGACTGATATAGATAGGAATAGCCTAAGATAGATGGATAGATAGATAGATAGATAGATACGAATAGACGGATATAGATGCGAATAGGGTAGATTTAGATAGATAGATAGATAGATAGATAGATAGATATAAGACTGATATAGATAGGAATAGCCTAAGATAGATGGATAGATAGATAGATAGATAGATAGATACGAATAGACGGATATAGATGCGAATAGTGTAGATTTAGATAGATAGATAGATAGATAGATAGATAGATAGATAGATAGATAGATAGATATAAGACTGATATAGATAGGAATAGCCTAAGATAGATGGATAGATAGATAGATAGATACGAATAGACGGATATAGATGCGAATAGGGTAGATTTAGATAGATAGATAGATAGATATGAGACTGATATAGATAGGAATAGACTAAGATAGATAGATAGATAGATAGATAGATAGATAGATAGATACGAATAGACGGATATATATGCGAATATATGGTAGATTTAGATAGATAGATAGATATGTCTTCTATAAGATAGAGAGAAACAAGCCAATATAGATAGATTGACCGATACGAATAGACGGATATAAGAAGGAACAGGCTAATATAGAGAGACAGGTATATAGATAGAACAAGCTTAAATAGAAAACGAAAAGCGAGAACAGCCTTAGATAGATCAATACATAAGGTTTTTATTCTTTATATAGTAATTATTAATTGAAGCAATAAGATAGTGTTGTCTTCCATTAACAATTGAAAATGCTCTATGGACCACTAAAATATTAACGTGAACAGCCAATTTTCTATATTTTGTGTGCGTGGAACACAGGGAATATTACATCCCGCGCCTCATTTCCATCTGGACCCTGGTGGGGGCGGGGTCATGACATAAGAGATATGAAAAGGGACAAAAAAGACAGGGATCACGTGTAAATGAGAGAAGTTGAATTTATCTCAGTTTAGTCTATTCGTATCTATCTATCTATCTATCTATCTATCTATCTATCTATCTATCTATCTATCTTCTTCAACTTCTATCTATCTATCTATCTATCTATCTATCTATCTATCTATTTATCTATCTATCTATCTCAGTCTAGTCTATTCGTATCTATATCCGGCTATTCGTATCTATCTATCTATCTATCTATCTATCTATCTATCTATCTATCTTCTTCAACTTCTATCTATCTATCTATCTATCTATCTATCTATCTATCTATCTATCTATCTCAGTCTAGTCTATTCGTATCTATATCCGGCTATTCGTATCTATCTATCTATCTATCTATCTATCTATCTATCTATCTATCTATCTATCTATCTATCTTCTTCAACTTCTATCTATCTATCTATCTATCTATCTATCTATCTATCTATCTATCTATCTATCTATCTATCTCAGTCTAGTCTATTCGTATCTATATCCGGCTATTCGTATCTATCTATCTATCTATCTATCTATCTATCTATCTATCTATCTATCTATCTATCTATCTATCTTCTTCAACTTCTATCTATCTATCTATCTATCTATCTATCTATCTATCTATCTATCTATCTATCTATCTCAGTCTAGTCTATTCGTATCTATATCCGTCTATTCGTATCTCTCTATCTATCTATCTATCTATCTATCTATCTATCTATCTATCTATCTATCTAGCTCAGTCTGTTATCTTTCTGTCTGTCTATCTATCTATCTGATACTTTTATACCAACAGATATATAAATAGAAAATTTTCTGACTTAAACACATATCATAAATAATAAGACAAAGTTCTCCAGACTTTAAAGAACAAAGAACACTCTTAAATTGAGCTAAAATTAATTGTAGGAACTCGTCAACTTGTTCCCGTCCGCCATTCGGCTTGTCAGGCTGGGAGGAGCGGTACTATTATTAGTTCTGGGACTTGAAGAACATACACAGAGGGTGTGGCAGAAATACCCCACATATGTCTCCCACATAACGGTAAAATATTAGTGGCATTGGTCTCTTCCTCGAACTAATGTCTTACCCTATTTCTTCTGCAACGTGTATAAATTCAAAGCATAGACGAATACATATGTAACATAGATTCGGGAGAGGTAAAATGTCTAACACGTCAAAGTGAACCAAATTTCTTAGCAGAAGACCTAATAATCGATTCCATATAACCTTTCTAATTCGTGTCAGCCGAGAATGCTATACCGAGAAGGGGCAACAAGTCACCCGCCATGCCTTTCAGATGATTAATAGAGAGACGTTTTGTTTTGGAGGCGTTAAAATTAACAAGCCATTTCTTGCCCCAGTAAACAACAGATTGTAGGTCATTTTTGAGATCACCTATTAATTTGACCTCAGCAAACTAATCAGACTTACCATAGAGAAGTGAGATAGAAGAAACTGTTAGCATAGAACTTACGGTTACATCTAGCCATTTCAACTGTAAATATATAAAACCTTCAGTATCTGTCTATATTTCTGAGATGAGGTATTATGTACACTATTTACATTATTCGGACTATTGTCCTCATCTTTGTCGCCATATTTATTACATTGGAATGTCGAACTGAACCCTTTATTTCGCTCACTGGGGCAGACTGTTCTAGTTCCACGTGCCATATTTAATGGATGTCAGTCATCTCCTGTTAATTTCCCTTTGAAAGTTCTCCACTGCCTTAACCGGGTATTGAACTCACCTTCTTGGCGTCCTGTCACTGGATCTAACCAACGCCTTTATCCTCTGTGCCATGTTTCCTTAAGGACACCTGTGTATGAATTTCTTACCAGTGCTCATATTGCAATTTTTGCTGTTATCGCTTTTCTCTGGCACTCCTTATTACTGGTTCCCATATTGTATTCATTTCTATGCTTGGTCGGCTCTGGAGAATTTTGTGGCCTCGTATATATGCTGATTTCTTAAGATTAAGATGAGTCCGAATAATGTAAATAGCGATAAAACTTTGTTGCCAATCTAGTACTCCACTTAAATTCATCAAGTCTGGGTGTCATAGCGAAGAGCTCATGCGAACAATTACTACGAAAGTATTTATAGAAACGGCACAGGGAAGCAGCTTTACGGCGGTGGGAAAGTGACTGAAGCCGAGATGCCAGGTCAGCACTAGTAATATTGCTGAGTCTTATTTGGATTTATCAAGAATCTCCAAATATACATCGGACCATATGTGGCAACAATATTCAAAACATGGACGAATGGTAGACTGATAAATAAGTACGATAGATTCAGGAGAGAAAAATCGTCTAGCACGACACAGGGAACCAACTTTCTTAGCAGCCGACCTAGCAACTGATTCAATATAATCTTTCTATCCTGTCAGCCGAGAATGTTAGCTCGAGAAAGCGCAGTTACTCTTCTGGAGGTTAGCATCAGCCATGCTGATGGAAGGAAGAAAGGAATATCGGTGATTAATAAAGAGCAGTTTTGCTTTGGAGGCGTTAAAATTAACAAGCCATTTCTTGCCCCAGTTAACAACAGACCGTCAGTCATTTTTTAGATCAGCTACCAATTTGATGTTATCGAACCGATCAGACTTACTATCGGAGGAGGAGAGTGCGCCGAGCTGCAATTAGTTACCCTGGGATGTTTTATTTTGAAGAGAAACGTGGTTAGGTTATAGCAATATCTTGCTATCTGTCCTACCACTGAATCGACTCGGAATTGCAGAGATCGGAAAGCCATGTTCCAATTCCAGTCGGGTTCGTTATATTCACTTAGACGAGAAAAAAAGTATGAGATCACCTATTCTCCCCAAGCTATGCGTTAATTATTAAGACTTGCATCAGAAAATCATTATTATCTAAAAAAGGATTCTTACGATCTAAAATATTGTCCGGAATTAAATAACTTACAAAAGGTTGATAATCCGTAAAATATAATTACTTCTTCTTATATGTGTCGTGCCCCTTGATCAGTGCCTAGATGGGTGACCGCTTGTGAATAGCAGTTGCTGTAAGCTTGGATGTGTGACTGGTATAATAGATAACGGAATTAACAAGAAGGTCTTTTGGTTCCGTCTTTTGTGAAATAACACAACGTACGTTCTGATTTCGCGCGTAGCATGTAATTCACCCCCACCCCACTGCTAAGATTTCTTTTTGTGCATTATTACCACTGCACTAGCGCATGCAAGTGCATTTCGCGGAGATATGTAGGTGTTCTTTCCTTCTTTTTTTTTTTTGGTCGGAAATGCTGTTGTAAGTACACGCTCTATGTGAGCAACAACAACACCCCCCCAGCGCATTGCATGCAGCGAACAATGCATGGGAACTTTTCTGGCTTTAAACCGTGCAGTGTTTTGTTCTTGCTAAGAAGGGCGATTGAACGCGAAAGACTCATTCTTTGATTCAGAAGAAAGTAAAAGCGCATATTATTATAATAATTAATAGCGTATTACCCGTAAAAAATGACAGGATATATTACGTATGGACTGGTATTTCGCGAAATCAACGTGTTACTATGTTTAATACCGTTGCGTTCTGTGCAAAGTGTCACACAAACACGAATGAACGACTGGCTGGAGAAAAAAAAAATGGAAAAATAATGACATAATGAGAAGGCAATATATGTGGGGAGATTTCATCTGTCTCGTTCTGATTGTAAGTATAATTGTTCTTTTCGTTTCCGTTCTCCTTAAATTTTTTTGCTGTCCGTTGAATTCACAGCATTCTCCAATCTCTTCTTCATCTCATATAGGAGAATTGATATTACATAGCTGTCCATCACTCTTCTCTTTGTTTCTGAAGAACTTTTCCTGTTTCTTAATATTTTGCTTAGCTTTGGGAAGACATCCTTTGCTATGAGTGCTACAGTTATTATTTTTTTTTTAGTTTCATTATTATTTTTCTATTATTGCTGTTATTGTTATTACTTTTCTGCTACCATGAAGATCCTTACTATCATTAAAGTTATCACCAACCATTACTTAAAGAAAAACTTGCTGCTACTCTTGAAAATTACCCCAATCAATTGTTAACGGGACCTCAAATACGTTGTAAATTTTAACGTCTCCAAAACGAAATTTCTATCTTTTAATCCTCACGCTAAAACTGGCTGATGCTACCCACCACCGGGGGATCGCCTTCTTCGTGTCACATTTTCCACTGATATGCGATGGAGTAAATATACTGAATTAATTGCTAGGTCTGCAGATAGGAAAGTTGATTCACTGTGTTGTACCAGGCAACTCTTCGTGTTGCACATCTAGAAATCTACCATATGTCCGTGCATTGAATATAGTTGCCATATCTAGTCTGGTGCTCCGACTATTTTATCGTGAGATTCTCAACAAAATCCAAAGCGTCTGCAATGTAATCGGTCCTGACATGTCATTTCGACTTCCCAAAGCCGTCACGTGGCTTCACTTTGCCTTTTCTATAAATATTATCACGGCAATTGTGCTAATGAACTCGAGTCCTTGGTACCTCAACAGCATGAATGTAAAGTTAATACTAGATTGGCAACTAGGTCTCATCGTTTTAATGTTGAAATCACTAGACGAATACCGTCCTTGCTATTCTAATAAATTCGTTTCTCGTGAATCTCGTCTGTGGAACTTTCTTCCGTTTTTTGGGGTGTTTCCCAGCCACCTTCAAACTTAAAAAAATTAAATACAACGTCCATCGCTATCTACTGTTTTCCTGAAACCTGATTTTTTGTTGTCCTTTTTACTCACTAAAATCTTCTCATTCTCTTTCACTTTCAATAATCCCTGGCGTCGTAGTGACATTAATGCCATGCTTGTAGTAAAACGATTAAAAACGAATACATAGAAAGATAGATAGTGAGTTGAATAGGATAGGTAGATAGATAAAAGTAGAATGAGATAGATAGATAACTAAGAGGATTATATAATTATATTATATTACATATATATATATATATATAGATATTTTTGTCATCCACAGACAGACTGTTTTGCTGTTTCACAGCTCATCAGTGTGGCTAGACGTCCGGTTGCCTCTAGCTAGGATCGAAACCCGACTGAATTTGCGTCAGTCCGAACTTCTCCTACTAAGCCGTCAGCTTACTGTACGGGATGAAGGGGAATTTTAGCGTGTTTATTTTTAGATTCGGATAAACACACAGTGACTGAGAGTGACTCAATTCTGTCGAAGAGTCGTGCAGTATTAGCTTAAATAGTCACTGTTTACAAATTCACACCTGAAACCAGAGGGCTCAACCGAAATTAATTTTTCAGGAACTAATATTTTTGTCATCCACAGCTCATCAGTGTTGCTAGACGTCCGGTTGCCTCTAGCTAGGATCGAAACCCGACTGAATTTGCGTCAGTCCGAACTTCTCCCACTAAGCCGTCAGCTTACGGGACGGGATGAAGGGGAATTTTAGCGTGTTTATTTTTAGATTCGGATAAACACACAGTGACTGAGAGTGACTCAATTCTGTCGAAGGATATATATATATATATATATATATATATATATATATATATATATATATATATATATATATATATATATATATATATATATATATATATATATATATATATAGAGAGAGAGAGAGAGATAGATAGATAGATAATGAAGTGGATTATGATAGATGAATATATAGATATGAACAGACACTGAGATGGACAGATAAATAGATAGATACGAACTGAGTGAGATAGATAAATTGTCGTCAAAATTACGTAAAAATGAAAATGTTTGACATCCCATTTTAACAGATGTCTCTTCTACTCCAATAGCTTCATGTCTCGCACATCTCGCCTATGGAACTCCCTTCCCTATTACTGTTTCCCTGACAAATACAATCTCCAACGGTTTAAGTGTAGCGTCAATCGACATCTCCAGTTGCCTTGATCTATCCACTTCCCTTCTCCAAATCCTTTCATTTTTCATTCCTATCTGCTCTCACTCCCAATTTTCTGTAACCCCCTTGCCTTGATCGACCCACTGTCTTTCTCTTTCTCCACATCCTGTCCTTTACCACTCCTATCTGCTCTTCCTCCAACCCTTCTTTAACCCCTTGCGTGATAGTGGCCTCCAGCCTTGCTTGGGGTGATACGCTTAAAAAAAAATATATATATATTTACCAAAATTACACAAAAATATTTTGAAATAATAAAGAGTAAATTTATTAAATAAAATCGCCATTAGCTTCAACCACTTCTTGTAGACGACTTCAGAATCTCCTGCAACTCTTCTGGGCGGTTTTCTTGATTAAGTTGGTGAATGCTGTCATGATGCTTGCCTTCATTTCATCTTTGGTGTTAAAAGGAGTTTTGTTGGTCTCTTGCTCAACTGCACCCCACCCATAATAATCAAGGGGGCTGCAGTCCGGGGGGTTATGTGGCCATACGTAAGGGGTGATGTGGTTGTAGAAATTGTCTATGACTGGATTTACCTGTTTGTAGCATGGTGCCAAACTTAGGGACATTCAGCAGCCGCCCTTTTGACTCAGGACATCACTACCTCTTCAAGGCACTTGATGTAGGACTCCGCGTTGAGTCTGAGGCCCCGTGGGAAGATGAATAGAAGAATAACTTCATCCCGATTTAGGAAAAGAGAAGAAAAAACAATTTTTAACAATTTTAAACAATATTTCGACAGTCTTCTTCAAGTTATATTTAAATAACAATTTCAAGTATAAAAATACATAAATATACAAAAATTATAAGTCTTTGTACAATCGTTGCTTGCCTTATAATGGAAAAAAAAACGGATGTACTGGTAATCAACGAGTCAAAACGAATGAAACGCCCCCAGCGTGAAGGCATGCAAGTGAAACGTGTTTAATAGGATGGTGATCTTGTTCATTTTGTAATTTTCTGTTAGTTGATTAATTACTAAAAGCAATTAATCAAACAGCTTATGGAACTCTCCTGTCATGCTGTGCTTACCCCCGGGGCGAGTAGTTAGCAGTTTGCCGACGTAACTATTCTAATGCGTTAAGATCGAAAGGTCAGTGGATTCTGAATATTTTATTCAGAATGTACACCTTAAGATGATTATTATTATTAGACAACATGATTGGCATGACAACCGTTTTTTAATTACAAGGCAAGAAACGCATGCAGAAAGATTTATCATTTTTTGTGATTTTTATACGTGTTTACAATTTTTAAGTATAACTTGAAGAAGACATGCTGTCGAAATATTTTGAACATTGTCAAAAATGTATCCTTTCTTTTTTGAAATCGTTCTAAGTATATTATTATTATTATTATTATTAATATTATTATTATTAATATTAATATTATTAATATTAATATTATTAATATTATTATTATTATTATTATTATTATTATTATTATTATTATTATTATTATTATTATTTCCTTTGATTTCTGGCGGGTACACATTTCTTTCCGGGTACCGCCCAGGGACCTAACGTTAGAATGGCATCATGACACTTTCTACTGAATATATATATATATATATATATATATATATATATATATATATATATATATATATATATATATAATTATATATATTACATAAACCCCTTCGTAAAGTGTGGGCTGTACTTGTCCGAATAATGTTTTGTATCTCTTTGAGGCATGGACTTCCAGGGATCCCTTCAATTAGTCTATTGGAATCTTTTCCAACCAATCCTAAGGCTCCAACTACAACAGCGATTGTTGATGTTCCCATGTGCCACATTTTTGAGATTTCTATTTCAAGGTCCTTGTATTTTGACAGCTTTTCGAATATCTTCAAAGATACATTGAAGTCTGCAGGGACTGCCATATCAATAAGTAGGCACTTATTTTGTTTGTGGTCTTTAATAACAATGTCTGGGCGGTTGGCTTTGATTGTTCTGTCAGTGTGTATTGTGTAGTCCCATAGAATTGTAACAGGTCCTATCTCCGTAACCGGGTCTGGGTGGTGTTCGTACCAGTTTCTTTCAGTTTCTTTCCCGTAGGAGTTGCAAATTTTCCAGTGCAGATATTGGCCCACTCTGTCATGCCGGTTTTTATATTCAGTGGGTGCCAATATCGTGCAACCTGATACAAGATGATCAATGGTTTTGGATATTTATCACAGAATCTGCATCTTGGGCTAACACAGTATTTCAGTATATGTGCTTGATAATTCCTAGTTAACAAGCATTGGTCCTGTGCAGCCAGGATAAAACCTTCAGTTTCAGCTTTCAACCCTGCACTACGTAGCCACTGATGGGTACAGTTTTTGGCTACGTCAGCTTGTTTGGTACGGGCAGAGTATTGGCTATATTAATATTATTATTTGGGCACCTCGAGGTGGTGTAATGGTTAGCAAGCTTGTCTCGCTAGAACAATTACGTCTGAGTAGTGAGTTCGATCCTCACTGGGTGCCCCTTACTTTCGGCCTTGTGCCACATCCAAGCGTAGCTTGGAAAATCACTATTATTATTATTATTAATGTTGTTATTATCATTATTATTATTATTAATATTATTATTATCATTTATTATTATTATTAATATTTTTATTAGTATTATCATTATTATTATTATTGCTGTCATTAGTCTTCTATGTACCGTGTCCGCCATCCATTTACTCAAGCTCATTCTTCTTCTACATGCAGTGTGCCTTCAGGGTGTAGGTGGTCATGGCTCTCTACAACTTCCTTTCCTTCGTAGCTCTTAATAAATTTTGTCTTTCTGCTATTTCTCCTAAACCCTGTTCCGCCATCCATTTACCCAAGCTCGTTCTTCTTCTTCTTTGTGCTGTGTACCTTCAGGGTGTAGGTGGTCATGGTTCTCTACAACTTCCTTTCCTTCGTAGCTCTTAATAAATTTTGTCTTTCTGTTATTTCTCCTAAACCCTGTTCCGCCATCAATTTACGCTAGTTCGTTAGGCAGGTGATTTGCCGCTTTCCTCTGATATATATTTCTCTCTCATCTTTCCTCGCAATAAAAAAGGAATGGCATTATTTATCTGAGGTAATGGCAGGGCTTAACGCACGCGCTAACTAACGAAGGAGCGAGAAGAATTAATTTATGATTATTAATCGGTTGGGTTTAGGCTTCTTTAATTTTACGGCATATCAACACCTCAATGGGTTATTTAATGCCGACAAGATTTTTAGACTAATATATATTCTTCGTAAGAAATCAGTTTGGGGATCAGGTTTAATTGACATAGTTTTGTAAAGAGGTTTTTTTTTCCACAGTTATATGTATTGCAGCTAATTTAAAAAAAAATGTATTGCTGGTATTTTTAATATAAAAATCTATTTTTTTGGTTTCATAATGTTTTGACCCCAGTTTGGGGGTCGACTATTTGCCCATAGCTGGGACCCTAACAGGTGCTACAAACCCGGGTCACGGTGGACCTGGGAACACCAGCAATTAAGAGGTGGTTCCACGCTCCTCAAAACCTCCTGATCAGAGGCCTTGCTGCCGGATGGGTTATTAATCGGACTATTCTTCTTCTTCTTCTTCTTCTTCTTCTTCTTCTTCTTCTTCTTCTTCTTCTTCTTCTTCTTCTTATTATTATTATTATTATTATTATTAATTTAACTACTGTAATTAGTTCTCTTAAAACTGCCAATAATTTCTTTTATTATTATTAACAATATTTAAGTAATATTTTTCCTTATATTATTATTATTATTATTATCATTATCATTATTATTATTATTATTATTATTATCATTATTATTATTATTATTATTATTATTATTATCATTATTATTATTATTATCATTATTATTATTAGCATTATTATTATCGTTATTATTATTATCATCATTATTATTATTATCATCATTATTATTATTATTATCATTATTATTATTATTATCATAATTATTATTATTATTATTATTATTATCATTATTATTATCATTATTATTATTATTATTACTATTATTATTATTATCATTATTATTATTACTATTATTATTATTATCATTATTATTATTACTATTATTATCATTATTATTATCAAAATTATTATTATTATTATTATTATTAACAATATTTAAGTAATATTTTTACTTATATAATTATTATTATTATTAACAATATTTAAGTAATATTTTCCTGATATTATTATTATTATTATTAGTAATAGTAGTAATTATAATAATAATAGTGATAATAATAATAATAACCAAACTTGCAACCAAAACGGAATGGTTCATTATTTATCTGAAGTAATAGCAAGGATTAACACAAGTGCTTACTTGCTAATGAAGGAACGAGCAGAATTATAATATAATTATTAATTGGATTCTTCTTTTTATTATTATTTATAATTTGATTACTATAATTATTCCTCTTAAAATTGCAAATAATTTCTATTATTATTATTATTAACAATAAGTTATATTTTCCTGATATTATTATTATTATTATTATTATTATTATTATTATTATTATTATTATTATTATCATTATTATTATTATTAATATTAATAAAATAGTTTCCTTTCATGCGGGAATTAAAATATGACATGATGGAAAGAAGACGATGGGTAATATCTTTTATTTTTGCAACAGACCAAACCGTGAATAGACGATAATGAGAGAGAAATTGACAAGTGTCGATTGGAAGATTTTCTCATCAATGGACAAAGAGTGGGAGAGAAAGGACAAAAAAAGTGTTCATTGCAGGAAAGGAGCTGAGAACACCCCCCACCCCAAAAGGAAACAAAACAGATGGGAATGAGAGTAACAGAATCGCTAATGGGGTTATGAGTAGTTACAGGTGCTTGTGAACGGCAGGGAAGCGAGCGCGTTCAGCGTGGAAGGTTGGCACAAATGACGAATAAAAGCGTGCATAAAAGTGATGTATTGCGAATCGTGCACATAGCATCGTTATTCAGCTATCAAGGTGTTTTGTCGTAGCTTTCTATGGCCTTGACCCCACCTTTCAGCTCAATTGTGCCTTCCGTCATATTAGATTGATGCAAAAGATATTAGCATTAATTTGACCGAATATTTTACTCTTATAAATTCATAGCATGATTATTCAGCCAAAAAAGTATATCTTTCTATGATCTTTCGTCACCGTCCAGCTAAATTGCGTATTTAATCCTTCATGAGAGATTCTTCACGATTTAAGGAAAATCTCTTATAAATTCATACTCGCAGTTTCTATTACTTTTGACAAAATCTCTTATTCATATAAATTCATAGCATCATTATTCAGTCATCAAAGTATTTTCCCATGTTACCTCCGAACTTTCGTCAGGATTCAACTAAATCGAGCTTTCCATAATATTGTATTGAGGCCAAACGTAATAACATTTATTTGGTAAAAATCTTTTCTTAATAAAACATTCATAGCCTCGTTATTCAGTTGGCAAAGTATTTTCTCAGGCTTTCTATGAACTGATGTCACTTATCAACTAAATTGTTTATTTATTCACTCTGTATAAGACTCAAGAGCCACTCAATGTAGAGACACAGGTTATTAGGGTGTGTTGGGGTGATAAATGTTGACACTAGACTTGAATATTTTAACCTCTTCCCGCCAATTTGTTTGGAAAAATGTTTCATTTTCCGACGAATTTTTTTTATTTGTTTTTAATTTAGTAACGAAGAAAGTGAGGTACCCTGAACAACCAAGCGGTGGCTAACACCTCTATAAGACGTGAGTTGACAATTGGACTCGTTTCACGCTTAGAACGGCATAAAGAGAATCAAGAGAGACGTATAAACACGTCTGTAGCTGGTTTTTGAATGTTATGGTTTGGACTTGTTTATTCGTCCTTGTTTGAAAGAGAAAATTTTGGCGAAGTCAGATAGACACGTCTACAACCGGGAAAGGGTTAAGATTGTACTGATTTTTCATATTAGATTGATGCGAAACTTTCCAGCATTTACTTGACGAAATCTTTTATTCAGATAAACTCCTAGCATCATTATTCAAACATCAAAGTATTTTACCCGGCTTTCCCTACGCCATATTTGAGCTTTGTTGTTTATTAAGTTATACTATATCCATTAATGTAATGACAATAAAAATAAAAATAATATTTGCTTGATCGAAGACACAATTTTTCTGACAGGTGGTGAATATTCTCAGAAAGCAAGGGAAAATACTTGGATGATTGAATGATGATGCTACGGCTTTATATGAATAAAATAATTTGTCAAATTTTGCCTCAACGTAATATGGTGGAATACACAATTAAAAAAAAATAATATGAAATAGAACGTTAATTAGATCAGCTTATGTGATCCCTGGTGACTCCAGCTTCATAAGCCGACATAATAAAAAGGAAAGAATGAACAAACGAACGAACGAACGATGTTTGACAAAATTAATTTATGAGTTCTATGAAATAATTTTAAATTGACTACATATTTTGATGCGATGACCTTGGCCAACTTTCCAGTATGGCGACCACTATCCACGTCATTTTATAAGAATCTACACCCCTATTCAACGCCTACTCCTCAACCACAAGAAGCAAGGACCCCCGCTTCAAAATGAACGCTAGCCCTTCTATCATCCGACCATACCCCATCCTGCCAGACGACAGTAATTAGTTTTAGAGATGGGTAAATAATTACTCTCGCGTAGCCCAATTTATTCATTGGCCGACGAACAAAACCATTAGATAAATTTAATCAGACAGCGGCAGGGTTAGGGTTAACAAGCCGACGTGAAATGAACTGGAGTCATATCGACAACCCTCTTACGCCCGGAAGTCGTATTGTGACAGTCTCGTTATCGTTTATAAAAAAGTGCTTGCTTTATGAACAGGAACCATCGACTGTCACTCGATGACTAGTAAGCCAGCTTCATAGATCATTGTTAGCACCGTAGTAAGGCCAATTATAGTTTTCTTCATTAGGCGATCATGGCTCTCCACAATTTCCTGACATTTGTAGGTATTTTTCTTTTGGTTATTTCTCCCAAACCCTGATCCGCCATCCATTTACGGCAGCCCACTACGTATATTATGCGTTGTTTTACTCTGTCCCTCATGCCTTCAATTTGTCCTGTGAGTATCAGATTTTCCAAGCCCTCTTTCCTCATTATGTATGTTATGCGTTGTTTTCCTCTGTCCCTCATGCCTGGAATTTGTCCTGTGAGTATCAGATTTTCCAAGCCCTCTTTCCTCATTATGTATGTTATGCGTTGTTTTCCTCTGGCCCTCATGCCTTCATATTGGTCCAGTGAGTATCAGATTTTCCAAACCCACTTTCCTCATTATGTATGTTATACGTTGTTTTCCTCTGGCCCTCATGCCTTCAATTTGTTCTGTGAATATCAGATTTTCCAAGCCCTCTTTCCTCATTATGTATGTTATGCGTTGTTTTCCTCTGTCCCTCATGCCTTCATATTGGTCCAGTGAGTATCAGATTTTCCAAACCCTCTTTCCTCATTATGTATGTTATACGTTGTTTTCCTCTGGCCCTCATGCCTTCAATTTGTTCTGAGAATATCAGATTTTCCAAGCCCTCTTTCCTCATTATGTATGTTATGCGTTGTTTTCCTCTGGCCCTCATGCCTTCATATTGGTCCAGTGAGTATCAGATTTTCCAAACCCTCTTTCCTCATTATGTATGTTATACGTTGTTTTCCTCTGGCCCTCATGCCTTCAATTTGTTCTGAGAATATCAGATTTTCCAAGCCCTCTTTCCTCATTATGTATGTTATGCGTTGTTTTCCTCTGGCCCTCATGCCTTCATATTGGTCCAGTGAGTATCAGATTTTCCAAACCCTCTTTCCTCATTATGTATGTTATACGTTGTTTTCCTCTGGCCCTCATGCCTTCAATTTGTTCTGTGAATATCAGATTTTCCAAGCCCTCTTTCCTCATTATGTATGTTATGCGTTGTTTTCCTCTGGCCCTCATGCATTCATATTGGTCCAGTGAGTATCAGATTTTCCAAACCCTCTTTCCTCATTATGTATGTTATACGTTGTTTTCCTCTGGCCCTCATGCCTTCAATTTGTTCTGTGAATATCAGATTTTCCAAGCCCTCTTTCCTCATTATGTATGTTATGCGTTGTTTTCCTCTGGCCCTCATGCCTTCATATTGGTCCAGTGAGTATCAGATTTTCCAAACCCTCTTTCCTCATTATGTATGTTATACGTTGTTTTCCTCTGGCCCTCATGCCTTCAATTTCTTCTGTGAATATCAGATTTTCCAAGCCCTCTTTCCTCATTATGTATGTTATGCGTTGTTTTCCTCTGTCCCTCATGCCTGGAATTTGTCCTGTGAGTATCAGATTTTCCAAACCCTCTTTCCTCATTATGTATGTTATACGTTGTTTTCCTCTGGCCCTCATGCCTTCAATTTGTCCTGTGAGTATCAGATTTTCCAAGCCCTCTTTCCTCATTATGTATGTTATGCGTTGTTTTCCTCTGGTCCTCATGCCTTCAATTTGTCCTGTGAGTATCAGATTTTTCAAGCCCTCTTTCCTCATTATGTATGTTATGCGTTGTTTTCCTCTGGTCCTCATGCCTTCAATTTGTCCTGTGAGTATCAGATTTTCCAAGTCCTCTTTCCTCATTATGTATGTTATGCGTTGTTTTCCTCTGGCCCTCATGCCTTTAATTTCTCCTTTCCTCATTATGTCCTCCAAAAAATTTTCTCTTTTTGGTATAAGTTTTCTTTTGGTTTTTATAGCCTCGGCGTTGCTCACATATTTGGGCCCATGGAATCCTCAGCATCCTTCTGTAGAACCACAATTTCTGAATCTTCCATCCTCTTCTTCATCCATGGTATGCTAATCTTCTTTCTGTAGAACCACATCTCTGCTGCGTGATGTCACCCCTACATCTGTGAGGAAATTGTCCAGCAGTCACTGCCGTATAGCATTGACATTTCATTACAGTGTAGCGCTTTTGTTCGTTTAAAACGAAATTAAATAAATCCGGTGAGACGACGCATCTTATGTCTCTTATAAACAAATGAAATGTCTTCTTCTATGTGCCGTGTCCCTTCAGGATGTTGGCGACCATGGGTGTCCACAATTTCCTGTCCTCTGTTGCTCTCAATATATTTGGCCTTTTTGTTACATCTCCTGAACCTTGTTCCGCCATCCATTTACTCAAGGTAGCTAGGTATATCTGTTAAGGTGTTTTTCATTTTTTGCGTCATTTAGACGTCAATTTATCCATCGCACCCTGTATATCTGTTAAGATGAGACGTCAGTGTTATTTTCATTTTTGTGTCATTCAGACGACAATTTATCCATCGCACATCATGAGATGTCAGTGTTATTGTCAATGTGGCGTCAGTCAGACGACAATTTATCCAAGCACCCTGTATATCTGTTGATATGTCAGTGTTATTTTCACTTTTGCGTCATTTAGACGACAATTTATCCATCGCACCCTGTGTATCTTTTAAAATGAGATGTCAGTGTTATTTTCATTTTTGTGAACAGAACAAATGATAATTATGAAACCGGAGACTTTAGAAACCCATTTTCTTAATTATATATATATATATATATATATATATATATATATATATATATATATATATATATATATATATATATAGTAATCCACATACTGTTTCACTGCATTTCAGCTCATCAATGTGGCTAGACATCCGATTGTTTCAACCCGGGATCGAAACACAATCGATTTGGTATCAGTCAGATATTCTCACGGCAGAGTGGAAGGGGAATTTTAATGTTTTTACTATGTGAAAGAGATCAGTAGCTTGGAGAGCTCGATTCGAGTAGAAGAGCATTGCATTAGCAGCAGCCAGTGTTTATAAAATCACCCCTTCCTCTCTGAGAGCTCAATCGAATTATTTTGATATCATAAATAGTCATCCACAGACAGACTGTTTCGCTGTATCACAGGTCATCAGTGTGGCTAGACATCCGATATATATATATATATAAAGACATTTTTATGTTTATACATTCTTTTTATATATACAAATGTTTAAGTAAATGCTCTGTTTATAATTGTTGAGGGTGCAAAGAAGTCCCTCAGACAAATAATAAAAGGAAAATGCACTACAAATAAAGCAAAATAAACTTTTGTTTATTTTCGTAAAAAAAAATATAAGAATTATTTTCTTTGTACAAAAATGAAATTGTCCGTAAAGCAGTGGAAGAAAAGGAGAAAGAAAGGGACTGGGAATGTGAGAGGGGAATAGGTAGGACGATGTGTAGCGAGCGAGATGAAAGAAAGAGAGGGTGAAGGAATGTTCACTGATACGCGATACTGCCTGTTGTGTGAACTGCTGAATTCTCTCTCTGTGTGTGTGTGTGTGTGTTCGAAGCTGTCCGTGTCGCTTTGATGTCGGCTTGTCGCTGTTCTCCCTCTGGTCTGATGAGAGTTTCTACCTTCCTTGTATCTGAATGATGAGGCTCCGGGGAGATTAAGAAATGGGTTTCCTATGTCGAGCACTGATTGGTCAATAAATCATATTTTTTTTTACCACGTGGTGTGCTTTTCACTACGTCCGAACTTTTGGGTGCGCCGTTCTTGTTTTTGACCCCACAGGGTATGGTGAGGAGTGAGTTCCCGCGAGTTGTATTTTTTCAATACCCGTGGTGTGAATTAATTTTTATTGTGTGTATGGAAAATAAAATAAGGAACAGTACAATACTCCCCACCAGATTGGAAAATATATGAAAGATACATATGTTTTTCAATATGTGATATATTCTTTAAAATGTTTCGGCCAGTGGACTTTTCTGCCGGTTTTCGTTGTAGGTGTGATGTCAGTATTTAGTTTTTCAGCTTCCTCATTTTCTGTGTGAATATGTGTTTGTGGAGGTATTGTATGAGGTTGTTCCTCGATGTACGCTGGTTTAATGCGATCAATAGCGATATTATCTTTCTTTTCTTTTCTCATAATAGTAAAATATTTTTCATGCCTGTCCAGAACTTGATATGGTCCTGAATAATTTGGACAGAGTGGTTTTTTAACCGCGTCATTTCTGATAAATATATATTTGCAGGTGTGAAGATCGTTTGGGATGTAAGTTTGTTTCTCTGTTTTCCTGGTTGGTGCAAAGTTGAGAAGAGACATTTTATGTTTTAATTCTGTTACAAACGTTGTTGTGGGTGAAATGTCTGTCTCGTGATTAAAATACTGTCCAGGTAGGGTTAATGCTGATCCGAAAACTACCTAAGCAGGTGTGCTTTGCAAATCTTCTTTTACCGTGTTTCTTATCGCTAAAAGAATTAGTGGTAAATTGTCTGTCCAGTCCGCATTATTTAAATTCATAGCTAGTGAAGCTTTTAACTGTCTGTGGAATCTTTCAACCATCCCATTTGCACAAGGGTGATAGGCGGTTGTCTTGATGTGATTCGTTCCTAACAATTGGTTAAATTCAGCAAAAAGTGTGGATTGGAATTGTGAACCTCTATCTGTTGTTATTACTGAAGGTACTCCAAATATTGCTATCCAGTCCTGCAGTATAACTCTGGCTATTGTTGCAGCCGAAGTGTCTTTGACTGCTATGGCTGTAGGCCATCTGCTAAATCTGTCAACTATAGTAAGAATGTGTGTATGTCCTTTTGAGGTGGGTAAAGGTCCCACTAAGTCGATATGAATGTTGGTGAATCTAGCATCAGGTGTGCTAAAAGTGCCAAGTGGTGATTTCGTGTGTCTGTGGATTTTGTTCTTTTGGCAAGGTATACAAGTTTTAGTCCAATTGCGAATGTCCGTGTACATATTGGGCCAAACAAAGCGTTCTGCTATTAATTTTACAGTGGCTCTTTTTCCTGGATGAGATAAATTGTGAAAATGTTGAAGAACTAGTCGTCTGATGTTCGGTGGTATATATGGACGCGGATGTGTTTGTGATACATCACAATAAAATTTTGTTGTACCAAATGGTATGGGCTTTTCTTTCAGTTGTAAGGATGTTTTTTGTTGTACAACTGGAAGTGTTTCATCTGTTTTCTGCTCTTGTGCGATTAATTCCATACTTAAAGAACTGGAATTTAAAGAGGCTATTGTAGATCGAGATAATGCGTCTGCTATAATGTTCTCTTGTCCCTTAATATATCGGATGTCTGTGGAGAACTGGGCGATATAATCGAGATGTCTGATTTCTCGTGGACCATATTTATCTACATGTGTATGTAGTGCATATGTTAATGGTTTGTGATCTGTATAAATGCAAAAATTTCTTCCTTCCAGCAAATGTTTAAAATGTTTAATTGCAAGGTAAATTGCTAGAAGCTCCCTTGAAAAGGTGCTGTATTTCGTCTGTGTCTTGCTTAGCTTAGCCGAAAAAAAATGATATAGGAGTCATTGTTTTGTTAGCAAGTTGGTGTATGACTGCTCCTACAGCTGTTTCAGATGCATCTGTTGTAAGCGTGAGTTTTGTGTCCTCGCTGTCCATTACGTAGTTTAATTTTGTAAAGTTGGCCAAAGCAGTTTTAGCTTGTTTGAAGGCTTCTAAGCTAAGCCCTTCTAACTTTAACTGTTGGTTCTTTGTTTTGTTTTGTAACAAATCTGTTAACGGTGCAAGTAATGTAGAACAGTTAGGTAAAAATCGTCTGTAATAGTTAATTACGCCTATGAATCTGCGTACTTGTCTGACTGATGTTGGTTGCGGGAAATTTGAAATTGCACTTACTTTCTCGGGTAGTGGAGATATTCCGTCCTTGTCAATTAAGTGTCCGAGGAAATTAACATTTGGTTGGCTGAAAATGCATTTCTCTGTATTTATTTTCAGACCGTAATGTGATATTCTTTCAAATGTTTGCTCTAAGTGCTGTCTGTGCTCGTCGAGGTTTCTGCTGGCGATTAAAACGTCATCCACATATGCAAATATAAATGGCAGACCTCTAAAAACTTCATCTATTAATCTTTGGAAGGTTTGACAGGCGTTCCTAAGCCCAAAAGGCATCCTTACGAACTCGTAAAGGCCAAATGGTGTGGTCAGTGCAGTTTTATGAATGTCTTCTTCTGCCACTGGAACTTGGTAGTACGCCTTTACGAGATCCAGTTTGGAAAATATGGTGGCGCCTTGCAGACCGATGGCGAAATCGTGGATATGTGGAATGGAGTATCTATCCGGGACCGTTTTAGCCTTTAATCTTCTAAAATCGCCACAAGGACGCCATGTTGTAGCGTCAGACTTTTGCACCATGTGTAGCGGTGGAGTAATGGATAGCGGATTGACGAATCGAAGAGCCGAGTTCGAATTCCAGTCGAATCAATTACATTCACTTGGGAAAGGTATGAATCCTCTTCTTCTCCCTCCAGCTATGGGTAAATAGGTAATTCTATAACCTTCGATGGCAACTGGTCTACCGCAGAAAGAAATAGCAACCTACTGCGGGGAAAAAATCTGCCTCGTCAGTCATGTATCGAAAGATACATGATTGCCAAAGCGTGTATCACGCATGGCACATAACTGACTGAATGAAGACGCGGTAGAGTAATGGATAGTGGATTAAGGAATCGGCTATCCGAGTTCGAATTCCAGTCGAATCCATTACATTCACTTTACGCGCTAATACCTTTGGGAAAGGTATGAATCGTCTTCTTCCCCACCACCAAGCTCTGGGTAAATAGCAGGAGAGATCGGCTTCTGTAGCCTTGGATGGCAACTGGTCTACCGCTGAAAGAAATGGCAACCTACTGCGGGAAAAATCTGTCATATCGAAAGTTACATGGTCGCCTAAGCGTGTATCATGCATGGCACATAACGGACTGATGTTGATTTAGGAAAGAGCTAATTCTTCCAGTAATGGAGATATTGAAAAAAAAAAAAATCCTGGTCACAGATTTATATTTTAAGAAATTTCGATAACGGCATTCTCGAGAATTTTCCGTTTAATTTAATTAGAATTCAAGGAATTTTGACTGAAATAGTAAATCCAAGAGAAAGAAAAACTCTGAATTCTAAACCGCGGAGATGCTAACGAGGAACCGTTCCACTATGTTTCCTCAGAATTCATGGTAATTTACATCTAATAACAGAAAAGGAACGTGTCGAGAGCCATGATTGCCTTACATGCAGAAGGGACATGGCATTCATTAAAATAAGTTAAAATAAAGTAGAAAATCCTTTTCAAGGGAGAAGGGCCTAATTATTGACTAAATAATTAAGTTACAATCAAATGTGACATGCCTGATTTTTATGAGACTCATTCTCTGCCAGGATTTTAACACAAAATCAGTTCTCTAGACTTATCACAGTTTCGGTACGGCCATGAGTCAGCCATATTTATCATCGATGGGCTTCTAAGACGACAATGACAACCTCTCTTTGGCACGGGCTCGCCTAATTCTGTTCTTCTTCTTAAAAAATATTATATAATTTTTTCTTCTTTTTACTTAAATGCATATTTTCTTTATAGCCAAGCTCTTTCTTTCTTTCTTTCTTTCTTTCTTTCTTTCTTTCTTTCCAGGCTCTTTCTTTCTTTCTTTCTTTCTTTCTTTCTTTTAACGCCCTTTATTTCTATGTTTTTCTTTCTTTATACCTACACGTCTTCTTTCTTCATGTCTTTTTGTTTGTTTATTTGTTTCTTTCTTTCCAGGCTCTTTCTTTCTTTCTTTCTTTCTTTCTTTCTTTCTTTCTTTTTTTCTTTCTTTCTTTCGTTTGACGCTCTTTATTTCCATGTTTTTCTTTTTTGAAAGAAGACGCATACGTATAACTTACACGTCTTCTTTCTACATGTCTTTTTGTTTATTTGTTTCTTTCTTTTTTTCTTTCTATGGTGTTTCCTTCTCTATTTACAGACACGTCTTTTCTACTTATATGCCTTCTTTCTTTCTTTCTTTTTTCTTTCTTTTGATGCGCTTTATTTCCATGCCTTTTCTTTCTTTCTGCTTGTCTTTTTGTTTGTTCGTTTCTTTCTCTCTTTCTTTCTACTTATATATCTTCTTTCTTTCTTTCCTTCTTTCTTTCCAATGTCTCGACCTGTGAGTTTATCCGCTTCCTTTACCCATAATTCTTCACACTTCGCTATTTAAACGATAATTCCAGTTCCTATCAGATGTACCCTCTTGACCTGCTATTGTCGAGATTAATCTCTGTGATTAATTGCCTTCTAAAAGTGGCCCAATCTGATCCGGCCACGCACGTTTGCAACCGGAACATTGAACACAAAATAATATATAAACATTTTAGTAAATTTGGCTAAACGTCATTAAAATAAAACAACGTGTTACATTATAGTTTGAAAGTTTTATTTGAAAAACTTTCAGCAATAAACTGAAGCAATCTTTTAAAATCATTTCAATCCACGCAAGGGAGTAAAGCCACTAAGACACAAGGGGGGTTATTAAGTGAGAAAGAATAAGCACAAAGAGAGACATTATCAAGGAGCGACAACAATAGAAGACAGTCGATAAGAATTGACATTGCCTTTAAATTTTTGAAGATCAAAATTGGCTGGAAAGCATGGGACCGGAAGAGATTTCCACAAGAGAGAAGCATGAGAGAAGAAACTATTGGCATAGAACTTGCGGTTACATCTAGCCAAATTCAACTTTGGATTGATGAAACATTGCCGCTAATCTAGTACTGCGCTTAAATTCATAAAGTCCAGGTTCCATAGAGCGATATTTATTTTGTAAAAATTAAAAAATATGACACAAGGCCAAAATGGGGAATGAGGGAAAAAAAGAATGATCTTCTTCTGTGTTAAATTTAAACTTAGCTAGCCACAATCACTGATTCAAACATACTACAAAATATCCCTTACGCCAAAATAACGCATTCTTAATTACCATTCTTACTACACCCACCGTAATACCTCATGTCTCTATGAAGTCCTAACTAGGTCCCATATGTACAATTCGTGTCTGTGTTTGGAGGGGAATATAATAAAAATTTTGCATTTAAACCCCAATGTGTATTTACAAATATGAACAAAAACAATTTACAAGAAACTAAATAAAATAGGGTTAGTAATAGCCCCACCCCAAAAAATCCTTAATTGTGACAGAAACACCAATTAACTGGGCGAAATCAATGCAGGACTTTAATAATATAAACTCTCATTCGTCCAAATACTCACTCAAACGATAACGAAAAGCTATACTTAATTGTATAAAAATACAAAATGTGGCACCAGGCCAAAATGGAGAATGAGAAAAAGGAATGGTCTTCTGTCTTATAATTAAACATAGCTAGCCACAATCACTAACCCAAACATACCACAAGATTCCTTACACTAAAACAAAGCATTCTTACTTACCATTCTTATTACACCCACCGTAATACCTATATGTCTCTATGAAGTCCTAACTAGGTCCCATATGTACAATTCTTTTATGTTAGGGGAGGGGAATATAATCAAATTTTTTAATTTAAACATCAATGTATATTTACAAATATGAACAAAAATAATTTAAAGAAACTAAATAAAATAGGGTCAGTAATACCCCCCCCCCCACTTAAAAAAAATCCTTAATTTTGACAGAAACATCAGTTAACTGGACGAAATCAGTGCAGGACTTTAATAATATAGACACCCATTCGTCCAACCACTCACTCAAACGATAGCGAAGAGCGATATTTAATTGTATAAAAATACAAAATGTGGCACAAGGCCAAAATGACGAATGAGGAAAAAGGAATGGTCTTGTTCTGTCTTAACATTAAACTTAGCTAGCCACAAACACAGACTCAAACGTACAAACAATATTCCTAATACCAACACAACGTATTCTTAATTACCTTTCTTACTACATTCACCATAATACCTCTTTGTCTCTATGAAAATCCTAACTAGTCCACATATTTACAATTCATTGTCTGTGAGGGAAGGGGAATAAAACAACAATTAAAAAAAAAAAATAACCCCATGCAGAAAGCTCACCCTAACAGTTACCATAAAAGTATTTATAGAAAAGGTAGGGGAAGGCCACATTACGGCGGGTTGAATGTGCCTGAAGCCGAGACTCCAGGTCAGGAGGAATAATATTGTTGATTTTTTCTTTGGATTTTATCAATGATCTCTAAATATAAAACAGGAGCACAGAACCGTATGTGGCAACAATATTCAAATCATGGGTGAATTTTTAACTTATAAATATGTAAGATAGATTCAGGAGAGAAAAATGGTTTTACGTGACACAGTGAATCAGTTTTCTTAACAGTGGATGACTCAATACAACCATTCCACTTTATATCAGCCGAGAATGTAAGCCTGAAGACGCGCAACTAGTCACGGAATCATGGAGGTTATTATCACCGCTGCTGCAAATTATAATTAATATTATGAGCGTGGGATTTGGGTTTCAGTAGTAACATAAAAAAACTAACCCCAATGCGAAGAGCTCACCCGAACAAATACTATAAAAGTATTATAGAAAAGGTAGAGGGTGGCTACATTACGGCGGGAGGGGGGGAAGAGCCTGAAGCCGAGACTCCAGGTCAGGACCAATAATATTGCTGATTTTTTCTTTGGATTTTTTTTATCAAAAATCTCTAAATATACAAGAGGAGTACCGGGCAATGTGTGGCAGAAATATTCAAAGCATGGATGTATTTTAAAGTTACAAATATGTAAGACATATTCAGGAGAGAAAAATCAGCCATTCAAACTGTAAAATGATGAGATCTTGCCGCAAATCTTGTTCTTCGTTTAAATTCATAGACTCTAGTCACCAGAGATGAGAGGTCATCCGAATAATTCCTATGAAAAAGTTTATAGAAAAAGCACAGGTAAGCAACTTTACGGCGATGGAAAAGTAACGGAAGCCAAGCCGCTAGGTGAGGACCAATAATATTACTGATTCTTCTTTGTATTTCATCAAGGATCTCTAAATATAAAACTAAAGTACAAAACAGCAATATTCAAAGCATAGAAGACTAGTAGACTTATAAGTATGTAAGATAGATTCAAATGAGAGAAAAATGGTTTTACATGACACAGTGAATCAGTTTTCTTAACAGCGGATGACTCAATATAACCATTCCATTTTATATCAGCCGAGAATGTAAGCCCGAGGAGGCACAAGGAGTCACGGAATCATGGACGTTATTATCACTACTGCTGCAAATTAGGGGCGTTACTAATATTATGAGCGTGGGATTTGGGTTGTAGTAGTAACAGGAAAAAAAAAGCGAAACAAATTACGGTATCTTTAACTATCTAGTTCCAAACTGTGGCAGAGGAGCCATCGGTGTTAAGATGAAAATGATTTTGGGAGGAAAAACATAGAACAGAAAATACAACAGGGTACTGGGCTGGGGCGTCTTAACAGATTAATGCAATTTTATGTTCGCAATAAATTTACAGACGTGATTTGTTTTGCGCGTATTAAATTTTAATACGTGACACACTATATAAACATTGGTTGGTTGGTAGATTTTGTTTAGCGGCATATCAACACCTCTATGGGTTATTTAATGGCAAAATCTTAATATTTTGATTGGTTTGGTTGTTTGATTTTGCTTAGCGGTATATCAACACCTCTATGGGTTATTTAATGGCGAAATATAAATATTTTGATTGGTTTTGTTGTTTGATTTTGTTTAGCGGCATATAAACACCTCTATGGGTTATTTAATGGCGAAATCTAAATATTTTGATTGGTTTGGTTGTTTGATTTTGCTTAGAGGCATATCAACACCTCTATGGGTTATTTAATGGCGAAATCTAAATATTTTGATTGGTTTGGTTGTTTGATTTTTCTTAGCGGCATATCATCATCTCTATGGGTTATTTAATGGCGAAATATAAATTTTTTTTGATTGTTTTTTTTGTTTAATTTTTTTTAGCGGCATATCAACACCTATATGGGTTATTTGATGCCGAAATCTAAATATTTTGAACACGATTTTACGGCTTCAACTAAAGTTATTTTGACCGCAATTGTGTAGCTTCAACTATAGATAAAATGTATTATCTGTCATTTTGCTAAAAAATGTATTGTTGGTCATTTTGTTTTTAAAAGTGTGTATTTTTGGTCATTTTTATACAAAAATACAGAGATGTAAAAGAATAGGAAAAAGTCTGTGTTCAAAAGCCCTATTCGGTATTTGCCTTGATCGGTAGGTTCTTCCTGGCCGACATGTCCAAATCTCGTCTGATCCAACGACGGTTTTCCCTAGAGGAACGCAGTTTGAGATCCTGCTGGGGAACGCATATTTTTCTAATAAGGTTTTTCAGGCCGGTAGATGGAAATAAAATAAATATACTGTTTAATAAATAAAAACAGCGTCTATTCAAATATGGGTAACCACTAAGAATAACGTGTAAGCAATGAATAATAAAAAAGAATTCCTTATCTATAATATCGAATAAAAATGGCGAATACTACTGTGAGAATGTGGTCCTTCTATCCACTAAGAGAAAGAAAAGATTGCAATGAAAGTAAGATTGATGATTTTTATGAAAAGGTCACATCCAACGTGTAAGCGATGCTGAGGAAGTCTGATAAAATTGGAAATATTACGATTACACTGCGGTGGACTGGCCAGGGTGCTAGCTTGCTCGAGGTCAAGCGTGTCACTGATTGAGTGGACCGCCTATATCAAATAAAAAAATATAATCATCAAGTGAATAGAAACGATTGCTCTTAATAAAGTGGATTGCGTGCAATGTGTAAACTGTGCTGGAAACTATTTTAAAATATCAACCAATTACTTAAAATCAAAAATAAATTGACTAAAATATTCAATTATAATATTCTGTATCTACAGCCAGTATTATGTGCAGTGCATATAATTACCAAGAAATACGCAAAGTTTTTAGACAAAAAAAAAATTAAATCTAATCCTATATAGAGTTTAAGACAATTTTTTTTTCATTTGTTAAGAGTCATGTTAATGTTTTTCTTAGTGGTGGACGGGCTAAGACTGTCAGATTGTCCAATGGAAAATGCACTCCTGATGGAATTTATAAAGAAGTTCCTTCTATATAAAATAAAAATGCAATAAATGTTGAAACACAGACAAATGTTTTAGTAATAAAAAAGTATCTGTCTATATTTTATGAGATGAGGTATTATGTACATTATTTACATTATTTGGACTATTGTCCTCATCTTTGTCACCATATTTGTCACAACGTTCCAACCCCTTAGTATCTGTCTATAGTTCTGAGATGAGGTATTATATACACTATTTACATTATTCGGACTATTGTCCTTATCTTTGTCGCCATATTTATTACAACGTTTCGGCCTTTCAGAATCTGTCTATATTTCTGAGGTGAGGTATTATGTACACTATTTACATTATTCGGACTATTGTCCTCATATTTGTCGCCATATTTATTACAACGTTTCGGCCTTTCAGTATCTCTCTATATTTCTGAGATGAGGTATTATGTACACTATTTACATTATTCGGACTATTGTCCTCATATTTGTTGCCATATTTATTACAACGTTTCGGCCTTTCAGTATCTGTCTATATTTCTGATATGAGATATTATGCACATTATTTACGTTATTCGGACTATTATACTCATCTTTGTGGTAATATTCCTCACAACGTTTCAGCCCTTTAGTATCTGTCTATATTTCTGAGATGAGGTATTATGTACACTATTTACATTATTCGGACTATTATCCTCACCTTTGTCGCCATATTTATTACAACGTTTCGGCCGTTGTACGCCCCGGCCTTCTTCAGGTGGTTGGAATGTCGAACTGAACCCTTTATTTTGCTCACTGGGGTAGACTGTTCTAGTTCCACGTGCTAAGGCGGTGGAGAACTTTCAGAGGGAAATTAACAGGAGATAACTGATAACTGACATCCATTAAAACATGGCACGTGGAACTAGAACAGTCTACCCCAGTGAGCGAAATAAAGGGTTCAGTTCGACATTCCAACCACCTGAAGAAGGCCGGAGCGTACAACGGTTCGAATCGTTGTAATAAATATGGTGACTGTAAAACATGTTTAATGTAGTTTGAATGTAGAAATCGGACGTAGTAAGTAATTTGTTCAATGAAACAGCACCAATATCTAGTAGCAGCTATTCAGGAATTCTTAAGGTCTTCCATATCAGAGGTTGGTAGTGGATATTCGGAGAGAGTAGGAAAGCGTAGTTCTTCAAGTCTTTCATATGACAGGTTAGCAGTAGATATTCTGACAAGAAAAAAAAAACCCAAATGGCCGCCTTTATACACATCGGATCGAATATATCAAGTCTTCTGATTGGTTAACCTTCTATGGGTGGACTATAAAATGAGTCAGCTCATTTTGGTTTGCTCACTAGTTAACAGGTACACAAAAAACTGTAACAGTGACAAAGATGAGGACAATAGTCCGAATAATGTAAATAATGCAATAAAAAGGAATCAGAACTTTATAAAGTCATCTGCGCACTATTAGTTAATCAAGTTCAACATGAGAGGACATTTTCAAAGCTAAAGATCATAAAGACAATGTTAAGAAATCCGATATCTGAGGAGAATTTGGATTCATCCGTGTTGTTTTCCAGATATTCAAAATCTTGTTTGATGATTGTTTTAAACTATATTGTGTGGATTTAATATTTAAAAAACTATGGCAATAACAAAGAAAAATATGCAAATTTGCATTTCAGTAACAAAAAATTAATCTATTTATAATAAATATAAATTATAATGAGTTTAAACAATATTTTGATTGAAAAATGCAGCTGTCATTAAGAGAAAAAGAAATTTACTAAGGCGAAAGTGTATAAATTGCTAGGTCATCTATAATAAATTTACATTTCATTTTTCTTGGCATATCTTTTATAAGCACAATGTTGGATAATTAATAACAAAAAGTAAAAGAAACTGAATGTAATTGGCTTGACTACATACCCAGACACATCTACAAAAAAAATTAATTGAATGTTTAAAATTTCAGCATTTCCATCATTGTCAATGTTTTCCGTCTCTGCATAATTATAACCACCATTTGCATTCTTATATTCCCCTCTCCTTCCTGCATATATAACTGCATCAATAAAAACATTACTCTAGTTTGATGAAGTCCTAAAGTTCGAAATGTGTCACATGGAATTTTTTTCACTTTGTTATTCAGTTGCCTAAACAACATATTGCATCTTGCAAGTTTGGTTTTAAAGATTATTGGTGGCTCTGCAAGAGTTTGCTAAACAACAGCACATCCGCTATCACTCCACTATTCAATCAATTGTATTGAACTTAAATTCATAAAGTCTAAGTACCTTAGCAAAGAGTTCATCCAAACAATTACAAGATGGCAGCTCAGGACCAATAATATTGTTGATCCTTCCTTTGGAAGAACAGAAATTAAAATAACAGAAGATAACGACTGATATTGAACTTATATTTTTAAAGAACAAATTTGACTGAAAAGCAAGAAGCCGAAAAAGAGATCCACACGTGAGAAGTGCGATATAAGAAACTGTTAGCAGAGAACATGATTACCTCAAGCCATTTCAACTGTCTCTGCATAATTATAGCCACCATTTGCATTCTTATATTCCCCTCTCCTTCCTGTATATATAATTGCATCAGTAAAAACATTACTCTAGTTTGATGAAGTCTTAAAGTACGAAATGTGTCACATGGAATATTTTTCACTTTGTTAGTGAGTTGCCTAAACAACATATTGCATCTTGAGAGGACATTTTCAAAGACAAGGTTACGAAATTCGCTATCTGAGGAGAATTTGGATTCATACATATTCATACATCGTGTTTTCAAAATTAATTTCATTAAGAGAACAAGAAATTTATTAAGGCGAAAGGGTATAAATTGCAAGGTCTAAAAATATAGCAGGAGCACTGGGCCATATGAGGCAGTAATATTCAAAGCATGGACGCTGTTTCAATCAGAATATCTAGCCAATAATATTACTTGATTCACACCAAGCAAGGCAGTAAAGCCACTAAGACACAAGGGGTTACTGGGTGTGAAATAATTAGGAAACAGAAACATTATTAAGGAGCAAGAGCAATAGAAAAGTAATCAGGAAGATATGGATTGACATTGCATTTAAATCTTTGAAGATAAAAGTTGGCTGGGAAGCATGGGGCCAGTTCCACAAGCAAGAAGTGTGAGAAAAGAAACTGTTAGCATAGAACGTACAGCTACATCTTGCCAATTCAACTGTAAACTGATGAGACTGATGAGAAAGATGACAGCTCAGGACCTATAATATTGTTGATTCTTCGTTGAATTTCATGAAGAATCTCTAAAAATATAGCAGGAGCACTGGACAATATGTGGCAGTAATATTCAAAGCATGGACGCTGTTTCAATCAGAATATCTAGCGAATTAATTAATTCTTAATTCAAACATTCTTATTCATTAATTAGGATTTTATATGCCTTTAATTATAAATCTAATCATGAACAGAGTTTATGACAAAGAATTATTCATTTGTTGAGTCAGGTTCATGTTTTTGCTCATGGTGGACTGGCCAAGGTGTCAGATTGTCTAATGGAAAATGCACTCCTGATGGAATGGAACTTCTATATCAAATAAAAATGCAACAAATAAAGAAACACAGACAAGTATTTTAGTAATAAAAAGGAATAAGGACTTTATAAATTCATCTGCTCACTATTAGTTACTCAAGTCCATCACGAGAGGACATTTTTTACAACATTTCATGGTTTGTGAATAGGGAATACTGGGTGTAGCTGTTGTCGGTTTTACTGCGGATGTTACGGTTTTGAGAAAAAAAAACGAGTAAAGGAATGGAGCTTGCAACGCAGCATTTGGCCTTCCGTAAAGTTTAAAGTGATTTACCGCAGAAGTAACTGGTAGACAGAACTACAATGAAGGACCCACAGAAATCGCTCTTCATAATAGACGCTGGCTCAATAAGTAAGCGAAATACTCAGAACTTATTGCCGACTGGCCAGCATTCAGGTTTCAGCCTATTGAATCGACGCTTGAAGTAGCTCCAGAGAGTAGTCGGGGGCATTGTGCATCTCAACAGAAAGTGCCAACCGTTGTGTCAACCATCTACGCGTCGCTGACCTCATCGAATACCGCTCTGAATGCTCTGAATTGCGTGGCCCCGCTCAACTATACCCTGCAACCCTGTGAGCGCATGCGATTGTATGATTCGGTGTTGAGTCTAAAGCAGTGGGTAGTGTACACAGTAGCGCAAGTACGTTTTGCCTTAGCGCATCATAGTATGAGTTAAGTTAATGCCGGGGTCGTAATTGAAAGCCAAGAAAGACCAAAAAGAGCTACTGGGACAGGTAATACCACCGGCGGCAGCAAGGCGCTGAATGTCGCCGTCGCGGCATATGCGGCGAGCTTGGGGAGTTTGAGATAAGCGCAGGGGCCATGTTTGTAGCAGCCCTTGAAAGTCTGTTTGCCCTTGTCTGTGGACTCTCGGAGTTTTTGGCAGCAGAAGTCGCTGCAGCGTTGCGGGCATTGCGGGTTGCCCGCTAGAGCTCTGTCTCGGACTCCCTGGATTGACGGTCGCGCCGGCGGTCAAATGTTTCAGCTGCCCTCGACCTGGCAGTGGTGGCAGTATTTCTAGCATTTCGAACAGACCTACGGAGCAGTTTCTCAGCAGCCCTAGCGGTCGCTGTTGCAGCAGCGTCCCTGGATTGACGGGTGCGCATGCGGGTAGGTGTCTCTACAGCCGTCGATCTGGCAGTGATGACAGCGTTTCTTACGTTACGAAGAAGCCCAAGATGCAGAGGTGGTTGCTGCAGCCTGTGCATTCATTCTCGACCGTTGTGCATTCTTGAGCCTTGATCGCAACGAAGCCCTGTAGGCAGCTTTACCAGCCAAGCAGGTGGCACGCTCCTCTTGTGACTGCGAGGTCTGTGTGTGAGGGCGCTGTGTGTGAGGGCGCTGTGTGTGAGGGCGCTGTGTTGAGCAACCTGTGATAGTCGCATTGTAGTCTGCTCCTGGGACTCGCGGACCCTTCTTGCCCTCATTGCGGACGCTCTTGCAGACCGAAGGTTAAGACGTACCCTCCATTTTGGCGGCATGGGGAAAAGTGATGCTAGTAGTGGTTGATTAGGGTTGCTCAATTGCAGCAGTACAAAGTCTTAGTATCGCAAAGCATGAACCAGAATCGGGAAGGTAGGTATTTAAGTAAAACAGGTGAATAAATTGTTTATGGTAGTCGGAAAAATGTAGTTAAATAGACAAACGGAAAACAAAAACGTAAGAAACAATTTGCCTTAGGAGAAATGATCAGTTGGCGGCATAACAGGAGCCGAAGTGAGACCTTCGTCCCACAGCTGTGCACAGCAGGTTCAAATGCGAAGTATTACTGGCCAATCGGTTGTGCCAATCAGCCAGCGTCCTCAGGTCTCGAACACCAATCAGCGACCGCGTACTGCACTCAGCCAATGAGATACCGCTATGTGAAGCATGGTCACGCGTGTGTGAATAACAATCAGCTGTAGAGTGTGTAGTGTAGACGTCTCAGTTGAACATACGTTTGATGGGTGTATTCGCAAATTCCGATGAAGACATGATTCTATCGACTTCCCTCAGGTATTAGTTGGTCACAAAGGAGCTCACAAGGTAAAAGTTTTTAATTGTCACGATTAAAGCCGATAAAATTAATCAAAATCCCAAGCAAGTTGCGAAAAACATCGCCAAATTCAGGTAAACTCGATTTGAATGGGAAGTCAAAAGGGGTATGATTTCATCGATTTTTATCCGATAATTAAAACCGATATTGAAAACGAAAGTCAGCACCTCAATACTGTCGGTAAATACTATGCTCAACGGGAATTTTGCTGAAAATTTCTCGCCATTTGCGAAAAATATAGCCAAAAATCAGCTAGACTGGACTTGAATCGGATGTCGGAAAGTGATCGATTGTATCATCATTTTCCAGTAATTGATATCGATATTGAAAATGCATGTCAGCACCTCATAACTGTTGATAAAAACAATGCTCAACGCAATTTTGGTGGAAATTCTTCGCCATTTACGAAAAATATAGCCAAAAATCAGCTTGACTGGATTAGAATTGGAAGTCAAAAGTGGCATGATATTATCGATTTTTTCCGATAATTGATACCGATATTGAAGAAAAAGGTCAGTAACTAATAGCTATTGATACAACTAAAGCTCAACATAATTTTCGTGAAAATTCCTTGCAGTTTGCGAAAAACAGAGCCAAAAATCAGCTACATTGTATTTGAATCGGATGTCCCAATGTGATCGATTTTATCGATTTTTTCAGATAATTGATATCAATTTTTAAAAACAAAGAACAACGCCTCAAAACTATAAGTAAGGACATTGCTCAACGTGAGTTTGGTGGATATCGCTTGTAATTTGTGAAAACTATCACTGAAAAACTGATAAATTATTTTCGAATCAATATTCACCCCCCTATCGGTTTTATCGTTTTTTTTCCAAAATCGGAGGAACAATCGAAAAATCCGAAAACGTCAAGTACTAATGCCGTAAATTTCCGATATGTGTGTGGATTTTTATGCCAATCGGACGAAGAGTTTGCTCAGGATGAGGTAACAAGTTGACAAACACACAGACACACTAACAGAATACCATTTACAGATATAGATATTTGTATTTCAAATAATTATCATTTGTTTATTTCCTCTTTTAATTTTTACATTTTTATTGCAATAAAGAATTTTGTATTTCCAATAATTATCATTTAATTCTCCTTTCGATTAATTTTCAATCAAATTTACAATTCGAATAATTGTTTTCGAACACTGTTCACATAACCACACGAGCCAAGTTTAAAAACAGACGATAGATTTTTTTGTTAACAGACAAAAAATGAATGAATTAAACAAATTGTTTTGTGTGCCAAATGATGGCTAATGACACGTACGTAAGTCATCAATGAAAATGAACTATGACCTTTTATATTAAAAATGATAAAAATTGCATAAGAATGTCTTCAGAAAAGGAAACTATATAAAAGAAAGAAAAAGAGAAATATTTCTCTGAATAGTTTTCGAAGAATAATTTGGTACAATTTCCGAAGCAAAGTTCGTGGTAACAGCGAAGAATAAATCAATCATATCAGCCGAAGACTTTTACTTGATGTAGGAGCGACTTTGATGTTCTTTTCAATTCTCGTCTGGTGGTTGTCAAATTATCTTCTGCGTTCTTTTTTTCTTTCTGGACCGGGGCGACATGGGTTCCTGCAGAAGCTGTTCGTCGGCTCCGACAATAAATGCAAGACATCCCCTGTTAAATAACTTGCAGTTAGGCTGCAAATACAATTCTCGTAATTTGAAGGTAAACCCTATTATTGATTTTGGAAAAAAAAACAACAAATGCAGCTGTTTTATCACGAATCAAAATGTACCAAAAATATTTTCGAATTTCAAAAATTAAGCAAGAACCCAACACAGCGTCTGATTTCTCTCTCAAAGCCAGACGATGCAAATTCTAGCAGCTTAAATTTCCTATAATTTACTAGGTGTCCCCACCAAAACTGGGTGTGACACAAGGTCGTTTTAACGTGGGCAGCGTATACTTATGTACACGGGCCAAGGATAAAAAACTGTTGTTTTGCCCAGCCCCCGCGTCCACTCTCACGCTGACATCGGTATTAAACCAACCCAACCTCTTTAGTGCAATGATGAAGGTGCTGTCGCAGGGTTGAAATCTCCGGGACTGAGAAACTTCTCCCATCTAAAACAAGTAGAAACATAGCTCCATTTGCAACTCAGGAGTGATAACTACGCCTCAGTAACCCTCATTGGCATTGGTTACCTCCTGTGTCAGTTAAGAATATTTATTTACAAATCCGCAACAAGGGCAAATGGGGAGGGGGAATGCTGGTCTTCGTTTGTCCTTTTGCTAGCTTAGATAGCCTCAATCACTGATCCACTGGTTCGTATATTGTTCCTTTCACCAAAATGTCTCATCTACACAACACTGCCTTACACAGACAACATAATGCCGTATTGGCTCTAATTTGTTTCGTTTATTTTGTTTTACGGCATATCAACCTCAATGGGTTATTTAATGCCGACAACATTTTTAGGATAGATTTGTATGAACAGAATATGTATTGTTTGGTTTAGATTCGTTTGGTTAATTTTGTTTTACGGAATATCAACCTCAATGGGTTATTTAATGCCGACAACATTTTTAGGATAGATTTGTATGAACAGAATATGTATTGTTTGGTTTAGATTCGTTTGGTTAATTTTGTTTTACGGCATATCAACCTCAATGGCTTATTTAATGCCGACAACATTTTTAGGATAGATTTGTATGAACAGAATATGTATTGTTTGGTTTAGATTCGTTTGGTTAATTTTGTTTTACGGAATATCAACCTCAATGGGTTATTTAATGCCGACAACATTTTTAGGATAGATTTGTATGAACAGAATATGTATTGTTTGGTTTAGATTCGTTTGGTTAATTTTGTTTTACGGCATATCAACCTCAATGGGTTATTTAATGCCGACAACATTTTTAGGATAGATTTGTATGAACAGAATATGTATTGTTTGGTTTAGATTCGTTTGGTTAATTTTGTTTTACGGCATATCAACCTCAATGGCTTATTTAATGCCGACAACATTTTTAGGATAGATTTGTATGAACAGAATATGTATTGTTTGGTTTAGATTCGTTTGGTTAATTTTGTTTTACGGAATATCAACCTCAATGGGTTATTTAATGCCGACAACATTTTTAGGATAGATTTGTATGAACAGAATATGTATTGTTTGGTTTAGATTCGTTTGGTTAATTTTGTTTTACGGCATATCAACCTCAATGGGTTATTTAATGGTGACAACATTTTTAGGATAGATTTGTATGAACAGAATATGTATTGTTTGGTTTAGATTGGTTTGGTTAATTTTGTTTTACGGAATATCAACCTCAATGGGTTATTTAATGCCGACAACATTTTTAGGATAGATTTGTATGAACAGAATATGTATTGTTTGGTTTAGATTCGTTTGGTTAATTTTGTTTTACGGAATATCAACCTCAATGGGTTATTTAATGCCGACAACATTTTTAGGATAGATTTGTATGAACAGAATATGTATTGTTTGGTTTAGATTCGTTTGGTTAATTTTGTTTTACGGAATATCAACCTCAATGGGTTATTTAATGCCGACAACATTTTTAGGATAGATTTGTATGAACAGAATATGTATTGTTTGGTTTAGATTCGTTTGGTTAATTTTGTTTTACGGAATATCAACCTCAATGGGTTATTTAATGCCGACAACATTTTTAGGATAGATTTGTATGAACAGAATATGTATTGTTTGGTTTAGATTCGTTTGGTTAATTTTGTTTTACGGAATATCAACCTCAATGGGTTATTTAATGCCGACAACATTTTTAGGATAGATTTGTATGAACAGAATATGTATTGTTTGGTTTAGATTCGTTTGGTTAATTTTGTTTTACGGAATATCAACCTCAATGGGTTATTTAATGCCGACAACATTTTTAGGATAGATTTGTATGAACAGAATATGTATTGTTTGGTTTAGATTCGTTTGGTTAATTTTGTTTTACGGAATATCAACCTCAATGGGTTATTTAATGCCGACAACATTTTTAGGATAGATTTGTATGAACAGAATATGTATTGTTTGGTTTAGATTCGTTTGGTTAATTTTGTTTTACGGAATATCAACCTCAATGGGTTATTTAATGCCGACAACATTTTTAGGATAGATTTGTATGAACAGAATATGTATTGTTTGGTTTAGATTCGTTTGGTTAATTTTGTTTTACGGAATATCAATCTCAATGGGTTATTTAATGCCGACAACATTTTTAGGATAGATTTGTATGAACAGAATATGTATTGTTTGGTTTAGATTCGTTTGGTTCATTTTGTTTTACGGCATATCAACCTCAATGGGTTATTTAATGCCGACAACATTTTTAGGATAGATTTGTATGAACAGAATATGTATTGTTTGGTTTAGATTCGTTTGGTTAATTTTGTTTTACGGCATATCAATCTCAATGGGTTATTTAATGCCGACAACATTTTTAGGATAGATTTGTATGAACAGAATATGTATTGTTTGGTTTAGATTCGTTTGGTTAATTTTGTTTTACGGCATATCAACCTCAATGGGTTATTTAATGGTGACAGCATTTTTAGGATAGATTTGTATGAACAGAATATGTATTGTTTGGTTTAGATTCGTTTGGTTCATTTTGTTTTACGGCATATCAACCTCAATGGGTTATTTAATGCCGACAACATTTTTAGGATAGATTTGTATGAACAGAATATGTATTGTTTGGTTTAGATTCGTTTGGTTAATTTTGTTTTACGGAATATCAACCTCAATGGGTTATTTAATGCCGACAACATTTTTAGGATAGATTTGTATGAACAGAATATGTATTGTTTGGTTTAGATTCGTTTGGTTAATTTTGTTTTACGGCATATCAACCTCAATGGGTTATTTAATGCCGACAACATTTTTAGGATAGATTTGTATGAACAGAATATGTATTGTTTGGTTTAGATTCGTTTGGTTAATTTTGTTTTACGGAATATCAACCTCAATGGGTTATTTAATGCCGACAACATTTTTAGGATAGATTTGTATGAACAGAATATGTATTGTTTGGTTTAGATTCGTTTGGTTCATTTTGTTTTACGGCATATCAACCTCAATGGGTTATTTAATGCCGACAACATTTTTAGGATAGATTTGTATGAACAGAATATGTATTGTTTGGTTTAGATTCGTTTGGTTAATTTTGTTTTACGGCATATCAACCTCAATGGGTTATTTAATGCCGACAACATTTTTAGGATAGATTTGTATGAACAGAATGTATTGTTTGGTTTAGATTCGTTTGGTTAATTTTGTTTTACGGCATATCAACCTCAATGGGTTATTTAATGCCGACAACATTTTTAGGATAGATTTGTATGAACAGAATATGTATTGTTTGGTTTAGATTCGTTTGGTTAATTTTGTTTTACGGCATATCAACCTCAATGGGTTATTTAATGCCGACAACATTTTTAGGATAGATTTGTATGAACAGAATATGTATTGTTTGGTTTAGATTCGTTTGGTTAATTTTGTTTTACGGCATATCAACCTCAATGGGTTATTTAATGCCGACAACATTTTTAGGATAGATTTGTATGAACAGAATATGTATTGTTTGGTTTAGATTCGTTTGGTTAATTTTGTTTTACGGAATATCAACCTCAATGGGTTATTTAATGCCGACAACATTTTTAGGATAGATTTGTATGAACAGAATATGTATTGTTTGGTTTAGATTCGTTTGGTTAATTTTGTTTTACGGCATATCAACCTCAATGGGTTATTTAATGCCGACAACATTTTTAGGATAGATTTGTATCAACAGAATATGTATTGTTTGGTTTAGATTCGTTTGGTTAATTTTGTTTTACGGCATATCAACCTCAATGGGTTATTTAATGCCGACAACATTTTTAGGATAGATTTGTATGAACAGAATATGTATTGTTTGGTTTAGATTCGTTTGGTTAATTTTGTTTTACGGCATATCAACCTCAATGGGTTATTTAATGCCGACAACATTTTTAGGATAGATTTGTATGAACAGAATATGTATTGTTTGGTTTAGATTCGTTTGGTTAATTTTGTTTTACGGCATATCAACCTCAATGGGTTATTTAATGCCGACAACATTTTTAGGATAGATTTGTATGAACAGAATATGTATTGTTTGGTTTAGATTCGTTTGGTTAATTTTGTTTTACGGAATATCAACCTCAATGGGTTATTTAATGCCGACAACATTTTTAGGATAGATTTGTATGAACAGAATATGTATTGTTTGGTTTAGATTCGTTTGGTTAATTTTGTTTTACGGCATATCAACCTCAATGGGTTATTTAATGCCGACAACATTTTTAGGATAGATTTGTATGAACAGAATATGTATTGTTTGGTTTAGATTCGTTTGGTTAATTTTGTTTTACGGCATATCAACCTCAATGGGTTATTTAATGCCGACAACATTTTTAGGATAGATTTGTATGAACAGAATATGTATTGTTTGGTTTAGATTCGTTTGGTTAATTTTGTTTTACGGCATATCAACCTCAATGGGTTATTTAATGCCGACAACATTTTTAGGATAGATTTGTATGAACAGAATATGTATTGTTTGGTTTAGATTCGTTTGGTTAATTTTGTTTTACGGCATATCAACCTCAATGGGTTATTTAATGCCGACAACATTTTTAGGATAGATTTGTATGAACAGAATATGTATTGTTTGGTTTAGATTCGTTTGGTTAATTTTGTTTTACGGCATATCAACCTCAATGGGTTATTTAATGCCGACAACATTTTTAGGATAGATTTGTATGAACAGAATATGTATTGTTTGGTTTAGATTCGTTTGGTTAATTTTGTTTTACGGCATATCAACCTCAATGGGTTATTTAATGCCGACAACATTTTTAGGATAGATTTGTATGAACAGAATATGTATTGTTTGGTTTAGATTCGTTTGGTTAATTTTGTTTTACGGAATATCAACCTCAATGGGTTATTTAATGCCGACAACATTTTTAGGATAGATTTGTATGAACAGAATATGTATTGTTTGGTTTAGATTCGTTTGGTTAATTTTGTTTTACGGCATATCAACCTCAATGGGTTATTTAATGCCGACAACATTTTTAGGATAGATTTGTATGAACAGAATATGTATTGTTTGGTTTAGATTCGTTTGGTTAATTTTGTTTTACGGCATATCAACCTCAATGGGTTATTTAATGCCGACAACATTTTTAGGATAGATTTGTATGAACAGAATATGTATTGTTTGGTTTAGATTCGTTTGGTTAATTTTGTTTTACGGCATATCAACCTCAATGGGTTATTTAATGCCGACAACATTTTTAGGATAGATTTGTATGAACAGAATATGTATTGTTTGGTTTAGATTCGTTTGGTTAATTTTGTTTTACGGCATATCAACCTCAATGGGTTATTTAATGCCGACAACATTTTTAGGATAGATTTGTATGAACAGAATATGTATTGTTTGGTTTAGATTCGTTTGGTTAATTTTGTTTTACGGCATATCAACCTCAATGGGTTATTTAATGCCGACAACATTTTTAGGATAGATTTGTATGAACAGAATATGTATTGTTTGGTTTAGATTCGTTTGGTTAATTTTGTTTTACGGAATATCAACCTCAATGGGTTATTTAATGCCGACAACATTTTTAGGATAGATTTGTATGAACAGAATATGTATTGTTTGGTTTAGATTCGTTTGGTTCATTTTGTTTTACGGCATATCAACCTCAATGGGTTATTTAATGGTGACAACATTTTTAGGATAGATTTGTATGAACAGAATATGTATTGTTTGGTTTAGATTCGTTTGGTTCATTTTGTTTTACGGAATATCAACCTCAATGGGTTATTTAATGCCGACAACATTTTTAGGATAGATTTGTATGAACAGAATATGTATTGTTTGGTTTAGATTCGTTTGGTTAATTTTGTTTTACGGCATATCAACCTCAATGGGTTATTTAATGCCGACAACATTTTTAGGATAGATTTGTATGAACAGAATATGTATTGTTTGGTTTAGATTCGTTTGGTTAATTTTGTTTTACGGAATATCAACCTCAATGGGTTATTTAATGCCGACAACATTTTTAGGATAGATTTGTATGAACAGAATATGTATTGTTTGGTTTAGATTCGTTTGGTTAATTTTGTTTTACGGCATATCAACCTCAATGGGTTATTTAATGCCGACAACATTTTTAGGATAGATTTGTATGAACAGAATATGTATTGTTTGGTTTAGATTCGTTTGGTTCATTTTGTTTTACGGCATATCAACCTCAATGGGTTATTTAATGCCGACAACATTTTTAGGATAGATTCGTATGAACAGAATATGTATTGTTTGGTTTAGATTCGTTTGGTTAATTTTGTTTTACGGCATATCAACCTCAATGGGTTATTTAATGGTGACAACATTTTTAGGATAGATTTGTATGAACAGAATATGTATTGTTTGGTTTAGATTCGTTTGGTTCATTTTGTTTTACGGAATATCAACCTCAATGGGTTATTTAATGCCGACAACATTTTTAGGATAGATTTGTATGAACAGAATATGTATTGTTTGGTTTAGATTCGTTTGGTTAATTTTGTTTTACGGAATATCAACCTCAATGGGTTATTTAATGCCGACAACATTTTTAGGATAGATTTGTATGAACAGAATATGTATTGTTTGGTTTAGATTCGTTTGGTTAATTTTGTTTTACGGAATATCAACCTCAATGGGTTATTTAATGCCGACAACATTTTTAGGATAGATTTGTATGAACAGAATATGTATTGTTTGGTTTAGATTCGTTTGGTTAATTTTGTTTTACGGCATATCAACCTCAATGGGTTATTTAATGCCGACAACATTTTTAGGATAGATTTGTATGAACAGAATATGTATTGTTTGGTTTAGATTCGTTTGGTTCATTTTGTTTTACGGCATATCAACCTCAATGGGTTATTTAATGCCGACAACATTTTTAGGATAGATTTGTATGAACAGAATATGTATTGTTTGGTTTAGATTCGTTTGGTTCATTTTGTTTTACGGAATATCAACCTCAATGGGTTATTTAATGCCGACAACATTTTTAGGATAGATTTGTATGAACAGAATATGTATTGTTTGGTTTAGATTCGTTTGGTTAATTTTGTTTTACGGCATATCAACCTCAATGGGTTATTTAATGCCGACAACATTTTTAGGATAGATTTGTATGAACAGAATATGTATTGTTTGGTTTAGATTCGTTTGGTTCATTTTGTTTTACGGCATATCAACCTCAATGGGTTATTTAATGCCGACAACATTTTTAGGATAGATTTGTATGAACAGAATATGTATTGTTTGGTTTAGATTCGTTTGGTTCATTTTGTTTTACGGAATATCAACCTCAATGGGTTATTTAATGCCGACAACATTTTTAGGATAGATTTGTATGAACAGAATATGTATTGTTTGGTTTAGATTCGTTTGGTTAATTTTGTTTTACGGCATATCAACCTCAATGGGTTATTTAATGCCGACAACATTTTTAGGATAGATTTGTATGAACAGAATATGTATTGTTTGGTTTAGATTCGTTTGGTTAATTTTGTTTTACGGCATATCAACCTCAATGGGTTATTTAATGCCGACGACATTTTTAGGATAGATTTGTATGAACAGAATATGTATTGTTTGGTTTAGATTCGTTTGGTTAATTTTGTTTTACGGCATATCAACCTCAATGGGTTATTTAATGCCGACAACATTTTTAGGATAGATTTGTATGAACAGAATATGTATTGTTTGGTTTAGATTCGTTTGGTTCATTTTGTTTTACGGAATATCAACCTCAATGGGTTATTTAATGCCGACAACATTTTTAGGATAGATTTGTATGAACAGAATATGTATTGTTTGGTTTAGATTCGTTTGGTTAATTTTGTTTTACGGAATATCAACCTCAATGGGTTATTTAATGCCGACAACATTTTTAGGATAGATTTGTATGAACAGAATATGTATTGTTTGGTTTAGATTCGTTTGGTTCATTTTGTTTTACGGCATATCAACCTCAATGGCTTATTTAATGCCGACAACATTTTTAGGATAGATTTGTATGAACAGAATATGTATTGTTTGGTTTAGATTCGTTTGGTTAATTTTGTTTTACGGAATATCAACCTCAATGGGTTATTTAATGCCGACGACATTTTTAGGATAGATTTGTATGAACAGAATATGTATTGTTTGGTTTAGATTCGTTTGGTTAATTTTGTTTTACGGCATATCAACCTCAATGGCTTATTTAATGCCGACAACATTTTTAGGATAGATTTGTATGAACAGAATATGTATTGTTTGGTTTAGATTCGTTTGGTTAATTTTGTTTTACGGCATATCAACCTCAATGGCTTATTTAATGCCGACAACATTTTTAGGATAGATTTGTATGAACAGAATATGTATTGTTTGGTTTAGATTCGTTTGGTTAATTTTGTTTTACGGCATATCAACCTCAATGGCTTATTTAATGCCGACGACATTTTTATTTCTATCTATCTATCTATCTATCTATCTATCTATCTATCTATCTATCTATCTATCTATCTATCTCAGTATATATTGGGTTGGTTTGTTTTGTTTTACGGCATATTAACCTCAATTGTTTATTTAATGCCGACAACATTTTTTTTATTGCTGGTAATATTTTGTTTTGTCGAAAATCTGTTTCTAGTAATATTTTCCCCTCAAAATTGTATTGCTGGTAATAATTTTTTTCAAAAAAGTATTGCTGGTAATAGTTAACTATAATAGTAATAGCTGGGACCTTAACAGGTTCTACCACCCTGGGTCAGGGTAGACCTGGGAATACTAGCAATTAAGGGGTGGTTCCACGCTCCTCAAAACCTCCTGATCAGAAGCCTTGCTGCTGGATGTAGTTTATCGTCTCACTTAGGACGCGGATGTAGTTTAACGTTTACCCAGGACGAGTATTGGCTCTAAGAAATCCTACCTAATCCCATATATACAGTCTTTGTAGAGGGCAAGGTTGATAAAAATAAGCAAATTATTTTCCCCAGTGTTCACGAATTAACAGTATTTACATAACTAAACGAAGCGAGTGTCAGTAAAAGGAACCCCTCCCCACCCAATTTAAATATATTAGTTTTATTGGTCAAGTGGATGGAAAATACTGCGGGGTTTAATAAAAGTAATTCATGCAGAAGACCTATTACACGAACTGTAATCTCTATCACCTAAATGGCGAGGGGGAGGGGAGTAAACGAAAAAGAAATGGGGCAAAATGTAAAAGTGCGATCGATGACCGTTCATACCCTAGCTAAGCTAACCTCAGAAGAAAAAAAAACGACCTAAGCTTGCCTAACACTGGCCTAGAATGACAAATGTTCATTCAAACTGGTAAAATCGTTAATCCGAGATCACCTCCTGATGGTTATCTAAATTAGCGGCTCTCACGACTACCAAACGCGAAAAATTCACCGAAGGGAATCGCCTCCTGTGTCATATATATATATATATATATATATATATATATATATATATATATATATATATTGACGTATATCTATATATATATTGAGTATGAGGGTCAAGGAAATCAGTTCCTAGGAAACCGACAGCCCAACAACAGCATATGAGATTTCATTATAGTGGTGAAGGTTTCGTGCAAGGCCATCCACGCTTTTTGAAGGGCCCAATACAGACACCTGGTGCACTACGTGCCACAAGGTCCCCAAAAGACTCTTTTGAATTCAGAGTTGTCCTTCTCCAAGACTAGTTGCCATTCAAGACTATAGAACCAAGTCTGTCCTGCTAAATATCCATCGCTGGAGGGAGAAGAGGATTCACACCTTTCCCAAGAGTATTAGCATGCAAGTAATGGATTCGATTGGAATTCGATCTCCGATTCCTCAATCCAAGCCACTATCCATTACACCACTACACCTCCTATACATATAAATGAATATGAAAATGAAATATTTTTAATAATATGTGGAAATCTCCTCCCTTTGCCTGATGACGGTCACGAGACCGGAAACACGTGTAGCAAAATTATGGAAAATAAAGCATAATATTTAAAAAAAATCCACATTACAAGCAAAAAAGTTTGCGGTTTCTCTCTTCTTTTTAATATACGCACTTTTCTCTCGTTGGAACCACTATAACCTCTTAATATATATATATATATATATATATATATATATATATATATATATATATATATACACTAGGCAAACAAATATACTAAAAAGCAAAAATAAAAATTAACGTTTTGTAAAAATTAACGTTTAATAAAAATTAACGTTAGGTAAACAAAAAAACATTAAGCAAGACAAATGACGAAATATTACAGAAATAGACAAACAAAAATATCAAAAAATTGTTAATTTTTAGAAAAAGATATCAGAAACAGAAAAGGAAAATATATATCAGAATTTAAGCAGAAAATATTAGGAGATTATAAAATTGTTATTTAACATACAATAAAATCATTACTAGGGTCATTCAATAAATAAGGTGAATTTTTCGGTATAAGGACTTCTAATACAGATAGAAGCTTACTTTTTTTTTCAACGTAGTCTCCCAGCACTGTCACACACTTTTCCTATCTATGCACAAGCTTCCGTATTCCCTCAGCGTAAAAATCTTTGGACTGATGTCTCAGCCAGTCGCTCACAACACTTTTGACTTCATCGTCACTTTTAAACTTCGTGCCTCTCGTGAACGCTTTCAAGGGACCAAACACGTGAAAGTCTGAAGGGGCAAGGTCTGGGCTGTAAGGGGGATGAGGGAGCAGTTCCCAGCCCAGCTCGTTGATTGTCTGCACCGTTTGGGCTGCTGTGTGAGGCCTTGCGTTGTCATGATGCAAGATGACTCCTTCTGACTGATGACCCCTGCGTTTGTCCCAACTGATAAGCTCAAAGTCCCTGCAATGTCATCCACTGTCACCCTTCTGTCAGACTGAATGAGCTCATTGACTGATTCAATCACCTCAGGAGACCTCACTTCTGTAGCCCCCCCAGGCCTGTCTTCATCCTCAAGACTGCTCCGTCCTTCTTTAAACAATTTATCCCACTTGTAGATATTTGTTTGGCTGAAGCATGTGGCACCATACACAGTTGACATTCTCCTATGAATTTCAACTGGTTTGCACCCTTCAGCAACCAAAAACTTGATAACTGACCGCTGTTCAATCCTGGAGCATGCTTCTTGATTGGCCATCTTTGTTAATCGCCAAAACACTCAAAGTTTTTTTTTTAATCTGCAAAAGAAATTAAATCCATGTGAAAAAGAAGTAAAACAAAAAAAAAAAATAAAAATAAAAAAGAGTAAGCTTCTATCTGTATTAGAAGTCCTTATACCGAAAAATTCACGTTATTTATTGAATACTAACACCTAAATTAGCAACTGATAAATAAAAAGAAAGAAAATCAACGAGAGAAGAAAGTTGAAAGTTGATAAATATAACATTAGGTAAGCAAAAACAGAAAGTAAAAATAAGAAAAACGATCTTCAGGCGGATCGTACAAAAATAAATAAATACGAAGACAGAAAAACGCGGTCAGTTGAAAGAAATAATAAATAATACTTATATAACTTCAAAGAAATATAATAATCCTAATATATATAATAAATGAAATAAAAATAAATAATCATTGCAAATTATATTAAATTATTACATATACATATGGATCCGACTTTGATCCTATTTTCTGTCCCGAGCTGTCACCCTTTAGACTAACTACGCATTGCTCATCCAATCTTACAGTTCACACAGTTACCTATCTGCCCACCGACCAGGCGCGACGTTGATTAACTTCGGAGATCTTACGGGAATCAGTGTTTTAAAGGGATCTGGTCGTGAGCTTACAGATAAAACAAAAAAAAAAAACAAAAAAAAAAAAAAAAACCCCAAAAAACAGACAAACAAAAAAAAAAACCTTGATTACTAAATGCAGAAAATCTTCTCAGTGCAAATACAGGCTGTCCATAAAGAGTTCGTGTACACTTTAAAAAAATAATAACTTTATTTGTATTTGCGGTAGAAATAATCTGTAAAAAATGTTATAAAGTTTCATGTACCTAGTTTTAAGTATAGCTAAAATAACTAATGTGATTTCAGGCATTACTGTAAATCAGTTGGCAAATGTTTTCCTTGAACTGCAAAATCGTATTACCCTCTGTATTGCTAATGATGGAGGACATGTGGAAAGTAAATTAAATTTCAATAAAACGTTAAAAAATATAGATTTACTTCTTTCTAATCCTTTTTACAGAGTATTTCTATCGCAAATACAAATCAAGTTATAAATTTTTTAAAGTGCATACGAACTTTATGGACACCCTGGATATATGTATTAAAAATATTTTGAATTTACCCGAACAGCTGGTTAGGAGGCGCCAGTTTTCCGCCTTCGCCCATTCTCATTGAACCTGTACTTAGTTGGCGAAGGCTATTTGAGACGCACGACACGGAAGCATTTTATAGACTGTAGGACTATTGGAACATAATCTACGTATAATCTACGTATATAAACACACACACACACACACACACACACACACACACACACACACACACACACACACATATATATATATATTTCCGAGATGAGGTATTATGTATACTATTTTCATTATTCGGACAATTGTCCTCATCTTTGTCGCCATATTTATTACAACGTTTCGGCCGTTGTACGGTCCGGCTTTCTTCAGGTTGTTGGAATGTTGAATTGAACCCTTTATTTCGATCACTGGGGTAGACTGTTCTAGTTCCATAGCCATGTCTAATGAATGTCAGTTATCAGTTATCTCCTGCTTAATTCCCCTCTCCAAGTTCTCCACCGCCTTAACCAGGTATTTATCTCACACTCTTTGCGCCCTGTCAGTCGATCTAACTAATTTCTTTATCCCCTGTGTCATGTGTGCTTGAGGACATCTGTGTATGAATTTCTGGGTATTATAATCCTGATGACTTCAGTAAACATTTTTTACCAGTGCTCATATTGCAATGTTTGTTATTATTATCGCTTTTCTCTGTTACTCTTTATTACTGGTTCCCATATTGTATTCATTTCTATGCTTGGTCGGCTCAGGAGATTTTTGTGGCCTAGCATATGTGCTGATTCCTTAAGTTTACGTATTTTCCAGTAATGTTATTTGTCTATGATCTCAACCTGATAACACAGAGTACGGTGATCTCCCTTTTCTCTCCATATATGGTCAGCCACGCCTGATTTTTCCACTTCTCCTCGTGTTACAGCTTTCTTACCTTAAGAGGGGCGGCCTGTCTCCCCTTTATATTTCTTCCGCAGAAGTTCCAAAGAAATTTAACGTTTTTTAACATATAAAAGGTTAGACATTATAAAATGGACAAAGACCGACAATTATGTTAAGACATTTTTATGTTTATACATTCTTTTTGTAGATACAATTTTTTAAGTAAATGCTCTGCTTTTTAATAAACAGTATTAATAACATTTACCGGCCTGAATGTCCGAGAATTTTTCATAGAAAATATTCGTCCTCCGACAGGTATTGAACCTGTATCCTATACGGAACCGTCATTTAGCCTGACGCGGCTTAACCGATTGAGCCAAATAATTAAAATAATTGTCGGACTTTGTCTATATCATAATGTCTGACGTCATTTGTTTACATTTGATACGCCATGAGCAGATATGAATGTACGTGAGAGATTCATGGAAGATTATAGTTTAAAGACAAGAAAATTGACATTGCTAACCGAATGCTCCTCTGTGGCCGAAACGGTTAAGACACGTCAGGCTATATGACGGTTCCGTATAGGATACAGGTTCAATACCTGTCGGAGGACGGATATTTTCTATGAAAATTTCTCGGACATTCAGACCGGTAAATATTGTTTAATACTGTTTATTATAAAACAGTGCATTTACTTAAATATTTGTATCCATAAAACGAATGTATACACATAAAAAAGTCTTAAAATAAAACGTTAGGTAAAGAAAAGCATTAAAACGCAAAAGAAATTACGAAATCATCGTACATAAATAGACAAACACAAATATCAAAAGTTTGTTAATTTTAGAAAATATGCCACAAAGAAAAAATGAAAATATATATCAAGATTTAAGCTTAAAACACTCGCAGATTATAAAGTTATTTAAAATACACTGAAATAAATTTGTTATTTAGTTTCTGTAGTCGTGTTAACAAAGCCGTAATCTAACGTCTGCTCGCGTCCACTTCCAAATTTTCTCTCCCCTTTATCACTTTTGTATACCGCCATTTTCCATTGGTTGGTCATTGTCCTTTGTTTTCAAGATGGCCGATCCCCAAACGCTTAATATCAAGCATTCACCTTGGACCTCTCGTAAATGGCGGTTCGCCAGTCCAGACATATCGGTCGCTTTGGATCAGGTAAGTGCGGATATTTATCGTTACACATGTATACAGCCATTTTGACACTACTAACAGCTAAACTCTCAACTGATAAAAAATAAACGAGATTAGTCATTATATTGTGCAAGTAAAAAAAAGTCACACATTGCTTACGTCATAACACTCACTAGTTTTCCAACCTTAAATTTAAAAACGCCATCTACACGCTTTTGTCACATGACATCTAACGTGTTACCACGAACAGCTTATTTAAAATAAATTGCATCGTGACACGTGTAAAAAAGAGTAAAAATAATGGAAACATTATTAATGGAAAAATGAAAGAAAAAGAAAACACTAATACTAATTACATCAAGTACAAACACGGCCACAATATGCTGACCGTGTTTGGAAAAATCCTATAACTCTAGATACATACATATAGAAAAAAAACAACATACATTCAGTTAAAACAAAAAACTAAAATCATCATCGACAATGGCTAAAAGAATAGACTAAAAGCTCGGACATGCAGAATATTTGGACAGATTCTATATACTTTATGTCCAGAAGGGAAAAAAATTATAAGAACACACGAAAAATTAAATAAAAAAACTTAACCGCAGTACCTTGTTAGTCATTTTGAACGAAACTTGTATATACACCCTTGTGCAATTTAATTGAAAAAAAAAAAAAACGGCTTTAGTTTCCCTTCTTTCACCATACGGTCAGTTTTAGACCGACTGGAGTGACACGGTGTAATCGATTTCTATTTTTTCCCTCAGATTAAGTCATTTGCAATATGAATCTATTTTCGGGGTGTATTTATTTGGTCTTGAAAATATTGCGTGATCCGTGACTGCATCAGATTTTCATCACGCCCAGACACTATTGTCTCGACTGTCGATCAGTTGTCCTACGGCCATTGTCTGCGATGGGCGTTACTCCAAGGAAGCGTACGAAAATTGTAAGACACTGGCAAGCCTTAGCAGTGAGCAAACCAAGGTACTATAGACTGGCTCGTAAACTCTCCTGATTTGAATCCAATCGAGAATCTGTGGTCAATGTAATGTGGAATGTACATACGAAGTACTAACATGTACACTGGGTAAGGTTTCATTGGAAAAATACGAAAACAAGGGTGTGTGTGAGAGTATATATATATATATATATATATATATATATATATATATATATATATATATATATATAGAATGTTTTCATTGTTTCCGTTAAGGTACGTCTCTTGAGCAGTTATAATCGTTCTGGAAAGATCGTCGAAACTTTGTTGCTGAAAACATTAATTTGGACTTTGCTAACCAGGCACTTCTCCATAGCTAAATGGCATAGCACATCAGATCAGTTAACGGTTCCGTAGAGAACGGAGTTTCGATTCCTGTTAGAGAACGTATATTTTCTTCGACATTTCTCGGTAATTGTAATTTATACAGTTTAATTAACAAAACAGAGTATTTACTTAAATAAATTGTACCTATTAAAATAACGTACAAATAGAAAATATATTAAATAATTGTCGGACGTTTCATTATATATATATATATATATATATATATATATATATATATATATATATATATATATATATATATATATATATATATATATATATATATATATATATATGTATAAATAAAAAGAAAGAACAGTAAGATATAAAATCCGGTGTTCTTATAGATATTTTTATTTTTACACAATAGTGCTCAATGTAAATTTACAGAACATTAATATTATAAATTAATTGATTTAAAATATGGGTTTTTCGCTACACAGTGATAACCATGTTTCAGAAATATATATATATATATATATATATATATATATATATATATATATATATATGCACTACATTTCAAAACATTTAGGACACTCCTAGTAATTTGTTAAATTTACCCCAAAAGTAGTTGTTTTGTACTTTAAATAAAAGAAAATTATTTAACGTGGTTAAAAAAAAAGTGGGATATGTTATTTTTAATTAAAATTTCATTATGACAAAAAGAAAAAAATATGATTAAATTTTGCTCTGGTCAAAATATCCTCCTTTAGCCTTGATTACTGCAGCATAAATTTTTGTCATTCATTGCAAAAGTTTCTCAAAGCATAAGTTTGATAATTCTTTTTTAATGATTCTAAGAACTTTAAAAAAAAATTTTTCCGTGTCAATTCTTGCTTTTATAAATCAGTTTTATTTAGTTACGCTCTACCTTGACTGGCGTTTCAGCCTTCTGTTGATTGAACAATAGAGTAAAGAAATCAAACCAAGTAATATAATCTAAAAAGATAATCGTCCTGATTGGTAAAAATTCCATTTGAAGATGGCTGGAGAATTCAACACGATGTCATCAGCATATTTTATATTGCTGAGTTTAGGACCATTGATAATAAAACCTGGTAGTGCCGCCATGTCTCTCAGGTTTCGCTGTAGAACCAAGTAGACACCTTGTCTCACTCCCCTTTCTGTTTTTGCGTAGCTATTCAATTCATTTTCTAACCATATGCAGGCAGTTTGAACCCAGTGTAAGCTTTTGATTATCCTGATATCTTTTTGAAACAGATTTATTTTTCCTGAACTGCTACGAGATATCTGCCCTCCTTAATGGCAGTGAATGTTGGCGCGGTCTCCTCCAAGATGAAGAAGAGACTAGAGTCAACGGAGGTATAGTTCTACAGAACGTTGCTAAGGATACCATGGACCGAAAATGTGAGCACCGATGAGGTTTTGGAGAGGATGCAAACGAAGAGGACGCTTATACTTAACATCAGGAAGAAGCAGCTGAAATTTCTGGAACACGTAATGAGAAAAGAAGGCTTGGAGAATCTGATACTCACAGGGCGAATAGAGGGAACAGGGTCTGGAAGAAGTAGCAAAGGGATAAAACCTATTGAGAGCTACAAGGTATAGGGAGATACGGAGGGCCATGATCGCCTACGTCCTGAAGGGACACGGCACATAAAAGAAGAAGAATTCAGATAGTTAACTATCGTATATATTTTCATAATGTATAATTCTTGCGTCCATAAATCAATGTCATTCTGTAAAGTTCTACCTTGAGTGGCGTTTGAGCCTTCTATTGGTTGGACAATAGCGTAAATAAATCAAATCACTTCATATAATCTAAAAAGACATTCGTCCTGATTGGTTAAAATTCCATTTGATGATGGCTGGAGAATACAACACAATGTTATCTGTATATCTTATTTTGTTAAATTTAAGACTATTTATAATAATATCTGCTAGGGCCTTCAAGTGTCTTAGGTTATCGTCGCTGTAGAACCGAAACGACACATCCTTGTCTCACTCCACTTTCTTTTTTTGCGTAGCCTTTCAATTCAGTTTCTATCTATATGCAGTCGGTTTGCTATCATTGTAAGTTTAGGATTATTCTGACTTCTTTTCGAAATGGTGGAGTAATGGTTAACGGCTCGGATTGAGGAATCGGAGATCTGAGTTCGAATTCCACTCAAATCCATTACATTTACTTACATGCTCATACCCTTGGGAAAGGTATGAATCCTCGTTCCCCACCCCAAGCTATGGGTAAATAGCAAGACAGACCTGATTTTATAGCCTTGAATGGCAACTGGTCTACCGCAGAAAGAAATGGCAACCTACTGCAGGGGAAAAAATTTCGTCAGTCATCTATCGAAAGATACATGATCGACTAAGCGTGTATCACGCATGGCACATAACTGACTGAATTGTTTAAATACTTCTCTAGTCTATATATATTCTTAATGTACAATTCTTGCGTCTATAAATCAGTTTTATTTAGTAACGCTCTACCTTGAGTGGCGTTTGAGCCTTCTATTGGCTGAACAATAACATATATAAATCGAATCACGTAATAAAATCTAAAAAGACAATCGTTCTGATTGATAAAAATTTCATTTGAAGATGGCTGGAGAATATAACACAGTATCATCTGTGTATCTTATATTGTTAAGTTTAGGTCCATTGATAATAAAACCATCTGAAGATGGCTGGAGAACATGCCGGTCGGACCTTAGTGGGAGGGCGTTAAATGATAGATGAAGACAGTGAAAAATTCATGAGTGATGAGAAAAATATTAAGTTAACAGTTCATGTGCGAAGATAGTGTAGAATATGGCAGTTAGGAAGAAGAAAGACGAGTCCACAAATAACACGATTAGTAGCAACAACAAAAAAGAAAAAAGAAAAAAAAGAAAAAAAGGAAAAAAAGAAAAAAAGGAAAAAGGAAAAAAAAAGAAATTGGTGTCGACGGGAACGTGTCAGATTCAATTTGAAAATTTCCAGAATCAAGACGGCTGATGGAGGAACCATAGAAAATTGATAAAGGAAGAGGAGAAAGTTTTCCCGCCTCTAAATTTGCTGCATATCCTGCCAGCCATTAACTCTCATAGGATTTTCTTCTGTTTTTTGCTTTTTTACGCGATTTTATTTGTTTTTTTGGGGTGTTTTTTTCTTTGTTTTTTTTTTGCTGGTTATTTTTCATCTTCTGTCACTTCTCTCTTTCACATTTTTGTCTTCTTCGGTACTTATTATCTCTCTGCAAGTCTTTCTTTCTTTCTTTCTTTCTTTCTTTCTTCTTCTTCGCATATTTCTTTTTCTTCTTCAACTCTTTCTTCTTCTTTTCTTCACATCTTTCTTCTTTTTCACGCATTTCTTCTTCGCTTATTTCTTATCTTCTTTTACCTCTTCTTCTTCACCTCTTTCTTCTTCTTCTTTTTCTTCTTCTTCTTCTTCTTTTTCTTCTTCTTCTTCTTCTTCTTTTTTCTCTTCACCTCTTTATTCTCTTCACCTTTTTCTTTTTCACATATTTCTTCTTCTTCTTCATCTCTTTCCTCTTCTCCTTCTTCTTCTTCTTCTTATTATTATTATTCGTCTCCTTTCTCTTCACCACTTTTCTTCTTCTTGTTCTTCACCTCTTTTTTCTTGTTGTTGTTCTTCTTCTTCTTGTTGTTGTTCTTCTCCTTCTTCTTCTTTTCATCCCACTCTTCATCTTTCAATTTTATTCTTCTTCCGTTTTTTAATTCTTCTTTTTTATCTTCGCGTATTTCATTCTTCTTCATTCACTTTAATTTTACTTTTTCTTCTCTCGCTTCTTCTTCTTCTTCTTCATGTATTATTCTTTTTCTTCTTTGTTACTTTGTATTTTTCTTTAGATCCTTCTTTAAGGCATCAGCATCTTCTTCCGTCTTTTTAATTTTTTCTTTCACTTTACTTTTCTTTCATTTTCTCCCTTCATTTCTCCTACTTTTCTTTCTTTCTTTCTTTCTTTCTTTCTTTCTTTCTTTCTTTCTTTCTTCTTCTTCTTCGTCCCTATTTTCTATTCTCTTTTTCTTTCTTTATTCGTTTTCACTTGTTTCCGTCTCCTTTTTCCTTTGTTCTCTTTTTTTTTCATCTTCCTTCCTTCTTTCTTTATATTTCTTTTTTCTTCCCGCTTTTCTACTTTTTTCCTCTTCTTCCACCTCTTTATCTTTTTTCAATTCTTCATCTTCCTTTTTCTATTCTTTTCCTTTCTTTTCATTTCTTCCTTTCTGCAATTCTTCTTCTTCCTCTTCTGCACCTTCCTTTTTCCATTTTTGAAGACTTTCTTTCATTTTCTCCCTTCACTTCCTCACCTCTTATCCTTTTTTTTCTTCTTCTTCTTCTTTAGTCTTTCTTCATTCCTTTTGTGAACCGTTTCCAGCGCCCCAGAGGCGACTGACACGACTGCCAACCTCATTTCCCACAACTTCTCTTGAAATCATCTTTCTTTCTTTCTTTTCATTCCTCACATTTTCCCTTGTTCTTTCTTTCTTTCTTTCTTTCTTTCTTTTCACCTCTTCCAATTGTCCCTTAATTTTTATTTTCATTTGTTTCTTTCTTTCTTTCTTTCTTTCTTTTCATTCATTCCATTTGTCCTTTCTTTCTTTCTTTCTTTCTTTCTTTCTTTCTTTCTTTCTTTCTTTCTTTTCACCCCTTCCATTTGTCTCTTATTTTTTTATTTTCATTTCTTTCTTTGTTTCTTTCTTTCTGTCTTTCTGTCTTTCTTTCTTTTCATTCCATCTGTCCCTTCTTTGTTTGTTTGTTTCTTTCTTTCTTTCTTTTCATTCCTTCCATTTGTCCCTTCTTTCTGTCTTTCTGTCTTTCTGTCTTTCTTTTCACCCCTTATTTTTTACTTTCATTTCTTTCTTTCTTTCTTTCACATTCTTCTTCATTATTTTCATTCTTCTTCCTTCAATTTAACTCTGCTTTTCCCAGCATTTTAATTCCTTTTCCGTTTAATTCCCCGTTTCAATCGGCCATTTCGCTGTTTCCTCTTAACCGGTCTCGGACCAACGACTAATCATTTTCGCTCCCTAAACGCGCTCATATGACCCTGTGGCAATAATACGACACGGAAGCTTCTCGAATTTATCTGACATTGGCCAAACGATTCATCAATCAAAGTTTCTTTTTTATATATTTGTTGTCGACTAACAAATTAGATCAAATTTAATGCTTGAATGAGGACCACTATAGTAAAATATAATAAATAAAAACACAAGATACTACATAAAACATAATGTTAAAAAAACTTGTGTCTAAGAAATTTTGTTAATAAAACAAAAACAAAAAAAGCAAAGTTAAAAAAACAACAAAAAAGAAAGTAAAAATACAACAAAAAAATATATAAAAAAACAAAACAGTTTAATCGTATAATTTCTAATATTATATCCCATAAGCCTGGAATGTCAATTTTAGTGTAGAGGTTAACAAGCTCTTTCTCTATAGATTTTCCTTCCTTTCCTTAATTTGAAATCTTTTTCTTTCCAGACAAAAAATAAAATAAAATAAATGAATCTACTCAGGGACGTCATATTATGTTTATTTCTTTTACTAAAATTTATCCAGTACAAAGATGTGTTCATGCCAAAGTGATGATGATGAAGCACTCCCTCGGGAGTAGGATCCACATAGAGGCAATTCTTAGGTGGGGGAAAAAACTCTCAGAGTAGTACTTTCTTCTAAGCCCGTCCTGGGTAAGACGATAAACTACATCCGCGTCCTGGGTAAGACGATAAACTACATCCGCGTCCTGGGTAAGACGATAAACTACATCCGCGTCCTGGGTAAGACGATAACCTACGTCCAACAGCAAGGCCTCTGATCAGGAGCTTTTAAGTAGCGTGGAACCAACTCTTAATTGCTGGTGTTCCCCGGTTAACCCTGATCCGGGGTGGTGGCACCTGTTAGGGTTCCAGCTGAGGGCAAATAGCTAACCGCTAAACTGGGGTCAAAACACTATAAAAGTGTAAAAATAAGTTTTAATACCAGCAATAAATTTTTTGAGTATAAGTTATTACCAGCAACAGATTATTACCAGCTATTACCAGGAATACATTATTAACAGCTATTCTGAGGAGCGTGGAACCACCTCTTAATTGCTGGTGTTCCCAGATTAACCCTGATCCGGGGTGGTAGCACCTGTTAGGGTTCGAGCTGAGGACATATAGCTAACCGCCAAACTGGTGTCAAACACTATGCAAGTGTTAAAATAGGTATTAATGCAAGCAGTAAATTTTTTTAGGATAATTTATTACCAGCAATACATTTTTGAAGAAAAAATATTACCAGCAAATCGGGTATTAAAATTATTTCAGCAGATAAGTTTTTAATATCTGTCTCATCAGACCGAAATTACAAAATGGTTTAAATTTATTCAGACAATATGTTAAACATATTGTTGAAATAAATTTATTACCGGATTTTTCGAAATGTATTGTTTTTTTTCCTTTGATATACATATATATATATATATGATGATCTTTATTTTAACAATAATAAATAGCTCATTCTTAAAAACTTCTTTCAGTCGGACAAACACATTTATTTCGTCTTCCAGTGTTGATTCTAAAGGAAAAAAATACAGCCTGATGATGAATGCGTGAAGCATTTGAAAGTACTAGCTGAATTAAAAAATACGCCATATCCATTTTATACATAAGGATCTCATCATTCAGCGGATTATTAGTAGTATAATGCTTATAATTATGTCTACTAGCGAAGGGATTTCGCCAATAATTGCATTAATATTGCTAATTAATTCAAGGTCTGATTAACTCTTTGTAATATATATATATATATATATATATATATATATATATATGTGTGTGTGTGTGTATATATATATATATATATATATATATATATATATGTGTGTGTGTGTGTGTGTTTTGCAGACAGTACTGTTTTGCTGTATCATAGCTCCTCAATGTGACTAGACGTCCGAGAGTCTCAAGCTAGGATCGAAACCCGACCGATTTGGTGTCAGTTAGATTTTCTACTCCTATGCCATGAGCAATCGGCAGAGAGAAACTGCTAATTATATCGAATGTAAAGTAACGCCAGTCAGTCGTATTCATTTTACAGAAGGGCTTTGACCATTTCACCCCAAGCAGGGTGGAAATCCCACTAATACGTAGGGGGTGACGGTGAGTGAAAGTGAGAGGAAATGCTGTGTATGGGGGGGGATTGAGGCAAAGATAAAAGATAAAAGGGATTCAAGAATACAGAAGATGGCGATTGACGTTGCATTTATATTTTTGAAGATTGTAGTTATTAGGGAAGCAAGAAATACGAAGGGAGTTTCACAGGAGGGAAAAACTCTGCTCCCCGATTAACAATTCCGAGCCATTATTCATTACGCCACCTGCACACCCAAAGCTTATAACACCTAGTATTCCCAAGCAGTCACCCATCTAGGTACTGACCAAGCTCGACGTTGCTTAACTTCGGTTATATTGGGGGAAGCGTGGTAGGGGGAAACACTGAGTAATTCGCGTAATGAGCTAACGTTAAGGTATAGCAGAGTAGGGGATTGGGAGGGGCAGTATTGAGAAAAAATATTATTAGAAATACAAAAGACAGGATATTTTTTTTTACATTACTTATCACTAAATAAATGGCCCAAGAGCCACTGAAGATAGAGGGTGACTGAATAAGATTGTTTTATGCGGGTAGGAGAAGGAGGAATAGGAGGAGGTAAAAATGCTGAATAGTTAGAATAGATAACGGCTGATTGGTTAGTTGGTTGATTTTGTTAAGCAGCGCATCAACCACTATGGCTTATTTGATGCTGGATTATAAATAATTTGAATACAAATTAATGACTTCAACGACAGGTAAATTGCGTTGCTGGTCATTTTGCTATAAAAAATGTTTTGCTGGTTATTTTGCTTTAAAATATATTGCTTGTCATTTTGCTATAAAAATGTGTGGCTGGTCATTCTGTAATAAAAATGCATCAAATGCTGGTCATTATTCTATAAAAATATATTTTGCTTGACATTTTGCTATAAAAATATATTACTGGTCAATTTGCTATAAAATGTATTGCTTGTCATTTTGCTATAAAATGTATTATATGACATTTTGCTATAAAAGTATATTGCATGTCATTTTGCTATAAAATATATTGCTGGTCATTTTGCTAAAAAATGTGGTGTTTGTCATTTTGCTAAAAAATGTATTGTTGGTAATTTTCCTATAAAATGGGTTGTTTGTCATTTTGCTATAAAATGTATTGTTGGTCATTTTTCTGTAAAAATGTATTGTATGACATTTTGTATTTAAAAATGTGTTGGTTGTCATTTTGCTATAAAATATATCGCTGGTCATCCTGCGATAAAAATATATTGCTGGTCATTTTGCGATAAAAATGTATTGCTTGTGATTTTGCTATAAAAATGTATTGTATGACATTCTGCTATAAAAATATATTGCTTGTCATTTTGCTATAAATTGTATTGTTGGTCATTTTACTTTAAAAATGTATTGTTTGACATTTTGCTATAAAATGTGTTGTTTGTCATTTTGCTATAAAATATATTGTTGTATCATTTTTTTTTATAAAACATATTGTTTGTCATTTTGCTATAAAATGTATTGTTGGGGATTTTTCTGTGAAAATGTATTGTATGATATTTGTTATAAAAATGTATTGCTGGTCATTTTGCTATAAAATGTATTGCTGGTCATTTTGCTATAAAAAGGAATTGCTTGTCATTTTTGCTATAAAAATATATTTTTGTCATTTTCTATAAATATGTATTGCTTGTCATTTTGCGATAAAAATGTATTGCTTGGCATTTTGCTATAAAAATATATTGCTTGCAATTTTGCTATAAAATGTGTTGTCATTTTGCTATATAAAATATAATGTCGGTCATTTTGCTATAAAATGTGTTGTTTGTCGTTTTGCTATAAAATGTGTTATTGGTCATTTTGCTATAAAATGTGTTGTTTGTCATTTTGCTATAAAATGTATTGTTGGTCATTTTACTATAAATTATATTGTTGGTCATTTTGCTATAAAATGTATTGTTGGTCATTTTGCTATAAAATGTGTTTGTCATTTTTCTATAAAACGTATTGTTGGTCATTCTACTATAAAATGTATTGTTGGTCATTTTGCTATAAAATGTATTGTTGGTTATTTTGCTATAAAATGTATTGTTGGTCATTTTGCTATAAAATTTATTGTTGGTTATTTTGCTATAAAATGTATTGTTGGTCATTTTGCTATAAAATATATTGTTGGCGATTTTGCTGTAAAAATATATTGTATGGCATTTTGTTATAAAAATGTGTATCTTGTCATCTTGCTATAAGATATATCGCTGGTCATCCTGTATGTATTGCTGGTTATTTTGCTATAAAAATGAATTCCTTGTCATTTTTGCTATAAAAATATATTTTTGTCATTTTTCTATAAATAAGTATTGCTTGTCATTTTGCGATAAAGTGTATTGCTGTTATTTTTGCTATAAAAAATATTGTTGTTCATTTTACTATATATATGTATTGTTGGTAATTTTAGCATAAATGTGGAAATCTTTTATATAAAAATGAATCTTAGAATTTTATAGTGCTTTGTTTTTGTTTGTGGATTCACTATTTGCCATACCTGACAGGTGCTACTACTTCGTAGCAGGGTGTATCTGGGAACAACAGTAATTAACTGCTGATCAGAGGCCTTGCTGCAGGTTGTAGCGTATCGTCCTATCCAGGACAAGATAACGGTCGAAACTAAACCTGAAGAGCTTAAGATTATAGTGATCGGTAACACATCCTCAAGGGAATATGTAGCGGTTATCGCGTAAAAACTGTGCGAATGGAGCGTTCATCTTAACAATGGAATATATGGTATTTAAAGTTTGAGTGTTTGCGCGGTAAACAATTAAAGATGAAGCCTACATACTGAAACTTGGACATCTACTAAGGACCGTTTATTCTCCTTATATATATATATATATATATATATATATATATGTATATATATATATATATATATATATATATATATATATATATATATATTCTAGTGAAACAAAGTTCTCAATCTTTATTTGACATGTCCGTTTTCTTTAGGCTATGTAAGGATAAGTATTGTTACAATGGTCGCATTCAAGTCAACCTTGTGCAGAGTTGAAACAACGAAAGGAATACTTTTCTTCCTTCATCGGTGGAGTGTCGACATGATGTAATGGTCGAACACAAGTCAGTCTTGCGCTGAGTTGGAACAACCAAATAAAAGGCTGATATACTTTATCGGCGGGCGTTTAGGAAGACACGTGCGTACGCCTCGAGTTGGAAACCCAATTAGTTTAGTGGCTCTTTAGATATTAGTCATTTTGTGGAATGTATGATTATACTGTTAATCCCACTGGATAAAGTTTCTGACACACCCGGTATATATATATATATATATATATATATATATATATATATATATATATATATATATATTAGTAAAGTTAATGATATAAAATGCCGAAATCTGTTTACTAATAAAATTTTAAAGATGCATTACTAATTTACTTTTTGTATGAATGATTCATTATAATATAAATTGAACTGCACCGCACACACACAACACACACACACACACACACACACACACACATATATATATATGTATATGTATGTATGTATGTATGTAACATGTGTACGTATTAAGATATATTTATATATATGCAATTTTTTATATATATTATTTATATATTATATATGCGCGGTACTTATAGGAAAGCGCTCTATATCAGTAATAGAGCTAACATAATTAGTTGGATTGATGTGAGTTTGTGACCCTAGATTTCAAGTCCTTGTGATCTTTGTCTGACAATCGCAAGGGCGTGAAACAAAGGGTCACAATCTTACATCAATCCAATTATACATAAATATATCTATATCTATCTCTCTCTCTCTCTCTCTCTCTCTCTCTCTCTCTCTCTCTATATATATATATATATATATATATATATATATATATATATATATGGTTCAGTAGATTAGTACAGTTAATGATATAAAATCTAACATATAATATAACTATTCTACGTTTTGTATGAATGATTCATTGTAATATAAATTGAACTGCGCCACATATTTGATTTAAAAGAAATCCGACGTGCAAATTTTCGGGATAACAACTGAGACATTACTCTATTTATTGAAAAATTTAGTTCATGCCACATTGACTGATAAACTCCTACAACAAAAAAATTATCAATTTGCCATATTAGTCAAAAACGCACTCACTTAAATTTTCAAAAAAAAAAAAAATACCCCCAAAACTTAGCCTTTGCGACTGCACTCTCCAAAAGTTTGTATCCGTTATCAATAACGCATTTAAAAAAAAAAAAACGTATTTCGATTTGCATTATATTCTTGCGTCTCGGATGCTACCTGAATTTTTCCAAAAACAAAATACTTTCCATGCCTGAAGATGACTACAGTGGAAACTACTTCCGTATTTAAGAAAGACCTTATACAGGTGATAATTTAAAAAAAAACAAGGATCATAACATTCATCGAGTGATTAGTAGGGTAATACATCTTTAAAAATTTTATTAGCGAAGGGATTTCAACATTTTATATCATCAACTTTACTAACTTACTTTTTGTATGAATGATTCATTGTAATATAATATAATATATATATACATATATATATATTAAGATATTAAGATATTTTTATGTTTATACATTCTTTTTATAGATATAATTGTTGGACTTTGTCCATTTCATACTGTGTGACGTCATTTGTTTACATTTGGATACGCTTTGAGCAGATAAGAATGTACGTGAGAGAATCATGGAAGATTGTAGTTTAAAACCAGTAAAATTGTATTTTAATAACAGTAAAATCGACCTTGCTAACCGAACGCTCCTCTGTGATCCAATCGGTTAAAGGCACGTGAGGCTATATGACGGTTCCGTATAGGATACAGGTTCGATTCCTGTCGGAGGACGCATATTTTCTATGAAAATTTCTCGGAGATTCAGGCCGGTAAATGTTATTTAATACTGTTTATTATAAGCAGACCATTTACTTAACTATTTGTATCTATAAAAAGAAAGTATAAACATAAAAATGTCTTAAAATAATTGTCGGATTGTCCATTTCATAATATATATATATATATATATATATATATATATATATATATATATATATATATATATATATATATATACAAATATATAAATAAACTAACAACCGATACCGATAAACTAGCCGTTAGAAAAACAAATAAAGATGATCAATCGAAATAAATACATGAAGTAATAAACAAATTAAAAACTGTTCCCGCCAAAATAATAGTTAGAACAAACTACAGCAATCAACCCAAAAATTGAACAAATAGCTTTAATTATATTCCCAAACAAAAACAAAACTATTAAATAAGCTATATAAACAAATTTTTACTACGTTAATAAAAACACCGATCAAAATAAAAATAAAAAATAAATATGTAAAACAAGAAATAAAAAAAAAATAAAAAAAAAATAAAAACAAGCAAAATAATTTGACCCAAATAAATAAATAAACGACTTCCGGTAAAATAACCGCCAAAATAGACTACCCACAATGCACCACTGACCCGTATATATAAATAGCCGACAAAAAATAACAGCACCCGTGGCCTGACGATTGCATTTAGCATGAAACAGACTGTCGCCTCTAAGTGTTGACTATTAAAACATATATCTCTACACAGTCGTGTTTCAACAGAAAACGATGTTTATGTTGTAATATCCTAAAATAAATAAAATAGATGAGAGTTCAGTAGTCAATCGGTTATGGAAACCAATGTGTCTCAGCGGGGACGTCCTTTCTCCACGTTGGGTTACGTCTGGGAGCAAAGAGACCAATGCTCCGGTCAGCATAGTTGTATAAACCAGAGGTGGGCTATGTGGGGGTTGAATAAACACAAATGTGCCGGGGATTAACTAGCCGCCTTAGTAGACGGGCATCGTCGGATACGTGAGGCCGAGTCATTTAGATTTATTGATTCATTTTCTCACGAATACGAACCAAATGCGGAACATTCGTCCCCGTCGTCCGTAGAATGGTGGGTTTCGGCCATAAAGGTCTGAATTAAATGTAGCTTTTCTGGATATTGTCCATGGAATAGCGATTGGCTAAAGTGAAGGAGGTAAGGAGTTGTAGGGTGATAAGTAATTCATCGCCGACAAGGCCGCGTAGATATTTTAAAACTCCGACAAGGCTGGAAAGAGAGGATTGGGCAGCTTCAATTCAGATATAGCAGGAATTCTCAATTTTGACAGAAATCTTGTGATAGCGATGAACTCTCACGTCCTGAAGGGACACGGCAGATGCAAGAAGAAAGAAGCAATTTTTAAATCGTGTTTTACACAGGAAGCGTTCCTTGTGATGTCTAAATCCGCTAGCAACTGGTATTGTGAGGCTGATATGAAAGCTTGGAATCGTGTTGTTTGAAGACATTTCTCTATCGTAAAGAGCGTCGTTGGCTTGGAGAAGACGCAGCGGACCGGTTCACACGTGCAAGATTCGAGTTTTACGGCGGGCAAGAATTCGGAGATTAGACGAAGGCGGTTGGGGAAATCTGCAGGGAAGATTGTAAAAAGTGGAAGGATAAGGAATGACAACAACAAAAAACATCAGAGGAATCGGCGCCGGCGGAAAGAAAAATACCGGAGACAAATAAAGGCGCCATTTTGTTTCTTTCCTTTTCTTACTTTGAAAGTGTCTGACACATCAAAACATTTTTCTTCTGTCATATAGTTTTCTTTCTTTCTTTATTATTCCTTTCTTTTTCATTCTTGTCTTTTTCTTTCTTTTTTCTTTCTTTCTTTTTCCAGTATTTTCCAAACCGACTTTCTTTCTTTCTTTCTTTCTTTCTTATTCATTCTTTTTCATTTTTGTCTTTTTATTTCTTTTTTCTTTCTTTCTTTTTCCAGTATTTTTCAAATCGTCTTTCTTTCTTTCTTTCTTTCTTTCTTTCTTTGTTTATTTCTTTCTTTCTTTATTATTCATTCTTTTTCATTTTTGTCTTTTTCTTTCTTTTTTCTTTCTTTCTTTTTCCAGTATTTTCCAAATCGTCTTTCTTTCTTTCTTTCTTTCTTTGGATTTGCTCCATTTCTTCCTTCTTTCCTTCCTTCCTTCATTCCTTTTTTCTTTTTTTTCTTTTTCGGCATTTTTTATTTCCTTCTATTATTCCTTTCTTTTCCCAGTACTTTTCTTTCTTTCTTTCTTTCTTTCTTTCTTTCTTTCTTTCTTTCTTTCTTTGCGATCTTTTCATTTTTTCAGGACTTCTCCATTCCTTAATTCTTCCCCGCCTTCTTTCTTTTTATTTAAGATTTCACTTTTCTTTCATTCTTTTTTTCTAGCATTTTTCGGTATTTCTTTCTTCCTTCTTTTCTCTCTTTCTCTCCCATCATTTCATTTTTTGTTTCCTTTCCTTCCTTCATTTCTTCCTTCTTTTTCAAAACCTTTTCTTTCCTTCTGTTCTTTCTTATGTTTTCAATATTTTTCCAGATTTTCCCTTTTCTTCCTTCTTTTTTTTTTCTTTTCGTGCCATCATTTCATTCTTTTCGGTATTCCTTCATTATTCCTTACTTTTATGACACAATTTAAGTTTCATTTTCTGTTTTTCTTCCTTCTTTCATTTTTTTTTCATTCTTTCTCCGGATTTTTTTGTTCTTATCTTTAACTGGTTTTTTCTTTCTTTCTTCATTTCTCCGGATTTTTCTTTCTTTCTTTCTTTCTTTCTTTCTTTCTTTCTTTCTTTCTTTCTTTCTTTCTTTCTCTCTCTGTTTACCGAAATCACTGCGATAATGCAAATAATACAAGGGTGTAGTGGAAGTGAAAGAGACTGAAAGGAATTTCAAAGGAACAGGAAACTAAATCCTAGACGGGTAACAAACGATAAAACACCTGTTCAAAAGTCTGGGAAGGAGTTTGAACCGGACAATAGGCGAACCTATCTACTCCTCTTTCTTTACCTTTCTTTCTTTCTTTCTTTCTTTCTTTCTTTCTTTGTCCGGATTTTCTTTGTTTGTTTGTTTGTTTCTTTCTTTTTTGTTTGTTTGTTTGTTTCTTTCGTTCTTTCTTATTATTCTTTCCTTATTAATTTACTCTGCATTTCATTGTTTCTTTTTTTCTCGTCCCTTTCTTTAATAGCATTTTTCATTCTTTCTTCATTTCTCCGGATTTTCTTTCATTCTTTCTTTCTTTCTTTCTTTCTTTCTTTCTTTCTTTCTTTCTTTCTTTCTCCGGTTTTCCTTTTCTTTCTTTCTTTCTTTCTTTCTTTCTTTCTTTCTTTCTTATTAATTTACTCTGACTTTCTTTGTTCCTTTTTTTTCGTCTCTTTTTTTTACTGGATTTTTCTTTCTTTTTTCATTTCTCCGAATTTTCTTTTATTTTTTCTTTCTTTGTTCGAATTTTCTTTCTTTCTTTCTTTCTTTCTTTCTTTCTTTCTCGTTACCTATTCGTCTACACTCATTTTGTTTTCATTTTTTTACCTCACGTACCAAGATATATTACTCGTAGCATCCATTTAAGAGCTGGTCATTTCAACACGCCCTCACTATTATTCAATGTAGACATTTTTCCTCGTTGGTTTCTTTCTTTCTTTCTTTCTTTCTTTCTTTCTTTCTTTCTTTCTTTCTTTCTTTCTTTCTTTCTTTCTTTCTTATTAATTTACTCTGCCTTTCTTTGTTTCTTTTTTTTCGTCCCTTTCTTTTACAGGATTTTTCTTTCTTTCTTCCTTTCCCCGAATTTTCTTTTTTAATTTTCTTTCTTTTTTCTTTGTTTGTTTCTTTCTTTTTCCGGATTTTCATTCTTTCTTTCTTTCTTTCTTTCTTTCTTTCTTTCTTATTACCTTTTCGTTTATACTCGTTTTGTTGCCATTTATTTACCTCACGTGCCAAGGCATATTACTCTCAGCATCCATTTAGTAGCGGCTCACTTAAACACGCCCTCACCATCATTCAATGTATATATTTTTCTTCATTGATTTCTTTCTTTCTTTCTTTCTTTTTTTCTTTCTTTTTTGATTGATTGTTTCTTATTATTCCTTCCTTATTAATCTACTCTGCCGTTCATTGATCCTTTTTTCTTTTCTCGTGCCTTTCTTTTACTGCATTTTTCATTCTTTCTTCATTTCTCCGGATTTACTTACTTTCTTTCTTTCTTTCTTTCTTTCTTTCTTTCTTTCTTCCTTCCATCTTCTTTCAGTTTTGAAATGTTTGCAACGCCACAACTTTCCCTATCAACTGGTTATAAAGAAGCGTCGCTACCTGGACCGCTTCATTCACGCTCAAGATCAAAGCAGACCAAGATAATGGCGGAAGGGACGTGTTGAACCTGTACTTTCCCGCCAAAACTGACCCGCTTTTCGTGAACTGGCAAGAAAGCGTTCCGCCAAACAACATCACCTTTCAACACGAAACGGAGTTTAGTTCAAAGCTGTTTCTCATCAGCCATGTTTTCTGTACGATTTAGCTTCGGGTAGGATTCTGTCCGATACAGCAGTTCTCTCGCCTTTGTAAGAATCGGTTTTGAAATCAAAACAATATGAAAGAAATCGTTTGCAAAGCACCCCAATTCTACACTGAAGATATTTGAATGAACTCGGCAAGGAAAGTTGTCGGATTTAATGCTGTCGTGGGAAATCCAAAATAGCAATAATCAAGCATAACAAAAAACTGATTCTATTTTCCTTACCCGCAGTTTTGTTTCACATTCCGACCTGAAGAAGGCGACACCAACAGACGTCGGCGAAACGCGTTGTTTTTCTTCTTTGTCTTGTCATCACTTTTGTTTTGGACACTAGTACACATCTTACACACACACACACACACACACACACACACACACACACACACACACACACACACACACACACACCGGGGGTAACAGCAAAATTGTGCAAATCGGGTAACAGCAAAATTGTGCAAATCGTGTAACAGCAAAATTGTCCAAATCGTGTAACAGCAAAATTGTCCAATTATGATTACACAAAAAATAAGACTTGACGTTTGAGATCGTTAGTTTTCGATTTTAACGGACCGATTGGCGAGACGTGTGTGTTGTGTCTTTTTACTACTGCTACTCTGCTTAATTAATTTTATAATTAATTTACTCTAATTCATTATATTAATCATTTACTTTAATTCATTTTTGAGATGGGACGATGTTGATAAGTTGGGGTTGATGTAGTAGTTATCCCGACGTGATATTATTTGCTGACTACAGCAGCGTTGATATTAATGAAAGAAATTATAATACATATCACGTACACCGATAACAGCAATAAGACTTGAGACACGCGATGACATTAACAACAAGAATTTGTATTTTTCTAATTCGAGATGTGAATTACAGATATTGGTATGGTGTGTGTTAAAAATGTTTTCAGTGTTACTGTCTCTTTTGTTTCTTTAAAAGTTTGTGCTTACCTGTTTTGCTTGTTCCGAGAATTTCGTTAGTGAGGATAACGTTTGAGATCGTCAACTTTCGATTTTCCGGAGCGATGGTGATACGTTGTTTTCTTACTACCGTTCCGAGAATTTCATTTGTGAGGATGATGTTTAAGAACGACAGTTTTCGATTTTAACGGAGAGATTTGCAAGACGTGTGTGTTGTGCCTTTTTACTACTGATACTCTGCTTAATTCATTAATTAATTTACTTCATTTCGTTACATAATTAATTTATTCTAATTCATTATATTAATCATTTACTTTAATTCATTTTTGAGATGGGAACGGCGTTGATAAGTTGGGGTTGATGTAGTAGTTATCTCGAAATGATTTTATTTGCTTACTATATGTTATATTCCGTGCTAATAGGAATATATACTTGAAAAACAAGGTGTATAAAATAAGTAAAGGTTTACTGTAAAAAACCAGTACAGTAAGAAATAAGGTAACAATTATGCGCACCATCGTCGCAAGTCAGTCCAGTAGTGAGTGCTACTATTGAAAGATTGGTAGTTCTCGCGTAAGTCTGAGTCGTACTCAACAGATTCCAGCAAGTCAATATTTACCAAACCTCCCCACGAGGTAGGATGTGGCACAAGGCGGAATTTAATATGGGTCAATCTGAGCCCGTAAGCTCAGCCAAAAATTCCCTGGAACTCCGCATAAACGGGTTCCGGTCTGTCTACTCCCCTGGACGAGACTCTGCTCTTCGGCCTAGCCTCGTCCGGATTCCTCTCTGTTCGAAGGCAGAGTTCGACAGCAGCTAAGATCTGAGTAACAGATCCCAGCAAGTCGGTATTTACCTGTCACACCACCAGGAAGGGTGTGACACAAGGCTAAGTTGAACGTGCGGCATCCGAGCCCTTAGGCTCAGTCAAAAATTCCCCGTGACTTTGCATAAACGGGTTCGGGTCTGTCTACCTCCACGGACGAGACTCTCCCCTTCGGCATAGACTCGTTCGGGATCCTCCATGCTCGAAGGCAGAGAGTTCGACAGGAGCTAAGATCTGAGTAACAGATTCCAGCAAGTCTCTGTAATCCGTTGCCTTACGGATACTTATATGTACTTACTACCTATAGTGTAGTCACTCATGGTGGTGTCAGGTTATTCCATCACATCACTATAACAGTGTTGATGTTAATGAAAGAAATTAAAATACATATCACGTACAACGTTAACAGCAATAAGACTTGAGACACGTGTTGACATTAATAATAAGAATTTGTATTTTTCTAATTTGTGATGTTAATTACAGATATTGATATGATGTATGTTAAAATTTTTTTCAGTGTTACTGACTCTTTTGTTTCTTTAAAAGTTTGTGCTTACTTATTCCGAGAATTTTGTTGGTGAGGATAACGTTTGAGATCGTCAAATTTCGATTTTCCGGAGCGATGGTGATACGTTGTTTTGTGTTCATTCTTACTACCGCCCTTGCTACTTGCTACTTTGCTGACTCTAGTCCACTGACTGACTGAATGCCCTTGCTTGTGGTGGAAGGGTCGTTTTTATAATCAGATTTTATAATGATGAAATATCTTTTTTATCTTTCATCACTGGTGGCAAGGTTCTTTTCGAATGATGAAAATTTTTATCTTTATTCCAGGAATGATGAAATATCCTTATTTTTTATCATCACTGATGGCAAGGTTATTTTTACAATGATGAAATATCAGCATCATTTTGGATCATAACAGAATCTTACAAGTTCGTTTGTAACTCTGCGAGTTCTTGACTCGATCGTCTCTAAATAGAATTCTTGTCTAAAGATTCTGAACTTGTAAAATTAAATAAAATAAACCTTTGCTCTCTTTGCAGACATAACATGAGAGTTGTTTTTTTCTTTTCTGTTATGTGAATTACTGTTATTTTTATGGTGTGGGATAAAAATGTTCCCAGTATTACTGTCTCCTTTGTTTTTTAAATGTTTATGCTTACTTGCTTTTTTTTTATTGTTCCGAGAATTTTGTTGTTGAGGATAACGTTTGAAATCGTCAGTTTTCAATTTTCAAGGAGAGATGAGGATACGTGAGTGTTGGGTCTTTTTACTACTGCTACTGGACCTACTTTTGGTGGAAGGGTTGTTTTTATAATCATGAAGTTTCAGATTTTTTCTATCATCACGGGTAGCAAGGTTGTTTTTATGATGATGACATTTTTTATCTTTATTTCAGGGATGATGAAATATCTTTATTTGCTATCATCACTGATGTCAAGGTTATTTTTTTTACAATAATGAAATATCAGCTTAATTTTGGATTATAACAGAATCTTACAAGTTCGTTTGTAACTCTGACGGTTCCCTATAAGATCGTTTCTAAATAGTGTTATTCTCTACAGCTTCTGAAGTTGTAAAATTAAAATCAATCTTTCTGATTGATACATGATCGCCTAAGCGTGTATCACGCATGGCACATAACTAATATGGCGATTCTACGATGTTTTTTTTTTAAGTGTTTTATCAGTGAACGTGTCATGGACCAAATGGTCCAATAACTAGAGCAATGTCCCAATATTTTCCCCCTAATTTAAAACAAGGATCGCGTCATTCAACGAGCGGTTAGTAGCTTAATGCTTAATTAAATATGTTAGCGAAGTGATTTCGCCATTAATTTCATTTACTTTACTGATTTAGTATGGTTACTTCTTTGTCATATTAATTATACTGCACCATTTAATAGATTTAAAAGGATCGATCTGCAGTGCAAAATTGTAAAATTAAATAAAATCAATCTTTCTTCTCTTTGCAGGCAAAACATGAGAGTTTGTTTTTTGCAGGCAGAAATTTGTGCATCATTTCAATGAAGAATAATCCCGGAAGAACACATTCTGTTATCATTGGAATAAACATCACTTGATAACATCTGTCTGAGAATTAAAACCAAGACTTCCAACGGTAGAGTAATGAATAGCGGCTCGGACTGAGGAATCAGAGATCAGGGTTTTGAATTCCATTCGAGTCCATTATATTCACTTACGTACTAATACCCTGGGGAAAAGTATGAATCTTCTTCTCCCATCCCCAGCAATGGGTAAATAGCAGTACAGACCCGGTTCTATAGCCTTCGATGTCAACTGATCTGCCGCAGAAAGAAATGGCAACCTACTGCGGGAAAAAAACCTGTTTCGTCAGTCATGTATCGAAAGATACATAATCGCCTACAGGTGTATCACGCATGGCCCATAACTGACTGAATGGAGGTACGGTGGAGTAATGGACAGTGCCTCGGACTGAGGAATCTGCGGGCTGAGTTTTTAATTCGATTCGAGTCCATTATATTCACTTACCTGCTAATACCCTGGGGAAAGGTATGAATCATCTTCTTCTCCCCCCAGCTATGGGTAAATATCAGGACATACCGTGTTCTATAGCCTTGGATGGCAACTGGTCTGCCGCAGAAAGAAATGGCTACCTACTACAGGAAAAAAAATCTGCTTCGTCAGTCATATTTCGAAAGATACATGATCGCCTAAGCGTGTATCACGCATGGCACGTAACTAATATGGTGATTCCACAAATTTTTTTTTGTATGTGTTATCAGTCAATGTGTCATGGACTAAATGGTCAAATAACTAGAGCAATGTCCCAATATTTTTCCCGAAATTTAAAAACAAATATTCCATTTGATTATTGATTGGCCAGTTATTGCGTCCAATCATAAAAGCCGACTTTCTCATTTTTCCTCACTAGTCGCAAAGTTGTTTTCAGGATGATGACATTTTTTTTATCTTTATTTCATTGTATATCCTTTTTTTTTTCTATCATCACTGATGACGAGTTTATTTTTAAAAAGGATGAAATATCATTGTAGATCATAGCCCGTCTTTAGCCATACTAACAAGGCAGTGACATGCCTGTGTTTGCCTGATAGTGACTTTTCCGATTCATTGCTCGCGTCTTCGGTGGTCTCTCTCACTTTGACGACCACCTATTCAGTTTTTTCAGAGTCAGTAGTTAACCCTTTCTTCACGCTTTTCTTTTTCATTTATTTTCGAACGTCCTCTGAAACAGGATCTTGCAGATCAGCTGCTCCGAATGTATTCGTGCGGGGCGGGTGATACTTTTTGTGATAATTTTTTTGCGTGTGGGAGCATATATGCAATCTTTGTCATCCATCACTCTTGAAGCCTGTTTCAATAGCGTGGGGGCCAAACATACTGCGTTGCTTGACGCCTTGTTCTGTCGGGAATGGTTCGGGGAAGCGGCTTCCTTGTCCGACATATCCAAGCTGTACCGTGTGGAATTGGATGATTATGGTAATATTAAGAAAATAGATGAAAAAAAAAAATTAGTAGTTTAGAGGGTGACAAATAAAGTGAAGCGAGAAAGAGTTAAGATGGTACCAAGGGGGGGGGGGGTAATTTTGGAGGCGAAATGATAAAGAGTGGGAGAGAGGAGAATGAAGTGGTGAGGACTAAAAGAAAGAAGAAAAGAAAGAAGAAAAGGAATAAACGATGAATTAAGAGAAGAACGAAACCGTGAAGACAAGAACTAAAGAATAAAAAAAAGGAAGAAAAAAAAAACTTAAAATAAATATAGAAAGAAAGATTAAAAAAAGAGAATAGAAAAAAAGAAAAGAAACGAAAAGCAAGAAAGAAGAAAGAAAACAGAATATTGGAAAGAAAAAATCATAAAAGTAATTAAATAAATAAACAAACAAATAAATATATAAATAAATAATGAATTAAAGAAAGAAAGAAAGAAAGAAAGAAAGAGAAAACAAAAAATATGAAAAGGTTTTAAAGAGAAAGAAAAACAGAAAATTAGGAAAGAAAAAAAATCATCATCAGAAAGAAAGAAAGAAAGAAAGAAAGAAAGAAAGAAAAAGAGAACAGAAGAGAGAAAAATAAGGAAAAGTCAGAAGGTAGAGGGAAAAACAATATCGTAAAGGAAAAGAAAACCAAGAGAAAGAAAGAAAAAGAAAGAAAGAAAGAAAGAATGAAAGAACGGAAGAAAGAAAGAAAGAGAAAACAAAAAATATGAAAAGGTTTTAAATAGAAAGAAAAAACAGAAAATTATGAAATTAAAAGAAAATAATAAGAAAGAAAGAAAGAAAGAAGGAAAGAAAGAAAGAAAAAAGAAAGTAAGAAAAAAGAGAAAAAAAGAGAGAAAAATAAGGAAAAGTCTGAAAGTAGAGGGAAAAACAATATCGGAGAGAAAAAGAAAATCAAGAGAAAGAAAGAAAAAAGAAAGAAAGAATGAAAGAAAAAGAAAGAAAGAAAGAATAAAAGAACGGAAGAAAGAAAGAGAAAATAAAAAATATGAAATGGTTTTAAATAGAAAGAAAAAACAGAAAATTATGTAAGAAAAAGAAAATCATCAGAAAGAAAGAGAATAGAAAAAAAAAACGAAAGGAAGAAGAGATAAAGAAGAAAAAAGAATATCTGAAATAAAAAAATCATAAAAATAAATAAATAAATATATAAATAAAGAAAGAAAGAAAGAGAGAAAAAAGAAGATACAAAAGAAGATAAGAAGAAAAATAAGGAAAAGTCTGAAAGTAAAAACAATATCGGAAAGAAAAGAAAATAATGAGAAAGAAAGAAAGAACAAAAGAAAGAAAGAAAAAAGAAAGAAAGAAAAAAAAGAAAGAAAGAACAAAAAATGAAAGTGAAAGAAAGAAAAAATAAGAACGCAGAACGAAATAAAACACAAAAAACTGAAAAGAAAAAAAAAGAAAATCATAACAAAGAAAAAAACGAAAGGAAGGAAGAGAATGAAAAAAGAAAAAAAGTAATGCCAAATGGAAAGAGAATAGAAGAAAGAAGTAAATAAAAATAATCAGGATATCGGAACGAAAAAAATCAAAATAAATAGGTGAAGAAAGAAAACGAAAGAAAGAGAATAGAAGGAAGAAAACAAGGAAAAAGTTTGAAATTAAAAAGAAAACATAATATTGGAAAGAAAAAGAAAAATCACGAGAAAGAAAGAAAAACGAAAGAAAATAATCAAGAAAGAAAGGGAATAGAAGAACGAAACGAAAGGTAAATGTAAGAAAATAGAAATAAAAAAAATAAAAGCAGAATATCGAATGAAAAAGAAAAAGAGAACGAAAGAAAAAATTAAGAAAGAAAAAGGATAAATAAAAAGAAAAGAAAGAAAATAGGGAGAAAGAAGACAAAACAGAATATCGGGATAGAAAAAGAAAAAAGAACGGGAGAAAGAAAGAAAGAAAGAAAGAAAGAAAGAAAAAGGATAGAAGAAAGAAAAGAAAGAAAAAAGGGAGAAAGAAAAAAAAACAGAATATCGGAATAGAAAAAGCAAAAAGAACGGGAGATAGACAGAAAGAAAGAAAGAAAGAAAGAAAAAAGAGTATAGAAAGAAACAGAAGAAAAGAAAGAAAGAAAAATGAGAGTATAAATAGGAGGAGGGTGTTGAGGTATGAAGAAAAAAGAAAGAAAAAAGATTATAGAAAGAAAAAGAAGGAAAAAGAAAGAAAGAAAGAAAGAAAAAGAGTATAGAAAGAAACAGAAGAAAGAAAGAAAGAAAAATGAGAGTTTTAAAAGAAGGAGGGTGTGGAGGTAGGAAGAAAAAAGAAAGAAAGAAAGAAAGAAAAAAGTATAGAAAGAAAGAGAAGAAAAGATAAAGAAAGAGAGAAAGAAAGAAAAAAGAGTATAGAAAAAACAGAAGAAAAAAGAAAGAAAGAAAAATGAGAGTATAAAAAGAAGGAGGGTGTGGAGGTAGGAAGAAAAAAGAAAGAAAGAAAGAAAGAAAAAAGAGTATAGAAAGAAACAGAAGAAAAGAAAGAAAGAAAAATGAGAGTATAAATAGGAGGAGGGTGTTGAGGTATGAAGAAAAAAGAAAGAAAAAAGATTATAGAAAGAAAAAGAAGGAAAAAGAAAGAAAGAAAGAAAGAAAAAGAGTATAGAAAGAAACAGAAGAAAGAAAGAAAGAAAAATGAGAGTTTTAAAAGAAGGAGGGTGTGGAGGTAGGAAGAAAAAAGAAAGAAAGAAAGAAAGAAAAAAGTATAGAAAGAAAGAGAAGAAAAGATAAAGAAAGAGAGAAAGAAAGAAAAAGAGTATAGAAAAAACAGAAGAAAAAAGAAAGAAAGAAAGAAAAATGAGAGTATAAAAAGAAGGAGGGTGTGGAGGTAGGAAGAAAAAAGAAAGAAAGAAAGACAGAAAGTAAGAAAAAAGAGTATAGAAAGAAACAGAAGAAAAGATAAAGAAAGAGAGAAAGAAAGAAAAAAGAGTATAGAAAAAACAGAAGAAAAAAGAAAGAAAGAAAGAAAAATGAGAGTATAAAAAGAAGGAGGGTGTGGAGGTAGGAAGAAAAAAGAAAGAAAGAAAGAAAGAAAGTAAGAAAAAAGAGTATAGAAAGAAACAGCAGAAAAGATAAAGAAAGAAAGAAAGAAAGAAAAAAGAGTATAGAAAAAACAGAAGAAAAAAGAAAGAAAGAAAGAAAAATGAGAGTATAAAAAGAAGGAGGGTGTGGAGGTAGGAAGAAAAAAGAAAGAAAGAAAGAAAGAAAGTAAGAAAAAAGAGTATAGAAAGAAGCAGAAGAAAAGGTAAAGAAAGAGAGAAAGAAAGAAAAAAGTATAGAAAAAACAGAAGAAAAAAGAAAGAAAGAAAGAAAAATGAGAGTATAAAAAGAAGGAGGGTGTGGAGGTAGGAAGAAAAAAGAAAGAAAGAAAGAAAGAAAGTAAGAAAAAAGTGTATAGAAAGAAACAGAAGAAAAGATAAAGAAAGAGAGAAAGAAAGAAAAAAGAGTATAGAAAAAACAGAAGAAAAAAGAAAGAAAGAAAGAAAAATGAGAGTATAAAAAGAAGGAGGGTGTGGAGGTAGGAAGAAAAAGAAAGAAAGAAAGAAAGAAAGAAAGTAAGAAAAAAGAGTATTGAAAGAAACAGAAGAAAAGATAAAGAAAGAAAGAAAGATAGAAAAAAGAGTATAGAAAAAACAAGAAAAAGAAAGAAAGAAAGAAAAATGAGAGCATAAAAAGAAGGAGGGTGTGGAGGTAGGAAGAAAAAAGAACGAAAGAAAGAAAGAAAGTAAGAAAAAAGAGTATAGAAAGAAACAGAAGAAAAGATAAAGAAAGAGAGAAAGAAAGAAAAAAGAGTATAGAAAAAACAGAAGAAAAAAGAAAGAAAGAAAGAAAGAAAAATGAGAGTATAAAAAGAAGGAGGGTATGGAGGTGGGAAGAAAAAAGAAAGAAAGAAAGTAAGAAAAAAGAGTATAGAAAGAAACAGAAGAAAAGATAAAGAAAGAGAGAAAGAAAGAAAAAGGAGTATAGAAAAAACAGAAGAAAAAAGAAAGAAAGAAAGAAAAATGAGAGTATAAGAAGAAGGAGGGTGTGGAGGTAGGAAGAAAAAAGAAAGAATGAAAGAAAGAAAGTAAGAAAAAAGAGTATAGAAAGAAACAGAAGAAAAGATAAAGAAAGAGAGAATGAAAGAAAAAAGAGTATAGAAAAAACAGAAGAAAAAAGAAAGAAAGAAAGAAAAATGAGAGTATAAGAAGAAGGAGGGTGTGGAGTTAGGAAGAAAAAAGAAAGAAAGAAAGAAAAAAGAGTATAGAAAGAAACAGAAGAAAAAAGAAGGAAAGAAAGAAAAATGAGAGTATAAGAAGAAGGAGGGTGTGGAGGTAGGAAGAAAAAAGAAAGAAAGAAAGAAAAAAGAGTATAGAAAGAAACAGAAGAAAAAAGAAAGAAAGAAAGAAAAATGAGAGTATAAGAAGAAGGAGGGTGTGGAGGTAGGAAGAAAAAAGAAAGAAAGAAAGAAAAAAGAGTATAGAAAGAAACAGAAGAAAAAAGAAAGAAAGAAAGAAAAATGAGAGTATAAGAAGAAGGAGGGTGTGGAGGTAGGAAGAAAAAAGAAAGAAAGAAAGAAAAAAGAGTATAGAAAGAAACAGAAGAAAAAAGAAAGAAAGAAAGAAAAATGAGAGTATAAGAAGAAGGAGGGTGTGGAGGTAGGAAGAAAAAAGAAAGAAAGAAAGAAAAAAGAGTATAGAAAAAACAGAAGAAAAAAGAAAGAAAGAAAGAAAAATGAGAGTATAAGAAGAAGGAGGGTGTGGAGGTAGGAAAAAAAAGAAAGAAAGAATGAAAAAAGAGTATAGAAAGAAACAGAAGAAAGAAAGACAGATAGAAAGAAAAAAAAATAAATAAATAAAAATGAGAGTATAAAAAGAAGGAGGGTGTTAAGGTAGAAAGAAAAAAGAAAAAAAAGAAAAAGTATAGAACGAAAGAGAATAAAAAAGAAAGAAAGACAAAAGTGTATAGAAAGAAAGAAAAAAAGAAAGAAAAATGAGAGTTTAAAAAGGGGGGTGTTGAGGTAGGAATAAAAAAGAAAGAAAGAAAGAAAAAAGAGTATAGAAAGAAACAGAAGAAAAAAGAAAGAAAGAAAGAAAGAAAAATCAGAGTATAAAAAGAAGCAGGGTGTTGAGGTAGGAAGAAAAAAGAAAGAAAGAAAGAAAGAAAGATAGAAAGAAAGAAAAAGAAACAGAAGATTATAGAAAGAAAGGGCGCATGGAGGTAGAAAAAGAAAGAAGGAAAGAAAGAAAAATGAAACAAATAAACAAAAAATGAAGAAAATTAAAATATAGAAAGAAATAGGCATGGAACTAGACAAAAAAAAGAAAGAAAGAAAGAAGGAAAGAAAGAAAGAAAGAGAGCATGAAATTAGAAATAAAGACGGAAAGGAAGAAAGAAAGAAGGCATGGGGAAGTAAATAAATAAAGAAAGAAAGAACGAAAGAAATCAATGTACAGAAAGAGGGTGTGGCAGTATAAAGAAAAAAAAAGAGAATATAGAATGAGACACTTCTGTTTTTTCAAACTTATCCATTAATCTAAGTTTGAAAAAACAGAAGTGTCTCTGAATTTTCGAAAATATAGAAACAAAGGAGAGAGTGAATACGTTCCGAGAGTAATCTCTAAGATCTAGTGGTGCAAAGGAATAAAAATCGACGGATGGATCAGAGAGATAGCAAAATTAAATGGTGTCGATTCAAGGTAAAATGGTTGCAAAGGAAATGTTTTTAAAAGGGTAATATCAATGACTTGCTCGTCCCCTCTTTAAAAAAAATAAGGAAAAGAACGAAAGTCAGAGCAATTAGAATGACAATGGCTCCAAATGAAGAACGAAACTTTGTGTCTTCGAGCATCAGTATTCGGTAGCAGACGAGATGCAGGGAGGCGATGATGTGTCCGCTTGTTTATCGAAAAATGAATTGTGTCAAGGAAATCAGAAAGTTGGCTTCGAAATTCGCTGGTTTCTTTGAAATGACAAACAATACCATTTGTTTTAGCCTCTTTTTTCTTTGGCCGAGAAAAACCGGCTGTTAGATTTCCGTGGTCGCAGATAGGGACGAGAACAAAGGTACTTTGCGGGTGACAGTCGTTATCAAGTGGCGATAATGATTAGCTGGCGAAGAACAATTCGACATGACAGTTAGGAGATTTCAATAAGAAATCTCACTTCAACAATCAGTGGAAAAAGATGCTTCCAGTATTAGATGCAATGAACAGGAATTATTTGTCTTCATCCATGAGAGTAGTGACTCATTTGAAAGCGGTGGGATATTTTCAACCATAAAGCATTTAACGCTTAACATTTTCATCAGCACTTGCAGAGTTTAATGCAGGGTTTGTGCACTTCCTAATTTTTATGGATTTAAGTGGAACTCGTACATACAGTTCATCTCTAAAGATGCTGGAAAAATGGTCGGTTCTTTGTACCTCTACAGTAAGTACCTTACTGCTTGTACTATCCTTTGCCTTTTATCATCAGCAGCCTTCGACCTTCCTGTGGTTGGTCGGAAATCCATTGACAATCTCTTTCCACACTGTTCGGTCCTGCATTGCTGCCTCCAGGTCCCCAGTGTCCAACTCTGAGTCCCGGACAATGGTGTATAGGAAAGTCAATTTTCGTGAGAAGGCACTTCCAGAAGGGTGCCATAGGAGTAAGAATGAAACGATTTCCCTGTCCAATAGATAGATAGATAGATAGATAGATAGATAGATAGATAGATAATGAACCGACTCAGATAGATAGATAGATAGATAGATAGATAGATAGATAGATAGATAGATAAGGAACCGACTCAGATAGATAGATAGATAGATAGATAGATAGATAGATAGATAGATAGATAGATAATGAACCGACTCAGATAGATAGATAGATAGATAGATAGATAGATAGATAGATAATGAACCGACTCAGATAGATAGATAGATAGATGGATAGATAGATAATGAACCGACTCAGATAGATAGATAGATAGATAGATAATGAACCGACTCAGATAGATAGATAGATATATAGATAGATAGATAGATAATGAACCGACCCAGATAGATAGATAGATAGATAGATAGAGAGATAATGAACCGACTCAGATAGATAGATAGATAGATAGATAGATAATGAACCGACTCAGATAGATAGATAGATAGATAATGAACCGACTCAGATAGATAGATAGATAGATAGATAGATAGATAGATAATGAACCGACTCAGATAGATAGATAGATTGATAGATAATGAACCGACTCAGATAGATAGATAGATAATGAACCGACTCAGATATATATATATATATATATATATATATATATATATATATATATATAGATAGATAGATAGATAGATAGATAGATAATGAACCGACTCAGATAGATAGATAGATAGATAATGAACCGACTCAGATAGATAGATAGATAGATAGATAGATAGATAGATAGATAGATAGATAGATAGATAGATAGATAGATCATCCTTCGACCTCCCTGTGGTAGGTCGGAACTCCGTTGACAATCTCTTTCCACACTGTTCGGTCCTGTACTGCTGTCCCCAGATTCACAATGTCCAACCTGATTCCCGAGTTATTCTGTCTGGGAAAGTCAATTTTTGCGAGAAGACACTTCCAGAGGGATGCCGTACGAGTAAGAATGAGACGATTTTCCCTGTCCGCTCGGTGGCAGTGGTCAGCCATCTGTAATCGTTTTTGTTTGCGCTTAAGTGAGATTGATTTCACTTCTCCGTAAATTGTGTTAAGCGTTGCATGGGATCTCCAACTGATGTTCTGGATTTCTCTAAGTAGATTTGTATATGTTTCATCGAGTCGTCTTTCAAGACAAGCAGATAATGTCCAAGATTCTGTTCCATAGGGTAGAACTGTTTCGAAATGTTTGGAATTGTAAAGAGGAGAGCAGCAAATCTTGTGAAGTTTGCTACACTTATCCCATGCAAGAGCTTTGCGGATGTTGAAGTTTTTTTTTTAAATCTATGATGTGAGATCCATGATCTTTGAAGTCCTCAACTCTTTTGATAGTTGAATTATTGAGTGACTTCAACTCTGATGGTTCAGGGGAGGTTGTGATATATTCTGTCTTACGTTGCAATAGAGACCTACCTGGTTTCTTGTTTACTCAATTAATTTTAGAAGATCCAGATTTGGACTAAAATGGACTACTGGTGCCGTATTTGGGTAAGAGCTACCTAGATATCACTTTCCATGCTCGACAGTGTCCAAAAGCGTCTCCGCGGCCTTGTGGGTGACAAATTATTTTCAACCGTACAACCCTTCTCTCACGGACGAAATGTCGTACGCCACTCAATGCTCTGTGGCTATTTCCATGGAAAGTGTTCAGACGAACTACATTCTTCAGTTTCACCAGCTTTAACATGCCACGCCCATTTCAGCGAGCCAAAGAATCCCTTTCGTATTTCATTGGTGAGAGGTAATTTCCTCTCGGGCAGCTTCATCCCGTGAAGTGCTGATTTGTGAAGCCAACTCCCAAGAGAGTGTTTTCCAAATCACTGCAATTTGAACCTGTTTAAGTTTAACAGTTTAATCTTCCTCCACATATAAAACTGTGCCTCTTACTCCATAACACTATACCGTTAGTGATTCGCGAGTTTTGTAGAAGCTGGGCCTCACTGTAGAAAATTAAAGGTAAAACTAATTTCTAAGCCGATTAAAGCAGTTTTACTTTTGCCTTTTAATATTGAGATTTATAAAATGTAAGTTCGTTTTTTTAAAATTTTTATTGCACAACTGCAAAAAAAAAAAAGAAAGAAAAAAATCACGTCAAAAAATAAATCAATGTATTTTTCGACGATCCTAGATCTGTATCTGTCTATATTTCGGAGATGAGGTATTATGTACACTATTTACATTATTCGAACTATTGTCCTCATCTTTGTCGCCATATTTATTACAACGTTTCGGCCTTTCAGTATCTGTCTATATTTCTGAGATGCGGTATTATGTACACTATTTACATTATTCGGACTATTGTCCTCATCTTTGTCGCCATATTTATTACAACGTTTGGGCGTTTCAGTATCTGTCTGTATTTCTGAGATGAGGTACTATGTACACTATTTATATTATTCGGACTATTGTCCTCATCTTTGTCGCCATATTTATTACAACGTTTCAGCCTTTCAGTATCTGTCTATATTTCTGAGAAGAGGTATTATGTACACTATTTACATTATTCGGACTATTGTCCTCATCTTTGTCGCCATATTTATTACAACGTTTCGGCCTTTCAGTATCTGTCTATATTTCTGAGATGAGGTATTATGTACACTATTTACATTATTCGGACTATTGTCCTCATCTTTGTCGCCATATTTATTACAACGTTTCGGCCGTTGTACGCTCAGGCCTTCTTCAGATGGTTGGAATGTCGAACTGAACCCTTTATTTTGCTCACTGTGGTAGAGTGTTCTAGTTCCAAGTGCCATGTTTAATGGATGTCAGTTATCAGTTATCTCATGTCCTCAAGGACACATGGCATAGTGGATAAAGGCGTTGGTTAGTTCCAGTGACAGGACCCAAAGAATGTGAGTTCAATACCCGGTTAAAGCAGTGGAGAACTTGCAGAGGGGAATTAATATGATATGATATTCTGCTTTCACAATAGAATACATGGTAGATAAAACTTTTGTGTGGACATAATTACTAATTATAATTGTGTTTTGTCTTGTAGTTTTGTCGAAGATATTTTGGAATGAAGATGGATTTCTTTAAGGAATTATAGGATATTTTATGGAATAATGTCATGAAAGTGTTCTTTCATGTTGGTTTTTGATTTTGTTTAGCGGTATATCAACACCTCTGTGGGTCATTTAATGCTGAAATTTGCTTATTTTGAACATAAATTTATAGCTTCAACTAAATATATTTTGAGCACAATTATATGCCTTCTATTACAGATAAAATATATCGTTAGTAATTTTTGCTATAAATCGGTATTTTTGGTTGGTTGATGTTATTTGGCGGCATATCAACACCTCTATGGGTTATTTAAGGACGAGAACTAAATATTTTATGCGTAATTTGTAAATTACAGGCATTTTTCTATACAATTTTATACTATCCGTGTATGTTTCTATACAATTTTATACTATCCGAGTATGTTTTTTAGATATAGTTTGTAGATAAAATTTATTTTGGCAATTTTACTATAAAATATATTTCTATTCCTTCTTTTTTTATGTTGCATTGCTTGTCATTTTACTTTAAAAATGTATTGTTGGTTTAGTTTGGTTTACGGGATATCAACGTCAATGCGGTATTTGATGCCGACAAGATTTTGGAATAGATTCGTATAAATAGAATATGTATTCTTTGTAAGAAATCAGTTTGCAGTTCAAGTTTCATTGACGTATTTTTAAAAAGGGTTTCTGTCGAGTCTGGTTTGGTCTGTTCTATTTTACTTTATGGTATATTAACCTCAATGGGTTATTTAATGCCGACAAGATTTTTCTTGCTAGTAATTTTTTTTTGAATGTATTGATGCTGTTAATATTTTTTTCCGAAAAGCTATTGCTGGTAATAGTTTACTCTTTCAAAAATGTACTGCTGGAAATAATGCATTGCTGGCAATAATTTTTTTCAATAATATATTGTTGATAATAAATTATTTTATGCCGACAAGGTTTTTAGAATAGGTTCGTTCAAATAGAATATGTATTTTTTGTAATAAATTTTCATAAAACTTTCTTATCATCACTGTGCAATATCTGCCTAAAATTTCATATGTATATATCTCATTCACAGACAGTAGCTCCCCACTACGACTAGGCAACCGATTGCCTCAAGCCCCCATCGAAACCCAACCGATATGGTGTCAGTCAGAGCTTCTACCACTGAGCCATCTTCACTCGACAAAACACGTTGGCCAAATCTAGAATATTGTTTTTGCAAGAGTAAACAAACGCCCAGCAGCCAAATTGCTCCATTTATTTTACTGATAAAAGATGTGTTGGGTTTATTTTGTTTTACGGCATATCAACCTCAATGGGGTATTTAATGCCGACAGAATTTTTATTTCTGGTAATATTTTAAAAATAAAACGTATTACTGGTAATATTTTTTTTTTCAAAAATGTATTGCTGGTAATAATTATTTTTTACAAAGTATTTCTGGTATTGAAACCTATTTTTACTCTGAAAATATGTTTTAAACCCAGTTTGGGGGCTAGCTATTTACCATCAGATAGAATCCTAACAGGTGCTACCACCCAGGGTCAGGGTGGACCTGGAAGCACCAGCAACTAAGAGGTTGTTCCACGCTCCTTAAAAGCTCCTGATCAAAGAACTAGTTGTTGGACGTAGGTTATCGTCTTACCCAGGACGCGGATGTAAGTTTATCGTCTTACCCAGTACGGGCTTAGAAGAGAGTTTTCCCACCCCACTAAGAATTGCCCTATGTGGATCATACTCCCGAGAGAGTGCTTCATCATCATCACTTTCCTAGTAATAGCTGACAATAATGTATTGCTGGTAATAATTTATCCTCAAAAAATTTATTGCTGGTATAATTTACACTTTCATAGTGTTTTGACCGCAGTTTGGCGGTTAGCTATTTTCCCTCAGCTGGAACCTTCAAAAAATCAGTAATTCATGAGGCCGATCAAAAAACGATAAATCCAACTTTTTTCGTTCAAACTGGGTATGTAGGTTACTTAAATCATGCCGAGTTCAATGATATCTCAATTTTTTTTATTTCTACGCAACTGTGTTTAGCCAAAAACCACGAAAAACGGAAAATTGATTTCAACACAAATTTTAAACTAAAATCTCCCTCAGTTTTCAAGTAATCTAATACAAACTATACTCATTTGTAGCCTACAATAAGTTGATTTATCAATCATTTAATTTGACAATTGAATCAATCCATATAATGAAAACCTGCGTAAATAACGAAAAATGGCGATTTTTACTGATTTCTTTCTTAATTTTCGTTGATCTTTCAATCAATTTTCTTCAAACTTGATAATTGCTTTATAAATATATCTTCTTTTACAGCCCTGGTAGCACACTGACAAATTGAATTTCAAAAACGCCAAGATAATTGTGGTCTGAAGTGGGTCTTCATGTTGCCTGTTTTACCCCTTCATATCCTCGGCTAACTTCGATTGAATAAATACAGAGTACTTCTATTATATCAGTAACTGCATTAATTCAAAATGTTTTTTTAATGAAAGTACTTTAAAGTAATTGAAGAGGATAGACTCTATTACACCTAAACATGATGCTGTTTTTGCTCCATTCTAATTGAACGCTTTTTCTGATCGACCAGCTGGGTATGGCTGCTAGTGATAAACAAAACAAAAAAAAAGGCACCATGAACTGATGCATAACAAAGACAATACCTATATACTGGGTGGGCCAAAAGTAGGTTTACACTTAGTAGGTATGCACTTTACTTTTTAAAAACATTTTATTACATTTTTTTCCAATCA
>OZ038495.1:88090919-88170919 GCA_964036315.1 Acanthosepion esculentum | reverse complement strand
TCATTAAAAACGACTGACAAGGTGCTTTTATTTAGTTTTTTATATAATTTCCCGTGCGATCTAATAAAGTTTTTCTTTTCAGATGATAAATTATATAAAAACTCTCCGAATGTTCTTTTTATCCGAGCGCTTTCGGCTATACATTTAGCCATTTCAAGGATTATATTTCAACTGTTAGAATTAGAAATAGTTTGTTATATGTATGTTTTATAAAATGATTCATTTTTTGTTTATCATTATTAGATCGCACGAGAAATTATATAAAAAACTAAATAAAAGCACCTTGTCAGTCGTTTTTAAAGAAATGTGCATGAAAGAAGGATTGCTGCCTAAATACACACACACACACACATACACACACACACACATATATATATATATATATATATATATATATATGTCTAGAAAACTCGAAGTCAAAATGGCTGCAGTAGAAAGAAAAAGAGAAAAAGAGAGAAAATATTAAGAAGTGAGTGGTTAGTGAAAAATAAAAGACGAAAAAAAAACTAACCACGAGATTCTACACTCACGTATAGATGCAGGCACACACACGCAGGCAGGCACACATACACATGAAAAAGTATAAGCAGTCAATTGCTTATACCCTCTGACGAGTAGATAGTGTATTTGCCTGAGGGTCCGTCTAAGAATCTCTGGATTCAGGATGCTGAAGATAACATAAATCAGCTAAGTGACAAACCTTTTACTTGTATTTTCTCTCTCTTCCTCTCTTTATATATACATACATATATACAGACACAAACACACACGCACGCACGCACACACACACACACACACACACACACTCACACGCACACACACACATATATATATAGATAGAGAAAAGAAGGAAAAGGAATAATCAGTGTGTATAAGGAGATAAGATCATTATGAAAAGAAAATAACCATGACATTCTACACATGTGCACATACACAAACATACAGACGTACACGCATATACATACACAGGCACACATATACACACACGCACACATATACACACACGTACCAGAGGAAGAAAAAGTTAACATAAGACCAATAAAAAGCACGTAAAATATTTTTTGACTTAATACCGTAAATGGGAAAATCAACACTCAATTGGTCGTATCTCCTGACGAGTCGACCAAACGATTGCACAAAGATCCATAGATGAAACTCTGGAGTAGAGGTGCAATCAACAAAATATCAAATGTTATATTTGTATTAATCCTATCTTTCTCTCTCTCTCTCTCTCTCTCTCTCTCTCTCTCTCTCTCTCTATATATATATATATATATATATATATATATATATATATAGCTATTTTGACTTCCGGTTTTCTAGACATATATTTTCGTTGTTGATATATATATATATACATATATATATATATATATATATATATATATATATATATATATATATATATATATATATATATATATATATATATATTATGATTATTTCAAAAAAATATGATTCGATCGTGAGACAGAAATTACTATGTTTCGAAACTGGTTCACAAGTGTTAAAGTTTAATTTCAATATTAGAGCTTAAATTTAGATGAGCGTTCCATTCTCAAGCGACCGCTTTCCTATTACATCAACACACACACACACACACACACACACACACACACACACACACACACACATATATATATATATATATATATATATATATATATATATATATATATATATATATATATATATACTACCTTCAGATAGGGGTCCCAACGTTTCGGTCGGGCGTTGTGTTTTCCGACCATCATCTCCATCAATATATATATATATATATATATATATATATATATATATATATATATATATATATATATATATATATATATATATATACATACACAATGATCTGTTTATAAGTGATAGAGCTTTTTGTAGATGTCAGTTATTGTAATCTTTATATTTGGTTGATGTTGTCCAATTTTGAAATGTTATTTGTAGGTTCCGCAAACTTACCAACACCCTGGACAGCGCAGACGTTATGTACGCCTCAGCTCCCAGGCGTATTCCAGACAAGGAAATTTGTGAGAAAGATTCCGGCTGATCGATTGGCTTGAAACCTTCTCTAATATGCCTGTCGACCTCGGAAATGATTTCCACCGGAACGCCTAACACGACAAAAGCATGTCACTATCAAATACGAAACATTTCCTGCTAGACAATTACCAGAATAATATAAGTACTTAAATCGATATTTGATTTTCGTCACAGAAAACAGTGTCCAAAGAGAGCGAAGCGTCCTGTTTTTTGTGCGCATTCCCATTCTTGCTAACTTCCGCTATCTTTTCTTTGGTGACGAAAGGAATACTACGCAAATCCCGGCGCGATAAGAACGGGCTGCAATAAAAGAAGAAGCACTTAAATGGCATAAGAAAAGCTAGACGCAGGCTAGAAAGTTCTGAGATTTTCCAAATCAAAGCTTTCTTGGCTCTTCTTCTAGGTTCGTTCATTTCCGGCTAATTCCGACGATTATCTTAATCGCTCGTGCATATTCGCGATTCCTAGCAACAGACACCTCGCTTTCTCGTTGAATAGCTTCACTGACTTTAGTTTCTCTTCCCACTCCCCACTCCACCACCATTTTTCCCTCGCCTTTATCTCTTCCGACAATTTTCTACTTTCTTGAGGATTCTTTTAGGTAAAGTTTTTTTGATTCTATCTTCGGTTCCACTCTCTTAATCCAGCTTAGATACGCTTTCTCGCCCCGTTTTGGGTGCCACACTATTTGCAGGGTGTTACGGGTTCTTTTTATTCCTCATCTTCGTTTCCTTCTGCTGCTGCTACTCCTCATGCACCTCCTCCTCTTACGTCTTCTTCTTTCATTACCTCTCTTTCTCTCCATTCTTATTGCTTCTACATCTTCTTTTTCCTTTTTTCTTTTCCCCTTCTCTTCCGTTTTCCCATTCTCTTCTTCTTCTTCTTCTTCTTCAATTTTTACTCTCATTCTCCTCCTTGTTGTTCTTTCTGTCTTTCTTCTTCACTTCTTCTTTTCTTTCTCCTCTTCTTTCCGTCATTCTTCTTCATCACCTTCTTATTTTTATCTTTCTTTTCTTCTTTCTTCCTTCACCTTCCTCCCCTCCTCTCCTTTTTTTCTTCATCCTTTTTCTTTTTCCTTAATTCCTCATCCTCTCCCTTCTTCACTTCCTCCTCTTCTTTGCCTTATTCTTCTTCTCCATCTCCTTTTTCTCTTTCATTTATACTTTCTTTCTTCACCCTTTAAGTTCACCTCCTCTTCTTCCTTTTTCTTCTTCTCTTCATACTTCTTCTTTTTCCTTAATTCATGATCTTCCATCCATTTCCTATTCCTCTTCTTCTTCTTCTTCTTCTTCTTCTTCTTCTTCTTCTTCTTCTTCTTCTTCTTCTTCTTCTTCTTCTTCTTCTTCTTCTTCTTCTTCTTCTTCTTCCTTAATTCATGATCTTCCATCCATTTCTTCTTCTTCTTCTTCTTCTTCTTCTTCTTCTTCTTCTTCTTCTTCTTCTTCTTCTTCTTCTTCTTCTTCTTCTTCTTCTTCTTCTTCTTCTTTCTCCCATTCTTCTTCTCCCTACTACTTCTTATTTTTACTTGTTTCTTTTTTTTTCGTTCTTTCCCTTCTTACTTACTCTTTTCTCTCAACTCCTCCATTTTGCCCATCCGTCTTCTTCTTTCGATCCAAATCAACACCCGTTTGACTTCGGTTAACGTTAAAGGGGTAAAGCAACTCGTCTATGTTCCGATTGTTTCCTTCCCTTTTTAACGGAATAAAAATATCAGTTTAAAACTCGATTCCGCCTTTGTCTAATGCGATATTCTTTTATCTTATATTTTTAACTTTTTACACTCCTTTTACCTTTCTTTATTTCATTTCTTTTTCATTCGCTAAAATCATGCCATCTTCAGGGCGTTTGTACGCGCATGTTAAGTGACAGGCTCGTGATTTTGCGCATGCGTGCACACAGACGCATGCGCACGTGTGTTTGAATCAGGGAATTTTTCAGGGCAGGTCTAATTTATGATTATCTCTGTTGCGAAAAGGATTTCTTTTTTGTCTGGCTTCGCCCCGAAGAGCGCCTAATTTCTCATGCGAGAGCATACAGAACGACCTTACCTTGGAGAGTACAACAAAATATTAATCAGTGTTCGAGTGGGCGAACACAACAGATGAAAAATAACTCTTTATGAAAAACATATGCAGATCCAGCAGGCGTGTAACATATTGCTATAGCTGTCAACCAGCTTAGGGACTCTTACTATCTGTCCTTCTGTTGAGACCGTCAGCATTTAGATAGATAGGTAGGTAGGTAGGTAGGTAGATAGATAGATAGATAGATAGATAGATAGATAGAAAAGAAAACGAAATAAATAGATACATAGATTGATAGATATGAACAGCCTGAGATAGATAGATACGAATAGATTGAGATATATATATATATATACATACATACATACAGACAGACAGACCAACAGTCTTAGATACGAACAGAATGTGATAGATAGATTCGAAGAGACTGATATATATATATATATATATATATATATATATATATATATATATGAACAGCCTGAGATAGATAGATAGATAGATAGAAAAGAAAACGAAATAAATAGATACATAGATTGATAGATATGAACAGTTTGAGGTAGATAGATATGAACAACCTGGAATAGATAGATACGAATAGATTGAGATTGATAGATACATACATACATACATACATACATACATACAGGCAGACAGACGAACAGATTTAGATACAAACAGAGTGTGATAGATAGATTCGAAGAGAATGATATATATATATATATATATATATATATATATATATGAACAGCCTGTGATAGATATGAACCAATTGAGATAGATAGAAAGAAAACGAAATAGATAGGTAGATACGTAGATCGATAGATATGAACAGACTGAGATAGATAGATAGATAGATAGATAGATAGATAGATAGATAGATATGAACAACCTGTGATAGATGGATACGAACAGACTGAGATAGATATCTGTGGGTTAAATAGTAAGACTTGTATCGCTAAATCTTTATTATCTTCATTTTTTTATCATCTAAAAATATTTTCTGGCTTTAAATAACCTGCAAGGGGTTGATAAACCGTAGAAGACGAATCAATCAGTCAAAATCAAATCTCAAATTGTTTTTTTTAATTTGTATCTGTCTGTGTGTTGATAAAATTCCCTTTTTTGTAATGTCAACGAATACTCGTTGTCACTTTCGTAATGCTCGTTGTAGTAGAGACTTTGTAATCGCAGACACAACTATAGTAATGCCGTTGAACAATACTGGTGTCAGACGCCTTCGAATAGCACTCGCACTAATAGTACGAGCTCGATAAGACTCGCTCGAATAGGAATCCGTATCTTTCTTTCTTTTCATATGCCATGTCCTTTCAGGACGTAGGCGATCATGGCTTGCGATCTCCCTCTGTCCCTTGCAGCTCTCACCAAGTGCCTTCCCTCTGCCATCTCCCCCAGACCACGTTCTGTCAGCCACTTGCCTAAGGCCGCTAGGTATGTCATGCGTTGTTTACCTTTTTCTCTCTTTCCCTCAATTCAACCCGTGAGTATCATATTCTCCAGGCCTCTCTTCCACATTATGTATCCCAGAAATTTCAGTTGCTTCTTCATGATGTTAAGTATAAGCCTTCTTCTTGTCTGCATCCTCTTTAAGACCTCATCGTTGCCCACAAGCTCGGTCCATGATATCCTTATCATCCTTCTGTAGAACCGCATCTCCGTCGCCTCGAGTCTCTTCTTCATCTTTGGGGAGACCGTCCACCATTCGCTGCCATAATAGAAGGGCAGATGTCACGTAACAGCTCAGTATTTTTTTCTTTGTTACTAAAGAAATCCTTCTGTCTCGCAATACTCTGTCCAGCTTTTAGAATGTGTCCTTGGCCATCCTAATACGTCTACGGATCTCAGTATCGAACTTACCGCCCTCTGTCAAGATGCTTCCCAGATATTTAAACTTCTGCGTCTGCTTGATTCTAGTGTTCCCGACCTGCAAATCGCATTTGCGGACTCATCCTTTTACTGATGACCATGCATCCTGTTTTCTTGTAGTTTATGCTTAGTCCTTTATTCTCACTCTCCGTCTTTAGGGAATTAAGGATCCTATTCAAACACTATTCGACCCGTGAGTATCAGATTCTCCAGGCCCATCTTTCACAGTATGTGGTCCAGAAACTTCAGTCGGCTCTTCCTGGTATTAAGTATAATTCTCCTACTTCCTCGCAAACTCTCTAAGATTTCATTCTTGCTCACAGGCTCGGTCCATGATATCCTTAGCATCCTTCTGCAAAACCACATCTCGAATCTCTTCTTCATTTTTAAGGAAATCGTCCAAGATTCGCTGCCGTAAAGAAGGACAGATGTCACATAACAGTTCAGTATTCTTTTCTTCGTTACCAAAGAAATCCTCCTGTCTCAGTGTCGAACTTACCGTTCTCTGTCAAGACGCTTCCCAGATATTTAAACTTCTGCGTCTGCTTGATTCTAGTGTTCCCAATCTGCAAATCGCATTTTCGGGCTCATCCTCTTACTGATTAGCTGTTCGTATAGCAATAGGAGATAGACTAGAAATGCGGATCAATCTAGACGTCACGCTACTTTCTATATATGCGTTTCCTCTATGCTCACGTGATCCACTTAATTCAATAATGGGATCGCCTGTGTTTGCTCACTGGCGATCTACGTTCAAACTCAAGTGTCGGCAGCGACACTTTATTTTTTTTATATAACACCCTTCTTTTGTGTATGTAAAATTTTTATATGGTAGATTATGTTCATATTGAAGCATGTATGCATATCAGCCGTAACCTTAAGAGGATTTCCAATTGAGCACTTTATTCAATCTACAGAGACAGATTGTTCTCGTTCTGTTGTTGATGTCTCGTCTAGTTCTTATTTTTAGTAGTTTTCAGTTATTGCTCACCCCGTTTCTACTGAGTTCAAGTACACCCTACCCGCCCCAGGCATTGGACTCTCAAGAGATTCACGGACTAATGTTTTAAACCTCACCTATCTGCTGTTGTCTGCTGATACTTGTCACGCTTAAATTGAATTCACGTAGGGGTCTTTTTTTCCTATTGTGGGTGCTGTTGAATTCTCTTTCTTTCTTTCTTTCTTTCTTAACGACTCCCATATCATATTTATTTATACGCTAGGCCTACTGAGTTGATCCTCATAGCATATGTGCTGATACTTTCAAACGTCTTATTCTTCAGTGTTATCGTATTTTAAATTCGTTTTAACTGGATTGACGAGTATCCTTTTCCGTCTCGTTTTTACAACGATAATATTATAGCGAGTCATATGAGCCCATGGCCGAGTGGTTAGAATGTTCGTTTTCTGGCCTGGAAATTCAGGTTCGAATCTCACCAGGGTCGATTTGTCGGGAAGGAGACTTGCTGACGTTATCAGTCAAGATCCCAGCGTGCGGCAACTTTAGAAAGTGCCTGAAAACAATACCACTTGTTGACCGTGAGGAAAATTGGGTTGACGGAAAACTTGGGGGACGTCGATAGCTATGCCAGCACGACGTCACAAGTCATCGTGCTGGCGTTGTTCACGTTGTTGATCATGCTAGATGACACGCTCTCTGCCAGAAACTCTAACTAAGGTCAGAGTTGCCGTGTTGCCTGAGCGAGCGTCTGCAGTAGGGATTGGCTAGCCGCCCTAGTAGACGAGTATCCTCGAATACGAGAGGCCAGCTATTAATAAAGTGAATAAAATACAAGATCTGTATCGATACCACTAATTATTAAACAAAGTTTAAAAAGCTGAGTAATCGTTAAAGTTTCGAAACGTACAAGGTTTTTACCCAAGACTAAATGCCTCAGATTAATGATGGGAATTCATAAAAAAAAAAATCGGATGTAAACTGGGATTAAAATAAACAATTACGTCTAGATTATGATTGGTCAAAAACATTTTTTTAAATTTTCTTTTTCTAAGTATTTCAAGAGGAAAAATACACTAAGATTTTGCAGTGAACTTGTCGTGTCCACGAAATACAAGGGTCATTCAATAAATAAATTGAATTTTTCGGTATAAGGATTTCTTACTCTTTTTTTTATTTTTATTTTTTGTTTTACTTCTTTTTCACATGGATTTAATTTCTTTTGCAGATTAAAATAAAACTTCATTTATTATATATATTAGGATTATTATATTTTTGAAGTTATATAAGTATTATTTATTATTATTTCTTTCAACTGACCGCGTTTTTCTGTCTTAGTATTTATTTATTTTTGTACAATCCGCCTGAAGATCGTTTTTCTTATTTTTACTTTCTGTTTTTGCTTACCTAATCTTATATTTATCAACTTTCAACTTTCTTCTCTCGTTGATTTTCTTTCTTTTTATTTATCAGTTGCTAATTTAGATGTTAGTACGAGGGTCATTCAATAAATAAGGTGAATTTTTCGGTATAAGGACTTCTAATACAGATAGAAGCTTACTCTTTTTCATTTTTCTTTTTTGTTTTACTTCTTTTTCACATGGATTTCATTTCTTTTGCAGATTAAAAAAAAACTTTGAGAGTTTTGGCGATTAACAAAGATGGCCGACCAAGAAGCATGATCCAGGATTGAACAGCGGTCAGTTATCAAGTTTTTGGTTGCTGAAGGGTGCAAACCAGTTGAAATTCATAGGAGAATGTCAACTGTGTATGGTGCCACATGTTTCAGCCAAAAAAATATCTACAAGTGGGCTAAATTGTTTAAAGAAGGACGGAGCAGTGTTGAGGATGAAGACAGGCCTGGGAGGCCTACAGAAGTGAGGTCTCCTGAGGTGATCGAATCAGTCAATGACTTCATTCAGTCTGACAGAAGGGTGACAGTGGATGACATTGCAAGGAATCTGAGCTTATCTGTTGGGACAAACGCAGCGGTCATCAGTCAGAAGGAGTCATCTTGCATCATGACAAAGCAAGGCCTCACACAGCAGCTCAAACGGTGCAGACCATCAACGATCTGGGCTGGGAACTGTCGCCTCATCCCCCTTACAGCCCAGACCTTGCCCCTTCAGACTTTCACCTGTTTGGTACCTTGAAATCGTTCACGAGAGGCACGAAGTTTAAAAGTGACGATGAAGTCAAAAGTGTTGTGAGCGACTGACTGAGACATCAGTCCAAAGATTTTTACGCTGAGGGAATACGGAAGCTTGTGCACAGATGGGAAAAGTGTGTGACAGTGCTAGGAGACTACGTTGAAAAAAGAAAGAAAAAGTAAGCTTCTATCTGTATTAGAAGTCCTTATACCGAAAAATTCACCTTATTTATTGAATGGCCCTCGTTTAATAAATAAATCAATAAATTCAATATATTTAAACCAATCACACTCAAGAAAGTGCTTACATCTTAAAAAATACACCAATAATATCATAGAATACAAATCAGAAAGATTGTCATGATTTAGGTAGATACCGCCAAAATATCGTGCGGACGTAGTAGAAGACATACCACGTGACTTATTAGGGCCAATTAGAAATAAATAAATAATTTAATTCTGGAGCCGATGTTCTTACGAAAAAGTGTATAAAACACACGAAATCCGGCCAGAAAGGTGATACGCACAGCTGTCACCGAGCTCCACGTCACACTCGCTGATAATCTTCACGATCCCATTCACGTTTACATGCAAAAAGCAACAGCGCTGACGGACTAAAAAAAAAAAAAATGCTTCAGACTACGGAACCCCAGTTCACAGTAAGAATTAAATTCTATCTCCGATATCATCTTTACTATTAACCACGCCCACACGCGCTGACTCTTTCACACAAACACACTTTCATTGTTTCTCACATACGTACACAAAGACAATTTATATTCTATTCCAGAAGTTTATTAACCGAAACAAAAAGACATTACTTTTTAATTTTTAACCAACTGCTTGTATTCTTATCCTTATATTAAATTAATGTTTATTTGTTGAAACTACATTGTCTTTTTCTACTGGATTTTATTCTTTCTATGAAAATCGTATGACTATTCTAAACGGCCGAATTACGAGCAGTCCCGCAACAAAACTTTATATTATTGTATCGAATCTCGACACTCTGAATTTTGAAATTCATCGAAAAACCGAGTGGAAGGATTCCTACAATGTAACTCCTATCTTGATCGCACTGAATCGATGTATTCTACAGGACCGGTCGTTTGTCCTGTCCTAGTCCAGTATTACAGGTTCAATCAAAGTCTCCGGTTCACAATGTCGATTCAATTTCACTTTCCAGCCACGTTGTGATTTTTTTGATCCTAGAGAGCAATTAACAAATCGTAGATCCCGGAAGATTCAGCCGGTCTCCCTGCAATTTCGTTGGGGCGAGAACCGGGCCAAGCAGAAAAATAAAATATGAACAAGTCGATTCCAGTCCAAAGAAAAATTTATGTATATGCATATAAGGAAGAAATTGGTACAAAAAGAATAATGTTTCTTTTACAAGAAAGTAGTGTATTTGAAATAAAGCCCAGAAATCAAACAAACATTGCAAATAATTCTGAAAGGAGAGAAGTAGGTTTCGGGTTCGCCCTTTTTGTTCTTAGTAGTTGCCGTAATTATTTCACTATCAGGATATAATGGGGTTCACTAGCAGTATTGCGCCAATATTGCAGATAAATTCAGTTCACTTCCTCCCTTATTACAGCAGCAAGAGGAAGTATGAGGAAGAAGAAGTAGAAGGAGGAGGAGAAGAAGGAGGAGGAATAAGAAGGAGGAGGAGGAGGAAGAAGAGGAGGAGGAGAAGAAGGAGGAGGAGGAGGAAGATGAGGAAGAAAAGGGATTTTATTCTTTCAATGAAAACCGTGGGATTATTCTAAACAGCCAAATTACGAACAACCCTGCAACAATATTTTGTTATTCTATCGAATCCCGACACTCCGAATTTTAACATTCAACGACAAACCAAGTAGATGGATTCCTACAAACAGCTTCTTCAATTTCTCTAAAGATCGTCTGAAAGTGTTAGAAAATGCGGCGATTTTTTTCGTGGACTCTCATTGGTCAAAAATAGAAATTTGACCATTTAAATTTCGACATCTCTGGAATCACTTTTTGCACTAAACAAACCGATAAAATCTGTAGGATAAATATAGCTTTGTCACATGTTCAGATATTTTGATGTAACCCTTGCATGCCCTTCAGGTCAGGCAACGTTGGATGTTCCTAATTCTCTAAAATTGAATTATCTAAATTATTACGGAGGTACGGTGTAGAAAAGGATAGTTCATTGCATTCTCTTACGTTACCTGGAGAAAGATATGAATTCCACTTTTCTCGCCAACTCCAGCTATGGGTAAATAACAGGGCAGACTGGATCCTATAGCCTTGGGTGGCAACCGCTGTAGGAGAAGAAAACACTCTGAATTCAAATAAAACCTTTTTGCTCTTAGTAGTTGCCGTTATTATTTCACTATTAGGATATAAGAGGCAGTATTGCGCCAATATGGCAGATAACTTGAGTTCACTTCCTCCCTTATTACAGCAGGAAGCGGTCGCTTTCACTCTCACTGCCTATCCCTTTCTTTCTCTCTCTCTCTCTCTCTTTCTCACTCTCTCTTATTTGATTTTTCCCTCTCTTGATCTTTCTTATTTTTATCTCCCTTTTTATTAAATATCGGTCATACTCTCTCTCTCTCACTCTCTCTCTCTCACTCTCTCTCTCTCACTCTCTCTCTCTCACTCTCTCTCACTCTCTCACTCTCTCTCTCTCTCTGGTCGACTTTGACTAACTTCAACTCGACTGAGTTGACTCCAACTCTAACTGTTTTTTTTCGCACAAACACGAGCATAAATAAACGCGGTGGTAAAGACAAAAAAATAATACCCCCCCCCAAAAAAAACGGGCTGTTGGTAACGTAGAATACAATCCGATTACTGACTTATACCCCTCACAATTAAATGTACAGTCTCTTCTTCCCAATTGATATTCCATAGTTCATATAAACACTATTGTGTTGACATTTTATATTAATAATTCTGACGAAGCACAGATTCTCTGGGAACAACCTTCACCGCCGATTATTTTTCTAATCTATAAACAAAATTCTATATTACTATAATTATATATATCTCAATGCTGACCATTGCTCTCTGCCACAATATTACATATGCGGTTGAATAAATCTATGCACAAAGATCTAAATATTGTCTTTGAAAGACTACGGACTGTTCTTCCGACCCAATACAACGATAAAAGTTTTATAAAAGAGTCTATCTATAAATACTACCCGAATTTAAACTAAGACTTTTGTTGATGCACTTATAAAATTTATGGCATTAGAAGGTACAACGTCCTTTTTTGAAGTTCTTGACGTTGGCGCAAATAGTACTATAGACTGGCCCGGAAACTCTCCTGATTTAAATCCAATCAAGAATCTGCTACAAGGATCCTGAAATCGAAATCTCAAAAAACGTGGCACATGAGAACATCAACAATTCTTGTTGTAGTTGGAGCCCTCAAATTGTTTGCGAAAGATTCCAATAGATTCATTGAAGGGATTCCTGATAACCCACACCTTTAAGAAATATAAAAATTATTCTCACAAGTACAGCCCTTAATTTTGTTGATGCAATTCTCAAATTTGTGGCAACATTTTTTAGAAGGTACAACGTCCTTTTTTGAAGTTCTGGATTGTTTTTTTTACCTAATGTTCACCCAACACAAGGCCCAAGAGCCACTCAAGCTAGTGGCTTACTCTGTGGTTTTATATTAGTGTAAGAAAGAGCAAGAAAGGAAGTTCTTGGAGGCTATGCAAGAAAGATGACAAGTATTTCCAGACTTAAAGAGGTCAACATTGAATTAATAAATAATTCAAAATACTACAAAATGAGGAAACTGATTTAAAATTCAGTTAGAAGACTACGGATTTTTATTTGTGGACTGCCATGCTATGAGAAATTCTGATACTATGATTACAAAAGAGATATGACCAAAGTTTGAAAAAGGAGAACAAGTTATGAACAGGAGAAAGAAACACTTGAAAATTCAAGTGACAGTAAGTCTTTACTAGTATTTTTCCTAGCCGTCTCGCTGCTTTCGGCAATAATGTCTTCTGGTTGGTTCCAGCTCTTACCATAATTTCTGTTTGCTCCGCCCATTTTTTGAGGCCATATTTATTTATGCCGAACGTCCTCATCATTTTTAGCGATGACAAAAGTCCAGCTTAAAACTAATTCGTCTTATTCCTTGTTGAAAGAATCTGCGATTTGCTCCGAAACGAATCTTGAACAGGATGAATAGATATTTTCTCTAGATTGAAAAGTTTTATCCCTAAGACAACATTCCAGTGATCTTATTAAATCCAAAATCTTAAGCTACTTAGCCGTTCGTGTAAGAAGGATGCGTCCCGAATATTCCAGAATAACGATTTGACCTCCTTCTGCAGAAAAGATCAGACGGCTGGAAAAATTTAAAAGAAAATCAATTCAGAATGATGGAAATAATTGGAAGAGTTCTGCAAATGCCACTGTGATCAGAAATAATCATTTTTCCAAAATATTTTTCATATTTCTACAGATTAAGGACAACGGACTACGAATAATATTCTTTTATTATTTAAATAAAATTTTATGAAAATTAATAATTGCTCCAGTTTTCTATGTAAATTAAATGTAAATTGATCCCCCTACGATAGCCAACCCACACACAAAAATGCTCATACGACGTTAGCTACATATAACATTTTGTGACTTCCGTAAAGAAATATTTACGCATGGCCAGTTTTATGTTGCATGCTCAAGAGTAAGAAATCCTAAGAATTTATTCTTCACTGTTAAGAAGAAAAAAAAGTAATTTTCTCAAAAAAAAAAAAAAAAGAAAAAAATTGTTTACTATGAAGTCCTACAAAATTAAATTAAAACAGGAACTTATTAATCCGCGACGTAGGGTTTTTTCAAAAGTATTTTTCCAAACAAATCAGCTTACTCAAATTTCATCGATTGATTTGCAAAATTGAATGAAACGTACAGATTTAAAAAATCTCGACAAGACATGTTAGCGATAAATCCAACAATAGTAAGTTCTGCGTGGATTTCAACACGCGTCAGAGTGTTGCAAAATAATTCTAGCATATAAACATCTTCATATTCTGTTAAAATAAAATAAAAATCCTTGATAGTGGCTAACAGAATAGCCGAAAGCGCTGAGAAATAGAAAAATTCAACAAGTTTTACACATTTTATATCCAGAAAAGGAAACACTTATACGAACACAAGAAAAAGTTCATAAAAGTTTAACCGCAGTACCAAACGCTTCAAAAAGTTTGAATTTGGCTCCAGAAAGAAATATTTACGCATTGCCAGTTGTATGTTGCATGCTCAAGAGTAAGAAATCCTAACAATTTATTCTTCACTGTTTAAAAAGAAAAAAGAAGAAAAAAAAGAAATGTTCTTAAAAAATATTGTTTACCATGAAGTCCTATAAAATTAAATTGAATTAAAGAAATTATTAAACCACGAAGTAGGGTTTTTGTCAAAGTATTGCAGAATTGACCCACAGATGTTGCACAAAGATTCTAATTCTTTAAAATATCAAACCAGAATGAAACTTAATTTTTAATTTGTCTAACGATTTTTCTTTCTCTAAAACGAGTATAAAATATGTTTATATCAACATGGAGAAATAGTGGCAAGTTGTATGTTGCATGCTCAAGTGTAAGAAATTTATTCTTCGCTGTTTAAAAAGAAAAGCGGAAAAAAGAAATGCTCTGAACGTATATTATTCACCAATAATTCCTATAAAATTAAATTGAATTAAAGAAATTATTAAACCACGAAGTAGGGTTTTTATCAAAGTATTTTTTCCAAACAAATCAGCTTATTCAAATTTCATCGATTGGTTTGCGAAATTGAATGAAACGTAGAGTTTGTAAATCCCGACATGTTAGCGATTAATTCAACAATACTAAGACTGCGTGGCTTACAAGAATTTTTTTTTAATTCTAGTTTCAAATTTTGTAAAAGTTAACAGAGACTCCAGTTTTCTATGTAAATTAATTGTATATTGATCCCCTTACAGTAGCTCCGCCACAAAAAATTGCCCATACGAGTTCATTGACATATAACATTCTGTAACTTCTGTTAGTCCGTCCGCCCTTCCCTCCGCCTGTCCGTCCGTCCGTTCCTCCGTTTGTCACACCCTCTGAAATAACCATACAGTGACCGATCGAAACCAAATTTTGGGGAAAAGTGCAAACAGGTAAGATGGTTTGACTGGGGTGCGTAACTTAGTACAGTAAATTTTCATTCATTTTTTCGGAAAAAAACTATAAATTTTATTATTTAACATAAAAAATACTCCCACTATTTAAAGAAAAAATAATGTAATGATTAAAATAACAAACACTTATTTAATAAAAATACAATATTCTTTGTTGCATATCTTTTTTTAAAGTTTTTATATACAAGAATTCAGTTTCCAGTTCGCCCTGCGTTTGCGAAATATAAACAAATCACAAGGCCAAACGCTTCAAAAAGTTGCAGTTTGACTCCAGAAAGATATATTTACGTATGGCCTGTTGCATGCTCAAGAGTAAGAAATTCTAAGAATTTATTCTCCGCTGTTAAAAAGGAGAAAAAAGAAATTTTCTTAAAATATTGTTTACCATGAAGTCCTATAAAATTAAATTAAATTCAAGAAATTATTAAAGCGCAAAGTAGGTTTTCTGTCAAAGTATTTTTTTACAAGAAAATCACCTTATTCAAATTTCATTGATTGGTTTTTGAAATAGAACGAAATGTAGAGTTTGTAAATCACGAGAGAAAAAGTGCCATAGAATAACAAAATACAAAAATATCAACGTGTAACAATATTTAACATGGCGTACGGACGAAAAGGGTTAAGAAAATGATTTTATTTTTTTAAATTTTTTTTTTTCAGAAAAGGGTTCATTTTCACAGGATATTAAGAACGGGTTGAAAAAGTTACACAATGCGATTCAGCGAAACACAGCTGGCAGGTTTAGGGGCCAGCGGTTAAGTCATCTGTTGAAAGGTGTTCGAACTATACGTGCTGAGAAAATTGTCAGACAAAATTTCCCTGAGAAAAAATTATAATTGTGAGCAATTGTAAAGGCAGACGATGACGTCAGGAAGGCTGACATCATATAATGGCTGCTCCCGAAAGAGGAGGGGATCTTCCAAAAGTGGAAGTGTGAAATAGAAAACGAAAGAAAGAGACTGGTTGAATTTTAGGAGATTTGCATGAGACCCACCTATTCGCCCGCACCACACCAGTTGGAATACAAGTGCCCACGGGGGCCATAGTTAGTTGCCGTTGGAGTCGCGGTCCAGAGTTGCAGTCGGAGTGAAGTTGCGACGGGGAGTTAAGAGATTTCTGCAATAACGCTGTTTTGCCAACCTAATGAAAATAATAATAATAATAATTATCCGCTGAAGAAAAACTCCGACGATAAACCTTGTGCCGTTCTGGAAAGCACAAATAACAGTACTTGAAGTAAAATCCAGTTGTCGCTGAAGAAAGACTCCGACGATAAAACTTGTGCCGTTCTAGAAAGGACAAACCACAGTATTTGAAGATAAATCCAGTTTTCAAGTCTGACTACCCTTAAACAAGCTACCCAAAATTTTCGTTCCGTCGCCAAATATTAGAACGGGTTGGGAAACGAAGAAAAGAAAAAAAAAAAAAACGACTGTAAATATCTTTTTTTTTATTTTGATATAAACATCATATCGTGACTTATTCGGGCGTCATCCATTTTATTTTTCAATTTTGTGTGCGCGTGTTCAACTCCTTGGTTTAGGGTGGTTGAGATAACCCAGTGATAATTCGACTTGACCCTCTTAAGATAAAAAATCACAATGTAGGTAAGTCATAGTTGAAGTGGTCAACTTAAAGACCAGCTGTTGTGTCAAATGCCATCAATGACCGACGAGTGTGCTGACGGCTTGTTCTCCCATACCAGGATCGATCCTGACCAAATCTGGCCGCGATCCCGGCCACGGCGCTATAATCTGGTTGCCGAGACCGGGATTTGATCCTGAACGCCGCCATAACTAGTGGCTGTGACCAGGCTGATCCCGGAATACAGCCATAAATGCCCGGGGAGCCGACAACTATTGTAAACAATCTTGAAACGTTTAAAAGAAAATCAATTCATAATTATAAAAATAACTATTATTATCTCAAAAAAGATTTTACAATCTAAAAATGTTTTATGGCTTTAAATAACCTACAAAGGGTTGATAAGCCGTAACTTGATTTTTATATTTCTTGTTGAACTGAACAGCATAAAGTCTCTTCATATCTGCCTGATCGGGATTCATGTTAAAAGGGTAAAATCAATACGAAATTTACCCACACTGATATTAAGTTATCTTCCAAGAAAAAAAGAAAATTAGAATGTAAATTTTAATGGGAAAATTTCTCAGTTCATATAAAAAAAAACGAAAAGAAAATGTCTTTTAGATCCCATATGTGAACGTATGAGCTTTATATATTTTGATGTAAACAGATTTCGCCTTTTATACAGGGTGTCACTAAAGTCTGGACAAAGAGGATAAATCTCATTAACTATATTACCTGTTTACCTTCACAGATTAAACAATGTTTTGGCAGAAAAAAAGAATTGACTTCTTTTTCTGAGGGTACCCTAAAAGAGAAGGTGTACTCAATGAAAGTCACAGATGCTACACACTTGGTTGAACTCATCTTAATTGAATGTGAGTCTTGCAAAGCACATCAACCTTTACATCGCAAATCATGGAATTAATGCTGTGAACAACATTGTAGGAAGTAAAACGGCAAAGCCTAACGAATTTATTCTCAATATACAAGATGTCTCTAAAGTCTGAGCTTAGCTAAAGGAGAAGGTGTACTCAATGAAAATCACAGATGCTACACATTTGATAGCATGCATAAAGGGTGAATGTACTAAAATTGACGGCAATGAGGAGTTATTACATCAAATTCCCGTGAATCTTGCAAAGCGCATCGACCTTTGCATCACAAATGATGGAAAGCATATTGAAGATGTTATTTCTTAATATTCCAATTTAATAAAGTTTTGTTGAAAATTTAATTTCTTGAAAAAATGTAGTTTTGCCTTTGTGTCCAGACTTTAAGAATACTGCCACACGCAAAAGTCAATGATTAAACATAAGAAAGCACAAGGAAAAAATGAATTCCTTTAAATAATATGTGGAAATAACCACTCCTAGCCTGATGAAGGTCACAAGATCCGAAACGCGTGTAGCAAAAAATATGAAAATAAAGTATAATATATATTTAAAAATACACATTATAACCAAAAACGTTTGCGGCATCTCTTTTCTCTTTAAAATATACACTTTTCTCTCGTTGGAACAACTATAGTACCTCCATTATATATATATATATATATATATATATATATATATATATATATATATATATATATATATATATATATATACCACGTGTTCCTAAAGTCTAGGCACATAGGACATCTCACTAATTCTATATATTTTTTACCTCCACAGATTAAACAATGGTTTTGCTGAGGGAAGAAAGAATTGACTTCTTTTTCTGGGGTATGTTAAAGGAGAAGGTGTACTCAATGAAATTCACAGATGCTACACACTTGATTGAACACATCTTAATTAAACGTGAATCTTGCAAAGCGCATCAACCTTTGCATCGCAAATGATGGAATTCATACTGAAGATGTTATTTGTCAATATTCCAATTCAATGAAATGTCGTTGAGAATTTCCTTTCTTGAAAATATGCATTTTATCCCATTGTCTCCTTGACACCCTGTACATGAAAGGTACACTGATGTGCTTTTCAATATCTGTCTACATCCCTGAAATGAGGTATTATGATTCCTTGTATTATTTACATTATTCAAACTGTTATCCTTATTACCATATTCACAACGTTTCGGCCGTTGTACGTTCCAGCTTTCGTCAGGTAACTGGAATTTTGAACCGAACCCCTTATTTCGTTCATCGGAGGGGGGGGGGTAGAGTGTTCTAGTTCCACGTGCCATGCCTCTTCTGGATGTCTCAGTTATTTCCCTTTAATTCAAATCCCCAAGTTTTGGTGCACCACTGCTGTGGCCTGGTATTGAACTCACAACTTTTTTGGGTCTAGTCACTGGATCTAACCAACGTCTTTATCCACTGGGCCATTTCTCCTTGAGGACTCACTGTGCCATGTGATAATGAGTCCAAATAATGTATCGAATACAAACTATGTTTTTGTTATAACGGTTGGCGTGATGGTAATAAAGTGACCGAACAACGAGATTCAATACTACAAAACACTTTATTTACACGTTAACAAAACGAGAACTTTGCTCGTTAAACTGGTATTTCTTCTCGCTCCCACGTTGCGAATGATGTACGAAAAAAAAAGTGCAGAGCGTAAAGAATTTTGAACTTTACCATGGCTGGCCAGTGTGAACCGAGTAGCTGCAGCCCAGATATAAGCGCGATTTCTGGTCACATCTGACTCTTGTAAAGTACTGAAGTATTCTGGAACTAGACCAGCCATTGTTAACAGGGGCGATTGTTTCTCTGAGGGTGTCGATAAGTTTCCCCAAGCAAATTCTTTTCTTTCATAGTAAGTGGAAACATTCGTTAATAAGAATTACGAGTTTACGTTTTAATAAACTTTTCTAAATTTATGCTTTTTTAGGAAATTAAGTCTTTAACTCTTTAAGGCGAAAAATTATTTTTAATGGCAGCATCCAGCAGAAATACTTTTTTTTTTCTCGTAAAACTGTTACATATCTTTAAATGTTTCAACTGAAGTAAAGTTTTTTAAACATTTCGTTCAGTATCTGATAGCAAGCGTCGTCTGCTATCATTCATTGCGATTTGCACTGCAGTATTTGAACCGCCAACTCAGCACCAGGATAACATGGCGCCGGGACAGGTCGCAGCCAGGACAATATTACTTTTTAATTTTGAAATTTGTATTTTTGAGATTTTGACATGATTACATTAATAAATTATTTTAATTTTTATAAAAAGTCAAGCAAAATTATGATGTGATTTTTTACTATTTTAATTTATATAAATTTTAAAATTTAAAGAGCAAGCGTTGGCAATATGGGATTGGCTAGACGCCTTAGTAGACGGGTATTCTCGAATACGATTGGTCAGCTATATGTATGTGTGTGTATGTGAGAGTGAGTGTGTGTGTGTGTGTGTGTGTGTGTGTGTAAATTATTTACAGATATAGTGTATCTGTAAGCGATTGTTTCTCTGAGGGTGGAGCAATAACTTCTTTTCTTTCATCGTAAAAGGAAACATTCGAAAATAAGAATTACGTGTTTATATTTTAATAAAAGGTTCTAAAATTATGCTTTCAACTGAACGAATCATTTTCAAACATTTAGTTTTGTATTCTGATAGCAAAAAATCTTGACTAAAGAAATAAATAAAATTGATATATGTACTCGAGGGGAACGTAAGACTTACAAATTTTAAACCAAATATTAATTTTTTTATCAGCAAAGCATCAACAACAAGGATCACATTCAAAAGTAAGTAAAATATTTTAATTTATATTTTTACAAATAGGCTTGCTATGTCTTTAATCCATTGAATGAATATAATACAATGAGGAAAGGGAGTCGACGTAGTCTTGCCGAATTCTGTAGTATGGATATAAGGCTCGCTCCCGGCAAGCGGTATTTACCAACCTTCCTACAAGGCAGGATGTGGCAGAATGCCGATTTTTTTTTATGTGGGGTATTCCAAGCCCGTAGGCTCGGGCAAAAATTGCCCGTAAACCCCGTATACACGGGGTCGGATCTGTCTACCTCCCCAGACGAGACTCTGCTCTTCGGCTTAGCTGCTTCTTGGCATTCCTCTGTGCCCGAAGGCAGAGAGTTCGGCAATATCTAAGAACTTCGTGCGCGGCTAACTCTATTTACCGACTTACCCACAAGACAGGATGCGGCAAAAGGCCAATTTTTAGGTGGGGCAATTCCGAGTCTGTTGGCCCATGCAAAAATTTCCCGTAGACCCCGCATACACGGGTTCGGGTTTGTCTACCACCCAAGAACAGTCTCTGCCATTTGGCATAGCTTCGTCTGGCGCGCGGATAGATCTGCTAAGCATTCCCGGCGTCAGTGTATATGCTATTTGGACAAGTCCAAGTCGTATTCTGGAGAGATGTGTTCATCTCCTAAACAGGGCATGGGCGATGATAGGATTTTTTTGTATTGATATTGAAAAACAACATTTTAGACTTATTATCGATTCGTAAGTTCGTTAGCTTTCGAAAGGAAACTGTCTGGTCAGAATTGCAAACCTGTTTGGTACAATAGTTTAATTTTTTGGGAAATGTCGGTGAGAAAAATTTATCAGGGGAAAACGGATATCACAAATGTGACATTTACTATTTACCATAGATTTTTCGAAAATTCAATGAAGTTTCACTCTAGATTATTATGCTCATTGCTAGATTGCAAACGTGTTCCGAAATCTTTTTCTGAAAAGAGTATTGATTTATTTAAGATGGAATGATCTATTATGACATGTCTCTAATTTGTATTTAGATAAATTGTATTTATTTTCAATTTTTCTAGTTGAATTGTTCACATACATTGAATAGGATCCCTTAACGTACATAATTAGTTTACAATAAAATTTGCATTTTTTATGAATACCACCTTATGGAAACTGAAACATCGTAGAGTATGAAGCCCCGTATTATAGAAACACTTGCTCCGGCCCGAGTCATGAATGAAACTACACTTTTCTTGCACTATTTTCAATCTATGTGCTCTGTTCATCAGAATCTGGATGATAAGCTGAGTTATGTAGCTCAGAATTTGGCAGACTAAATCGGATATCACAAATGTGACATTTACTTTTCAGCATGGAGTTTTGGAAAGTTCAATGAAGTTTCACTCTGGATTCAAGGTAAATTATTCACATTACTAGATTGTGTTTTAAAATCCTTTTCTGAAAATTTAGACTTAATTCGTGTTAATATACACAAGGATTTCAGTAACATGATCGAATTAACAAAAGTGAACACCTTTCAGAAGAAACAAGCAAAAAATACGCAAAATACAGGGTGTCCATATATATATATATATATATATATATATATATATATTAAAATATATGTAATTTGGCAGCAACTTTTATTTCGAAATCATTTTCAAATAAAAAGTCTCATTAGAGAATATGAGAAAATTCAAAAGAAAATATGCAAGACTATGTTGTCTTTAACATTCAATACTACATGTTTAAAAGAAATATATATATATATATATATATATATATATATATAATAATAATAATAATAATAATAATAATAATAATAATTGGCCACTCGATATCGAGGATACCCGTTGCAATGCACAGCTAGCTAGCACATATTGCAACATTTGCACAGGCATTTTGCAATTTCCCACCTGGGAAATGCCCACAGGGCCCACCTGCAGTTTATACTGTCATTGGCGTGTGCAGAGCCAATTAACAGTTTTTAGAGCGTTGGTGCGAACCCAGCGTGATCATAAATGAACAAAGCTGGCCACCTCAACTCGCAATCACGGTGTTTTGTGATATCGTGCTAGCATATATATATATATATATATATATATATATATATATATATATATATATATATATATATATATATACACACACACACAGGGTGTCCATAAAGTTCGTGTGTACTTTAAAAATTTATAACTTTATTTTTATTTGCGATAAAAATAATCTGTAAAAAATGTTATAAAGTTTAATGTACCTAGTTTTAAGTATAGCTAAAATAACTAATGTGATTTCAGGCATTACTGTAAATCAGTTGGCAAATGTTTTCCGTGAACTGCAAAATCGTATTACCCTTTGTATTGCTAATGATGGAGGACATGTGGAAACTTAAATAAAATTTCAATAAAACCTTAAAACATATAGATTTACTTCTTTCTAATACTTTTTACAAATTATTTCTATCGCAAATACAAATAATGTTATAAATTTTTAAAAGTGCACACGAACTTTATGGACAGCCTGTATTTAATGAAATTGAAAGAACTAAGTAGCCGATTTTCAGATTTATTTAGGTTAGAGGTTCATCCATGGATAACAGATCCCTTTGGTTGTGACATAGAAAAGCTGTCAGTGAAAATATGCAGGAAGAACTTATTAAATTGAGTTGAATTGGAACACAATGATGAATGCAAATACAAATTTGAAAGCGGCGGGTTGATATAATTATGGCTTTCAAATATATCGAAACAGCTGCATCCAAACATGGCTGAAATGGCAAAAATACTGCTATGCTTTCCAATTTTATTTCGTTGAATGTGGATTCAAAAAAATAAATAAAATTGATATATGTACTCGAGGAGACATAAGACTTACACATTTCAAACCAAATATTACATTTTTGTTTGTTCCTGTCGCAGTGGAGACCTCAGGGGTTATTGGCCCTCGTTCGATGGTGTTCCTTCGGAGGATTGGCGCGATTGCGTCTCGATTAAGGAACGAGCCTCGCGAAACGGAGTGGCTCTTGCAGCGTGTCTCACTGGCGACGGTTCGAGGTAATGCTTTCTCCATCATAGCGGCTGGCAGAGGATAGAAAAAATTGTTTATAGTTACGTTGTTCTGGAATTGTCATCATTGGTCGACTGAACTTGCTTTGTTTCAATGACTTTTGTTTTGTTATTATTAGTTACTTTGTTAATTAAAATATAACATTTTCTAGCAGAATTAACCAGAATCTTCACATTAAAAAGTAATGTAAGTAAAATATTTTAATTTATAGTTTTACAAATAGGCATGGTCGATGACTTCGAAAAATAGCAAAAAGAGGCAATAACTAATTTTCCTCTTGTCTCATTATGCATATATATATATATATATATATATATATATATATATATATATATATATATAAGACAGATTTTTTATATATATATATATATATATATATATATATATATATATATATATATATATATACACACACACACACACACACACACACACATATATATATATATAAACTTGTTTTGTTTAAACCTTTATTTAGTGCTGGTGTTAAGAAAATAGTGCTCGCTGGAATATAACAGAGTTCTAAATTATATATTATTAACTATACATATTTTTCCTCGCTGGTAGCTTGGCTTAATCTTCAGGAGTTGGATTATGACTAATCCAGCACCTGAACGTTGCGTTGTGCATGAAACTCAGAGTCGTGCTACCGGTGAGGAAAATGTATATTTATTAATATATATATATATATATATATATATATATATATATATATATATATATATATATATGTGTGTGTGTGTGTGTGTGTGTGTGTGTGTGTCCAAATGAGTGAAAGAAAATTATCCGATTTGCTGACAAAAAACTCTGCTAAACCAAAGAAGTGAATTAACTGTAAATTTCCGACACAGTTTAATATTTTAATTTATAGTTTTACAAAAGGGGCATGCTATGTTTTTACTCCATTGAATGAAGATAATAGAATGATGAAAGGTCAATTAGAGTCGACGTAGACTTAGCGAATTCTGCAGTAAGGATAGAAGGCTAGCTCCCTGCTAGCGGTATTTACCAACCTCCTCACAAGGCAGATCGTGGCACAAGGTCTATTTTTATGTGGGGCAACAACAAGATCTGAAGCTCTGCTGAAGATTCACGTCGTCAGTATATATGATATTTAGACAAGTCCAAGTCATATTCTGGAAAGTCGTCGTAGTCTTACCGAATTCTGTAGTAAGGATATAAGGCTCGCTCCTGGCTAGCGGTATTTACCAACCTTCCCACAAGGCAGGACGTTGTACATGGCCGATTTTTATGTTGGGCAAATCCGGGCTTGTAAGCTCGGAAAAAAATTCCCCTTAAACACCGCATATACGATGTAGGGTTGTCTAACTCCCCAGACGAGACTCTGCTCTTCGGCATAGCTGCGTCTTGGGGAAACAGCTGTATCCAAACATGTGGTCTGAAATGGCTAAAATACTGCTAGACTTCCCAACTTCTTATTTGGTTCAATATGGATGCAAGAAGATCTCAGGTGAGTATTTGTTGTTTCGTTGGTTGGTAGTTTTATGGCATATCAACCTCAGTGGGTCATTTAATGCCAACAAAATTTTGAAATAGATTCATAGCGATTAGGTTTGGTTTGTTTTGTTTTACGGTATATCAACCTCAATGGGTTATTTATTGCTGGTAATATGTTTTTTTTCAAAAATCTATTTCTGGGAATATTTTTCCTTGAAGAAATCTATAGATGGTCATATTTTTTTCAAAGGATGTATAGATGTTTGTATTGTTGGTATTTTTTTTAAAGTATTGCTGATAATTTTTCCTTAAATTATTGCTGGTAATAATTTTTTATTAAAACGTATTTCTGGTATTAAAACCTATTATTACACAATTTTGGGTGTTAACTATTTACCCATAGCTAGGACCCTAACAGGTGCTACCACCCCGGGTCAGGGTGGACCTGGGAACACCAGCAATTAAGAGGTGGTTCCGCATTCCTCAAAACCTTCTGATCAGAGGCCTTGCTGCTGGACCTAGTTTATCGTCATACCCAGAACGCGGTTGTAGTTTATCGTCATACCCAGGACGATGGGTTAGTATTATTAGAATTCTTATCTACAATACCGTTGAGAATGTAATATCGCCTTTTAACGATAGAAACGAAATTAAAAACACTCACGGTGTAACAAAGGATAAAATTATACCCAGAAGAACATAATCAATTTCAATTTGATTTCTAAAAGTAATGAAAGTTTACCGAAAATTGTCTGCTAGAGAACTCCTTTTAACGCCAGCTATGTGGCTTTGTTTAAAGCAATATAAAAGGCGAGAAATCGAACTCTCTCTCATTCGTCTTTTGCCCTTCAACCAATGGATGCCGTTGGGACAAAACGTGTCTTGTTTCCCTTCTTATTTCCCAGACGAATCACATGGTTACTCTCTCTCCTTTTTAGCATCTCGGCTTCAGTCATATGCCCACCGCCATAACATAAGTTCCCTTTGGTTTTTCTACATATTTTTTCATGGTAATTGTTCCGATGAGTTAAGACTTCATAGAGACTCTGAGGTATGATGGTGGCTGTAGCAAGAATGCTAAGTATTATTTACCTCGTCTCCACACTGAGACGTGATGTGACACAATAACGTGAGGAGCCCGAGCGCGTACACCCGGGCCAAGGACACAAATTACCCAGCCCCAGCAACCGTTTGGTTGCGCTGGCCTAGGTAGCGGCTACTACCGACACTCTAGTGCAATTAGGGCGGTTCAGCTTCGAGCAGCTTTTCTCCAGGGCCAGCCACCTCACAGTATTATTTTCTACAGATTCGTCTCTATCCGCGGACATAGGCAATACTGAGACAGACTGAAGCCCAGCCTTCCCTTACCGGCCATTTTGGCCTTGTGACACATTTTTGTACTCTTAAAATAAATATTACTTTCCGTTATGGTACCTAGACATTACAAATTTCAGCGCAGTACTAAATTGGCGGAAAGGTCTCATAATTTTACAGTTGAAATTACTAGATGTAACCGCATACAATCGGTGAGCCTACTCTTGCGAATGAAAGAGTTTCCCAGTTTTCAACAAGGCCAGATGTTTAAACAAATTTATTCATTCAAATCTATAAATATTTTCATGATAATTTTGCTGATGAACATTCCTCTTTCGTACGTAGACTTTATGAATTTAAGCGTCCTACTAAATTATCAGGAAGGTCTCGCCATTTTCCAGTCGAGATGGCTAGATGTAGCCGTAAGTTCTATGCTAACAGTTCCTTCTCTCGCCCTTCTTGTTTGTGAAACTCTATCCGGAATCTTGCTTTCCAGGTATTAAAAAATGGAATGTCATTCGTTATGTTCTGTCTTCTTAATTACAGTTCTTTTATTGTTCTCTCTCCTTAATGTTTTTCTTTTTCTCATATTCTTTTACACTGAGTAAACCTTTGCATCATAGTGACTTTGTTGCCTTGCATGGGGTGAGTGTTAAAAAAAGATGTAGCTCATATTTACGCATTAAGGATAATAAGTATATATTATTTTTTGTTTTAAGCTTTTTTTGACTTTGTATCACATGAAACAATAAAAACCTTGTTTGGCAGCATTAATGACTATTTTATTTCCTCATTTATGCTTCTTCATACAGTTAAAAATACAGAAATATATGTCTAACATCAGCTGACAAGATTATGATTATATAAGGTTATTTTAGGACTGATTTTTGTCATTCGGCATTATCTGTGGTCCGGCGTTGGCCTAGTTTCAAGGTGAACAGATTAAAAAGTTCGAACAGTACACCCGAATACACCCAAAATATTTGCAGTGTCAGAAAACGTGTATTTTAATTTTTAACAATTTCATAAAACACACTGGTTTTTTTGTAAATTCTATCTGGGAATTCGTGTGAGAGAAATGAAAAATGTCGGTGATTTAAAAAGGCACAAAAAGATACAATGGACAAAAATAATGAAATAAAATAAAACAGATTTGAATAAACAACTCAATTATCTTTTTATCTTTGGACAAGAAGACGAGATCAAAATGTCTTCGGTTCAAAGAAAGAAAGTGAGAAAATCATAAAAAAAAATAAACGTATAGAAGGCAGCTGGAACGTGATTAAATCTTTGAAAGTGAAATGGTTCCTGTTGCCGCTAATGCAAAATAAAAACACCAAAGTGTCAGAACTTCAGGTAAAAGAAAATCATTCTAAAAATAAATAATAAATAAAAATGGAATATCGAGTTTAAAACGAGTGAGATGAATGTCAATTTGATAATTGAACATTAACATGAGGTTTGGGATTTTAAAAAATAGCAAAAAATTAGCGAATTTAAAATGCCAGTTTACAAATAAGTTAGGCTAAAGTAGATTTCAACTATTGTTCATATTTAAGTGCAACAGAAAATGTTTCTTTTATTTTTCGACAGTCTTATTATTACCTCATTCTTTTCCGTTTTTTGTCCTTTTCATGGTGCCTGCTTTCTTGTCTTTTTTTAAACATTTCCTTCCTTCGTTCTTTCTTTTAGTTTTCTACCTTCTTCTAAATTATTGTCCCATTCATTGCTTTTTCCTTCTTTTCTTTAGTGAGTGATTTTCATCTTGTCTTTCTTTGGTCATTTCCTTCCTTCTTTCATTCTTTTTATTTTTCGAACTTTTTCTTCCATTTTGCATCATCCATTGCTTTTCCATTCTTTTATTTACTGCTTTCTTTCATTCTGGTTTCTTTACTCATTTCATTCGTTCTTTCTTTCTTTTTCTACCTTCTTCTTCCCCATTGCCCCATTCATTGCTTTGTCCTCCTTTTCTTTCGTGCTTGCTTTCACCCCGTCTTTCTTTAGTCGTTTCATTCCTTCTTTCTTTTATTTTTTTTAGTTTTCTACCTTCTTCCTTATTGCCTCGTTCATTGCTTATTCCCCCTTTTCATTAGTGCTTGAGTTTCATGCTGTCTTTCTTTACTCATTTCCTTCTCTTGTGGATTCCGGGATGAATCCGATATCAATGAATAACAAACGCCAGGAATGGATAAGGAAAATAAATGTATTAACGTAATAATAAAAACTGGTAATGCGGGTTAGTAGGACCAGGAATGCGGGTTAGTAGCAATAATTTATATACAGTCTTGGTATTGAAGTATCGCGGTATGACTCCTTACTGAGTCTAGGTGCTCGCTGTGACGCTTGCCGCCGTCTCTGTGTGTGACTTACTCTACTACTCTTCTGTTGTTCCGTCTCGACTCAACGTACCACTACTCTACTCGGGTATTACTGGTAGTAGTATATGTATACCTTGGGTGAGTCCATTTGTGTGAAAAATGGGAGACCCCTTAACACTTTCCTTCTTTTTTCTTTTCATTTTTCTCTCTTCTAATTCATTATTGCGTCATTTTTTCTCTTTTTTCTCCTTTTCTTTAGTGCCTGCTTTCCGCCAGTCTTTCTTAAGTCATTTTCTTCTTTCTTTCTTTTATTTGTTAAACTCTCCTTAGATCGATCTATATCTCTTTATTTCACTATATCGTTCCTTGATCCTATCTCTCTCTTTACCGCTCTCTGATTTTGTATCTCCCTATATCTCAGAATCTCTCTCTTTGTATCTCTTCTTGATGTTGCCCATTGGTGTATCTCCCCGTATCTCTCTGTGAGTATCTCTCTCTCTCACCTTGGGTCTGTGTCTTTTTCTATCTCTGTATATTTGTCTTTGACTGTCTATGTCTTCCAGTTGTATATGTTTTTCTCTCCCTCTGTTTGTATCTCGCCATAATTTTCCCAGTGTCTAACCTTTGACCTTGTCTCTCTATATCTCCATGACATTTTTTGGGTCTTTCCTTGACGCTGTCTCTCTATGTGTGATTCCGCACTTCTTCATGACGTTCGCTACCTCTCTACTTCTGTCTGTCTTTCTCTTTAGCTATCTCTATCTCTCCTTACTCTCCGAGTCTCTCCTTGATGATATATATATATATATATCATTTTTCGTTTCACCTTTTGGAAGTGTAGTCTGATGATCCAGCGCCCTTTAAAAGGGCTATGGTGAAATAAATTATTACATGGATCCTTAAAGTGTTCTGTTTTTCTTTAATATATATATATATATATATATATATATATATATATATATATGTGTGTGTGTGTGTGTGTGTGTGTGTGTGTGTGTGTGCGTGTATAGTGTATGCATGGTTCTGCACACAACATTCGCCACTATAATCAAATCTCATGTGCTGATGTTAGGCTGTCAGTTTGCAGGGGACTGATCTGCTTGAAATTCATACGTCGAATTCGACGGGAGTGTTGAATACATACATACATATATATATATATATATATATATATATATATATATATATATATATATATATATATATATAATCATGAAGCCGGGATCGAAACCCGACCGATTTGACATCAGTCGCAGTTTCTCTCGCATGTAGCTTAGAAAGAGAACTTTTTAACGCATATAAGAGATTTTAGCATTAATTAGGAACAGCCGGCAAATCCCCTTTCTTCCAATGTCCTTAACGTACTAGAAGGGGCGTGCATATATATATATATATATATATATATATATATATATATATATATATATATATTATAAATTAACTGATTTAAAATACGTTTTTCTCGCTACACAGTAATAACCATGTTTCAAAAATAGAAGCTAAAAGATTCGAATTTAATTTTGTTATTAAATTAAAAACATTAGTTCCATTTCATCTTCAAGCGAATTTTGGTGTAACTTATTTCTAAATTTACAGATTTATATTAAACATAAAGTGGCGATACAAAGGTTTTAAAAAAATTATAAAATCTTTGTAAAAAGTTTATATATATATACATATATTATAAATTAACTCATTTAAAATATGTTTTTTTCGCAACACAGTAATAACCATGGAAGCAAAAAAGTTTGGAATTTAATTTTGTTATTAAATTAAAAACATTAGTTCCATTTCCTCCTCAAGCGAATTTTGGAGTAACTTATTTTTTTAAATTTATATATATATATATATATATATATGTAAGACAGATTTTATATATATATATATATATATATATATATATATATATATATATATATATATACACACACACACGCACACACACACACACACACACACACAGATATATATATATAAACTTGTTTTGTTTAAACCTTACCACAACCTTTATTTTTTATTATATTTTTCCAATATGAGATGTTTAATGTCGGGGCTGAAGTTTTGAAGAAAGTCAACAGATCACGATTTATTTTTGTTTTTGTTCCAGTATTTTCGACTGTATCAGTGTTGCGAAGAAGGTAAACAAGATTTTGTTGACTAAATCCTGACATTCGTAGATCTCTGGAATTGGAATATGCACACAGTAGCGACATACACTCCTGATCAAAAATTTAAGACGACTTGAAAAATTTTCATAAGAGACTGTTTGTCATGGATACATTATAAACTTTTTTTTACTCAAGGTTACTAATTCTATAATCTAAAAGGATATGTAGACAAAAAGTTATAATCCGATCAATTTATTCAGAAATGGACATTTTTATAAAATGAGACGTTTTACACTTGATCAAAATTATAAGACCAGGGGGTATAAATTGTTAGTTCTGGGGTAATTCTAATGTTTGTAGTTCAGTTAGAGATTAGCAATCACTGCATAAAAGTGTCATGCCTAATGCATGCAATCTTACTGAAGTTGAGCGTGCTCGAATTCTAGATTTCCATAATCAAGGTTTGTCACAGCGGGCGATCGCAGCTAAGGTAAATCGCAATAAAACTGTGTTTTGCACCTTTCTAAAAGAGAGTGCGAATTATGGAAACGCAAAGTCTACTGGTAGGTCAAAAATATTACACCGGTATTAAGTAGGAGAATAAGACGGGTTGTTGTGAAAGCCAGTGGACTTTCTTCTAGTCAAATAAAGGCAGCCACAGATGTTGATTGCAGTCCAGTAACCATGAGATGACACTTACGACAAAAAGGCATGGTAAATACAAAGCACAAACAAATTCCTCGGCTGCTTCCATGTCACAAAATGAACCGTTTAGGGTTTGGTCATGAATACCAAACATGGGACATTGAGAAGTGGAAGAAAGTACTATTTTCTGATGAGAAAAAAATTAAATCTAGATGGTCCTGATGGCTTCTAACGATATTGGCATAACAAAACATGCCTCCTGAAATTTTCTCCACGCGTCATAGTGGTGGAGGGTCCTTAATGGTATGGGGTGCCTTTTCTTACAGAGGGACAATAGAGCTCCAGGTGGTGCAGGGTCATCAGACAGTGGCTGGTTATGTTAGCATAACGGAGGGCCATCGTTTGTGTGGGGATGGATGGTTATTCCAACAGGATAATGCTGCAATTCACGCTGCATGCCGGACTTTGACCTTTCTACAAGAAAATAGGGTCCATCTCTTGAGACATCCTGCATGCTCACCGGACTTGAACCCAATTGAAAATGTTTGGGGATGCATGGCAGGAGATGTTTATCGAAATGGTAAACAATATTCAACAAAAAATGAACTTCGTGAAGCTATCTTCAGAAGCTGGAATAATATTCCTCGTAGCTTAATGGGAACACTGATTTCTAGCATGCCCCAAAGAATTTTTGAAGTCATCAAAACCAGTGGAGGTAGAACTCAATATTAAATTTGGTTGTTGAATATTTTCGTACACTTTTCGTAGAATTTCGTAGAATTTTTGTCTCTGGTCAAGTGTAAATTTTTGTCTTTGATCAAGTGTAAAACGCCTCATTTTATAAAAATGTCAATTTCTCAATAAAATGTTCGGATTATAACTTTTTGTGTACATAACATTTTAGATTATAAAATTAGTAACCTTAAGTAAGAAATGTTTAAAATTTTTCCATCAAAAACACTCTTTTGTTTTTAAATTCAAGTGGTCTTAAATTTTTGATCAGGAGTGTATAACAGCTACACGGATATAAACGGAAAATATGTATACCTGTTGTTACCGGGAGTAACAGCAAAATTGTCCAAGTCGTGTCACAACAAAATTGTCTAATTGTTAGATTAAGCTTTGAACCGTTGTATCTTAGAAATGATTAAAGATAACTTACTGGAATTCTCCGACGTTCTCTTGTATTCTACTTTGAGAAATAAGAATGTATAATTACTTTCAAAACTTAAAAGAAGAATCGTTAACGAAAATCAATGATAGTTAAGGATCGGAAGCACACGGAGGATTATATTAAAGTCCAAATATATATATATATATATATATATATATATATATATATATATATAAAAGTGAACATAGAAGTCAACACTTAGAGGCGACAGTCTGTTTCTTGCTAGATGCAATCGTCAGGCCTGACGATATATATCTTTGTTATTTCTACTCTAGCATGAAACAGACTGTCGCCTCTAAGTGTTGACTTCTATGTTCATTTTTATATTTACACACACTCTATCTCTGATATTGAGCACTTTATCCCATAAATATAGCCCACTTTAAGACTATATTTCTTTATATATATATATATGTATATATATATTATTCCAGGATCATTTTTCAACTAATTCAAGATGTTCTTCACCCTCTTTAACCATCTAACTTTCTGACCTGGAGTAACAAGTTTCAGTACAACTTCATTTTCAAGTCTTTTTTCTCTGCTCTTTGGATTGTCATAGCTGAAACTCCTCCCTCACGTGCTAAACGTCTTATGAATTGCATCTTTTCTAATAGTTCTATTTGGCTGAAGTTGAAATGATGATACCTCTTGCTGTTTTAACTTCCTGATTCAATTTTCCTCTCTACTGTTCCCTCTTATTTCAACTTACTCACCGTTCTCTTGATGGTTCGTGAATGAATTTGAAGATGGAAGCCAGAGTATGAATGTTGGTACCATTTCTGAAGGCCTGAATGAGCTTTTTCCTCTAGTTGGGAAGAAAGTGAGGCTGACACAAAATGGTTTTAACCTGTTCTCTTTCTAGCTGAATAACTCAAAGGGGATTTTCAGTACTTCTTACGACAAATGGTATTAAAATGGTCAAACTTCTCATCTGAAAACCTGTAAAAAAGTAACTGCATTAGTTTCGTACCATTTTAGATATTAAACATTTTAGGAGATGGAAAATTATTCCATACTGTTATACGATTTGAAACCAATATATATATATATATTTTTTTCCAATATGAAATGTTTAATGTCGGGGCTGAAGTTTTGAAGAAAGTCAACAGATCACGATTTATTTACGTTTTTGTTCAAGTATTTTCGACTGTATCATTGTTGCGAATAAGGTAAACAAGATTTTGTTGACTAAATGCTGACATTCGTAGATCTCTGGTGGATCAATGGATAACGGCTTGGATTGAGGAATTGGAGAGCCGAGTTCGAATTCCCGTCGAATCCATTACATTCACTTACGTGCTAATACCCTTGGGAAAGGTGTGAATCCTCTTCTTCTCCCTCCAACTATGGGTAAATAGCAGGACAGACTGGATTCTATAGCCTTGGATGGCAACTGGTCTAGGAAGAAGGACAACTCTGAATTCAAAACCTGCGGAGGGTCGTTTGGAGACCTTGTGGCATTCGTTGTACCAGGTCCCTGTATTCGTCCCTCCAAAAAGTGTGGATGGCCCTGCACAAAGCCTTCACCACTATCATCAAATCTCATGTGTCGGTGTCGGGCTTTCAGTTTCTGGGAACTGATCTGCCTGACCCTCATACGTCGAGTTTGACGGGAGAGTCCATTATATATATATATATATATATATATATATATATATATATATATATATGTAAAAATGGCGAGAATACATCTTCGCAAATTAGTAAATTGTTTGCGAAGATGTATTCTCGCCATATTTATCGTTAACTTCTATATCTGTTTTCTGTATGAATGATTCATTGTTATGTAAATTGAACTGCACCACATACCTGATATTAAAAATAACTGATCCGACGTGCAATTTTCGGATAATAACTGTGACATTCCTGTAGATATTGAACAGCTTAGTTCATGCCATATTGACTGAAAAACCTACCAGTACAAAAGAATTCTCCATTGCCATATAAGTACAAAACGCACAATTTTAAAATTTAAAATGTGGTACCGTCAATGTCCAGGGATCAGCACTATGTGCTCTTGTGTCTGCTCGGCATTATGCGAATGGTGGTGTGGACGACTAGACAGAAGGGATTCCACGCAGGTGAGAAATTTTCCTCTTTGCAACTGGTCTCATTCTTTAGGCATCAGCTTAGGGTTAAGATCAGGGCGAAGAGGGCGCGTCTCTCCTCGTGGAATTTCGGCAAAAGGTGGGTGAAAATTTCGCGCTTGGTGCGAGTGAGAGGTGCTGACCTAGAGTGGTTGTTTGACGCAACTTAATCAAGACGATTTTGGGCCTCGAACCGAAACATTAGACATCCCAGCCTTTTAAGGTAAGATAGGACATTTTCATGTTCAGTTTTGGCCTCCTCGGGGCTAAATATTTTCCTTTCAACGTAGCTAGAGCATGCAAGTACATAAGTCCTGTTTTTTTTGTCCTCCTTTTTAGTTTCTTGTCTCCACCCCTCCCCACGTTTTACGTGACAGATGTCTCTGTTCTATGGATTTGTTCATCCCAGTTAATAGAGATTTCTGCCACATTTTTGGAAGGGTCCTACTACTAATGTTTTGTTTAGTTTCTTGTACATACATATTTTACATTGTATATAAACATTGGGATTTTGATTTTTTCCCCATCCCTCGATGATTTTGTAAATAAAAATTCATGTTAGGGCTTTTCATCGAGAAAATGTGGTATTTTGGTGATTGTGTTGTGAAAGTAAATGTGTTGTTATGGTGAAAGGAAAATTGTAAGTACGAATGGGTCAACGAATGAGACTAGATAGTTTTCAGGTAGGACTAGAGAAGACCAGTCTTTTCCCCCTTCCCCATTTTTAGCCCTTGTGGCACAATTTGTATTTTTAAATGCAAATAAATAATAACAATAACACATTTCTAAGAACAAATTTCGGAATATAAACTACTCTTTCGATGTCCTGTTATTACCTGGAATTATGAAACAACAAATATTTTTCTTACCTGATGATATCTGTAGGAACAGATGAAAACTCGTAAATATATCAAAAAAGACTTTATTCAACTGGAATTTATAAAAAGGGATCATAACATTCATTTACAGGTTCGGGGTTAATGTCTTTTAGTAAATTGTTTGCGAAGATGTATTCTCGCCATTATTATCATTAACTTCTATATCTGTTTTCTGTATGAATGATTCATTGTAATATATATATATATATATATATATATATATATATATATATATATATATATATATATATATACTCCACCGTGCGTCTCATATATATATATATGTATTTTAAACATGTTGTATTGAATGTTAAAGACAACATAGTCTTGCATATTTTCTTTTGAATTTTCTCATATTTTCTAATGAGACTTTTTATTTGAAAATTATATCGAAGTAAATATTGTCCGTACGATAACCTAGTACTTTCGAACATCATTGTTCATCTTCAGGGTTAAAATTTTTAGTCAAAACTTTTTAAAAACATTTGTAAATTGTCTTGTAGCGGAATCATGTTGCTACATTTTTTTTATAAACTAAATAAACGTTAAAATCCTTTTAATTTCAAAAGACGCGATGATGTTATCACGTGCATAGCGAAGATTTTTAATCATGAGACGGCGTGAAAAGTTTAAAAGAAAAGTTGCTGACAAATGACACACACACACACACACACACACACACACACACACATATATATATATATATGTATGTATGTTGTAGTGGATAGCGGCTCGGATTGAGGAATCGTAGACCCGAGTTCGAATTCCAGTTGAATCCATTACATTCACTTACGTGCTAATACCCTTGCAAAAGGTATTAGTCCTCTTCTCCCTCCAGCTATGGGTAAATATCAAGACAGACCGGGTCCTATAGCCTTGGAGGGAAAATGATCTAGGAGAAAGACAACTCTGAATTCAAAACCTGCGGAGGGTCGTTTGGGGACCTAGTGGCACGTAGTGCACCAGGTGTCTGTATTCGGCCCTTCAAAAAGTGTGGTTGGTTCTGCACAAAGCCTTCAGCACTATAATCAAATCATATCTACTGTTCCTAGGAACTGACACACACACACACACACACACACACACACACACACACACACACACACACACACATACATATATATATATATGTGTGTGTGTGTGTGTGTGTGTGTGTATGTGTGTGCGTGCGTGTGTGTGTTATGTAATTGTTATGGTCCAATATCCTCATCGCTACTGTTATGGTCCAAGGTTAGGACTAAGGAAGAACAACAGGAACACAAGAGTAGAAATAACGAAGATATATTACACGGAATAATAATACAAGATGTTGAAGTTGTTAGTATGACTGTCAGTCTGGTTTGGAGTGAACTACTATTGGCTCGACTCGTTCTGTCTCGACTCCTTCCTACGTCTCTCTTGAGAGGCGCAGTCTTTATAGTGTCAGGAAGAGTTCATTGTGTAACAGTAATTTACCCACGCACACATGGACTCTCGCATCTATAAATAGGAGCAGTTACTGCCTTTTGGAGAGGAAAGTTTTCAGCAGTCAGCTCTGACAGTCGGACCGAACATTCTTGCTGTAACACTCTCGTTTGTATATGTTTGTATTACTGTTTCTGTTAATATATTTAATTCAATTCCTCTCTTGTGTCTGCATTTCTGGCCCTAACAAGGCCACAACAACTAGCATCTCATCTTCAGTCACATTCCCACCGCCGTAAAGTTGCTTCCCTGTGCCATTTCTATAAATGTTTCTATGGTAATTGTTTGGGTGCTACGTAAACTTTATGAGTTTAATCGCAGTATTAGATTAGCAATTAGATCTCATCAATTTACAGTTGAGATGGCTAGATGTAACCGTACGTTCTATGCTAATAGTTCCTTATCTCGCACTTCTCTTCCGGCTCAATGCTTTCCTACCAACTTTAATCTTCAAAAATTTAAATGCAATGTCAAGCATCATCTACTGTCCTCCTGATTCTTCTTCTACTGTTCTCGCTCCTTAATAATCCTTTCTAATTCTTTCATACTCAGTAACCCTTTGTGTCTTAGTGGCTTTACTGCCTTTCTTGGAATGAATTTGATTTTAGAAAAGCAACGTCGAGCCTGGTCAGTACCTAGATGGGTGACTGCTTGGGAATGCCATCACTGCAAACTTGGATTGTTTAACTCACTTCCTCAACTTGTGTCTTTATTTCTGGCCCTAACAAGGCCACAACAATATATATATATATATATATATATATATATATATATATATATATATATATATATATATATATATATATATATATATATATATATATATATATATATATATATATATATATATATATATATATATATATATATATGTCCTAATAGTGGATATATTGGGGAATCTGGAAATAATTTTAGATTTCGCTTCAACAATCATAAACTAACCATACGTCAAAACAATTCTTATTCCCCCATATCTGAACATTTTAATCAATTAGGACACTCATTAGAAAACTGTAAATGTGCAATGATAGATTCTGATTTCAGTTCCACATACACACGCAGAAAAAAAAGAAAAATACTGGATTTTAAAATTAAATACATATAAACTAGCGTTAAATAAAGACTTGGGTATTTTAAATCTTTATAAATATTTCAATAGTTAAACAAAAATTTTTTTTAGATATTTAAAAAATTTTTAAAACAACATCTAAAATATTATTACAGTTAAATTGACGTTAAAAATATTCGAACACCTGTTCCATTCCATATCACGTGACGTCCGCGTCTCGCGACGGACGCTACTTGTAAACAAACCTCTAAAAACAGTTATTTCTGATGAAATATCGGGGTCGATCTGAAATATCAAATATATATATATATAAAAAATATAAAGAAATACTTTCACAAAAAAACAATAATTTTTTTAATTTGCAACTTTTTAGTTGTTTTTTCTTTCTATATATACATATTAAGAAAGTATACGTGGCTTCACATTATGCTATATATATATATATATATATATATATATATTTATGCATGTTTCATTAAAAATGACAGACAAGGTACTACGGTTAAGCTTTTTATTTAATTTTTCGTGTGTTAGAACAAGAGATTTCTTTTCTGGACAAAGAGTGTATAAAAACTGTCTAAATGTTTTATATAAGACGAGTTTTTTTCTAAATGTAGTGGTATTATTTTCCTTGTTGGCTGCTGGGTCATGTAATTTGATAGTTATATATATATATATATATATATATATATATATATATATATATATATATATATATATATATATATATAATCCTACTTCTACAGTACAAGAACGCACAATTTTTAAATTAAAAAAAAAATCAACCTGATGCTCCAAAATTATTCTTACACTTTACAATATCACATTTATAAAAAAACACTTCTTTCGGTCTGCACTATCTTTCGATGTCTCGTTATTACCTGGATTTAAAAAAACTTACATAATTTTCTACCTGATGATGGTCGGATGAAACGACTGAAAGCCGCGCTAGTAGCAAAAATAAGACCTGATAAAACCGGAATTCATAAACAAGGATCATACCATTCATTAACGGATTCGAAGTTGATTGTATTTTATTATTAAATATTGTTTGCGAGAGTGATCCTTGCCATATAATTAACTTCATTATTTGTTTTTCGTATGAATGATTTGCGTTATATAAATTGAACACGCCCCACATAATTGATATATATATATATATATATATATATATATATATATATATATATATATATATGATAAGATACAAACTTACAACTAACTCGCTGTATCGACTACACCACGTCACACTACACTTTTACAAAAATATGCTTCTGAAAAGTCCTAAGCATCTCGTGAGTATTGAACTCACTATTCAGTCGTAATGAGGTGCCAATTCAACACGATGAGGCCGATTTGCGTGTGTGCTGGTGGGCCATGTTAGTTTGAAGAATTCTCTGTTGTCAAATACATTTTTGCTTGTTTGTGCCTCGCTCGTTGGACACAAGGGACAGGGCGACGAAATAATGACAAAGGCATAAAACCGGGTTTTAATTAGAAGACATGTCATTCGTGTCTTTTTGCTCGTGAGACATGTATCACGGTCACCCAATCAAATCAGGCAGGTACAGGGAATCAGGATAAGGATTGGCACCGAGTCTACAAGAAACACTGCCCAGAAGAATTGGAGTAGACATGAGAAAGAAAGAAAGCAATAAGGAAAGGAAAAGGGGAAAAAGAAAACATGATAGAAAGAATGTAATATAGAAAAAGGAAAGAAAGAAAGAAAGTAATAAAGAAAGAAAGAAAGAAAGAAAGGAAGGAAGACGGAGACAAAGAAAGGCAGCAAGCAAGAAAGAATGTAATAAAGAAAGAAAGAAAGAAAGAAAGAAAGACGAAAGAAAAAGCCAGCAAGAAATAAATAAAGTGAAAGACAAGAAGCGAGAAAGAAAGAAGTAAAGAAAATTAGAGGAAAAGAGAAATTTAGGAGAGAAGAAAGAAGGAAAGAAAACAACCTAGAAAGAAAGAAAGAAAAGAAAAAAAGAAAAGAAAAAGATGTACGCAAAGAAGAAAAATGAAGTCGGAAAGAAATCAAGAATAAAGAAAGAAAGTAAAGAAAGAAAGAAATAGGTAGAGGGAAAATAAGAACGAAAGCAAGGTAGAGAGAGAAAAACAGAAAGAGAAAGCGAAGAAGAGAAATATGAGTAATAAAGAAAGGAAACAGAAAAAAACATGGACGACAGAAATCTTAAACGAAAATCAGCAAGTAAAGAAAGAAGAAAGAAAGGAAGGAAAAAGAAAGAAAGAAAAAAGAAAGATAATAAAGGAATAAAGAAAGACAGATAAAAGAAAGAAGGGGAGATAACAGAAAGGAAGAAAGACAAAAGAAAGAAATATGAAAGAAAGAAAGATGAAAGAAAGAAAGGAAAAAGAAAGAAAGAAAAAAGACAGAAAGATATGAAAGGAATATAGAAAGAAAGATAAAAGGAAGAAAGAAAGATAACAGAAAGGAAGAAAGAAAAAGAAAGAAAGAAAGAAAAAAAGAAAGAAGAAAGAAAGAAATACCGATTGACGAATGTGGTGAGCGTGGAAAAATATTTAATTCCTACCAAATAAAAATGATGCCTCTCGACATGAATCGAATATGTATCCCTTTTTTCTATTAGGGAAATCGCTCTCATAAGCCAAAATGTGCGGCTGACACTAAGGCTACTAGAGGGCATCTTGTTGGGGTGGGGGTTAAATTACTTATTTAAGGAACGCACATCTCCCGTTGGGACTTCTACGAATCTAGATTGAATAGATTCATTTTTTATATAGACAGACAGACAGGTATGATTGATATAAATATAAATATTATTTACTTATCTATCTATCAATCTATCTATCTATCTTCTATTTCACAGTTTGTTGGTTGGTTGATTGCTTGATAGATAGATACGAAATAATATATCTACCTCACAATTTGTTGTTTGCTTGATAGATAAAATAGGTAGGAAATATTGCTTGCTTGATAGATAAATAGATAGATAGATTGATAGATAGATATAAAATTATCTATTTCACAGTTTTTTGCTTGCTTGATAGATAGATAAATAGATTATTTACATTATTCGGACTATTGTCCTCATATTTATTACAACGTTTCGGCCGTTGTACGCTCCGGCCTTCTTCAGGTGGTTGGAATGTCGAACTGGGGTAGACTGTTCTAGTTCCACGTACCATGTTTAATGGATGGCAGTTATCAGTTATCTCCTGTTAATTTTTCCCTCTGAAAGTTCTCCACTGCCTTAACCGAGTATTGAACTCACACTCTTTGGGACCTGTTACTGGATCTAACCAACGTTTCTTATCCACTGTGCCATGTGTTCTTGAGGACATCTGAATGTGTATGAATTTCTGGGTATTATAAACCTGAATATTTTAATTTTTTAATAATTTTTATTGTTCAAAACACGCACACACACACAAATATATATGTGTATGTATGTATGTATGTATCTCTCTCTCTTTCTCTCTCTCTCTCTCTCTCTCTATATATATATATATATATATATATATATATATAGTATAATGAGAAGCCACGTATACTTTCTTGATATGTATATAATATGGAGAAAACAACTGAAAAGTTGCATATTAAAAAAATTGAATGTTTTTTTGTGAAAGTATTTATTTATATTTTTTTAAATTTTTATATATATATATATATTTGATATTTGAAAACAAACTTCTGAATACAGTTATTTCATTTATTTCTGACGAAAGATCGGGACAGATCTGAAATATCAAATATATATATATATAAAAATATATAAAAAAAAATATATAAATAAATACTTTCACAAAAAAACATTCAATTTTTTTTAATTTGCAACTTTTCAGTTGTTTTCTCCATATTATATATATATATATATATATATATATATATATATATATATATATATATATATATATATATAGTAGAGTAGATCAGTGTTCAATAAAACAAAGTCAAACGAAAGAGTACCGATTGAAATCATTATGAAAAACATTTATTAATATTAACTAGAGTCTGTCTATATTTCTGAGATGAGGTATTATGTACAGTATTTACATTAGTCGGACTATTGTCCTCATCTTTGTCGCCATATTTGTCACAAAGTTTCGGCCGTTGTACGCTCCGGCCTTCTTCAGGTGGTTGGAACATGAAATGATAACAGCAAAATTGCAATATGAGCACTGGTAAGAAATGGTTGCTGAAAACATTAGGTTTATAATCAAGGACACATGGCACAGTGGATAAAGGCTTTGGTTAGTTCCAGTTTGGGCAGACCCAAAGAGTGTGAGTTCAATACCCGGTTAAGGCAGTGGAGAACTTTCAGAAGGAAAATTAGCAGGAGATAACTGATAACTGACATCCATCAAACATAGCAGGTGGAAGTAGAACAGTCTACCCCAGTGATCGAATGATCGAAATAAAGGGTTCAGTTCGAAATTCCAACCACCTGAAGAAGGCCGGAGCGTACAACGGCCGAAACGTTGTGACAAATATGGCGACAAAGATGAGGACAATAGTCCGACTAATGTAAATACTGTAATATTAACTAGTTGACAAATTTCTAATTATATATATATATATATATTCCTAATTATATATATTTCTAATTATATATATACATATATTTATATATATTATAATTATGTATATATTAATCATCAGAAATATAAATATATTAGAAATTAGAAATATATATATAATTAATATAATATATATTTTTGATGATTTGGATCGTGATTACCATTCCATTGTAATAAATTATAACAATGGAATATTAGTGCTTCAACATTTTATATTACACACACACACACACACACACACACACACACACACACACACACACATATATATATATATATATATATATATAGTAAAGGTGAAAAATCCATTGGTATATAATCCAAGTGGATCCTAGTAATATAAAATGTTAAAACTGATCCACAAATAGAGCTTAATGTATTTATTATTATAGAGCTAATATTTAACAAACAATTATATCCAAAATAACGTCATATGGGGAATAAACTATTTCGGCCTCTATCATAGATATTTCCATAATATAGTTTTAACTTAATTACTTACTGTATTCGCATAATATTCACTACCCTCTAACTCTTTAATTATCGAATGTATAACTAATTCTCATTTCTATATTTCCCCACCCTCTTTAATTTATTTACCTATATTAATTATAATTTCTAAAGTTTCCCCTACTCTAAAAGCTCTGCAGATCTCATCCCATTACCCCTTACATCCGTTTATCTATATATTTGAAAGTTATATTTAAACACCTTTTTATTCTTCTTTTAATTTTAAATTAATATTTCATTCTTCACATGATCACTAATTAATGTCCTAAGGTTAATATCCGGGTTTAATTTTATTAAACTTTAGGACAAATAAGCGGCCTCTACCTCGTGCCTTTCGTCTGATTGAAACGTTGAAATGGATACATTTTTATTAGTTTTTCGACTGATTGTTTTTATTTTTATTTTTTTTTAGTTTTCACAGTTAAATTTCTATTTCTGGCAGGAACTCAGTCCACACCGGGGTTGAGAAGACAGATGGCCTGTGTTTTCGTCTGCCGAAATAGGCTATTCCCCTTATGAGGTGATTTGGAATTTTCTTGTTTATTAATTAGCCCTCACAGTTATACACCCACCCACACGAATATACACACACACATAAAACTCACTCATTCCCTAATGAGTCAAATGATAACATACACTCATCGTAATATACACGCTTACACACATCATACTCACTCACTCCCTAAGAACCAAATAATACACACACACACACACACACACACACACACACACACACACACACACACACACACACACACACACACACTTAACATAGACACATACCCTTTCCAGGAACCAATAAAACTGTCAAAATGACCAAGGGAATTCAGAGCACCATGAATCTATCCAGCTCTTATCTTAAATAACAACTTAAAAGAGACTATTTGGCCAACACAGGGTATGACCAAAATTCATGTTAAAAAAAAAAATAAAAAAAACAAATTAAAACTATAGACAAAAGTTCATTTTTTCTATCAAGACATTCATTTTTGTAGTTCACTGCTACCAGCAAGAATATTTATATACAACCCAGTGTGTCTGAAGCTTTTAATTGTTTTAATAATTTTTATTGTTCAATATATATATATATATATATATATATATATATATATATATATATATATATATATATTTTAAACATGTTGTGTTGAATGTCAAAGACAACATAGTCTTGCATATTCTCTTTTGAATTGTCTCATATTTTCTAATGAGACTTTTTATTTGAAAATTATATCGAAATAAATATTGCCCGTAGGTCAATAAGAGGTATTTTGCTTTTAATATGTAGAGCTTCTAAGATTTTAAGTCGTCCAATGTTTGTATGTTTATAGAAAATACTAAAATTATTGATAAACATACATATATTAGACGCCTTAAAATCTTAGAAGCACTACATATTAAAAGCAAAAGACCTCTTATTAATCGTATAGATTACAATATTTCTGGATACATCCTTCAATGTTTATAATATATTTCTACATAATTAGATACACCACATAACCATTTCCTTTGAACTTTTTAAATTTCATAACGTATTCTTCGAACTTTTGGCTTGTATAATAAAAAAATCTTTTTCACGCTTTCACATGATTAAAGATCTTCGCCATGCACGTGATAACATCATCGCGTCTTTTGAAATTAAAATAATTTTGTAACGTTTACTTAGTTTGTAAAAATAAAATGTAGCAACATGATTCATGTTAGGGCTTTTCATCGAGAAAATGTGGTATTTTGGTGATTGTGTTGTGAAAGTAAATGTGTTGTTATGGTGAAAGGAAAATTGTAAGTACGAATGGGTCAACGAATGAGACTAGATAGTTTTCAGGTAGGACTAGAGAAGACCAGTCTTTTCCCCCCTCCCCATTTTTAGCCCTTGTGGCACATTTTGTATTTTAAAATGCAAATAAATAATAACATGATTCTGCTACAAGACAATTTGCAAATGTTTTTAAAAAAATTGACTCTACATATATATAAGACATTGTTAAAAAATTTTGACCCTGAAGATGAACAATGATGTTCGAAAGTACTCGGTTATCTTACGGACAATATTTATTTTTATATAATTTTAAAATAAAATGTCTCATTATAATGAGACATCAAAAGATACTGCAGACCGAAAGATGTGTTTTTTAGCATTGTGATATTGTTAAATGTAAGAATAACTTTGGAGCGTGCAGTCGCGATGCTGAGGTTGAAAAAATAAGACCTGACAAAACCGGAATTTATAAACAAGGATCATACCATTCATTAACGGATTCGAGGTTGATTGTATTTTATTATTAAATATTGTTTGCGAGAGTGATTCTTGCCATATAATTAACTTCATTATTTGTTTTTCAGATGAATGATTTACGTTATATAAATTGAACACGCACTACATAATTGATATATATATATATATATATATATATATATATATATATATATATATATATATATATATATATATATGTGTGTGTATATGTATTCCTTTTGATTGATGTCCGTTTCCTGAAATGTTTTCGATCTTCGGACTGATAAGTCAATGGAAGAACGTCTTTAAATCTTTGATTCATGTTTAATTGCATATTTCAACGCAGAACTTATCTTGGAGAAATATAAAAGCAATTTCGATTCCGTCCCCAAATTAATGCCAATTCCAATTTGGGAACTCATTTATTTATTTTTTTTATATTACTAGAGAATTTTAACGATTACACACACACACACACACACACACACACACACACACACACACACACACACACACACACACACACATATATATATATATATATATATGTATATTTTTTTAAGCGTTTCACCCCAAGCAAGCCGAGAAGCAACTAGCACGCAAGGGGTTACAGAGAATTGGAGTGAGACCAAAGAGGAGTGATAAATGAAAGGATGAAGAGAAGGATAGGGGATAGATCAAGGCATCTGGAGACGTCGATGGACATTACATTTGAATAGTTGGAGATTATAGCTATCAGGGAAACAGGAAGAAGTGAGGGTGTTCCACGGGCGAGAGGTGCGAGACATGAAGCTATTGGAGTAGAAGAAACGGCTATATTTAAGAGTTTCGGCAGTGAAATGGTGTGAGCGAGATGCAAGCCTAGTTGAATGCTTAATTTCATGAAGTTTGGGGACTGTGTATTTCTTTCATGCACATTTCATTGAAAACGACAGAAAAGGTGCTTTGATTTAGTTTTTTTATACAATTTCTCATGCGATCTAATAAGGTTTTTCTTTTCAGATGATAAATTATATCAAAACTGTCCGAATGTTCTTTTTATCTGAGCGCTTTCGGCTATACATTCAGCCATTTTCAAGGATTAAATATTTCAACTGTTAAATAAGAAATAGTTTGTTGCATGTATGTATTTATACAATGTTTTAATTTTTTTTTTCAAAACATGGTCAAGATATTCTGGCCATGTTCATAGTTGATATTATTGACTGTTGGTATTTTTGCTTTTATTAATAAGGCTTCCATTATTTTTAGCCTTTTTTTGCATATAGATGATGCTATTAGATTATCCATGAATATTTAAATGAGATCTAATTGAGCTATTGTCAGAAAGGTGTAGAGTGAGTATGCGTGTCAAACATGTTGTAGTGTGGCTTATATAATTATTTACTAATTTTGATTGATCAGGAATACAATTCCTTAATGGGCATTTAAATTCTTAAATAATATTTGTCCTATTTAATTTTGTTCTAAGAGGTGAATTATTATTTTTAAGGTTAGAGGTTTTAAAATTTTGTAATAAATAATTAACCTAATTTTTTGGCCATTGTCAACTGGTGTTGTGCTTTTTTTATAATGTTCTGAATTCTACTTTCGTCTTGCTTTAATTTTCGTTCATTTGATTTTGATAAAATTATTAATGTTATTGTTTCTGTTTCTATTCTCGTCGTTGATTTGAGCTACTTTAGATAGAAAACGCCTAATATGGAAATCCAACAATTGATTAAGAAATCCGTTGTTAATAAGAGTTTGCTTCACGTTGTTCAATTCTTTGAAGAAAAGCGTGCAAGAGGATGAATTCTCGTGCGCTCTCGTCAGGAAGATTTTGATAACACCTACACACACACACACACATATATATATATATATATATATGTATATATATATATATATATATATATATATATATATATATATATATATATATATAAGGTAACCAAAAACGTTCTGTCCGTTTTTAAAGGAAAAAAAGAAAACGCTTCACAGTATGTGTAATTTAGTCTTCGAAGTAATCGCCATTAGCATCCAGAACTTTCTGCCAACGAGTCTCCAGCTGTTCGATGTCCTTTCGGGGGGTTGTGACGCAAAAAATTCCGTGAGGGCTTTGCGCAAGTCTGCTTCATTGGTGAAGGATTTCCCACGAAGATGACTATCCAGGGAGTGGAAGAGGTGGTAATCGGATGGCACAAGGTCAGGTGAATAAGGTGGATGGCACAAAGTCTCCCACCCAAGTTGCTGTATGGTATCCCTGACCACTCGCGCGACATGCGGCCTGGAATTGTCATGGAGGAAAAGCACACCTTTGCGATTCACCAGTGCCGACTACTTCTGGCGCAATGGCGGTTGCACACGTTTCAATTGCTGCGAGTATAGGTCTCCGGTGACCGTTTGGCCCGTTGGTAGCAGTTCATAATGAACCACTTGACGACCAGTCCACCAGACACAAAGCATAATCTTGGGTGCATAGGCGGTCTTGCGGTGTGAGGGACAGCATCCTGAGGAGACAACCAATGTCTGGAATGCTTGGGAGATTCGTACAGAACCCACTTTTCATCACTGGTAAGCACTCGATTGAATAAGGATGTGGTACGGTGGCCTGAAAGCAGCGATACGCAGGCTCCCACTCTTTGACCCTTGTGGACCTCCAACAGCGTTTGCGGAACCAATTTGTTCAGTTTGTACGTCTTACCTAGGCCGTGCAGTTGAAGTCTAACTATTTCATCGGAAACGTTGAACTGTCTTGCAAGTCCACCATACGTTAGACTACTGTCCTCTTCAATGGCCGCCTTCAGGACTCCGTCATTCAAGACCTGTGGTCGTCCACTGCGAGAACTCATCATGGAGAGTTAAATCTCCCGACTTGAATTTTCGAAACCAACGCCTTGTAGTACGTTCATCCACAGCACTATCCCCAAACGCTGGACATATGCGTCGACTTGATGCAGCTGCTGATAAGCCCACTTTGAAGTCGTAAAGCAAACAGCCCCGAACGAGATCTCTAGACACTTCCATCCTTCTCACAGCTGTCCGGCTTATAACTGATGGCCGGGCACGCTGTGCGTGTTTTTTATAACGTCTGATATTCCTACTTTCGGCTGTCCGAATTTGAAAACAATTGCTACACGCATTTCGTATATATTTAAACTTCATTCAATGACTAATCAAAAAACGGACAGAACTTGTTTGGTTACCTTGTATATATATATATATATATATATATATATATATATATATATATATATATATATATATATATATATATAATAAACAGTATTAACGACATTTACCGGTCGGAATGTCCGAGAAATTTTCATAGAAAATATGCGTCCTCCGACAGGAATCGAACCTGTATCCTATACGGAACCGTCATATAGCCTGACATGCTTTTACCGATTGAGCTTTCGGTAAGAAAGGTCTAAACATAAAAAATGTCTTAAAATAATTGTCGGCCTTTGTCCATTTCCTAATGTGTGACGTCATTTGTTTACATTTGCATACGCATCGAGCAGATATGTAGTTTAAAAACAGTAAAATCGACCTTGAAAACAAAATATCTTAGTTGTAAAATGGCAGAATATGTCAGTCAACACTGAACTGCGACACTAGGATAGCCAAAGATGCCTTCCAGAAGCTAAGCAATAGCGTTAGAAACAAAGAAAATACTGAACTATGATGTAATATCGATGATCCTATAATGGCAGTGAATGCTGGAAAATCTCCTTACAACTGATGAAATACTTGAAACAACAGAAATCTGGTTCTACAGAAGGATGGTGAGAATACAATGGACTGAACATATGGGTAACGACAGGGTTTTTGCGAAAATGAAACTAAGAGGACACATATTTCACATCTGAAAGAGACAGTTTAAATTTCTATCGTATAGACTGAGAAAAGAGAAAGAATTTGATGCTCACAGGACATAATGAAAACGAAAGAACATAACCACTACCTAGTAGAAGGGAAACTATGAAAGATCGCAAAAAGACAAAATTTACTAAGAACTACTGTTGTGGATTCCGGGAATAGAATCCTGCACAAATAAAACAAAAACAATTACTCACAACAAAAATACATTTTTGTTTCGATGCACACGCATCTCGACATGTGAGGAACAAAGATGATTGTTTTTTTTTGCTTTTGTCCGTATGTAAAAGTTTTATAATATATAACTAGTGGTTTACATTTCTTATTGTGCCCTCTCTTGAATTAATACTGTGAATGTCTGAATTTATATTCTTTTCGATGTTATCACACACACACACACACACACACACACACACACACACACACACACACACACATATATATATAATGTTGTGGATTCCGGGAATGGAATCCTGCACAAATAAATAAACAACGCCAGTAATTGAGATAGAAAAATAAGTGTATTAAACGTAAGACTACAGACTTAAAGTGAAGATTAGTAGTCCAGGAATGCGGGTTAGTAGAAAGTATAAGTACAAGTCTCTGTAAGTGAAGCCGTAATTATCTCTCTCGCTGGACTCTCGTATAACTCTCTGTGAACACCCTGTGTACTGTCTCCGTATCTGTCACCCTGACTCAACGTATCTCAACCTGCAGGTATTCTCTCTGTCAGTATAAGTATACTTTGGACGAGTCCATCTTGTGTAACAGATGTATATTCGACTATCTGTCTGAAGTGTAAAAGTCGACATGAGTGTTCCTTTTAATGTTCTGAAATTGATCTATGATCTTTCAAGTGAAAATAAAAATGATTAACTTCCTGTCTTTGTGTTCGGCCTTCAGAACGTCCTTGTAAATCTGTGAGGAAAGCATTACTGAGCCACGAACAAAGATGTCTTTAATTTTAATTCTGTACGTATGGGGGGGGGGCTGAAAATTATCACCCCACGATACCCCCCCCCCGCTACATATTTAACCAAATGTCAGAATTTATTTCAGAATAAGTACTCGGTTTATTGAAACATCTTTCAGCTTTACGTCGACACAATCTATTCCATTCTTTTTCTATCTATCTATCTATCTATCTATCTATCTATCTATCTATCTATCTATCTATCTGTCTGTCTGTCCTTTCCTTATTTTTTCCTTCTATCTATCTATCTATCTATCTATCTATCTATCTATCTATCTATCTATTCTTGTTTGTCTATATCAATCTTTTCATATCTATCTCTCTATTTCTCTCTCTCTCTATCTCTCTATCTATCTATCTATTTATTTATATATACATATATATATACATATATATATATACATACACACACATTTATATATATATATATATATATATATATATATATATATATATATATATATATATATATATATATATATCAAGCAAGCAGAAAACTGAAAAAGAAAGATAGGAAGAAAGTGAGGAAATAGAGGCCATGAAGGAAATTTGATTGAGATTGATTGATCGATAAATAAATAGATTGATAGTTGGGAAAAATCAACTTCTATCTATCTATCTATCTACCTATCTATCTATCTATCTATCTATCTATCTATCTATCTATCTATCTATCTATCTATCTATCTCAGTCTGTTAATCTCTCTCTCTCTCTCTCTCTCTCTCTCTCTATCTATCTATCTATCTATCATCAACTAGCTGAAAGAAAGGATGAAAGAACGAAAAGCACACGGAAAAAAATTGAAAGGGTGAAAAAAAATTCCCTTTTCTTTCTACTTTCTTACTTTCTTCTTTCTTTCTTTCTTTCAGTCAGTCAGTCATCTATCTCTCTCTCTCTCTCTCTCTCTCTCTCTCTCTATCTATCTATCTATCTATCTATCTATCAGCAACAAGCTGAAAGAAAGGATGAAAGAAAGGAAAGCTCATTGTAAAAAGAAAAGAATAGAGGAAGATAGAACGAAAATTTGTGTTTTTTCTTTCTTAATTTCTATTTTTTTTCTTTCAATCATTCTAAATAACTATGTATCTATCTCCGTTTATTCGCATCTATCTATCTATCTATCTATCTATCTATCTATCTATCTATTTCAGAGTCTGTTACCTGCTTGATAGCTTGATAGAGAGGTAGGAAATTATCTACCTCTATCTATCACTCTATCTATCGATCCATTTATCTAAATACCTACCTACCCACCGATCTATCTATCAATCAACAAGCTGAAAGAAAGAATGAAAGAAGGGAAAACTCATTGAAAGAAAGAAAGAAAGAAAGGAAGAAAGAGAGGAAGGAAGAAAGAAAATTTGCTCGGAAGAGAATGAAATCGATTGATTGATAGATAGATAAGTGCAGAACAGGTCAATACTAGAATGCGATACAAAGATCTGAATATAAATGGATGGAAAAATGTCGGGAACGATAAGCAGATCGAAAGCTACGAGCAGTTATCAAGGCGCACACTGTGTTTGTGTGTTTGTACGCATGCGCACGAATAGCAGCCATTGAATAGTCAAATTCGTGCCTCTTAGGAGGATTTCAAGGTGGGTGTTGCTCGCGTTGAATCTCTCTTGTTTTTTTATTTTCTTTTTTTGGAGAGCGCTGGAATGTAATGAGTCATCAAATCAGCTTGACACTCACGCATGCGCACAACTGCGGAAGACTGCGGCATATTCAACTCAGAGTGGAAATCCTTCTGTATTGCCTTCATTTCTCTTTCGTAATACATGTGAAGGGATTGACAATTGAATATATCGATTTGTATTCGTACAAAAATGTTTCTTTTTCTTTCATTTTCTTTCTTTCAGTGTGTGCTTCCGTTATGAGGGCATACAGTCGGTGAGCCTACTCTTGCGAATAAGAGTTTATATCCCAATTTTCACCAAGGCCAGATGTTGAAACAAATTTATTCATTCAAATCTATAAATATTTTCTTGATAATGTTGCTGATGAGCATTCCTCTTTCGTATGTAGACTTTATGAATTTATTTAGATTAGCCGATTTCCAGTCGAAATGGTTTGATGCAACCGTAAATTCTGTGCTAACAGTTTTTCGATTGTGGAACTCTATGCCGGCATCTTGCATTCCAGTCAACTTTGATCTTCCAAAATGTAAATGCAATATCAATTTTTATACTCTGTCTTCACAATTCATGTTCTTTTATTGTCCTTTCTCCTTCATAATGCTTTCTCTTTCTCATATTGTTTTACCCTCAGTAACTCCCTGCATCTTAGTGGCTTTATTGCCTTGCTTGGGTCGACTAACTAAATATCAGAACATAGATTTATTGTTAAATCCTTTCTAGTTTGTTTTTGTTTTACGGCATATCAGCACCTCAATAGGTTATTTAATGCCGACAAAACTTTTAGGATAGGTTCGTATGAATAGAATATGTATTTTTGTAAGAAATTAGTTTTTAGATCAGGGTTCATTGACGTATTTTTGTAAGTAGAGACTTTGTAGAGAGTCTGGTTTATTTTGTTTTACGGCATATCAATCTCGATGGGTTATTTAATGGCGACAAGATTTTAGGATAGGTTCATATGAATAGAATATGTTTTCTTTGTAAGAGATCAGTTTGTAAATCAGTTTTCATTGACATAATTTTGTAAGTAGAGTCTTTGTAGAGAGTCTGGTTTATTTCGTTTTACGGCATATCAAACTCAGTGTATTATTTAATGTCGATAAGAATTTATTGGATAGATTCGTATGAATAGAATATATATTCTTTGTAAGAAATCAGTTTGTAGATTAGGGTTTGGTTTTCTTTTCTTTTACGGCATATCAAACTCAATGGGTTATTTAATGCTGACAAGATTTTAGGATAGGTTCATATGAATAGAATATGTTTTCTTTGTAAGAGATCAGTTTGTAAATCAGTTTTCATTGGCGTATCTTTGTAAAGAGGGCTTTTTGTCGAGATTTGGTTGTATTGCTGGCAATAAATTTTTTTACAAAAATATATCGCTGGTGTTTTACGGTAAACATCTTTTTTTTATAATTTCATAGTGTTTTGACCCCAGTTTCTTTTTTTTTGTGTGTGTGTGGGGGTAAGTATTTGCTCATAGATGGGAACCTTGCTATTGCTACTACCTCGATCAGGGTGGACCTGGGAGTAACAGAAATTAAGAGCTTGTTCCATGTTCCTCAAAACCAATCGATCAAGGGTCTTGCTGCCGGATGTAGTTTATCGTCATACCCAGGACTGTTAATCCTTTCTAGCTTCCTGTAGCAGTTGGGTATTTCTTCATTGTTAATAGAAGTCGTATTTTCTTTCTCTTTCATTATACGTTGGTGAGATTGATAATTGAATTTGTATTCGTTTAAAATATATACTATTTTCTTTGATTTTCTTTCTTTCTTTTTTAACGTGTGGCAGTGTTTTTCACGAGTCTAACATTGTCCTCATCTTTGTTGTCATATCTACGACATTTCGGGCGTTGTACGCTCCGACCTTCTTCAGGTGATTTGGGATTTCGAACTGAACTTTTTATTTCCTCCACCGGCCGAAACGTTCTGAACATAACGAAGATGAGGACAACAGTCCGAACAATCTAAATAACGTAAGTAATTAAATTATCCCATCTCAGAAATATAGACAGATCCTGAAAAAAGCCGGAGACGTACAACGGCCGAAACGTCGTGATTATGGAAACGAAGATGAGGACAACAGTCCTAACTATGTAAATATTGTAAGTAATTAAAATATTCCATGACAGAAATATAGACAGATCCTGATGAAAGCCGGAGCGTACAACGGCCGAAACGTCGTGAATATGGCAACGAAGATCAGGACAACAGTTCGAATAATGTAAATAGCGTAAATAATTACAATATACCTCATCTCAGAAATATAAACAGATCTTGTGCGTGATATAGTTATCTAGTTTTTATTAAAGACAGTGGTTTAAATGAATCCATTTTAAATTTTGCTCACTAAATATATCTCACGTGGTACGACGTCATAAAACCGCATCACGAATTTACGACCATGTAGATAATATTAGACAGATATTAGTTGATAACACAGCAATACTCACACATACACACTGTAAAAGGAGTCTTCATATATTAGAGGCAATCTACATTAAAACAAAGCAAGCCACACTCAACAAAATTACATTTCAATCTAATCACAACACATTACTTTGCATCTAGACATATGATTCTGTTGTTAATATTTCGGTCTCTCACGTGGTACGACGTCACAGAATCGCATCATGAATTTACGACCTGCGTCTGCTATTCCGCGACCGTTATCGTCGCATAGCAATCTTCTATGTCAACATAACAGAATATCATTTTTGATGGTGAATATCTTTGTTTAAATGTATATATAATCACTCTGAAAATGGCTCATGTGAGCCGAAAGCTTAGATCAAAGAGCAGATTAATAAAAAATAATCAAATGTTGGACAATTTTTGTCTTTATTTTCACCCGAATTTAAAGCAACCATACGAAGTTTAGAACGGCTCATGATCAAACATAATAGACATTCATTGTCTGCTGTATTTAACAAGAATGCAGAAAACTCTGGGCGACCGTTTCGTCACATGTTTGGTCCTCATCAGTAATGAGCAAACACTACCAAGAATTAAACCCGGAGCGTCATCACATATCACGGTGAGGAAGAGGTAGCGATGTTGAAACTCGGATGTGTTACATCACGGAATCAGTGAAAAGCGGCGCTATATTAAGTCTAATTCGTTTCCTCATCGTCACCGAGACCTGTTGGTACAGTTGGTATGACACTTGTGTTGTATAGTAATGGTTTGGGTTCAAGTCTCAGTAGTGGATGTGCACTGCTGATGAGTCCCAAATATAGAACGAAATGGCCGAAAAGACAGATAGATAGATAGATAGATAGATAGATAGAAAGAAAAAATAAGGAAAGGGCATAGATAGATAGAAAGATAGATAGATAGATAGAAGGAAAAAAATAAGGAAAGGACAGATAGATAGATAGATAGATAGATAGATAGATAGATAGAAGTTAAAAATAAGGAAAGGATAGATAGATAGATAGATAGATAGATAGATAGATATGAAAAGACTGAGATAGATATGAAAAGTGAGATAGATAGATAATGAACGGACTGAGGTAGATAGATAGACGTGAACAAAGTGACATAGATATGAAGAGACTGATATATATATATATATATATATATATATATATATATATATATACATACACATATATCCTTTCTCTCTCTCTCTCTCTCTCTCTCTCTCTCTATATATATATATATATATATATATATATATATATAAAAGTGAACATTGATATCAACACTCAGAGGCGACAGGCTGTTTCATGCGTCAAGCAATCGTCAGGTCACTGAGTGTTGATTTCAATGTTCACTTTTATATTTATATGTACATACGCTCTGTGATATTGAGCACTTTATCCATAAATATAGAACATCTTCTAAGTATATTTACTCATATATATATATATATATATATATATATATATATATATATATATATATATATATATATATATATATATATATATAAAGAGAGAGTGATTTAAGTTTTACTTATTTGATTTTTGCATCTCTAATTTGTAATTTGCATGTTAGGCTATTCCTTTTTCTCACAACCATGCATTCCGTCTTCTTGCAATTTGTGTTTAGTCCTTTGTTTTCAGTTTCCTTCACGGCCTTCGGTAGGAGGAGGTCCTCTAGTTTTCATTCTTTATCTGCTATCTACACACTGGCCTCTGTACGTCTTATATTGTTAAGATTGTGGCCGCAAATACAGAATCCTGGTAGGACTCACAACTCTCTCGGAATCGCCTCACTTTTGGTAGTCTAAGAGAAATATAAAATGGAAACCCGCACTGATTGTTAGATCTCTTCCATAGCAGAGAAAGGCTAATAGGTGTACGAATCCAAATTGGGACCTCGAAGTGTAGCGCCGATATAAAACTGTATTGGTTTAGCCTTTCTTAAGACGTTAGCCGAGAATGCCGAGGGTGGGGATCATTCGCCTTTAAAGTTCTGTAGCCAACGGCGTACAGAAATCTAAAATAAGAACCCCGGATTGACTGCATTTCAGTAATTAACCGAAGAGGAACGTGACCGATGAAGGAGGTCAGATATTATTTAGTCAGTTCAATAACATGGCTGACATGACTTCCGGTTAACAGCGTTCTTAAGCGGTGTTTATTTTTGTTCCGTCGACTTTATTTTTGGTAAATTCAATTTTGGACGCCTAAGATTCCGACGATACGTCTTTCAATATTATTGACTGAAAGTGGATTTCAAATTTGTTTCGTAAAGTTTAAATCCTCGATGGGTAAATTGATTAAATTCTATCAAAAGCGTCAAGGAGTTCGAGAATTTTCTTTTGGTAACGTGATAAGCGCTTCATTTTAATTCCGTATTAAACACGTAAATTACTATAAGTAATTTGTGCACATGATTTATCATATCTCGGTTGCGGCTCTGTCCTTGGACAGAGTGCGCTCAGGGGCTTCTCTGTCGAAGGGCAGAGGAGCAACTGAGAAAATAATACTGAGAGGTGCACAGCCCTGGGGAACAGCTGCCCTCCACAAGAGGCAGGGGTCGGTGCTCGCACCGAGGCCAGCGCAACCGACGGTTGCGGGGGCTGTGGGCAATATTTGTCCCCGCCCGGGTGCACGCACATCTCATTCTCGTGGGAGAATGAGTAGACACCGAGTAAACACCGTACACAAGTTAGACAGTTAACAGAGCTTCTTTTCCTTTTATGTGCCGTGCCCTTTCTGAACGTGGAGGATCATGGATCTCCACAACTTCTTCGTAGCTCTAAGTTTGTCTCCTTGTTAACCCACCCGGCCCTTGTTCTGCCAACTATTTACACACGTTCTTCTATGTATTCTTCGCTGTTTCTCGCTGCCCCTATAACCGTAAATATGTTTTGTGAGTGTCAAAATCTCCAAGCCCTCTTTTCTCATGATGTAACCAAGAGTTTTCAACTCTTTCTGCGTGTCCTGGTAGTCTCAACTTCCTTCTGTAGGAAGGGTAGACTCACGAATCGTATAAATTGCATAAATCAGGCCTGAAGATTGCGATTAAACATAAATGAGACTGTCGCCACTGGGTGTTGATTCCAATATATATATATATATATATATATATATATATATATATATATATATATATATCTGAGATGCATTATTATGTACACTATTTACATTATTCGGATTATTGTCCTCAGCTTTGTCGCCATATTTTTTACAACCACAAAAATCTCCTGAGCCGACCAAGCATAGAAATGAATACAATATGGGAACCAGTAATAAGGAGTGCCAGAGAAAAGCGATAATAACAACAAAAATTGCAGTATGAGCACTGGTAAAAATGGTTGTTGAATACATTAGGTCTATAATACCCAAAAATTCATACACTGATGTCCTCAGTGGATAAAGGCGTTGGTTAGATCCAGTGACAGGACCCAAAGAGTGTGAGTTCAATACCTGCTTAAGGCGGTGGAGAACTTGGAGAGGGACATTAACAGGAGATAACTTATAACTGACATCCATTAGACATGGCACGTGGAACTAGAACAGTCTACCCCAGTGAGCGAAATAAAGGGTTCAGTTCGACATTCCAACCACCTGTAGAAGGCCGGAGTGTACAACGGACGAAACGTTGTAAACAAATATGGCGTCAAAGTTGAAGACAATAGTCCGAATAATATAAATAATGGACACAATACCTCATCTCATAAATATATACAGATATTGACATCTATTAAACATGGCACGTGGAACTAGAACAGTCTACCCCAGTGAGCAAAATAAAGGATTCAGTTCAACATTCCAACCACCTGAAGAAGGCCGGAGCGTACAACGGCTGAAACGTTGTAATAAATATGTCAAATAATGTAAATAATGTGTGTGCGTGTATGTGTGTGTGTGTGTGTGTGTGTGTGAATATGGTGGATTCTCTCGTCGTATGAGGGTCAATCAGCTCAGTTTCCAGACACCAGCATATATGATTTGATTATAGTGATTATAAGATGATTTTTATATTAAAAATATATATGTAAAAATTTTATAACAAATAACTATTGGTCTACTTTTCTTATTGAATTAATGCTATGAATGTCTGAATTTATATTCTTTTCGATGTTATTACATATATATATATATATATATATATATATATATATATATATATATATATATATATATATATATTGTTGAGGATTCCGGGAATGGAATCCTGCACAAATAAATAAACAACGCCAGTAATTGAGATAGAAAAATAAGTGTATTAAACGTAAGAATACAGACTTGAAGTGAAGATTAGTAGTCCAGGAATGCGGGTTAGTAGAAAGTATATGTACAAGTCTCTATAAGTGAAGCCGTAATTATCTCTCTCTCTGGACTCTCGTATAACTCTCTGTGAACACGCTGTGTACTGTCTCCGTATCTCTCACCCTGACTCAACGTATCTCAACCTCCAGGTATTCTCTCTGTCAGTATAAGTATACTGTGGACGAGTCCATCTTGTGTAAAAGGGGTCTGCCCCACAACATATATATATATATATATATATATATATATATATATATATATATATATATATATATATATATATATATATATATATATATATATATATATATTAATTCAATTAAAAAATACGTTGTTTAGTAGGTGCCCGATGTGGTCGTCAGTGATGTTATTTGACTTGGTAAATCAGGGAGTTTCGGGTCTTTCAATATCATACCCCCCATTACCAAGTCGACCCAATCAGGGGAGATCAATCCCTGCCATCCCCCTCTTAGTAAAACGTTAACAGCTACTCCGGCCTTTTAATTTTTTGGGACGAAGAAAGACCACATTTTCCGCACACCCGATTGGATGTTTGTAACAACCAATCCGATGCACGGACTATCTTTTAAATGGTCCACGGTGGGGACTGGCTTCTTTTCTTTTTTGGTAGATAGCAATTTCAATGGATAACCGAGGAGGTAATCTAAATGTTCCTAAAGTTAACCCTTTTTCTTAACTACTGTGTAGTGTCTATATATACAGGGTGCGGCTGGTATTTGAGGACAGATTTTATGGATTAGTAAAAAAACTTGCTGAACAAATGAATATAATTATAATTGATTACAAACAAGTAAACGTGAAATTTAGCTAACTATTATTTAATTTTATTCAATAAAATTATTACTAGCTTCAATAACTGCCTCTACACGAGGTCGAAATAGGCTGCAAGCTCTGATTAATTGGTCTTTATTTATGTCATACATTACTCGAACTATTGCAGCTTTAAGAGAGTCTTTGGTGTTATGAGGCTGTTTATTAAGCTCCTTCTCAACAACGCTCCACACTTAATAGTTTAGTGGATTGAGATCTGGAGAGTTAGGAGGCCAAATGTTGGGTGTGGTAGTACAAATGGTCAGCCATCCATTCTTGCAACTCTGAGAAATATCCAAATCGCTATGATTAGCCTTTAATGTCACAAGCACAGCATGCCTTTTTCATTTCATTTGTTATGATAGGGTTTGCCTTTCTCGATTTCTGAAAAATAAAAGCATTAGAAGTGAGAGGGAAGCAGTATTATTCTTAAATCTGTATGTTCTCAAATACCAGCCGCACCCTGTATGTATGTATAATTATTTCTCACCTTCCCATCCTTATCCGCAGACAAAACGTTGCCAGGATTTAAATACTATATCGCTGTTACTAGTATTTAATTTCTAAGTGATATACTTTTTGTTTACCATCTGTGCTGTCTACCTTCTGCCGTAGATCGACGGCCCGGATAAATCTGCTACTAAAAATCTACAATGGAAGTAAATACGCGACAAAATAATAAACCTAGTCTCGTCCAATTACCTCTGGCAAAGAAGTTGGCCAGAGTTGATGTTTTCAGCCTTATCTGTCTGTTATGTCCCCACAGAATGTCCAAGGGTTCTCAAATTATTTTCAATGGAATTTTGTTGAATGGTGGGCTATGCGCCAAGGGACAGTTGATTAAATTTTGGAGAGCGGCCAATATATATATATATATATATATATATATATATATGTGTGTGTGTGTGTGTGTGTGTGTGTGTGTGTGTGTTGTTTGTGCGATAAGACAATCTTTCGGATCATCAGTTGTAACATACTGCAAGGGAGTAGACAGTAAATCTACGGCTTCCATGGAAAGATCTGTCTCCAGGGGACTGGACAGTTTTTGTTTTTCCTCTCCACATTAACGTGGGCCTTCGAGTAAAAAAAAAAAAAAATTCTCTTTGGCAAATCGAAATAGGATTATGTTTACATTCTTAGTGATGACGTCACACCACAAAAAAAGAAAAAGAAGAGAAAACTGAACATAGAACAGGCTTTTTTTTTTTTTTTTTTTAAATCGGTATCACCCCATGCAAGGCAGCAAAGCCACTAAGACACAAAGGGTTACAGGGTGTGGAAGAATTAGGAACAGAATCATTAATAATGAGCGGGAAGTGAAATGAGATAACTCTTTTCTTTTCTAGAGATAGCGATTGGCATTGCATTTAGCTTTTTGCAGATTAAAGTTGGCTGGAAAGCGTGGAGCTGGAAGGGAGTTCAACAAGTGCGAGAGAAGAAACTGTTAGCATAGAATTTACAGCTACTTTTAGCCAGCTCAACTGTAAGCTGATAAGATCTCGACGCCAGTATTATAGTGCTCTTAAATTTTAAAAAAAAATGTAGGTACCATAGCAAAGAGCTTATTCAAACAATTACCCTGAAATATTTATAGAAAAGACATAGAGAGGGAACCTTACAGCGGTGGGCAAGTGACTGAACGTGAGATGCCATATCAAGACCAATAATATTGCTGATTCTTCTTTGGATTTTATCAAGGGGCTCATGATAAATAGCAAGAATTGTCGAATACTTATACCGGGTCTAACAGCAAAATTGTTCAAAACGTATGACAGCATGCTATAATTTTCCATCCGACAAAATGTTTAATATCTAAAACAACACTATCTAATTCAGTTACTTTATTCCAAGTTTCAGATAAGATGTTTAGCCATCTTGATACCATTTGTCGTAAGAATCACTTAAAACCCTTTGAGTTATTTAGCTAGAAAGAGACATTAAAATCGTTTTGTGTCAGCCCCACTGTCTTCTCAACTGAACAATGGTGAGAGGAAAAAGATCATTATGACCTTCAGTAATGGTACCAACATTTATACTGTGGCTTCCATCTTCAAAGTCCATTTAAGAATCATCAAGAGAACAGTGAATAAATTTTAAAAAAGAAAGAGAACAGTAAAAACGAAAACTGGATCCATAGGTCACTAGAGCAAGAGGGATCATCATTTCAACTCAGAGCTAAATACATTCTTATGGTTCAAAGTAGAGTCCAATGGTGTTTTAAAAACCTCGGAGAATTCCAGTAGGATATCTTTAATCATTTCTAAGATACAACGGTTCAAAGCTTAATCCAACAATTGGACAATTTTGCTGTTACATGATTTGGACAATTTTGCTGCTACACCCGGTATAATTAATAAAAAAAAAAATTAATTATTAAATACTACCAAACTCTATTAAATTATTACGTTTTCGATATACCGGGTGTAACAGCAAAATTGTCCAAATCTTGTAACAGCAAAATTGTCCAAATCTTGTAACAGCAAAATTGTCCAAATCGTGTAACAACATGGAATTATTGTCCATCCCACAAAATGTTTAATATCTAAAAAACAAAACAAAAACAAAAACAAAAAAACACTAAACTAATTGAGTTTCATTTTTCCAGATTAGTCGTAAGAATCACTGGAAAACCATTTGAGTTATTCAGCTAGAAGGAGAAGAAGTTAAAATCGTTTTGTGTTAGACCCACTGTCTTCTCAAATGAGCAATGGTGGGAGGAAAAAGATCATTCAGGACCTCAGTAATGATACCAACATTCATACTCTGGCTTCCATCTTTAAAGTTCATTTGAGAAACATCAAGAGAACGTTGAATAAGTTTTAAAAGGTGGGAAAAGTAGAGAGGAAAACTGGATTACGAGGTCATGACAGGAAAAGGGATCATCCTTTAAAGATAGAAAAGATCCAACTCAATCCATAAGACGTTTGTCACGTGAGAGAGGAGTTTCAGCTATGACAATCCAAGGAGCAGTAAACAAAAAAAACTTGAAAATGATTTCACACGTGAAACGTGTGAAGCACCTTCTCACTCCAGGACATAAAGTTAGAAGGTTAGAGTGCGAAGATCATCTTGAATAAATTAACAAATTGACCCCGATATATATATATATATATATATATATATATATATATATATATATATATATATGTGTGTGTCTGTCTGTCTGTCTGTCTGTGTGTGTGTGTGCAATTATATAGAAAAATAGGAAAGAAGACATTAGGTAATTGTTTGAATGAACTATTCGCTATGGTTATGCTATATTCGAACCAGACAAGAATTGGATATATGGTACTAGTTAGGACTTTCATTGAGACAGGGAGATATTATGGTGGATGTAATAAGAATGGTAAGTATGAATGCTTTGTTTTGGTGTAAGGAATCTTATGGTATATATATGGAAGTTCTTTAGTATTTTTGTTTTTATTTTTTAAAAACAGTGCTCAATACATAAGTAGAGCCTAAATTATAATTATTTTTTTAAAGAATACGATTCCACCGCTACACAAGAGTTTTCATGTTTCAAAAACAAGAGCCAAAAACTTCAATATAATAATTAAAATTAAATTGAATTAAAGTATCAAGTCCTGTTTCATCCTTAAGTGAAATTTTTCGAATTACTGATCTTGAAATTTACGCATCTTTATAATTAATAAAAAAAAAAATTAATTATTAAATACTACCAAACTCTATTAAATTATTACGTTTTCGATATACCGGGTGTAACAGCAAAATTGTCCAAATCTTGTAACAGCAAAATTGTCCAAATCTTGTAACAGCAAAATTGTCCAAATCGTGTAACAACATGGAATTATTGTCCATCCCACAAAATGTTTAATATCTAGTCATTCATAAAATAAATTACTATGAAAACGGCTGAAGCAATTATTTTAATAAGGGGCGTAAGGGTTAACATATTGTATCATCATATTAGTTAATTTACTGTTGATACAATTTGTTAACCCTTACGCCCCTAATATATATATATATATATATAAACTTTATTTCAATCCTTCATGATCTTCAGATCCTTAACTATGCTTAACTAATTATGACCACGTCATTTTCATTTATGATCGATTTCATCACGATTCTTCTGTTAAGCTTGGTGAGTAATTATACATTCTTATTGCTCATAGTAGAGTCCAATAGTGTTATAAAAACCTCGGAGAATTCCAGTAAGATATCTTTAATCATTTCTAAGATAGAATTGTTTAAAGCTTCATGTAGTAATTAAGCAATTTTGTCTCTATACGATTTGGACAATTTTTCTGTTACAACCGGAAGATATTTATGATAGATTCTGGAGAGAAAAATATGCTGTGCCAGTTTCACTGAACACTGTACATTGCTTCGAAATCAGAACATCAGCCAGAAAACTCGAGCCATGTTCTTAAATAGCCTCGTCAGGTCAGAGAGAACGTGCATTGGGCGAGCGAAAGATGGCTTCCAGAAGTTAAGCCAAGAAATAGTCTAAATTTCATTGGAAACAAAGAAAACAGTTCCGCAATGTCATATAATATCGGTCTTCCTAAAAATCTAAATACCTAAATACTAAACATTTCAACTGTATGTAATCGCCTCTTCTACTCCAACAGCTTCTTCTCTCGCACTTTCCAACAGTGAAACTCCCTTCCCCTTACTTGCTTCTTTGATAGCTATAATCTTCAAATATTCAAACGTAATGTCAATCGACATCTTCTGATGACTTGATCCTGATTCCCGTCCTTCTCTTTATCCTTTCCTCAAACACCCCTCTTTACTCTTGCTCTCACTCTCTGTAACCCTCTGCATACTAGTGGCACTCCCGTCTTGCTTGGGATCAAATCATGGCGTTCTATACTCCAGGCCAAGTCATGGCGCAACTGAGAGCCAGAACTGGAGGCCAATGAAAAATGTAGGATTTTCAGAAATTTTAGAAGAAAATGAAGTCAACCACTTTATGAAATACTTAGAATAACATTTTTATTCACACCTGAGGATAATAGGATGTGTTGAAAGATAAATAAATGAAAATATGTATTTTTGCTATGAACACTGATAATTATTAAACAACACAAATGGGTAATTATGATTTCTGGTAAAAGATATATTGAATCAGAAATTTATATTATTTACAGGTGTCACTGAATCCTTTATTCAATCTATTCCCTGTGAGTGAATAAAGACTGGTTTAAATTTACATTACAGTTACTGGGTTTGACAAGCAGAACCCGAGAAGGCTGGAAGACATCAACCGAAGTGTGTATATAACAATCAATCATCGCAGAAATATAGACAAATAAAACAAAATCATTCTAGGAAAGTTTAAAATTTTTTAGAGCTGGTTCTTTTTCTGATCTAGGTGTGCCATGTTTTAAAAAAATTTTCAAAACTATATTTGCAAAAATAGAAGCATGCTTTTTCTCCATGTTGAAAAAATGAAACTCAGAAATAAGCATAAAAATGTTACTTAATGATTTATAGCAAACCTTTTTCTTTATTGTATGGAAAAGGATGAAAAAAAATAACCATTGACAAGTGTGGTCAGAAGGAACTTTTAGTTTTCCATGGTCATTTAATTTGGTATATTTTCTATACTTTTCATAATAAAAATGAGTTTCACATTCACTGGGTTGATTATCATTTCTTGTAATATATCCAGGTATGTACACAAGAGCCATTTTTATTTCATTGGAAAGAGATGGTTCTAAATTTTCCACATTGTCAAATATTTCTGAACCTTCCTCACAAAGTTTATAATCACAAGATGTACATTGGTGACCTGGATTAACATCAAATTCATCAATATTTACATTTTGATTTAAAAGTAAAGATGTTTGCTTAATATGCAGCTTTTCAATACATTGTTGAACATTTATAAAGTAGGTGCCACCTGATCCTTGGCAAAGTTTACCAAATTCTTTTTCTAATGGATCAGTTGAAAATTGCCCAAGTAGTACATATTTATGACTTGTAGCAAAAAGGTGTTGACATAGATTAACAATTCCATTGTAAGTATGATGTATGGCAGTAGAAGTGTTTTGGGATAACTGTTTTTTACAACTGCCTTGACTGCCAGCCATATTAAGAGCCATTTTACCAAATTCAATGATAAAATCAAGTCGGGTGTCATTTGGAGATCTGATTTCAGCTTGTAGAGGATCATTATGTAATTTATCAATTTGAAGGGATTTAACATTTAAAATTTTCCACCATGTCAAAACCTTGTTTATGAAGAGGGCAGTATCATTCTTACCTGCACTTATTTCAGACTGAGTGAGAAGTGCATTATATGTTTTTTCAGAAAACACTCTGAGGCAAGTAGAAACCCGTTGTCTTTCTATTGGGTTTGGAGCAATGGAAATTTCATTTAAATCTGAAAGTTTGACTAGTCTTTCAGATTCAAAACGATATAACTGTTTAAAATGTGTCCATTTTGCAACACGACTTACTCCATCATCATCAAAGCTTAGTTCTCCTGTTTTTTCTGTCAGCCACAAATTGCGAATATTTTTCAACAGATGAACATAATCAAAAAGCAAATGTTTATTATCTTCAGTTAACCAAGGTTTTTCAGGACGTGTAGGATATAATTTAAAAAAAAGCTTGTTTTACGCGGTTGCCATCACATATAATAGCCTTTACATCAGCTGGTACAGATGTGATGGCTTGGACTGCTAATTCAATTTGTTCAAATAAAAAGGCAGATGTTAATTTTGAAATTGGAATCAATTTTGTAAGAAAATCTGGACCCCCATTGAGACATATCAACATTATACCAAGTACTTACCAAAGACACCATAATACCTCGTGGTCTCTATGAAGTCCTAACTAGGTCCCATCTGTACAATTCTTGTCTGTGAGGGGATGGGAATACAATAACAGTTTAAAATTTAAACCCTAATGTGTATTTACAAATATGGACAAAAAATATTTACAATAAACTAAATAAAATGGTGTTAGTAATAAAACATCCCACAATCGTTAATTCTGGCAGAAACATCGGTTAAATGGACGTAATCATTGTGGGACTTTAATAATATAAAACAATCATTCGTACAAACACTCAAACGAAGAGCAATACTTAATTGTATAAAAATACAAAATGTGACACAAGGCCAAAATGGAGAATGATGAAAAGGAATGGTCTTCTATCAAACATAGCTAGCCACAATCACTGACCCAAATATACCATAAGATTCCTTACACCAAAACAAAGCATTCTTACTTACCATTCTTATTACATCCACCATAATATCTCTGTGTCTCAATGAAAGTCCTAACTAGTACCATATATCCAATTCTTGTCTGGTTCGAATATAGCATAACCATAGCGAAGAGTTCATTCAAACAATTACCATGAAAGTATTTATAGAAAAGGCACATAAAGCGGTCATAAATTGACTGAAACCGAGCCTTATACTAATAATATTAGGTGTAAGACCAACCCAGAGCTTGCAGCAGAATCAGGCCAGAGATAGGACAAGAACAGTGCGGGTTCGTTAAAGACACTGGAACAAGGAACGCAATATTCATGCTCAGAAATGTTATCAGAAAGAGCAATACAAGTGCAGAAGAACGTGCGTCTGTGTTTTATAGCCCACGCAAAGGTGTTCGACAAAGTATACCACAAAGATCTCTTGGAACTGCTCATCGACCTTGATATTTTTCGGAAAGATATTAGAATAATCAAGAACCTATACTGACAGGAAACGGTCTGCATACGGGTAGAAAAAGATTTTCAGCAGATATACAAAAATAGAAAGGGGCGTAAGGCAAGGATGTGTCTTCTCACCGGACTTATTCAACCTGTAGAGCGAGGCAATTCTGAAAGAACTAGAAATCCTACCAGGATTCATCATTGGCGGCCACAATCTTAACAACATAAGATACGCAGATGGCTGATAGCAGACACAGAATCGAAATTACAAAACCTAGCGAAGGACAGCAAGAAGAAGAGGCTAAACATAAACTACAAAAAGACAGAATGCAAGGTCATCTGTAAAAGGATGTGCCCGAAAGGCGATTTACAGGTCGGAGACACTAAAATCAAGCAGGTGCGGAAATTTGAATATATGGGAAGTGTTCGGACAGAGGACGGTAAGTGCGACGATGACATCCGAAGATGTATTGGGATGGCCCAAAACACATTCCAAAAGCTGTACAGGGTATTATAAAACAGGAGGGTTTCATTGGCAACCAAGAAAAGATTACTGAACTGCTACGTGATATATGTCCTCCTTTACAGCAGCGAATGCTGGACGGTCTCCTCAAAGATAAAGAAGAGACTCGAGGCAACAGAGGCTGTGGTTCTATAGAAGGGTGCTTAGACCATGGACCAAACATGTGAGCAACGATGAGGCTTTGGAGAGGATGCAAACAAGGAGGAAGATTGTATATAACAGGAAGAGGCAGCTGAAATTTCTGGGGCATGAAATGAGAAAGAAGGGCCAGGAAAATCTGATACTCATAGGGCAAATAGAATGAAAGAGGGACAAAGAAAAGAATACCTAGCGGGCTTAAGCAAGAGGATAACAGAACAGCGTCTGGGAGAAGTAGAAAAAAAGACAAAAGTTATGGAGAACTACAAGGGATAGAAGAACGATTCGATGAAATTGTTTTCCTGATTGCTTACGATGTTTATTAGCATTAATTTTGCCTTAAAGATTTTTCGTTTTGAATGTTATTACAATCATCGGCTAAGGCAGTATTATTAAAATGTATTGGTATTTCATTTGTTTTAATTTCCTTCCTTTTTAGCGCCCTGGGTATGACGATAAACTGCATCCGCGTCCTGGGTAAGACGATAAACTACATCCGCGTCCCGGGTATGACGATAAACTGCATCCGCGTCCTGGGTAAGACGATAAACTGCATCCGCGTCCTGGGTAAGACGATAAACTACATCCGCGTCCTGGGTATGACGATAAACTGCATCCGCGTCCTGGGTAAGACGATAAACTGCATCCGCGTCCTTGGTAAGACGATAGACTACATCCGCGTCCTGGGTAAGACGATAGACTACATCCGCGTCCTGGGTATGACGATAAACCGCATCCGCGTCCTGGGTAAGACGATAAACTACATCCGCGTCCTGGGTATGACGATAAACTGCATCCGCGTCCTGGGTATGACGATAAACTGCATCCGCGTCCTGGGTAAGACGATAAACTACATCCGCGTCCTGGGTATGACGATAAACTGCATCCGCGCCCTGGGTATGACGATAAACTGCATCCGCGTCCTGTGTAAGACAATAAACTACATCCGCGTCCTGGGTATGACGATAAACTGCATCCGCGTCCTGGGTATGACGATAAACTGCATCCGCGTCCTGGGTAAGACGATAAACTACATCCGCGTCCTGGGTATGACGATAAACTGCATCCGCGTCCTGGGTAAGACGATAGACTACATCCGCGTCCTGGGTATGACGATAAACTGCATCCGCGTCCTGGGTAAGACGATAGACTACATCCGCGTCCTGGGTAAGACGATAGACTACATCCGCGTCCTGGGTATGACGATAAACTGCATCCGCGTCCTGGGTAAGACGATAGACTACATCCGCGTCCTGGGTAAGACGATAGACTACATCCGCGTCCTGGGTATGACGATAAACTGCATCCGTGTCCTTCGTAAGACGATAAACTACGTCCAACAGCAAGGCCTCTGATAATGTTTTTGAAAAAATAGTGTTGCCAGTTGTACGTTTTTGAAAAAATAGTATTACCAGCTATACATTTTTAAGGAAAAATATTAACAGAAATAGATTTTTGACAAAACAAAAGTATTACCAGGAAAAAAACGTTGTCGGCATTAAATGACCCATTGAGGTTGATGTGTCGTAAAACGAAACAAACCAAACCAAACCAAACCAAACTTCCTTTTAATTACGATTCTAGTCATTCGTATTTCTTCAATAATGCATTTTATATTATTTTTTTTAAATAATAGTTCGGTACCTGTCTCTTCACTTAAGGCAAGGTGATCAAATTTCATATCTAAATTGTTTGTCCATTTTAAACACTACAATTATAAGAAAATATATTCAGTTTAAATACAGAATGAATCATAAAAATGACTTCACCGGGCTGCCGACGACAACGGGATAATATTTTAAATCTACAGTGTTTGCCCATTTAAAACACTAAAATTGTTTAAAAATATATTCAGTTTAAATACAGAAGGAATAATAAAAAAAAATGACTTCATAGGGCCGCACATTTAAGGCTATACACTTTTCCCGTTACCTCGGGGTTGTTGTCAGACAGAAAGTGAAATTGACACCCACGGCACATATGTCCATTTCAATTGCATTGTAATTGTTTGGTGATGTACGTTTGTGTGCGCGCATGTGCATTTTGGTTCTAAAACAGATTAAAAAATACTGCTAAAAAAATGTTAAAACTAATCTTTTTATTACCGAATTATTTCCGAAACGTTCAATAACATTCTGAAATTATCTCATATATTTAGGGTTTAAATTATTTCCCCTTGTCTCTAACTATTATTTTATTGCTCAGCTCAGGTTAGGGGTTGTTCAGACTGAGTGGGAATGGAAGTGTATTATTCCAATATCTTATTTAAGACATAGTGAAATTGTCTGTGTATGTGCGCGTGATTTTACTGGTGTGTATATTAAATGGCACAAGTACATGTAAATCACACACGTGCAACGTCGACATGCGCATATGCATTCCATAGTTGGCTGCCAAGTGGCACCTTGTGTGACGGACAGAAAATCAGCTCTTTATTTATAATAGAGTACAACTCCATCAAAACGAACATTCGAGATGTTTAGTATTGAGGCTCAGTCACTCAGTTATGCGTCATGCGTGATACACGCTTAGGCGGTCATGTATCTTTCGATACATGACTGACGAGACAGATTTTTTTCCAGCAGTAGGTTGCCATTTTTTTTCTGCGGTAGACCAGTTGCCATCCAACCAAGAAAAAGAGTGCTGGACCATTATGTCATATCAGACCTCCTATATTGAAGTGAATATTGGACAATCTATACTCAGAATAAGGGAAGACTTCGGGCAACAGAAACCAAAAAAGGTGTGCTGAACTATTATTTAATATCAGGCTTCCTATATGGAAGTGAATACTGGACAAGATACACCCAGATTAAATGGAGATTTGGGGCAACAGAAACCAAGAAAAGTGTGCTGAACTATGATGTAATGTGTGCGTATATGTGTGTATTCGTACAGCTAGATAAATATTCGCTTCATTATTAACGAAGAAAAGAATAATCATAAATTACAGTGAATGCTTGCCAATCTACTCACAGATGATGATGAAACTTGAGGCAACAGATATGTACTTCTACAGAAGGATGATGAGAATGTCATGGACGGGGCATGAGGAAGTTTTAAGGAATATGGAAAGTAAAATGGACACACGAGTTTACAATCAGGAAAAGACAATTGAAATTCCTGTAACAGATGTTGTGAAAACAGAACTTAGAAAATTTGATATTCACGGACATAGTGAAAAGCAAGAGTTGACATGGAAACATCGTGTAAGCTACCACAATATCTGGATTAAATCGTGGATAGAGCACAAACTGTAAGGAATAACAAGCGGACAAACATTGCTTAGAGATACAAAGAATATGAGGTCGTGGAGAGCCATGGTCGTCCATGTTCCGAGAGTGTACGTTTAAGAAGAAAATTATTATTATATATCGTAATAAAATATAGACTGGTTGCTACCGAAGGCGATAGGACCAAGTTTGTCCTGCTATTTACCCATAGCTAGAGGGAGAAGAGTATTTTTAGCACGTAAGTGAATGTAATGGATTCGATTGGAATTCGAACTGGGTTCTCCGATTCCTCAGTCAGAGCCGTTATTTATTAAGCCACTTTTGAGGGTACTGTTCGGATTTGAGGAAGAAAAGGCTGCTGTGACAAACTTACAATATTTATTAAGTTTTACAGTTTAGGATACCAGAGGTTGTTTGTAAGGTTGATTCGTTTTTATTTAAAGTGAAGACTGAATACATAAATGTACAAAAAACAATTGACAACCAATTGTAATGAAAATATTTTTGGAAAAAGAAAATTGTAATTCGTGTAAAACTCAGACACTTGATGAAATGCTTAAAAGGTTTATAAAATATCTTATTAGAAAAGAATAATAATCTGTAAAGGATGTAAAAAATAAGGATATCCAGTCCAACTCCTTTGAACCAAACATCCGAGATGTTTGGTATTCAGGGTACTTCTCTGATTCGAGGAAGAAAAGACTTCCGATTTCAAGATGAGTCCAAATTCGAGGACGTCTAATTCGCGGATGTCTAGATCATATTATGTTCGGATTTGGGGAGTCCTACTGTCTCCCCCCATCTCTCTCTCTCTCTCTCTCTCTCTCTCTCTCTCATATATATATATATATATATATATATATATATATATATATATATATATATATACAGTACAATACCTCTAGACTAAACATCCGAGTTGTTTGGTATTTAGGGTACTGTTCGGATTTGAGGAAGAAAAGGCTGCTGTGACAAACTGATATTTTTTAAATTTTACAGTTTAGGATACAAAAGGTACTTTGTAAGTTTGATTCGTTTTTATTTAAAGTCTAGATTGAATACATAAATGTACAAAATATAATTGACAACTAACAGTAATGAAAATATCTTCGCTAAAAAATATTGTAATTCACACTTACAATCTGTAAAGGAAGTCAAAACTAAGGATATACGGTACAACTTGTCTAAACCGAAAATCCGAGAAGTTCGTTATTGAGGGTAATTATTCCCTACTTAAATCCCCCATGGCGTCCCCCCCTCCCCGGTTGAGAAACCTTGCTCTATAACGTGGAAATCCGATCTGTGCTTGGGACCCTAGCAGGATTTATTATCAGAATGAAAATATAAGATACGTAAGTGATGATGGCAGACACAGAAGTGAAACTTCTTCTTAAACAAAGTGTTAAAGAAAAGCGAGAAGAAAGGACTACCTTGTTATACATGTTCACCGTAGTCTAAATGTAGAAATCCAACGTAAGTAATTTGTTCAATGAAACAACACCAATATCTAGTAGCAACTGTTCAATAATTCTTAAGGTCTTCCATATCAGAGGTTGGTAGTGAATATTCGGAGAAAACAAAATGGCCGCCTAGATATACGTCGGATTGGATATTTCAAGTCTTCTGATTGGTTAATCTTCTATTGGTAGACTATAAAATGAGTCAGCTCATTTTGGTTGGCTCACTAGTAAATAGAGTATCCAAAAAACTAACATACCTATGTAAAAAAACAGAATGTATAGTTGTCAGCAAGAGAAAAAGAAGCAGGCTATGAATATATATCATCTTCTGGATTTTAAGTTTAGATCATATCGTTTTTTATTGTGCGTAGTGTCACCACAAATGCATCCACACTTTTCCGGTTTCTGTTTTTTAAATTTTAATGTCGGTCAGTGATTCGGTAGCGATTTATGCATCGAAAAATAATCCATATTTATCTGTATCTCACTCATCTAAACCGTTATTTAACTCCTCTCTTTAAAACTTCTCTCTGTTAAATTTTAATCCCCACCTTCACCTTTAGGCCTTCCTGTTCTTCTTTCTTCTGTTACACCTCTCTAAAGCTTTCATACATATCACTTTCAAACTTGTTTCCCACTCCCGCACATACACTCTGACTAAAATTTTGTTTTTTATACCCGGAATTATATTTTCCGATTTCTTTTTGAATTGTAGGTCTGATGAATTGGATCGTGATTATGATTCCAATGTAATAAATTATAACCAAGGAATATTAGTGTTTAAGCCTTTTTATTATATCCTTACTCTACCTGATGATCTGCCTAAATGAAACCTTGGTAGGTTTGTCTGGCTCATTAGGTTTGCTCTACATTTGTATCGACCTCTTTAGTTAGCTGTTTACTGGTATCGGTTTTTTTTCTTTGGGCATTGAACCTGTATCTGTGCGATTATTTTCGACAGACTTTCATCTTCCTGGCTCTTTCTTTTTTAAAACCTTTTTTCCCCTCGAGATTGATTTGGCTATTGTTAAATCAAGAATTCGAAGGTTTTTCGACACGAGTATAGTTACCCACACACACACACACACACACACACACACATATATATATATATATATATATATATATATATATATATATATATATATATATATATATATATATATATATATATATGTATGTATATTCATACATGTTTCATTAAATAATATAGGCAAGTGTTGTCTATTTATTTTATGTAAATTCTTTTCATATCGTCTGATAAGCTTAATAACATTATCATTAAAAGAAGAAAGAAAATCACAATATTGATACATATTTTTTAATCCAATCTAAGTTTTCGGCTTACATAAGCCATTATCAAAGATGACAATTATGATGGTAGTCTGTTTACATAGAAGATTTCCAAGCAACGACAAACTCGTGCATATAAGACGCTGGAAGCGAAAATCGCACCTCGGCTCATGACGCCACACATGACCACGCGAGAGTGAATTCGCGAAGCATTGGGAAGCCGTTGTTATAAACCAATGGCTTCTGTTACCAATTGTAGGCATTTAAGAATATTTGTGAAGATTTCATAGTTTATTTTGTTCATGTTAGATTTCAACTGTTTTATGTATATAGCTTCAAGAATTTTTAGTTCTTGTTTATATGTTTAAGTATAGTAGTGTTTTCAACAAGGATTTTCCTGAAATTTGTTTGCGGCCAGGCATGTTGTTTTAAATGAATGAGAGAGAGAGAGAGAGAGAGAGAGAGAGAGAAAGAGAGAGAGAGAGAGTTTGCCAAAGTTCGTCACTTAGCTGATTGATGTCACCTTCAGCATTCCGACTCCAGAGTTTCGTAGACGACCTGTTCATCCATTCTTTAGGAGCCCCTGCAATGTACTGCTTAACTGCCATCTATGTGAATTTCTTTCTATCTCAGATGGCGTAGTTCAGTATATGCCATGTCGTAGTGCGTCTCTCCTCCAGAAATGGAAGCCTATCTAAAATCTTGTCGTTCCACTGTTAGTGAAGATTTTAAGTTTCGACTTGGGTCTGCGGTTCTTCGCTGCTGTAATCGGCTTAAGAAATTCCAAGAAAAAAATATCTAGAGATTAAGCACAGAATTAATTTGGTTCAAAAAGTTAATCCTCTTTATCTAGGTACATTTTTTCTTCACTGTGGTCTTATTAAAATTAATATATGACTTGGTGGAGGTTCGGATCATTTCCCACCCCGTTAACAAGGGCGTACAAAATGCTACATGCATTTTAATCATTGAATTAATTATCCCGATTTGAAACAGTTCGAAGAAAACACAAATCATATTGGAACTGGGAGTTTTGCGAGAAAAAATATGTCATGAAATAAATTAAAGTAGAAAGAAACCTTTTATTTTATTTATTTTATTGTTTAGAAATAAAGTAATTCTGCCTTATTTCGTCATAAATACACATTTTTATGATTATAGAAGTACCTAGAAAAATGTCTCTTTAAAATTTGCATAACGTTTGCAATATTCCCAAAATATCAAATTAAATATATTGAATTTAATTATGGCATGAACTTTACAAAGCAATATTCCTCATAAATAAATTTTTATTCATTTTATATATAGTATAAAATGTCACTTTTGCTCCTATTTCGTGTTTTTAACAGGTAAACTAAAGTCAAATTCAATAAACTTAAAAGAATTAACATTTACAATGAAAAAAAAAACAAACTCAAAACAAATTACTCATAAAGAATTAAATTTTATTAATATACAAGTGTGGGCTGAAAAGTTCATAGGCTGAAAAGTTCATAGGCTGAAAAGTTCATAGGTTGACTAATGAAGGAGTGATGCTAGAGCTGCTCTGTTTATAATAATATAAGTAGAGCAAAGGTAAATAAAATAAATCCGAAAGAGCCAGGAACGACCTACCTAGGTTTCACCTGAACGGATCTTCAGGGTAAGCGGGCTAAAGAGGAAACGACACGAAAAACTAAAATTAGCATAAACCTAAAAAAGTATAAAACCATGTGACAAAAGAAAAAAGAACCAATTAAAAAAAACAAAAGAATTCAAAATATTATATATATATATATATATATATATATATATGTGTGCGTGTGTGTGTGTGTGTGTGTGTGTGTATACGTATATATCAAAGAGATAATCGGGAAACACAAACGGTTTATGATCAAGTTCTTGGGAAAGTGGGTTCAGATCTTTTGAAATTAAGTTTGTAGAAGATTATGGTAGTTCCAGAAAGAAAAACAGAAACAGGAGGATCGCAAAAGCGTGAAACCCAGGGTTACAAACTCCCATTCATACCACTAAATCTATCTATCTATCTATCTACATACATATACATATATATATATATATATATATATATATATATATATATATATATATATATATATATATATATATATATACATACATACATACATACATATACATATATATATATATGCGCGCGCGCACACACACACATACATATATATATATATATATTTCGTTAAATACATTTTTCAGGAAAATGACAACCAGATTTATCTCCAGCCTAACTCCAATCAACCACCATCTGTAATCCAACATATTCCATCATCTGTTGAACGACGTATTGACAAACGCTTCTCTAACAAAGAGATATTCGAGAAACATAAAACGGTTTATGATAAAGTTCTTAGGGAAAGTGGGTTCAGATCTTTTGAAATTAAGTTTGTAGAAGATTATGGCAGTTCCAGAAAGAAAAACAGAAACAGGAAGATCATATGGCAGACTCCTCCATTCAATCAATCAGTTCGCACTAAACTGGGACATAAGTTTCTTAATTTAATTGATAAACATTTTCCTAACAGTAATTCATTAAGTAAAATTTTAAATCGTAATACTTTAAAACTTAGCTATAGTTGTACTAATAACTTATTAATTAAAATAATTAAATCACATAACAATAACACATTGAAATTATATAACAATAATAACTGTAATTCTAATACTGATTCTAATTTGTCTCGTATAACCAATATATGTAATTGCAGAAATCCTGACAAATGTCCTTTATCTAACAAGTGCTTAAATCCTTTGTGTATATATGCTCTATTTCATCAACAGAAAATCCAAGGATTACTAAAATATATATGAGGAGTACAATGAATACTTTTAAGAAACGTTTGCATAATCATCTCTTATCCTTTACTAATGCTGGCAAACGAAATATGACTTCACTTTCTAAACAATTTTTGAAATTGAAAGAGGAAAACAAAACACCTAAAGTTAAATGGAAAATTCTCAAACAAGCTAGTATCTGTAGATCGGCGAATGAACCGTGCTTTCTCTGTCTACAGAAGAAAATGGAAATAATTAAATTCTTGAATAGCGATAAATTATTAAATCAAAGATATGAACCTACAGTAAATTGTAAGCATATTAAAGAATTATCCTTACAATCTTGCTAGACTTTATAACCCAATAATCACTCTTTTTATATCATATTATCTTTATATAAACATTTTACTGTTATCTTTAGTGGTTTATTCTAGTTTTAAAGTATTAAATTGGTTAGTATTCGTAAAATCAATTGGCATTTTATCATTATTTTTTACTTGTGGTGTTGTAAATAGATTTTAATTTAAAATAGATATATAAAAATCATATAAATGTTTAAAAATTATTTTGTACTCTAATTTATAATGTAAGGTTGGTATAGTTAAGTATAGTTTTTCTTCTTAAGGTGTCTTTTATTTACATACTATGTTTAATTTTGTGTGGATATTTGATTTCTTTAAAAATGCGATAAAATCTGAGACGCGACATTGTAGCTGTAATGTTTTACTATCTTGTAGCGTTTTATTTCCGTTCAAATTTGAATTCTCTTTCTCGGCGTGGATTCATTCGTTTAAGTTCGTATCAGCATATCATATCTTTTTTCTTCTTTTCCTCTTCTTTTGTATCTGTATAATTTGCATATAATACTTTTTTTCTTTTCTTTCCTTTCTCTTGGTCGTAGCGTTGATTTTTTCTGCTTCCTTTTCTTTTATCGATTTCTCATTTTCCTTCATTTGTATTATTTAAAAAATTCGCCTTTTATAGAAATGTTTTCCCAAAATGTAAAAAGAAGTGATGTTTCATGAATTGTATATATATATATATATATATATATATATATATATATATATATATATATATATATATATATAGTTTACGAAAAACTAGGTAATCCGTATGGGTAGACCCAAGGAGGATAAAATCCAGAGAGATCAAGGTAAATCAGAGCTAATAATTAAAATAAAAACAGACCACTTTAAGGTTCCGTGTAATCAATTATTTCACCACAGCCCTTTTAAAGGACCGCGGATCATCAGACGGGCAGTACTAAGCATATGTAAATTATATATATATATATATATATATATATATATATATATATATATATATATATATATAAGCTGTATAAGGTCTTTCTTTAATACGCAAGTACTTTCAGCTATGCATTCAGTCATCTTCAGCTATGAAAATATATTATTTTTTTGGTAAAATTCAGGTAGCATCCGAGACGAGAGAATTAAATGCGAATCGAAATATGTTTTTTTTTTATGTGTGAACGGATCCAAATTTTCGGAGCGTGCAATCGCAACGCTAAAGTTAATTTTTTTGAAATTTGAAGAGAGTGTGTTATTTTTGCTAATATGGCAATTTGAGAATTTTTGTTATTGTTGTTGTAGGAGTTTATCAGTCAATGTGGCACGAACTAAATAGTTCAATAAATAGAGTGATACTTAAAAAGAAATTGTCCTTTTATAGAAGTTTTTACAAAAATGAAAAAAGAAGCATTTTGTCAGTCATATTTAATGAAGGTTGCATATATATATATATATATATATATATATATATATATATATATATATATATATATATATATATATATATATATATACACACACACATATATATATATATATGTATATATATATATATACTATATATATATATATATATATATATATATATATATATATATATATATATGGGTAAAGATGTGTTTGATAATTCGTATGAATAATTCCAGGGAGGATATCATCTAAAGAGCTCAATGTAAAAACAGAGCAAATACGATATATATATATATATATATATATATATATATATATATATATATATATACATATATATATATATATATATATATATATATATATATATATATATATATATATATATATATATATATATACCAATTGGTGACTAGTAGGGATAATTCCAAGGAAAATATAAATCAAAAGAGAGCTCAATGTAAGAACAGAGAAATATAATGACGAATACAGAATCCTTACAAATCCATCAGGCCAGGTGATAATTTATTTCGTTGAACTCACGTCCATCTCTTCAGATGATTTTTACATTAATACATGGAGTTCAAATTATTCAGGCAAAAGAAAATAAAAATAAGAGAGAAAAGAGAAAAAAGTTTTAATATTAAAAGGGAGAAAGAAGACGAGGGAAAAATATATAAGTTTTTTAAGGGAAAGAGAAAGATAGACATGGGGAGGGGGAATGGAAAGAGAATGAGATAAACAAAAAGGAAAGAGGGAATTAAGCAAATCGACAGGGTGACCCAGAAAAGATATATATGTATTAGTGCTGGAAAGGTACCCGTCTCTAAAAATTAGGTTAGGTTATTTGGTCATCTTTCTTCACGTGGTTTCTGTATGTCTCTGCTTTTGGTACTTGGTACCGATCGGGGAAACGACGGGTCTGGATATCTAATTAATCTGTTTCTTGCTAACCGACTCCCAAGGAGTACTACTCACAACTAGCAGCAGCAAAAGTCCGTATTGGATTCACATCATTGCAGTTCTAATTTCACAAATATCTGCGTAGCATTTTGTAGTTCATTGCCGGATTATCTATCTATCTATCTATCTATCTGTCTATCTATCTATCTATTCACCTAATCCTGTTCCTATCTATCTATCTATCTATCTATCTATCTATCTATCTATCTATCTATCTATATGAAGCTTCGCATATCTCTAAGTATTAATCTGTTTCCTTTCTTCTTTCTCTTTTCCCTCCCTTCTTTCTTTCTTTCTTTCTTTCTTTCTTTCTTTCTTTCTTTCTTTCTGTCTTCAAATAATTCCTTTGCTATTCCTTTAACATATTAATTTACACTGCCTTCTTCATTTCTTTTTTTTTCTTTTTTGTCTACTTCTTTAAATGGATTTTTTTTCTTCATTTCTCCGGATATTCTTTCTTTCTTTCTTTCTTTCTTTCTTTCTTTCTTTCTTTCTTTCTTTCTTTCTTTCTTTCTTTCTATTCACATAAATATGTTTCTTTTCCTTTCCTTCTTTTTTTGTTTGTTTCTTTCTTTTCATCTGTCTGTCAATCTATCTCATTTTATTCATATCTATCTATCTATCTATCTATCTATCTATCTATCTATCTATCTATCTATCTATCTAACCCTCTTCCTGAGCTGTTCGTATCTATCTCTGTCTGTCTGTCTGCCTATCTATCTATCTATCTATCTATCTATCTATCTATCTATCTATCTATCTATCTATCTATCTATCTATCTAAACCTGTTCATATCTTTATAAGTAATCGTGAGATCTATCTATCTATCTATCTATCT
>OZ038495.1:88060919-88085919 GCA_964036315.1 Acanthosepion esculentum | reverse complement strand
GTCCCAAATAGGACGAAATGGCCGTCCAGATTCGAAGCTCGACGAATTACTATAAAATTAGCCTAAATCCCCCAATCAATTACTTTTCTATATATATATAATTGCATATATATATGTTTATAGTTATATACATACACATTTGCATATATATATATATATGTATTTAGTAATCAAGGTTTTGTATATACAGGGTGTAAAAAGGATTAGAAAGAAGTAAATCTATATTTTCTTAAGGTTTTTTTGAAATTTTATTTAAGTTTCCACATGTCCTCCATCATTAGCAATACAAAGAGTAATACGATTTTGCAGTTCACGGAAAACATTTGCCAACTGATTTACAGTCATGCCTGAAATCACATTAGTTATTTTAGCTATACTCAAAACTAGGTACATTAAACTTTATAACATTTTTTACAGATTATTTCTATCGCAAATACAAATAAAGTTATCAATTTTTAAAGTGCACATAAACTTTATGGACAGCCTGTATTTGCACTGGCAAGATTTTCTGCATTTTGTAATCAAGGTTTTTTTTTGTTTGTTTTTTTTTGTTTGTTTTTTTTGTTTGTTTTTTTAGTTTATTTTTTTGTTTTTTGTTTTATCTGTAAGCTCACGACCAGATCCCTTTAAAACACTGATTCCCGTAAGATCACCGAAGTTAATCAACGTCGCGCCTGGTCGGTGGGTAGACAGGTAACCGTGTGAACTGTAAGATTGAATGGGCAATGCGTAGTTAGCCTAAGGGATGACAGCTCGGGACAGAAAATAGGAGAGTCGAAGTCGGATCCATTACATTCGCGTGCGCGCAAATTCCTGGAGGCGATCACGAACCGAAAAGACACACGATCGTCTAAGCTTGTCACATCTGCCTCCACCAACACGCATTGGGTAGGGAAAGAGATCATACCTCCCCGAGAAAAGACCTTCACAGGCTGAAATACGATATAGATACCCCGACTCTACCTTGAATTAACCTCTTTCCGAAAGTAACTAATATGTTGATACAATATCTTCATCCTTTCACTCCTTATTACAATAATTGGTTTCACCGTTTTCACTAAAATATTAATATTACGAATGTATATGCTTATAAAGCTCCGTAAATTTCAAGATTAGTTATTCCAAAATTCACTTGAGGATGAAACAGAGCTGGTTTTTTAGCTTCTATTTTTGAAACATGACAACTCTTATGTAGCGATGGATTCATATTTTTACAAAATTATTATAATTTAGGCTCTACTTATGTATTGAGCACTGTTTTTAAAATCTAAAAACAAAAATACTAAAGATCTTTGGATTATTAACCTAACGGTTCTTTCCTATTTTTTATATATTTGCACACACATACATGCACACACACACACACATACAAACACACACACACACACATATATATATATTGATGTATGTTTCATTAAATAATATAGACAAGTTTCGTCTATATATTTTAAGTAAATTCCTTTCATATCGTTCGATAAGCTTAACAACATTATCATTGAAAGACGACAGGAAATCATCATATTGATACATTTTTCTCCCTCTCACGCTTTGAGTATTCTCTTCAAACTCTACTATCCAATTCGTCCCATACTGATTTAGTGGGAGAGAGTTCAGTGGATTGAAGCAGCCAAATTATAATTTCCTAAATTGTATTCCTTTTTTCTTTTCTTTTTTTGACTCGAGTTAATTTTGGCCTAATTTAGAAGAGCATACTCGATGGTTTTCTTCTTGAAATGTGATTTCATTTTTTAATTTTACGTAAATCAAATGGGACAGCATGTCTTTTGCAAAATCAGATGATATTTTTCTTTTTCATGATTCCCTTGGCCTGAATGAAATCTCCAGCCTATTTGGTAATCTCAGAAAAACTAGTGAGGGTTTAATGATCAAAACAATATATATATATATATATATATATATATATATATATATATATATATATATATATCAATTATGTAGTGCGTGTTCAATTTATATAACGTAAATCGTTCATACGAAAAACAAATAATGAAGCTAATTAACGCATTCGAAGTTGATTGTATTTTATTATTAAATATTGTTTGTGAGAATGATTAGTGCCATATAATTAGCTTCATTATTTGTTTTTCGTATGAATGATTTACGTTATATATATATATATATATATATATATATATATATATATATATATATATATATATCAAATATGGATAGAAATCCGACAAAATGATAGGATAAGGAACAAGTAGGAAACAGATCTTAATCTAAAATATTCCATTTTATTAAAGCTTCGTCAGAGGTCAAAATAAAAATGCTAGAAATTATACACACACACACACACACACACACACACACACACACATATATATATATTGATTCATGTTTCATTAAATAATATAGACAAGTTTTGTCTATGTATTTTAAGTAAGTTCCTTTCGTATTGTCTGATAAGCTTAATAACATTATCATTGAAAAACGAAAGGAAATCACCATATTGATACATGTGTTTTAATCCTATCTAAGCTTTCGGTTTACATGACCACTTTTATATTTATATTTTATATTGAGCACTTAACCCGTAAATAACCATATATATATATATATATATATATATATATATATATATATATATATATATATATATATATATATAAACGTATATATATATATCTTTATACGTATATATATATATATATATATATATATATATATATATATATATATATATGTATATACGCGACTATATATATATATATATATATATATATATATATATATATATATATATATATATGCCAATCGCAGACAGTATCGTTTCGCTGTATCACAGCTCTTCAGTGCGACTAGACATCCGAATGCCTCAAGCCTGGATTGAAACCTAACCGATTTGGTGTGAGTTAGAGTCGTAAACACTGAGTTATCTTCACTCGGCAGAATGAGTCAGGAAAATCTAGCGTATTGCTTTTACAAATGTAAACAAATGCCAAAAAACCGAAGTGCTCCATTCATTTTACTGAAGAGTATCGCATTAACGAAGGTGGCTGCTGTTTTTAGTATTAGTGTGACATTCAAGAGTGCTCAATTGAAAATATATTTTCAAGAGCTAAATTATGCTATTACATATATATATATTTTCAAGAGATAAATTATGCCATTATATATATATATATATATATATATATATATATATATATATATATATATATATATATATATATATAATGTATTTAGGCAGTAATCGTTCTTTTATGAAGCTTCATTAAATATGACAGACAAGGTGCTTTGATTAAATTTTTTATATAATTTCTCATATGGTCTTATAATTTATTTCTTTTTAGTAGATAAATTACATCAAAACGGACCAAATACTGTTTTTTCCGAGCGTTTTAGTTATTTTCAAGGTCGAAACATATTAACTATATATATATATATATATATATATATATATATATATATATATATATATATATATATATATATATTTGAAACCTTCATTAAATATGACAGACAAGATGCTTTATGTTCCTGATCAATCAAGATTTGTAAACATTTATACTGGCCGCACCACAACATGTTTAACAAGAAGACTCACTCTACACCTTTCTGACCATTGCTCAATTTTGTCTCATTTAAATACTCATGGGGACCTACCGGACCCTATTCGTAACATACTTGTTTATAATACAAATATAATGACATCTACATGTAAAAATGAATAAAAGTAATGGAAGTCTTATTTATGTTGATTGTATTTTGAAAATAAAACATTATATAAATATATACAACAATTTATTTCTAGTTAACAGTTAATAGAGCGTTTGTAAATATAAGAGTGGACATTGAAGTCAAATCTCTGAGGCGACAGTCGGTTTCATGCTTATCACCTGACGCAATCTTCAGGTGCTAAATATATATATAATATTCGTGGTAAATATATATATATATATATATATATATATATATATATATATATATTACATCGTAGCCTGACGATTGCGTCTAGCAGGAAACAGCCTGTCGCCTCTAAATGTTGACTTCAATGTTTACTTTTATATTTACACACTCTCTATTGAGCACTTTATCCCATAAATATAGCCTGACGTGCCTTTTAACCGATTTGGCCACAGAAGAGCGTTCGGTTAGCAAGGTCGAATTTACTGCCTTTAAACTTCAATCTTCCATGAATCTCTCACGTACATCCATATCTGCTCAAAGCGTATCCAAATGTAAACAAATGACGTCACACATTATGAAATGGACAAAGCCCGACAATTATTTTAAGACTTAAATATTTGTATCTATAAAAAGAATGTATAAACATAAAAATGTCTTTAAATAATTGTAGGACTTTGTACATTTCATAATATATATATATATATATAAAAATAATATATATATATATATATATATATATATTACAAAGAGTTAATCATATCTTGAATCAATTAACAATATTAATGCAATTATTGGCGAAATACCTTCGCTAGTAGATATAATTATAAGCATTATACTACTAATAATCCGCTGAATGATGAGATCCTTATGTATAAAATGGATATGGTGTATTTTTTAATACAGCTAGTACTTTCAAATGCTTCATGCATTCATCTTCAGGCTGTATTTTTTTCCTTTAGAATCAAAACTGGAAGACGAAATAAATGTGTTTTTTCCGACCGAAAGATGTTTTTAAGAATGAGCTATTTATTAACGGCTATGTAGTGTTGGAGCGTGCAAATCGCAACGCTAAAGTTCAAATATTACAAGTGAGAATTTTTTGAATTTTGTAATTTGGTAAATCCACGAATTAAAAAAAAAATTTTTTTAAGTGTTTTTCGGTTATAAGGACATGAACTAAGTAGATAGTTCAACTAACAGAGTAATATGTCTTAGCTGTTTTTCTCAGGAATTCTTTACTGCAGATGAATTGTTTTTCATGAACATAAAATATATATATATATATATATATATATATATATATATATATATATATATATATATATTGAATTGGACAGAGTCCGACAATTTATTTAAAGACATATGAAAAGACGTTAAACATATAAAAAATGTCTTTAAATATATATATATATATATATATATATATATATATATATATATATATATTGCCCTTTTTCCAATGGACATACAAACATACAATTTGGACCTTTTATCTCGTAGATATTTTCACCTTGGGATGGCTGCAGGCCGAGATTGTTTACATACAGTTTTAAACTGGCCAATGAATTGGTGCTAATTATGGCGACGATCGTCTACAGTTGCTGGTAAGAAAAAAGTGCGGGGTTGCCCTTCCTCTTGATTAAGTAAACCGTGGTATGCTCTTGTCAGAAGGAGAAGGTCTGATCTGGGTTGAAAATGATAGTTTTAGGAAATGAAGATAGAATATTTACAAAAGTTGATATAGCTAAACGCCTCTGGAGGGGGTAGCGACTTGGAACGAAAGTGTGAATTCTCACACTTTTATCAGAGAATCGAACATCGACTTAAATTCAAGCGGGTGTGAATTTCGTCTGTGTTGATCGGCCAATTTTTCGATGTATGTCTCCTCTCAATTCTGCCGGCTTTCTCTACCTCCGTTCGCCAAAATGCTGTATATATGAGGACCTATCCCCCCACGGCTTTTTCTCACAACCCGACGATCACAAGAAGGGTAAAAAAAAGGGTAATTTCCTCTTGTTTGTTTTTATCCAAACTTTAAATATCCAAGGCTGTCTGCATTCAAAATAACCAGATATGATAATCTTCTAGGCGAAAATAGACAAAACAATATTGTCACCTGGCAAAACATTTGAAACAACATGATGTTTTTACAATCAAATTTCCTGGTAAAATTAGATTTCAACCAAAGATTCATACTTATAAATTTTTCTTTTCGAACTCGCTACTACAAGAAACCAGAACTATAAATTATACTTCCCTAACAAACAAGTTACCTTGATAAATATATATATATATATATATATATATATATATATATATATATATATATATATATATATATATATATAGATAAATAAATAAAAAGAAAGAACAGTAAGATATAAAATCCGGTGTTCTTATAGATATTTTTATTTTTACACAATAGTGCTCAATGTAAATTTAGAGAGCATTAATATTTTATATTAATTGATTTAAAATATGGTTTTAACGCTATACAGTGATAACCATGTTTCGAAAATGGAAGCCAAAGCCTTTGAATTCAATTTTGTTACCAAATTAAAGACATTAGTTCCATTTCCTCGTCAAGCGAATTTTGGAGTAACTTATTTTTTATTTTATATATATATATATATATATATATATATATATATATATATATATATATATATATATATATATATATATATGTATTTCTGTTATACGTTATTTTTATAGATACAAATATTTAAGGAAATGTACTGTTTGTAATAAACAGTATTAACAAATTTAGTGGCCTGAATGTCTGAGAACTTACATAGAAAATATGCGTCCTCCGACAGGAATCGAACCTGTATCTTACACGGAATCGTCATATATCCTGAAGTGCAATCCCATTTAGCTATACACACACACACACACACACACACACACACACACACACACACACACACACACACATATATATATATATATATATATATATATTTTGTTGTAGTATACCTACGGACGATAGTGAGTATGTCCTCATTCACATAAATATAGTAGTAAATACTGTATATTGGTCTGTAATTGGTGCTACGTCTCCAGTTGTGCTGGTGTGACGGTCTAACTCCCTGACTCAGGGCAGAGAGGATCCCTAGAGGAGGCTATGTTGAAGGGCAGAGTCTCCTCTCGGGAAACAGCTACCCGACTCCATTTTATACTGGGTCTACGGGGAATTTTTGACCAAGCCTACAGGCTCGGATATACCACATTAAATCCGGACTTGTGGGATATCTGACCGCGTGGGGCGTTTGATAGATATCAAACAGTTAAAGATTCGTCTCCAAACGTCAAACGCTCTGCCTCCGGACATAGAGGATCCCTAGCAAATGAATGACAATATGGAAAAATGCTGTGTAACACATTTCGTCCTGTAGAAGAAATTCATTGAACTAAAATAAGGTTTTTTGTTGATGGAATCATATATATGTAGGAAAGAGGGGAGGATATAACAAAGCAAACATTGGTTGTAATTAGGCACCCTTAGGAAACTCTGAAGTGTCCTGAGTATGACGATGGACTGCATCCGCGTCCTGGGTATGACGATGAACTGCATTCGCGTCCTGGGTATGACGATGGACTGCATCCGCGTCATGGGTATGACGATGGACTGCATCCGCGTCATGGGTATGACGATGAACTGCATCCGCGTCATGGGTATGACGATGGACTGCATCCGCGTCTTCGGTATGACGATGAACTGCATCCGCGTCATGGGTATGACGATGAACTGCATCCGCGTCCTGGGTATGACGATGAACTGCATCCGCGTCCTGGGTATGACGATGGACTGCAGCCGCGTCCTGGGTATGACGATGGACTGCAGCCGCGTTCTGGGTATGACGATGAACTGCATCTGCTTCCTCTGTATGACGATGAACTGCATCCGCGTTCTGGGTATGACGATGAACTGCATCCGCGTCCTGGTTATGACGATGAACTGCATCCGTGTCATGGGTATGACGATGAACTGCATCCGCGTCCTGGGTATGACGATGAACTGCATCCGCGTCCTGGGTATGACGATGGACTGCAGCCGCGTCCTGGCTATGACGATGGACTGCATCCGCGTCCTGGGTATGACGATGAACTGCATCCGCATACTGGGTGGGATGATGAACTGCATCCAACAGCGGGGCCCCTGGCCGAGAGATTTTGGGAGCCACTTCTTGGTTGCTCTTATTACCTGGTCCGCTCTGGCTCCGGTGATGGAACCTGTTGGGGTCCCAGCTATGGGTAAATGGTTAACTCCACCCCCCCCGCCACCGAGCTGGAGTCAGATCACTATGAAGGTCTGAAGGTTGGTTTTGGGGAGCCAGCAGTGCATTTTTGTATCGTGTTATTTCTAGCAATGAATTTTGGGGGGTAGAGATTATACAGTAATACATTTTTGAAGAAAAAAATATTACCAGTAATTCATTTTTGAGGAAAATATGACCAGCAATACCTTTTTGGGAAAATGGTTGTCAGCAATAAAAATCTTGCCGGCATTAACTAACCCACTGAGGTTGATATACTGTAAAACAAAATAAACAGAAACGCTGAAGATGGAACTCTGAAATTTTTAATTTATTTTTTTCTTCAGACGTGTCTGGACATATAGTCTAACCAATTTCATTCAGTTTCCTCATGCTTTTGTCGTTAGGCTTTTGTCACGTTTATTATTGAGTACCCCACATTGTGGAATTAGATCGGTCAAGACAGCTGAAATGTTATGAGAACAAAAGGGGCTACTCGGAGTGAAAGAAAATGAAAAGCCTTTAGAAGGAACCGGAAACCCAATCTTGAACAGGAAAAAAAGAATAAACATCTAATTCTATCACCCACCCCCCAAAAAAAACCCGGGAACGAGTATGATTTCTAGCAGTCAAAGCACTTTCTATAACAGTTCCTTTCGATAATGTTCTTAGAGAAAAAAATAGTTGTTTACCTATTTTAGCGGAGGCAATCAAGTTCAAATCCTGCCAGAGAGCGTAAATTTTATTGAACGTTCAGGATTGTAGACGAATATATATATATATATATATATATATATATATATATATATATATATATATATATATATATATATATATATATATATATATATATACTTTTAAGGTGTGCTATATTTATGGGATAAACTGCTCAATATCAGAGATAGCGCGTATGTAAATAGAAATATAAAAGTGAACTTTGAAGTCAACACTCAGAGGCGACAGGCTGTTTCATGCTAGACGCAATCGTTAATATATATATATATATATATATATATATATATATATATATATATCATTCACAGACAGTAATGTTTCGCTGTATCAAAGCTCCTCAGTGCGACTAGACTTCCGAATGCCTCAAGCCAGGATTGAAACACAACTAATTTGGTGTCAGCCAGAGCTATAGATAGATAGATAGATAGATAGATAGATAGATATAGATATAATTTACTAAATAAACGGAGCGTCTACAAAAATACGAGTATCCACTAAACATATCGTTTAAATAAAAAACAGCTTAGAAAGTCAACATCTTCATTTTCTCATTGCTTTTACGTCCAGATGTACTGCTACCCATTTTTATTGTTGCGACTGCTGGAAGTCCTCAACTGAAGTATTTTTTTGTTATTTAGTAATTTTCTTAAAATTCAGGGTGGAGAGAAAAAAACTTTTTTTTTGTATTCTTATTTACAGAATTTTGTTTATTGAATTACATCGCCCTGGTATTCAATTGCATTTTGTTGTTTATTGAAGTTTGCTTCAGTTTATTTAATAATTAGTTATGAATTAAAACAAATTACTGTACCTGTATTCAAGTTTAAAAATCCGTAAAAATTTCCTATTGCTATTAAATTTGTAAAACTCATCTATAAAAATAATTCCTGTAAACGTCTATGTACTAATGATGAAAGGAATGAAGATTTTCAATAATATATGCATATTATTTAGAATGACCCTGGGTTGGACAGTCTTGGAAAATTTGGGGCGGGGGGTGGTATTCTGACATGTAATGAAACGGGAGCATTGGACAAAAAAGGTTGAAAGAATTTAAAATTATATTATTTAGTTTTAGAAATCATCCTGCGTTTTGTAAATTTTCACTCTTACATCTATTTGAAACCGGCACGCTCATTTTATAAGTTGAAAAATTTCTCACAGGACTTTCTACTATAGACGGCACTTGTAAATGGTACAAAGTAAGTACTTCATGAGAATCGTCCTCTAGAAATAAAGATGGATAATCCTCCGTAGCACGAATATTTTGTTCCGGGTTTATTAATTTTATACAAAAAAAAAATTCAGAAAGAACGTCTATTTAAAACTGGCACACTGATTTGATAAGTTGAAAAATGCCTGCCGGCATGGCTATTTCAGGCAGCCCTTGTAAATGGTACAAAGTAGTACTTCATCAGAATCGTCCTCAATAAATATGAATTTTCTATTCAATATGGATTCACTCTGATTTTTTCTTGAACTTTTTGTTCATTTGTATTTCAATACGTTTGGAGTTTATTGGATTTTGTTGTTTATTGAAGTCTACTTCAGTTTATTTATTTAATAATTAGTTATGAATTAAAACAAATTATTGTACGTGGATTCAAGTTTAAAAATTTATCAATATTTTCTATTGCTATTAAATTTGCAAACCTCATCTATGAAAAACAATAACATGTAAATGTCTATGTACGAATATGGAAAGAATAAAGATTTTCATTAATATATGCATATTATTTGGAATGCACCTTTTGAGTTGGACAATCTTGTAAAGTGGGAGATTGTCGTTCTGGCTTATGGTGAAAATGGTGCATTAGGCAAAAAAAGATTGAGAACCACTGCCAAAGAGCACTTTGGGAATTGGCGGAAAGGGAGTTTCTAATCCTAGATTGAAAGCCAACAAATTTGGAAGAATTGTGGAGATTCCATAATAAAAGCAATTTATTTACAGAATTTGAAACTCATCATTAGTATACCTCCCCCCAATCCTCAATAAAAAATAATCTATGTAAATGTCTATGTACGAATATGGAAAGAATAAAGATTTTCAATAATATATAGATATCATTTGGAATGCACTTTTTGAGTCGGCCAATCTTGGAAAGGTGAGAGAATGACTTTATGACTTTTGATGAAAAAAGTGCATTGGGCAAAGAAAGTTTGAGAGCCATTGTCTTAGTGAATTAAGATGGCGACGGCCAATATCCCTTTCAGAACAACAGATTTGCTTAACAATGGCGTGGCCGTAACCAGCTGGATATGTCTTCTCGGGTCTGACGTGCTGTGTATCTGTTCATAAGAATAAAATTGGTTTAAATACCCTGAACTTTTATCAAACTTTTTGTTTATTAATTCCGAATACCGTAGCGTTTTATTGACCCTTTTTCCTTATTGAAATATTCTTCAGTTTATTTAATAATTAGTTATGAATTAAAACAAATTACTGGACATGGATTCAAGTTTAAAAATCCATCAACATTTTCTATTGCTATTAAATTTATAAAAAATCTTATATAAAAATAACCCTATGTGAATATATACAAATGTATAATATGGAAAAGAATGAAGATTTTCAATAATATATGCATAATATTTGGAATGCACCTTTTAAGTCAGATAATCTTGGAAAAGGGCGGGAACATTCCGACTTATGATGGAAACAGTGCATTGAATAAAAAATGTTTATTTGTATTTCAATATGTTTGGAATATTTAGAACTTTGTTGTTTATTGAAGTCTGTTTGAAGAAACAGAGATGTGGTTCTATAGAAGGATGCTGAGAATACAAAGAAAAGAGTGCTTAACTGCTATGTAATATCAATCCTCCTATATGGCAGTGAATGCTGGACAATCTCCTCACAGATGAAGAGGAGACTTGAGGCAACAGAGATGTGGTTCTATAGAAGGATGCTGAGAATACAAAGAAAAGAGTGCTTAACTGCTATGTAATATCAATCCTCCTATATGGCAGTGAATGCTGGACAATCTCCTCACAGATGAAGAGGAGACTTGAGGCTACAGAGATGTGGTTCTATAGAAGGATGCTGAGAATACAAAGAAAAGAGTGCTTAACTGCTATGTAATATCAATCCTCCTATATGGCAGTGAATGCTGGACAATCTCCTCACAGATGAAGAGGAGACTTGAGGCTACAGAGATGTGGTTCTATAGAAGGATGCTGAGAATACAAAGAAAAGAGTGCTTAACTGCTATGTAATATCAATCCTCCTATATGGCAGTGAATGCTGGACAATCTCCTCACAGATGAAGAGGAGACTTGAGGCTACAGAGATGTGGTTCTATAGAAGGATGCTGAGAATACAAAGAAAAGAGTGCTTAACTGCTATGTAATATCAATCCTCCTATATGGCAGTGAATGCTGGACAATCTCCTCACAGATGAAGAGGAGACTTGAGGCAACAGAGATGTGGTTCTATAGAAGGATGCTGAGAATACAAAGAAAAGAGTGCTTAACTGCTATGTAATATCAATCCTCCTATATGGCAGTGAATGCTGGACAATCTCCTCACAGATGAAGAGGAGACTTGAGGCTACAGAGATGTGGTTCTATAGAAGGATGCTGAGAATACAAAGAAAAGAGTGCTTAACTGCTATGTAATATCAATCCTCCTATATGGCAGTGAATGCTGGACAATCTCCTCACAGATGAAGAGGAGACTTGAGGCTACAGAGATGTGGTTCTATAGAAGGATGCTGAGAATATAAAGAAAAGAGTGCTTAACTGCTATGTAATATCAATCCTCCTATATGGCAGTGAATGCTGGACAATCTTCTCACAGATGAAGAGGAGACTTGAGGCTACAGAGATGTGGTTCTATAGAAGGATGCTGAGAATACAAAGAAAAGAGTGCTTAACTGCTATGTAATATCAATCCTCCTATATGGCAGTGAATGCTGGACAATCTCCTCACAGATGAAGAGGAGACTTGAGGCTACAGAGATGTGGTTCTATAGAAGGATGCTGAGAATACAAAGAAAAGAGTGCTTAACTGCTATGTAATATCAATCCTCCTATATGGCAGTGAATGCTGGACAATCTCCTCACAGATGAAGAGGAGACTTGAGGCTACAGAGATGTGGTTCTATAGAAGGATGCTGAGAATACAAAGAAAAGAGTGCTTAACTGCTATGTAATATCAATCCTCCTATACGGCAGTGAATGCTGGACAATCTCCTCACAGATGAAGAGGAGACTTGAGGCTACAGAGATGTGGTTCTATAGAAGGATGCTGAGAATACAAAGAAAAGAGTGCTTAACTGCTATGTAATATCAATCCTCCTATACGGCAGTGAATGCTGGACAATCTCCTCACAGATGAAGAGGAGACTTGAGGCTACAGAGATGTGGTTCTATAGAAGGATGCTGAGAATACAAAGAAAAGAGTGCCTAACTGATATGTAATATCAATCCTCATATAGGGCAGTGAATGCTGGACAATCTCCTCACAGATGAAGAGGAGACTTGAGGCTACAGAGATGTGGTTCTATAGAAGGATGCTGAGAATACAAAGAAAAGAGTGCTTAACTGCTATGTAATATCAATCCTCCTATATGGCAGTGAATGCTGGACAATCTCCTCACAGATGAAGAGGAGACTTGAGGCTACAGAGATGTGGTTCTATAGAAGGATGCTGAGAATACAAAGAAAAGAGTGCTTAACTGCTATGTAATATCAATCCTCCTATATGGCAGTGAATGCTGGACAATCTCCTCACAGATGAAGAGGAGACTTGAGGCTACAGAGATGTGGTTCTATAGAAGGATGCTGAGAATACAAAGAAAAGAGTGCTTAACTGCTATGTAATATCAATCCTCCTATATGGCAGTGAATGCTGGACAATCTCCTCACAGATGAAGAGGAGACTTGAGGCTACAGAGATGTGGTTCTATAGAAGGATGCTGAGAATACAAAGAAAAGAGTGCTTAACTGCTATGTAATATCAATCCTCCTATATGGCAGTGAATGCTGGACAATCTCCTCACAGATGAAGAGGAGACTTGAGGCTACAGAGATGTGGTTCTATAGAAGGATGCTGAGAATACAAAGAAAAGAGTGCTTAACTGCTATGTAATATCAATCCTCCTATATGGCAGTGAATGCTGGACAATCTCCTCACAGATGAAGAGGAGACTTGAGGCTACAGAGATGTGGTTCTATAGAAGGATGCTGAGAATACAAAGAAAAGAGTGCTTAACTGCTATGTAATATCAATCCTCCTATATGGCAGTGAATGCTGGACAATCTCCTCACAGATGAAGAGGAGACTTGAGGCTACAGAGATGTGGTTCTATAGAAGGATGCTGAGAATACAAAGAAAAGAGTGCTTAACTGCTATGTAATATCAATCCTCCTATATGGCAGTGAATGCTGGACAATCTCCTCACAGATGAAGAGGAGACTTGAGGCTACAGAGATGTGGTTCTATAGAAGGATGCTGAGAATACAAAGAAAAGAGTGCTTAACTGCTATGTAATATCAATCCTCCTATATGGCAGTGAATGCTGGACAATCTCCTCACAGATGAAGAGGAGACTTGAGGCTACAGAGATGTGGTTCTATAGAAGGATGCTGAGAATACAAAGAAAAGAGTGCTTAACTGCTATGTAATATCAATCCTCCTATATGGCAGTGAATGCTGGACAATCTCCTCACAGATGAAGAGGAGACTTGAGGCTACAGAGATGTGGTTCTATAGAAGGATGCTGAGAATATAAAGAAAAGAGTGCTTAACTGCTATGTAATATCAATCCTCCTATATGGCAGTGAATGCTGGACAATCTTCTCACAGATGAAGAGGAGACTTGAGGCTACAGAGATGTGGTTCTATAGAAGGATGCTGAGAATACAAAGAAAAGAGTGCTTAACTGCTATGTAATATCAATCCTCCTATATGGCAGTGAATGCTGGACAATCTCCTCACAGATGAAGAGGAGACTTGAGGCTACAGAGATGTGGTTCTATAGAAGGATGCTGAGAATACAAAGAAAAGAGTGCTTAACTGCTATGTAATATCAATCCTCCTATATGGCAGTGAATGCTGGACAATCTCCTCACAGATGAAGAGGAGACTTGAGGCTACAGAGATGTGGTTCTATAGAAGGATGCTGAGAATACAAAGAAAAGAGTGCTTAACTGCTATGTAATATCAATCCTCCTATACGGCAGTGAATGCTGGACAATCTCCTCACAGATGAAGAGGAGACTTGAGGCTACAGAGATGTGGTTCTATAGAAGGATGCTGAGAATACAAAGAAAAGAGTGCTTAACTGCTATGTAATATCAATCCTCCTATACGGCAGTGAATGCTGGACAATCTCCTCACAGATGAAGAGGAGACTTGAGGCTACAGAGATGTGGTTCTATAGAAGGATGCTGAGAATACAAAGAAAAGAGTGCCTAACTGATATGTAATATCAATCCTCATATAGGGCAGTGAATGCTGGACAATCTCCTCACAGATGAAGAGGAGACTTGAGGCTACAGAGATGTGGTTCTATAGAAGGATGCTGAGAATACAAAGAAAAGAGTGCTTAACTGCTATGTAATATCAATCCTCCTATATGGCAGTGAATGCTGGACAATCTCCTCACAGATGAAGAGGAGACTTGAGGCTACAGAGATGTGGTTCTATAGAAGGATGCTGAGAATACAAAGAAAAGAGTGCTTAACTGCTATGTAATATCAATCCTCCTATATGGCAGTGAATGCTGGACAATCTCCTCACAGATGAAGAGGAGACTTGAGGCTACAGAGATGTGGTTCTATAGAAGGATGCTGAGAATACAAAGAAAAGAGTGCTTAACTGCTATGTAATATCAATCCTCCTATATGGCAGTGAATGCTGGACAATCTCCTCACAGATGAAGAGGAGACTTGAGGCTACAGAGATGTGGTTCTATAGAAGGATGCTGAGAATACAAAGAAAAGAGTGCTTAACTGCTATGTAATATCAATCCTCCTATATGGCAGTGAATGCTGGACAATCTCCTCACAGATGAAGAGGAGACTTGAGGCTACAGAGATGTGGTTCTATAGAAGGATGCTGAGAATACAAAGAAAAGAGTGCTTAACTGCTATGTAATATCAATCCTCCTATATGGCAGTGAATGCTGGACAATCTCCTCACAGATGAAGAGGAGACTTGAGGCTACAGAGATGTGGTTCTATAGAAGGATGCTGAGAATACAAAGAAAAGAGTGCTTAACTGCTATGTAATATCAATCCTCCTATATGGCAGTGAATGCTGGACAATCTCCTCACAGATGAAGAGGAGACTTGAGGCTACAGAGATGTGGTTCTATAGAAGGATGCTGAGAATACAAAGAAAAGAGTGCTTAACTGCTATGTAATATCAATCCTCCTATATGGCAGTGAATGCTGGACAATCTCCTCACAGATGAAGAGGAGACTTGAGGCTACAGAGATGTGGTTCTATAGAAGGATGCTGAGAATACAAAGAAAAGAGTGCTTAACTGCTATGTAATATCAATCCTCCTATATGGCAGTGAATGCTGGACAATCTCCTCACAGATGAAGAGGAGACTTGAGGCTACAGAGATGTGGTTCTATAGAAGGATGCTGAGAATACAAAGAAAAGAGTGCTTAACTGCTATGTAATATCAATCCTCCTATATGGCAGTGAATGCTGGACAATCTCCTCACAGATGAAGAGACGACTTGAGGCTACAGAGATGTGGTTCTATAGAAGGATGCTGAGAATACAAAGAAAAGAGTGCTTAACTGCTATGTAATATCAATCCTCCTATATGGCAGTGAATGCTGGACAATCTCCTCACAGATGAAGAGGAGACTTGAGGCTACAGAGATGTGGTTCTATAGAAGGATGCTGAGAATACAAAGAAAAGAGTGCTTAACTGCTATGTAATATCAATCCTCCTATATGGCAGTGAATGCTGGACAATCTCCTCACAGATGAAGAGGAGACTTGAGGCTACAGAGATGTGGTTCTATAGAAGGATGCTGAGAATACAAAGAAAAGAGTGCTTAACTGCTATGTAATATCAATCCTCCTATATGGCAGTGAATGCTGGACAATCTCCTCACAGATGAAGAGGAGACTTGAGGCTACAGAGATGTGGTTCTATAGAAGGATGCTGAGAATACAAAGAAAAGAGTGCTTAACTGCTATGTAATATCAATCCTCCTATACGGCAGTGAATGCTGGACAATCTCCTCACAGATGAAGAGGAGACTTGAGGCTACAGAGATGTGGTTCTATAGAAGGATGCTGAGAATACAAAGAAAAGAGTGCTTAACTGCTATGTAATATCAATCCTCCTATACGGCAGTGAATGCTGGACAATCTCCTCACAGATGAAGAGGAGACTTGAGGCTACAGAGATGTGGTTCTATAGAAGGATGCTGAGAATACAAAGAAAAGAGTGCCTAACTGATATGTAATATCAATCCTCATATAGGGCAGTGAATGCTGGACAATCTCCTCACAGATGAAGAGGAGACTTGAGGCTACAGAGATGTGGTTCTATAGAAGGATGCTGAGAATACAAAGAAAAGAGTGCTTAACTGCTATGTAATATCAATCCTCCTATATGGCAGTGAATGCTGGACAATCTCCTCACAGATGAAGAGGAGACTTGAGGCTACAGAGATGTGGTTCTATAGAAGGATGCTGAGAATACAAAGAAAAGAGTGCTTAACTGCTATGTAATATCAATCCTCCTATATGGCAGTGAATGCTGGACAATCTCCTCACAGATGAAGAGGAGACTTGAGGCTACAGAGATGTGGTTCTATAGAAGGATGCTGAGAATACAAAGAAAAGAGTGCTTAACTGCTATGTAATATCAATCCTCCTATATGGCAGTGAATGCTGGACAATCTCCTCACAGATGAAGAGGAGACTTGAGGCTACAGAGATGTGGTTCTATAGAAGGATGCTGAGAATACAAAGAAAAGAGTGCTTAACTGCTATGTAATATCAATCCTCCTATATGGCAGTGAATGCTGGACAATCTCCTCACAGATGAAGAGGAGACTTGAGGCTACAGAGATGTGGTTCTATAGAAGGATGCTGAGAATACAAAGAAAAGAGTGCTTAACTGCTATGTAATATCAATCCTCCTATATGGCAGTGAATGCTGGACAATCTCCTCACAGATGAAGAGGAGACTTGAGGCTACAGAGATGTGGTTCTATAGAAGGATGCTGAGAATACAAAGAAAAGAGTGCTTAACTGCTATGTAATATCAATCCTCCTATATGGCAGTGAATGCTGGACAATCTCCTCACAGATGAAGAGGAGACTTGAGGCTACAGAGATGTGGTTCTATAGAAGGATGCTGAGAATACAAAGAAAAGAGTGCTTAACTGCTATGTAATATCAATCCTCCTATATGGCAGTGAATGCTGGACAATCTCCTCACAGATGAAGAGGAGACTTGAGGCTACAGAGATGTGGTTCTATAGAAGGATGCTGAGAATACAAAGAAAAGAGTGCTTAACTGCTATGTAATATCAATCCTCCTATATGGCAGTGAATGCTGGACAATCTCCTCACAGATGAAGAGGAGACTTGAGGCTACAGAGATGTGGTTCTATAGAACGATGCTGAGAATACAAAGAAAAGAGTGCTTAACTGCTATGTAATATCAATCCTCCTATATGGCAGTGAATGCTGGACAATCTCCTCACAGATGAAGAGACGACTTGAGGCTACAGAGATGTGGTTCTATAGAAGGATGCTGAGAATACAAAGAAAAGAGTGCTTAACTGCTATGTAATATCAATCCTCCTATATGGCAGTGAATGCTGGACAATCTCCTCACAGATGAAGAGGAGACTTGAGGCTACAGAGATGTGGTTCTATAGAAGGATGCTGAGAATACAAAGAAAAGAGTGCTTAACTGCTATGTAATATCAATCCTCCTATATGGCAGTGAATGCTGGACAATCTCCTCACAGATGAAGAGGAGACTTGAGGCTACAGAGATGTGGTTCTATAGAAGGATGCTGAGAATACAAAGAAAAGAGTGCTTAACTGCTATGTAATATCAATCCTCCTATATGGCAGTGAATGCTGGACAATCTCCTCACAGATGAAGAGGAGACTTGAGGCTACAGAGATGTGGTTCTATAGAAGGATGCTGAGAATACAAAGAAAAGAGTGCTTAACTGCTATGTAATATCAATCCTCCTATATGGCAGTGAATGCTGGACAATCTCCTCACAGATGAAGAGGAGACTTGAGGCTACAGAGATGTGGTTCTATAGAAGGATGCTGAGAATACAAAGAAAAGAGTGCTTAACTGCTATGTAATATCAATCCTCCTATATGGCAGTGAATGCTGGACAATCTCCTCACAGATGAAGAGGAGACTTGAGGCTACAGAGATGTGGTTCTATAGAAGGATGCTGAGAATACAAAGAAAAGAGTGCTTAACTGCTATGTAATATCAATCCTTCTATATGGCAGTGAATGCTGGACAATCTCCTCACAGATGAAGAGGAGACTTGAGGCTACAGAGATGTGGTTCTATAGAAGGATGCTGAGAATACAAAGAAAAGAGTGCTTAACTGCTATGTAATATCAATCCTCCTATATGGCAGTGAATGCTGGACAATCTCCTCACAGATGAAGAGGAGACTTGAGGCTACAGAGATGTGGTTCTATAGAAGGATGCTGAGAATACAAAGAAAAGAGTGCTTAACTGCTATGTAATATCAATCCTCCTATATGGCAGTGAATGCTGGACAATCTCCTCATAGATGAAGAGGAGACTTTAGGTAAGAGGTATGAGGTTTTACAGAAGAATGCTCTGAATATCATGGACTGAATATGTAAGTAAAAAGGACGTTTTAAGGGACATGGAAACAACAAGGACACTCACCCTCAGAAAGAGACAGGAGAAATTTTATGGGCACCTAATGAGGACATATTAATTATTTATGAACTAAAACGAATTACATGTTAAATATCCTTCCACAGTTTCTAATCCTGTTAAATCTATAGAAACAATTCATATACATACACAGATTGCAACTAAAATCTCTAACCACTTTTTGACTTCCTATAACTTCTTGAAATTGTACTTTTTTCTGATCCATGCATTTAGTTTCATTTAATATTCAATTTAAACCGTTAATCGTCAATAAACATTATTTCTTAATTTTAACCATTATTCTTCATTAATCTGCTTTGATTGTCATTTAAAGAGTGAGTAAACCTTTTAGGGACTATCCACTATATGTCCTGTTAGTATTATTTTTCAGCCAGCCATAGTTTACCAGCTATTTAGTGTTAGGAAGAATAATGCTTTAGCTTTCCAGTACACCGAGTACCAATATTAGCTATTGATACACTAGCGCTGAATGCGAATATAGAAAGACGAGATACACACACGTAATAAACAAAACATTTAATAAGGCAAAATACAACTTACATTGTGGAATCGTCCATGTTATTTTAGCACCCCTGCTGTAGGAACAATCTATTTTTCACACCCACGTAAATTAGCTTATCCAATGAAAACCTAATCTTTCCGAACTAAGAATTCTATTGGCTAACAGCTCAAATATTCGAAAGCTCGCGTGAAAAGTAGTAAATTGCGCCAAAAGTCTGTGAGCCGATTTTGAGATCCGAGAACTTATAAAAGGAAGATTTTGGACTGACCAAGTCAGTCAGCGGATCGAACACAGAGAGATGCCAAACAAACCAACGCTACTCAAAACAATAACTTTCCCGCGCAAAAAGAACATCACTGACTCAACGACAACTGGCTTGAATAATCCTCTGTGACCAAGAAAGATCTTCGAACTTAAAACAAACTTTACTTACCTAAAGTGAACAAGAATAGATTCACTACTATTTAAGTAAAAATTACGATCGAACTAAAACCTTAACTACAGTTAAGGGTACGCAACTTCAGGTGACTTAACCAAAAAACAGTACGTAAATAATTATATACACATTCACGTTGATGAACATTTAATTTACCAAAAAACTCATTTGACTGATCGAACTAAAACCTTAACTACAGTTAAGGGTACGCAACTTCAGGTGACTTAACCAAAAAACAGTACGTAAATAATTACATACACATTCACGTTGATGAACATTTAATTTACCAAAACACTCATTTGACTGATCGAACTAAAACCATAACTACAGTTAAGGGTACGCAACTTCAATTGACTTAACCAAAAAACAGCACTTAAATAATTGCAAACACACCAACATTTGATATCTCAAAACATCATTGTAAATATTTTTTTAATTGTATATAAATATGCGTATTGTTTGAATTGATTTTTTTCTCTTCGTGTTTCATATTGTAAAATATTTTATTGTTGAGGATGAATGTTTAGAAGACACCAGCCTAACCCAAAAATCCTTCTGATTAATTCCAACATTCTAGTTAAGAAAACTTAATACATTTCACTCGTCCCCAACACCATACACATATTAAAAAGATTTACACATGTTCCAAAACAAATGCAAAGGACGAGAATAGTTAACAACGAACAAAGAAATAACCTACCAGCCTTATGGCCTATGACCGTCCGTACCTAGGTGAATCAAAATTACTTTTTTTCCCTCCACGTTAGGCTGTGCACGTGTTGTCCAATGTCCACGTATTTGGCGCCCTGAAGGTCATGAATGTACTGACCGTTCCTCAAAAAACGGACGCAAAAAAAAAGTGCAGAAGTGTTCTCCTCTCCAAAGAGGCTGAACTTCCATGAGCCTAATCCAAGAGAAAACAACCGTGGTCTTCCTACAGTACCAACATGGAAAATAATGAAAAAATTAATTAAAATATACAAATTATTCAGACTGCACCATTTGTGCTAGAGAATATTGGAAAGGTGGGGGAATGACATTCTGATTTATGCTGAAAAGTGTGTGTTCTGGCTTGTACAGAATGATGTGTCGGACTTGTCTAAATGTACTTATTTTTTTTTTTAAATATATATATAATCCTTTCTGCAGCTGCTCGGTCTCACGCTGTCCGTTGACCTGAGATGGAGCAAATACATTGAGTCAATTGCTTCATCCACCGCAAGGAAGGTTGGCTCCATCTGCCGGGCCAGGAAATCTTTCTCCCCGGAATCGATCCTTCAAATCTACAAATTCAACCATTCGCCCTTGCATGGAGTATTGCTGCCATATATGGTCTGGAGCCCCTTCTGTTTGCCTCGGGGTTCTTGATATGATACAGAAACGGGTATGCAACGTAATTGGCCCTGATCTGTCATCTCGTCTGCAGTCGCTCCCTCACAGACCCAGTGTCGCCTCGCTCTGTCTTTTTTACAAATACTTTCACGGTAATTGCTCCGATGAGCTGCTATCGCTGATTCCCAGGCTCCATGAATTCAAGCGTCCTACGAGGCTGGCATCCCGCTCCCACCCTTTCACTGTTGAAACTGTTAAATGTAGACGTCTCTTCTACTCCAATAGCTTCATATCTCGCACCTCTCGCAGCTGGAACTCACTTCCTTATTCCTGTTTCCCTGACAACTATAATCTCCAACTATTGAAATGTAACGTCAATCGACATCTCCAGTTGCCTTGATCTATCCACTATCCTTCTGCACATCCATTCCTCTTTCACTCCTATCTGCTCTCGCTCCAAATCTTCTGTAACCCCTTGCGTGCTAGTGGCTTCCAGTCTTGCTTGGAGTGAAAAGCTTTAAAAAAATTGTTTAGGGGTAAAAATCACATCATCAGAAATATTTATATCACAAACAGATCATATAGAAGATACAACACAATAAGTGTTATGGTCCAGGTTCCTTGTGCCACGGTGAGGGTCCAAGGTAGAACCAATGAAGAATAACTCGAACACAGGTATGGAATAACACAGATATATTACAAACAGAATATGTACAAAAGAAGTAGAAGTGTTAGTAATAACAATCAGGTTAGGTTAGAGAGAACTAGGTTGTCTCGAAGTATCACTATTCCAATGTCTTACAGTAATCGTCTGACGCGACTCTATCTCTGACTGACTGACTGACTCACTCACTCACTCTGACTCTGTTTCCATATTTAAAAACACTCCCACGTGTGTCGAATGTGGCACAAGGTCGGTTTAATGTGGGCTTCCCGAGCCCGTAGGCTCGGTCAAAAATATGCCCATTAGAACCCGTATACACGGGTTCAGGGACTGTCTACCTCCCCGGACGAAACTTTGCCCTGCGGCAAAGCCTCGTCCGAGTTCCTCTCCGCCGAGGCAGAGAGTCCGATAGCAAAGAACTGTCTAAACGACTGTTCCGACACTGACTCTGTGTTTGCTGCTCCCTCTTGAGGCGCAGTATTTATGAGGTACGGAACAGTCTATTAATATTATGGGTAAGTTCCCATAACAATAAGCCTAAACAAAAATGATAACATGATTTAGCATACGTTTCAAAGAAATATTTATGTTTTTCAAAGTACATACAAGCATACAGACATAGGAAGTTTTTGCTCATCTGGTGGGAGCCATATGGTCTGTCAGAGCGATGTCCCTGGACATCTGCTTCTGTTGGCCGTCGAAGATGAAGAGAGGCAACATCTTTATTTCTGTTTTATTTGGCGGGAAAAAACGCCTGTTCCGGTGCAAGATGGAAGTTTTCATATTTATTTAACTATTTTTTTATAATTTCACTTTTTCTTTCCTTATTTTTAATTATCATTCTTATCTATATGTTAAAGTAATTTCATCTTTCTCTTTTATTATTCACTATCTTAGAAGCCGCCCTTCAGGCGGACTTTAAGCTAGCTACTGCGGAGAGCTTTTGGGAATTCGACCTTTTACCTTCAGCGTCCTATGTACATAAAAGTTATAAGAATTTAGTAAGAATAAAATTATTTTATTTTTATTTAACACTTTAATTCGGCATAATCTTTCTTCGTATACGCAACCGATCTCCGTAGTTTATTTACGTCTATTTTGCGTATAATTTTTATTTTCTTTTAAAATCACAATTCTTTGTGATCCCTTCATATAAAGCCGCTCTTAGAAGACATTAGGGAACCAGAACTGTGTGATAATTCGAATACGTCACATTACGCGTGATAGTAAATGTCTCGCTTAAATTTTAATTAAAGTTTAATTAAACGATATCAATTACAATTGCGACGAAAAGCGAAATTAAAGTTAAACTTTTAATAAAGAATTGTTTTTTAAAACCTTTCACTCGGTTCGACGTCTAAATTTAACTTTAAATGAGTTATTTATGTAATAATTACTCGCGTGTAACTACAGTAGTTATCTGTTACTTCAGCTTGGTTATGATTCGCCGATATCGAAAAACGGACGGTCGGACGGACACACGTCCACTGCGCTTTATATATGTATAGATTATTTATTATTTGGGTTTCACAGTCTACAGAGTCTAGTAGTAAGCGTTAGAGGATATTTAGTGATTTATTTGTTGTTATCACTACAGGATCATTGGATACAAACATTTGAGAACTACTGCTCTAAAGTTTGTCTACGCGATCAGATGTTCTTTAGTACCTACAGGATTCATTCGCTGGAACTCATTTTTAATCAGCGATCTGAGAAAATGGTTGTAGTTTAGACATTATTATTTCTGAATGAGCTGGATGCAATTCACGGCATCTATACATGTTGAGGCTATGTTAAAAGCATCTTCTTGATTTCGATGGTGAGCTCAAGAACACCTGGCTGCGGACAGAAATCGATCCGGTCAAATGGTAGACGGATGTGCAGAAAGAACAAATTGAAGAAGAGCAGTCCACGAAAAAAAAAAAAGAAAAGAAAAAACTTAGAAAACACCAGTCGAAAAATAGTAGAGACAGTCGAATGAAAAGCCACAGTTTTCCATCACCTGAATCCTCCCTACCCTAACATGCGGTGACTGTGGACGACTCTTCAGATCTAACATAGGACGCATTTTACACAGAAGGAATTGTCTATGAACACCCCAACAATCGGTAAAGATTTCCGCCAACGATGATATTTGCTATCCATATTAAATTTTGGAACGCTTCAAGTGATGTGGTTTCCTTTTTTTGATGAAGTTCTTTGAGATTATGTAGCGCCAGTCTATGGGATCTGGGAAGAATCGTCTTCGTTACGACATACAGGATTGATTCTGTTGAAACAATTTTAATCTTTAATCCGAGAAAATGGCGGACAGTTGAGCTATCTATGGTCAACTCTTCACATCTAACATGGGACTTATTTTACACAGAAGGAATTGTCTACCCCAATAATCGGCAAAGACTTCCGCCAAAGATGACATCCGCTATCTATATTAAATGTTGGAAGGCTTCAAATGAAGTGGTTTCTGTTTTTTTGATGAAGTTCTTTGAGATTATGTAGTCTATGCGATCTGGGAAG
>OZ038495.1:87975919-88055919 GCA_964036315.1 Acanthosepion esculentum | reverse complement strand
ACAGGTTAAGATTGTAGTGATTGGGGAGCAACCTCTTGGGAGTCGCTTCCACAAGTGAGTGGTTTGCAGGAAGAAGCTGTTCGAGTGGAACTTACATTTCACCAGGGGGATATGGAGGGATGGTGGGTGGTTCTCTACAATGTGCGTAGCATGGCTGGTCTTACCCTTGAAGCTTAGGACAGGTGGAACTAAGGAGTATAGTTCATCTGAACACTCTTGGAAATGACGATAAAGCAGTGAGAGGCTTGCGACGTCTCGTCTGTAAGAAAGGGTTTGCAGGCTGGAAAATAATTGTCACCGATCCTTTTGGATTCGATCCAGACTGGAAAGTGAAGTCTGGGCAACTCCTGTCCATATACCGGCTGTTACATCAAAATCGCCCAAATCGTGTAAAAGCATGATTGTCCACCCAAGAAAAAGTATAATATCTAAAAAAACGACTAAAATAATTGAGTTTCTTTTTCCCAGGTTTTCAGATAACACGTTTAGCCATATTGATACCATGTGTAGTAAGAATGACTGAAAAACCATTTGAGTTATTCAGCTAGAAAGAGGACAAGTTAAAATGTGCAATAACTCCTTAGAAAAATGATGGAAATTAAAAGAAATAGACTCTAAATGAATTCGGCTGATAAAAGAAAAAATAATCTAAAATTACCAGCACCCCTCGTTCGTGCGCATGTGTAGTTCTACCAACATAACAATTTAGTCCAATGAAGTCCTGAAGGTCGAAATTTGACACAATTAATTTTCCCACTTTGTCATACAAATATTTTCCCATATATATACATATATATATATATATATATATATATATATATATATATATATATATATGACCAACATAAATATTATTTATTACGAAACCTAACCTGAACAAAATAAACTATGAAATCTCCATAAACATTCTTAAATGCCTATAATCTATAGCAGAAGCCATTGTTTTATACAAATGGCTTCCCATACTTAATACTTCTTGTTTTCACTCTCGCGTGGTCATGTGTGACGTCACGAGCTATGACGATTTTTCGCTTCTTTGGCTCTTAAATAAGAGTTTGTCGTTACTTTGAGCTTATTCAAACAGCAACGGCGGGCCATTATTGTGGTTTCGTATATGTGTTGTTTTGATTTATTAAAATTGTCATCTTTGATAATGGCTTATGTAAGCCGAAAGCTTAGATTGGATTCAAACATGTGTCAATATGGTGTTTTCCTTTCGTCTTTCAACGATAATGTGATTAAGCTTATCAGACAATACGAAAGGAACTTACTTAAAATAAATAGACAAAACTTGTCTATATTATTTAATGAAACATGCATTAATATATATATATATATATATATATATATATATATATATATATATATATATATATATGTATTTTAAGACATTTTTAATTTTATTACATTCTTTTTATAGATACAAATATTAAATAAATGCTGTGTTTTATAATAAAAATGTATTAATAACATTTACCGTATCTATAAAAAGAATGTATAAACATAAAAATGTCTTAAAATAATTGTCGGACTTTGTCCATTTCATAATGTGTGACGTCATCTGTTTACATTTGGATACGCTTTGAGCAAATATGAATGTACGTGAGATATTCATGGAAGATTGAAGTTTAAAAACAGTAAAATCGACATTGCTAATCGAACGATTCTCTGTGGCTCCATCGGCTAAGTCACATCAGGCTAAATGACTTTTCCGTATAGGATACAGGTTCGATTCCTGTCGGAAGACGCATATTTTCTATGAAAATTTCTCGGACATTCAGGCCGGTAAATGTTGTTAATACTGTTTATTATAAATAGAGCATTTACTTAAATATTTCTATCTATAAAAAAGAATGTATAAACATAAAAATGTCTTAAAATAATTGTCGGACTGTGTACATTTCATAATGTGTGACGTCATTTGTTTATCTTTGGATACGCTTTGAGCAGATATGAATGTACGTGAGAGATTCATGGAAGATTGTAGTTTAAGACCTTGCTAATCGAACGATTCTTCGTGACGCGATCGGTTAAGGCACGTCAGGCTAAATGACTGTTCCGTATAGGTTACAGGTTCGATTCCTGTCGGGAGACGAATGTTTTCTATGAAAATTTCTGGAACATTTAGGCCGGTAAATGTTATTAATACTGTTTATTATAAACAGAGCATTTACTTAAATATTTGTATCTATAAAAAGAATGTATAAACATAAAAAATGTCTTTAAATAATTGTCGGACTTTGTCCATTTCATAATATATATATATTAAGACATTTTTACGTTTATACATACTTACTTACTTCCCTGATAGCTATAATCTTCAAATATTCAAATGTAATGTCAATCGACATCTTCTGATGCCTTGACCCTGATCCCCATTCTTTTCAATATCTCTTTCCTCAAACACCCTTCTTTACTCTTGTTCTCACTCTCTGTAACCCATTGCGTGCTAGTATCACTCCCGCCTTACTTGGGGTGAAAGGCTTAAAAAAAGACTACTTCAACTCTATACTTCTAACGTCTCCACCTAAACTCTTAAATTGTATCTCCTAATTATATTTTTTTCTCTACAATAGAAGTAGATAGATTCGCCTCCCGCCCGGTTCGCACTCCTGTCTGCTATTTTGAACAGGAGTAGTGGTTTTATCCGTTGTTTCCTGTTTAGGATTGGGTTTCCGGTTCCTTTTTGTTATGGTCCAAGTTCCTTGTACCACGGTGATGGTCCAAGGGAGAACCAATGAAGAATAACTCGAACACAGGTATGGAATAACACAGATATATTACAAACAGAAATATGTACAAAGAAGTAGAAGTATTAGTAATGACTATCAGATTTGGTTAGAGTGAACTATGTTGTCTCGACAAGTATCAACATTCCAATGTCTTACAGTAACCGTCTGACGCGACTCTGTCTCTGACTGACTCTGAAACTGAACTGAACTGACTCTGAAGTATTTAGTGTCCTCCCCACGAGGGACAGATGTGGCACAAGGCCGGGTTTAAAGTGGGGTACTCGAGTTCGTAGGCTCGGCCAAAAATAGCCCGTAGATCCCGCATAAACGGGATCGGTCTGGTCAACCTTCCCGAACGAGACACTGCCCTTCGGCGCAGCCTCGTCCGACTTCCTCTCTGCCTCTGGGCAGAGAGTTCCCCTCTGCCTCAGAGGCAGAGAGTTCGACCGTCTAGCCGAGTCGTCCAAAAAGGACTGACTCTGAAGTATTTAGTGTCCTCCCCACGAGGGACAGATGTGGCACAAGGCCGGGTTTAAAGTGGGGTACCCGAGCCCGTAGGCTCGGCCAAAAAATAGCCCGTAGATCCCGTATAAACGGGATCTGGCTGGTCAACCTCCCCGAACGAGGCTCTGCCCTTCGGCGGAACCTCGTCCGGGTTCCTCTCTGCCCAAAGGCAGAGAGTTCCCCTCTGCCTCAGAGGCAGAGAGTTCGACCGTCTAGCCGAGTCGTCCAAAAAGGACTGACTCTGAACTGACTTCCTCTTGAGGCGCAGTATTTATGATGTATGGAATAGGCCATTATTCTTATGGGTAAGTTACCATAACACTTTTACAACCGTTTCATTCTGTTTCTCTTCCAGTAGCCCCCTTGCGTCTTAGTGACATTATCACCTTGCTTGGGTTGAAATGAACGAATTCACAAATATCCACAATGAGAAATGGAACGGTGCTGTGGCTTCCCTCTACCTTTTCTACGAGTGTTTTCGCAGCAACTGCTCCGACGAGCTAAATTCATGGGTGCCAAACTGCATGAATTTAAGGGTGCTACTGGGCTGGCATCTCAGTCCTACCCTTTTACTGTCGCAACGGTTAAATGTAGACATCACTTCTACTCCAACAGCTTCTACTCTCGCACTTCCCGACAGAGAAACTCCCTTCCTCTTAATTGCTTCCCTGACAGCTATAATCTTCAAATATTTAAATCTAATGTCAATCGACATCTTCTGATGCCTTGATCTTGAACCCTGTCCTCTATATCTCTTTCCTCGTAAAACCCTCTTTACTCTTCCTCTCACTATCTGTAACCCCCTTGCGTTCTAGGGGCACTCCCGCCTTGCTTGGGGTGATATGATTAAAAATATAACTCTTATATGGTAGGGAATGCTGAATAATCTCCCCACAGAACATTGGAGGCAACAGAAATTTGGCTCTACAGAAGGATACTGAAAATTCCAAGGACGGAGCGAGAAAGCAACCAGAAAGTTTTAAAGAAAAAAGGACAACATATTCAGAATCAGGAAGAGGCAGTTGGAATTTCATGAACACATAATCTGAAAGGAGGGTTTGGTAAATTTGACCCTCATAAGGCACATTGGTGGGATAGAGATATAGGGGTTGGAAGCGAACCACCTACCTGTATGCAAAAATGGAGGGCAGGATGTTTAACAAAAAAAAAACTGCAAACGGACACAAGTGATAAGAATTTTTGAAGAGCCATTATCGCCGACGTCCGGAAAGGATTTGTAATATTCATTCACAAGATGAAAGAGCCTCTTTACTTGGCACGATGTATAATCCCTTTTTTTCGCCTTTGCAAAGTCCAGCTTAGTAACCATCGATAGTGAACCCCTTCGCTAGTCATATCCAGTACCATCAGTCGTCCATTTCAGTGTAGTCCTGTGTATGACGATAAAGTACATCCAGCAACAAGGTCTTTGATCGAGAGATCGGAGGTTTTTGAGCAACGTGGAAATAAATTGCTGTTATTACCAGGTCCATCCTGACCCGTGGTGCTAGCAACTGTTAGAGTCCCAGATATATAGTAGTGACCCCACCAAGCAAAAACAAAACTCTGTAAAAATATATGTTAATAGTAAAAATACCAACAATATATTTTTATATAAATAAATGATTAACAATACCTATTTATTGTAAAATGACCAAAAACCTCATTTTATTTGTAATTGAAGGCATGCAATTGCGCTCAAAATATATTTCGTTGAAGCCATAAAACGGTGTTCAAAATATTTAGATATCGGCATTAAATAACCCATAATGTTGATCTGCTTCAAACAAAATGAACCAAAATATATTAAGATATACCAAGCATATATTTTATAGTAGAAATACCGGCACTACATTTTATAGCAAAATGACCAACAATACATTTTATCTGTAGTTGAAGCCATATTTTAGCTCTCAAAATATATTTAGTTGAAGCCATAAAATTGTGTTCAAAATATTTAGATTTTGGCATTAAATAACCCATAGAGGTGTTGATATGTCGCTAAACCAAATATACCAAGCATATATTTTATAGTAGAAATACCGGCAATACATTTTATAGAAAAATAACTAAGAATATATTTTGTCTATAGTTGAAGGCATACAATTGCGCTCAAAATATATTTCATTGAAGCTATAAAATTGTGTTTAAAATATATAGATTTCGGCATTAAATAACCCATAGAGATGTTGATATGCCGCAAACAAAATCAACCAACCAACAACCATTTCAGTACCACAGTTATCTTTGACTTTTTCTCAATTTTTTCTTCGCCATCTCTTAGCTACAACGATCTTCCTTGCTACCATCGATCTGAACTTCAAATAGGCACCTTTACCAAGGCATTAGCCGTGAAATCAATAAGCGATTAAACTAATTACGCCAATTATTGATTAGCACCGTCTTAATCACTTTTTTTCTCTCTCTTACCCACAGATGATTGTTAGGCGCAAGTTATTTAAGCCTATCAAAAATGTGTTATAGAAATGCCGAAGGCGAATACGAACAGAGAATGATGAAATATCAGTACTTGTGGAACTCATATATTCAAAGCTCTGCAAACTATTTTTCTCTGGGCCGCATTTTTCGGAATGAAAAATTGCTCTCGCCTCACCAAAGTTTATGTGATAAAAAGTACATTTAGAAATTAAAAAAAAACAACAAAAAACAGACGGGAGGATTAAAGGGAGATAACTGCGGATTCGAAGTAAGAACATTATTATTGATAACTCTCTCCTCCAATTTACTGACCCTGGTTACTATATTCTTAATACTTGATATAATGCAAAAATATCACAATGATAAAATCGGTCATTAATTATATATATTATGTCATTAAATTTCTCGAGGAACATAGAGCCTCCAGTGAGTAGGTTGTTAGCATACTGCACAACCCCCAAAATGGAGGGCCAGGTTTTGAATTCAGAGTAGTCCGTCTCCTAGACCAGTTACCGTCCAAGGCTATAAAACCCTGTCTGTCCTGCTATTTGCCCATAGCCGGGAGAAGAAGAAGAGGATTCCTACCTTTCCTAATGGTATTAACACGTAAGTGAATATAATGGATTCGAGTAGAATTCGAACTCAGCTCTCCGATTCCATAACCCAAGGAATGAATATATATATATATATAATAAAATTTTGTACCTTAAAAATATCTTCAAATATATATATATATATATATATATATATATATATATATATATAAGGCCGAAACCGCGTAAATATAACAGATGTCCGAACAATGTCAGTCAGTTATGTACCATGCTTAGATGATCATATATCTTTCGATACATGACTGACGAGGCAGACTTTTAGAATTCGAACTCAGCTCTCCGATTCCATAACCCAAGGAATATATACGAGGGTCATTCAATAAATGAGGTGAATTTTTCGGTATAAGGACTTCTAATACAGATAGAAGCTTATTATTTTTTATTTTATTTTTTGTTTTACTTCTTTTCCACATGGATTTAATTTCTTTTGCAGGTTAAAAAAAAACTTTGAGAGTTTTGGCGATTAACAAAGATGGCCGACCAAGAAGCATGCTCCAGGATTGAACAGCGGTCAGTTATCAAGTTTTTGGTTGCTGAAGTGTGCAAACCAGTTGAAATTCATAGGAGAATGTCAACTGTGTATGGTGCCACATGTTTCAGCCAAAAAAATGTCTACAAGTGGGCTAAATTGTTTAAAGAAGGACGGAGCAGTGTTGAGGATGAAGACAGGCCTGGGAGGCCTACAGAAGTGAGGTCTCCTGAGGTGATCGAATCAGTCACTGAGACATCAGTCCAAAGGTTTTTACGCTGAGGGAATACGGAAGCTTGTGCACAGATGGGGAAAGTGTGTGACATTGCTGGGAGACTACGTTGAAAAATTTTTAAAAAGTAAGATTCTATCTGTATTAGAAGTCCTTATACCAAACAATCGAATCAGTCAATGACCCCATTCAGTCTGACAGAAGGGTGTCAGTGGATGACATTGCAAGGACTTTGAGCTTATCTGTTGGGACAAACGCAGGGACCATCATTTAGAAGGAGTCATCTTGCATCATGACAATGCAAGGCCTCACACAGCAGCCCAAAAAGTGCAGACCATCAACGAGCTGGGAACTGCTCCCTCATCCCCCGTACAGCCCAGACCTTGCCCCTTCAGACTTTCACCTGTTTTGTCCCTTGAAAGTGTTCACGAGAGGCACGAAGTTTAAAAGTGACGATGAAGTCAAACGTGTTATGAGCGACTGGCTGAGACATCAGTCCAAAGATTTTTACGCTGAGGGAATACGGAAGCTTGTGCACAGATGGGGAAGTGCGTGACAGTGCTGGGAGACTACGTTGAAAAAAAAAGAAAGTAAGCTTCTATCTGTAATATAAGTCCTTATACAGAAAAATTCACCTTATTTATTGAATGACCCTCGTATATATATATATATATATATATATATGAGGCCGATATGACAGAAGTCCGAACAATGTCAGTCAGTTATACACCATGCTTAGGTGATCATGTAACTTTCGATACATGACTGACGAGGCAGATTTTTAGGTTGCCAATTCTTTCTGCGGTAGACCAGTTGACATCCAAGGCTATAAAACCCGGTCCATCTTGCTATTTACCCATAGCTAACACTCTCTGCCATCATCTACCTTTACAAGTGAGACATCAGACCAAAAATGGTGTGTTGCTGGGTTGGAGATGTTCATGTAGCGTTGAAGTTCAGACCTGGATTCATACGTGTCCCAAGGGTACTAACACATAATTGAATCTAATGGATTCGAGTAGAATTCGAACCCGGCTTTCCGATTCCTCTGTCCGAGCCACTATCCATTACTCCACAGTGTCTCTTCGATCATTAAATATTTGTAACTTTATATACTGGAACTCATGCATACATTTAAAGTAATCAAATAAGTAATTAAAGTAAGTAAATCAGTAATTAAAGTAAGTTTTGAAATCATATTTATTTCTGGCATATGTTTTTTTAAAAAACTGTTTTCTAAATTTTTGAATGACTTTTAATCATTCCGCCTCACCGGCTATCCTCTTCCGCTGATCCTACGACACGCGCTGCACCGTTCGGAACTACTGTATATGCCAGTATCGTTAATAAAGATAGTGGAACAATGGTCGCTATTTTGTATCGCTTAAAAAAATACCTAGCTCTCTCTGCCATCCTCTAACTTTACAAGTGAGACATCAGACCAAAAATGGTGCATTGCTGTCACACCTGGGTTGGAGATGCTCGTGTAACGTTGAAGTTCAGACCTGACACAAGGTTCGTTCTCAGGGTACAGGTTTCTCCCACTCTAACGCTTGTGGCTTAATGGAAGGGAAATAATTCATTGACTGGATCCTTACCCACGAAACAAACCTATGATATTAGATTGTAGCAAGCAGTCGGAAAAATTCTCTTCTGTTGTAACGTTTTCGGAAAATGTATAGAAAGTGCTTTAATCGCGAGATAATCCACACTAACTTTGCGTCCAGGTTCTTACAACGTTTCATTATTCTTAACAGGTCTTCTCTTGTACAAATTGGGGCATTTAATAACAAAGGTGATGGAAACTAAAAGAAAAAACGAAAAAGAATCTAAATGAAATCAGTTAGATTATATAACTAAATCTCGCATATATATATATATATATATATATATATATATATATATATATATATATATATATATATATTATCAAGGCAAATGTAAGGATTTTATTATGTGAGAAGTATTTATATACAAGAACAAAAATTTGCATTATTTACATTATTCGGTCTGTTATCATCATCTTCATTGCCATATTCACGACGTTTCGGCCGTTGTACACACCGGCCTTCTTCAGATGAGTCAAATTTCAAACTGAACTCTTTATTATTATTATAATTGAGACATCCGGAAGAGCTACCTCGGTGGACGAAAAATGTAAATAATGCAAGTAATCATAATACCTCATCTCAGAGATATAGAGGCCGAAACGTTGTGAATATGGCAATGAAGATGAGGATAATAGTCTGAATAATGTAAATAATGCAACTAATCATAATACCTCATCTCAGAGATATAGAGGCCGAAACGTTGTGAATATGGCAATGAAGATGAGGATAACAGTCTGAATAATGTAAATAATGTAAGTAATCATAATACCTCATTTGAGAGATATAGATAGAGATTGGAGAGCAAAAATGTTATCCGGTTTTCAAACTTTTTTTTATCTAAGGGTGCTCATGAATATTCACCAGGTTAGCGGAAAAGTCAGGCATGTTCATGGACGTAAGATGATAGAATTCAATGCCTCATAAACGAAAGTCAGTAGAAGGTTTATCGATCTATCTATCTATATATTATGAAATATCTCATATCTAATATCTCATTTTTTAGTTTATGTTGATATATATATATATATATATATATATATATATATATATATATATATACATGGTGTCCATAAAGTCCGTGTGCAATTAAAAATTGTATAACTTTATTTGTATCTGCGATTGAAATAATCTGTAAAAAATGTTATAAAGTTTAATGTACCAAGCTTTAAGTATAGCTAAAATAACTAATGTGATTTCAGGCATTACTGTAAATCAGTTGGCAAATGTTTTCCGTGAACTGCAAAATCGTATTACCTTTTGTATTGCTAATGATGGAGGACATGTGGAAACTTAAATAAAATTTCAATAAAACCTTAAAAAATATAGATTTACTTCTTTCTAATTCTTTTTACAAATTATTTCTATCGCAAATACAAATAAAGTTATAAATTTTTTAAAGTGCACATGAACTGTATGGACAGCCTATATATATATATATATATATATATATATATATATATATATATATATATTATAAATTAATTGATTTAAAATATGTTTTTTTCGCTACACAGTGATAACCATGTTTCAAAAATGTTGTTATTAAATTAAGGACGTTAGATCCATTTCCCCGTCAAGCGAATTTTTCGCTTGACTAGGAAATGGAACTAACGTCTTTAATTTAATAACAAAATTAAATTCGAAGCTTTTAGCTTCCATTTTATAAACATGGTTATCATGTGTAGCGAAAAAACATATTTTAAATCAATTAATTTATAATATTAATGCTCTGTAAATTTACACTGAACACTATTGTGTAAAAATAAAAATATCTATAAGAACACCGGATTTTATATCTTACTGTTCTTTCTGTTCATTCATATATATATATATATATATATATATATATATATATATATATATATATATATATATATATATATATATATATACACACACACATTATTTACATTATTTGGACTATTTGTCGCCATATTTATTACAACGTTTCGGCCGTTGTACGCTCCGGCCTTCTTCAGGTGGTTGGAATGTCGAACTGAACCCTTTATTTCGCAAACTGGGGTAGACTGTTCTAGTTCCACGTGCCATGTCTAATGGATGTTAGTTATCAGTTAATTCCCCTCTCCAAGTTCTCCACCGCCTTAAACAGGTATTGAACTCACACTCTTTGGGTCCTGCCACTCGATCTAACCAACACTTTTATCTACTGTGCCATGTGTGCTTTAGACATGGCACATGGAACTAGAACAGTCTACAACAGTGAGTGAAATAAAGGGTTCAGTTCCCAGCGTGGGGCACCTTCGGAAAATGCTTGAAAAACTTACCACGAGTTGAACCAAGCCTTGTGAGTGAAACTGGGTAGACGGATCCCTTGGGGGCCGTCGATGGCTCTGCTAGCACGAAGTCACAAGTCATCGTGGCCGATGGCTTGAGCGTGCTGACCTTGTTCAAATTGTTGATCACGCCCTTTCCCAGAAACTGTAACTAAGGTCTGCTCAGCATAGTTGCAGTATAAACCACAGGTTTGTGTTTATTCAACACCTGTGCCTGAGCAAACAACTGCAATAGGGATTGGTTAGACGCCCTAGTAGACGGGTATCCTCGAATACGAATGGCCAGCTATACATATATATATATATATATATATATATATATATATATATATATATATAGAGAGAGAGAGAGAGAGAGAGAGAGAGAGAGAGGAGAGGGAGACAGATAGAGACAGAGGTAGACAGATAATAATATCAAATCATTCGTATGTGGAAAGGATAATCCAAGTAGTTTTTCTTTAATGTATCCATAAAAAGAGAAATATGATATACATTAAGGAAAAGCTTATACGGTTATAAATCATGATTTATTTCAACATATATATATTCTGTAGTACCTTATATATATATATATATATATATATATATATATATATATATATATATATATTTTAAACATCGAGAGAACGGTGAATAAATTTTAAAAAGAGGGACCAGTAGAGAGGAAAACTGGACCAGGAGGTCACAACGGCAAGAGGGATCATCATTTCAACTTAGAGCTAAATATATTTTTAATGTCCAAAGTAGAGCCCAATAGTGTTATAAAACCCTCGGAGAATTCCAGTAAGATACCTTTAATCATTTCCAAGATACAACGGTTCAAAATTAATCCAACAATTGGACAATTTTGCTTTCACACGATCTGAACAATTTTGCTGTTACACCCGCTATTCTACATTCAACATCATCACTTAATAAGACACCAGAAGTGTTGAAACAAAATGGCTATTTTTGTAGTGATTTTATAACATATTTATATTATAATATTTACATAAATGATTATATATATATATATATATATATATATATATATATATATATATATATATATATCTGTGTGTGTCTCTGTGTAAATTCAGGTATACATAAAACGATATATGTAAAAAAGCAATATGATTTGATTTGGTTTGGTTTGGTTTATTTTGTTTTACGGCAATGATGATCCCTCTTGCCGTTGTGACCTCCTGGTCCAGTTTTCCTCTCTACTGGTCCCTCTTTTTAAAATTTATTCACCGTTCTCTCGATGTTTAATATATATATATATATATATATATATATATATATATATATATATATATATATATATATATATATATATATATATATATATATATAAGGTACTACAGAATATATATATGTTGAAATAAAACCTCAATAGGTCATTTAATGCCGACAAAAATTTTTATTGCTGGTAATATTTTGTTTTGTCAAAAATCTGTTTCTCGTAATATATTTCCTTCAAAATTGTATTGCTGGTAATCATCTTTTTCAGAAAAGTATTGCTGGTAATAGTTAACTATTTGACCATAGCTGGGAACCGAACAGGTGCTACCGCCCCGGGTCAGGCTCAGCAATTAAGAGGTGGTTCCACGCTCCTCAAAATCTCCTGATCAGAGGCCTTACGTAGTTTATCGTCTTACCCAGAACGAAAAAGACAATATGAATAGAGACAAAAGGAAATCTTTTCTTTACCGAAGCGTTTCGTTCCCTGTAGACCTTATCAAGGCCAATGTAAGGATTTTATTTTGTAACGAAAAGAAAAGTTGGCGATCCCGAGAGAGAGTGTCTTTTTCGCATCAATTAAAATTATCGCCAATCAGAATTAATTATTTCCTTCATCGCAGATAATAACCATGGCAACGGGATAAAGGTGCTAATTTGGAAATCTTATTACAGTTTTTGGATTTTGGGAATTGCATTCGTGACAAGATTTTTTCTTCGATTAATAATGGCGCAAAAGAATTTTGATGCATAAAGCCAAAGCAACAACCAAAACAACTTGTTCCTGACAATGAACTAAACACATGCAGAGTCTCCTATGGCACCAAGGACCATATCTGGAGTTAATACTAAAAAGTAAATCAGGCATTACTGACAAAGTTAATCTGGCCGTTGGTCTCGAAAACGGCCCCCAGTCTGTGTTTAATTGTGGCAGGAAACCATTTGTGAATTTTAATGCCCCAAAACGAAACTGCTGTCATTTACCCACCACTGAGATGAGGTATTATGATTACTTGCATTATTTACATTATACGGACTGTTATCCTTATCTGCCATATTCACAACGTTTCGGCCGTTGTGCGCGGCCGCTTTCTTCAGGTGATTAGAATTTTCAAACAAGCACTTTATTATTATTATTATTATAACTGAGACATCCGGAAAAGGCATGAACTAGAACAATCTACCCCGGAGGACGAAATAAAGGGTTCGGTTCGAAATTCCAATCACCTGACGAAGGCCGGTGCGTACAACGGCCGAAACGTTGTGAATATGGCAATGAAGATGAGGATAACAGACCGAATAACGTAAATAATGCATATTTTTGGTCTTGTATACAAATACTTGTCACATAATAAAATCCTTACATTTGCCTTGATAAGCTCCATCAGGGGATGAAACGTGTCGGCTAAAATAATTTTTCCTTCTGAATTCTATTCATATTGTCCTTTTACAGATGTTCTCTACTTGAAGCTTTTGCACATCCATTTATACAAAAAGTACATAGATATCTATTTATAACTCAGAATCGTACACAGATAAGTGTAACCTGAAAATTCCGTTCTCCAGAATATTAAGAATGTCTGTAATTTTTTATTTTCATTCTTCTTAGAAGTTTTAGTGGAAAATTAAAATAAACTATATTAAAAAAAATATGTGAATAGTATTTAGATTTTCGTCGTTTTAGGCCTTTGATATCTCCCTTGGTAACCCTGACCCTTTTTCTTATTAGTTCTGTTTGAAAAATCAAAGATCTAAGCTTGGTAGATCACTTCCTTTGTCGTTTTGCAATGGCTAACCCGAATCCGAAGTCGGTCAAAATCCAAGATCTAAGCTTAGTAAATAACTTCCTCCATTGTTCATCAACGGCCAACCTGAACTCGAAGTCGGTCAATAGCCGGCATTACTAGCAGGTGTTTCTCTTCGCATAGATTAACTATGTCTCTTCGTAGAATTTCAGGTCGATGTTTACTTTCGGCATCGACCAGCACTTGTGGAACGCAGAAGGAATAATCGATAGAAAGGAAGTCAAATGATTTGATAGCGGGGGATTACTTTTATTAATCATAAAACTGCCTAAGAATTTCATTCTTTTTCTGTGCCATGTCATTTAAGGACGTGGGCGATCACGGCTCAACACCACCCTCGCAGCTCTCATCAAGTTACTGCTCTCTGTCATCTCCCCCAGACCACGTTATGTCATTCACTTGCTTAAGTCTGCCACGTATGTCACGCGTTGATTTCCTTTGTCTCTCTTTCCCTCTATTCGACCCTTGAGCATCAGATTCTCCAGGCCCTCCTTCCTCATTATGTTTTCCAGAAATTTCATCTGCCTCTACCTGATGCTAAATATAAGCCTCCTCCTTGTTTGCATCCTCTCCAAGACCATATCGTTGCTCACACGCTCGGTCCAGGATATCCTTAGTATCCTTCTGTAGAACCACATCTCTGTCGCCCCGAGAATGCTTTATCTAATAATAAAATTCACGATAATATTACTAGTACTAATCTTTTTTTCTTTCTTTCTTTCTTTCTTTCTTTCTTTCTTTCTTTCTTTCTTTCTTTCTTTCTTTCTATGTGCCATGTCCTTTCAGCACGTAGACAATCATGGCTCTCTACTTCCCTCTATCACTTGCAGCTCTCAACAAATTCATTCCCTCTTCTTCCTCCCCCAGACCACGTTCTGTCATCCACTTGCTGAAGCCCTCCAGGTACGTCATGCATTGTTTTCCCTTATCTCTCTTTCCCTCTATTCGACCCGTGTGTATCAGATTCTCCAATCGTCCTGGGTATGACGATAAACTACATACGTGTCCTGGGTAAGACAATGAACTACATCCGACAGCAAGGTCTCTGATCAGGAAGTTTCTTTTGCGCCATTACTAATCGAAGAAAAAAGGTTGTCACGAATGCAGTTCCCAAAAATCAAAAAACTGTAACAAGATTTCCAAATTAGCACCTTTATCCCGTTGCCATGGTTATTATCTGCGATGAAGGAAATAATTAATTGTGAGTGGCAGTAATTTTAATTGATGCGAAAAAGACACTCTCTCTCGGGATCGCCAACTTTTCTTTTCGTTACAAAATAAAACCCTTACATTGGCCTTGATAAGGTCTACAGGGAACGAAACGCTTCGGTAAAGAAAAGTTTTCCTTTTGTCTCTATTCATATTGTCTTTTTCGTTCTGGGTAAGACGATAAACTACATCCACGTCCTGGGTAAGACGATAAACTACATCCACGTCCTGGGTAAGACGATAAACTACATCCACGTCCTGGGTAAGACGATAAACTACGTAAGGCCTCTGATCAGGAGATTTTGAGGAGCGTGGAACCACCTCTTAATTGTTGGTGTTCCCAGGTCCACCCTGACCCGGGATGGGAGCACCTGTTGTGGTCCCAGCTATTGGCAAATAGTTAACCCCGAAACTGAGGTAAAAAGCATTATGAAAGGGTAAAAATAGGTTTTAATACCAGAAATACTTTGTAAAACAAAAATTATTACCAGAAATAAATTTTTGAAGAAAAAAATATATATTACCAGCAATACGTTTTTGAAAATAATATTACCAGCTATACATATTCACACCCTTATTGAAATAAGATCTCTAAAAGACACTTGAAATCTAAACAGTAGCCAAGTAATGAATTTGACGATGATGCTGAGAAGCAAAGTGCGAAATAACGTGTCGATTTGAACAGAATAAAAGATTAAGTGGCAAGTAGGGACATCCGTACTTGTATCGCCTTATCTTAAACGATCCATTCTGTGCACTCACTTGGGGGTCACTTCGAGCGGTTATTTACAATATATAAGCGAGATTAACCACACTTTAAAGAAACTGAAACTTTGAGATTGATGGCGCTCTCTCTCTCTCTCTCTCTCTCTCTCTCTCTCTCACACACACACACACACACACATGCACACACACACACACTCTTATAGCCAGCCATGCAAGGTTTACGACCACATGACTTTGAAACACCTGTTCCCATTGTCAACTTATTTTGAGTACATTATGTAACTAGTGAGCCGACCCAAATGACTCGACTCACTTTATAGTTCCCCAATTGAAGGTTAACCAATCAGGAGACGTGAAATATTCACTCCGTCGTGTATAAAGGCGGCCATTTTGATTACGCTCTCCGAATATCCAGTGTCAACCTGTCAGGCCAAAGAACAGAAGGAAGAACTACGCTCTGCTACTTTATCGGGATATCCACTGCTAACCTGAACTACGCTTCCCTACTGTCTTCGAAATATTCACTGCCAACCTCTGGATTCTATACTTAAACACTACCGTCATCAGGGACAACACCCATACGATCACCTAAGTTAAGCAATCTCGAGCCTGTCCAGTACCTAGTTGGGTGACCACTTGTGAAAAACAGATACTGTAAGCTCGGATGTGCGGGTGGTGTAATGGAAAAATACCAAGGAATTGTTAATCTGAGAGCCGAGTTCTAATGCCCGTAGGATTCATTATATTCACTTACGCGCAAATATTCTTGAAAAAAATATGAATCTACATCGTTTCTCTCCAGCTATGGGTTAAATATTAAGACTTGAATCACTAAAACCTTATTATCTCCAAATAAAATAATTAAATAAAATCGAATAAAAATTGCTTCCAAAATATTTAGATTTTAGCGTTAAATAACCCCCGAGAAGTTGATATGCCGGTGAACAAAAATAAATAATTAAATAAATGAATAAAAGAACAATCCCCACGCATATTAGTGTCGTGTAGGGTTTATTATTTAGAGTGAATAATGTGTAAAGAATGACTGAAATGACCCATAGAGATGTTGATATGCCGTTAAACAAAACCATCCAAACAAATCAATCAAAATATTTAGATTTCGGCATTAAATAACCCATAGATGTGTTAATATGCCGATAAAAAAAATCAGCTAACCAAAGCACTCAAAACGTTTAGATTTCGGCATTAAATAACCCATAGAGGTGTTGATAGGCCACTAAATAAAATCAAACAAGCAAATCAATGAAAATATTTAGATTTCGGCATTAAATAAGCCATAGAGGTTGATATGCCACTAAACAAAATCAACCAACCAAACCAATCAACATATTTAGATTTCGGTATTAAATAACCCATAGAGATGTTGATATGCCACTAAACAAAATCAACCAACCAAACCAATCAAAATATTTAAATTTCGGTATTAAATAACCCATAGAGATGTTGATATGCCGGTAAACAAAATCAACCAACCAAACCAATCAAAATATTTAAATTCCGGTATTAAATAACCCATACAGATGTTGATATGCCACTAAACAAAATCAACCTACCAAACCAATCAAAATATTTAGATTTCGGTATTAAATAACCCATAGAGGTGTTGATATGCCGCAAAAAAAATATCAACCAACCAAACCAATCAAAATATTTAGATTTCGGCATTAAATAACCCACAGAGATGTTGATATGCCGCTAAACAAAATCAGCCAACATCCCCACATGCAAACATACTGATGCCAAGTAGGTTTTATTATTCATAGTGAAAACTGTGTTAAGAATAACTGAAATCGGGAAGACTTTTTATTTGCCGCTAAGTTAATATAGATCAATGTTGATATGTATCTAGTAAATTAATATGGACACAAGGAATTATTTCTCCAAGCATTTATCTAACTTCGTTCAGTAGAAATAAAAAGTCAGTTCGTTATGATCCATGTGATCCACAAAGGGGTTTCTTAAATCCGATATTCCTTAAATTGACATTTATTTGTCTTCCATAATATCTCTGTTAAATATGAAATGTGTAAATTTTTGATGTAAATGAATGTACGGCCCAAGGAAAAAATACTTTCCCTTTCTGTGCGTATGAAAGGATCTCACTCACATAAATGTTCAGTTATGAGTTCGTCCTTATTGGGACTCGAAAATGGTGGCCTTGTGGCAAGACTAAGCTTAATAAATGACGATTCATATTTATTTTTCATTGGTAGTTGTTTCTTTTTCAGAGCTGAATTTAAACGAGTTCAAATTGACTGTTTTTCTCAGGCATCCAAGAGAAACACTGATTAAAATTGGATTCATTATTACTGAATTCTTATTTTAGAAACTCATTGTGTCGATTATTTTCCCGCCTTTTCCTCTTTTCTTTGCACCAATTACATCTTCGGTAGCAGCCATCTTTCTTTTCCTTTCTGTTTTTGCCTGTCATTTGCTTTCTTTTTCGATTATTTTCCTGCTTTTCCCTTCGTTCTATTCCTTAATTCATTTTTCGTTATCAGCCATATCACTTTCCATTTCACTATCTTTTTGCTATTCCTCACCTTAGTTTTTTTTAGGGATTCTTCTTTGTTAGCAGCTTTCTTTCTTTCTTTCTTTCTTTCTTTCTTTCTTTCTTTCTTTCTTTCTTACACGATCATTTTCCCACCTTTTCATTCTTTCTTTCTTTCTTTCACGATAATTTTTCAGCCTTTTCTTCTTTCTTTCTTTCTTTCTTTCTTTCTTTCTTTCTTTCTTTCTTTCTTTCTTTCTTTCTGCTAATTTTTTCCTTGTTAATAGACATCTCCATTCATAATCATTTTCCCACCTTTTCCTCCTTTCTTCCCGCCAATTTCTTTCTTTCTTTCTTTCTTTCTTTCTTTCTTTCTTTCTTTCTTTCTTTCTTTCTTTCCGTTATTTTTTGTTTGTTAATACCCATCTTCTTTCTCTTTCTTCCAGCCAATTACTTCTTTGTAAGTAGCAATCAGTTTTTCTTTCTTTCTTTCTTTCTTTCTTTCTATCTTTCTTTCTTTCTTTCACGGTCATTTTTCTGCCTTTTCTTTCTTTCTTTCCTTCTTTCTTTCACGATCATTTTTCTGCCTTTTCTTTCTTTCATTCTTTCTTTCTTTCTTTCTTTCTTTCTTTCTTTCACGGTCATTTTTCTGCCTTTTCTTTCTTTCATTCTTTCTTTCTTTCTTTCTTTCTGCTAATTTTTTCCTTGTTAATAGACACCTCCATTCATAATCATTTTCCCACCTTTTCCTCCTTTCTTCCCGCCAATTTCTTTCTTTCTTTCTTTCTTTCTTTCTTTCTTTCCGTTATTTTTTGTTTGTTAATACCCATCTTCTTTCTCTTTCTTCCAGCCAATTACTTCTTTGCAAGTAGCAATCAGTTTTTCTTTCTTTCTTTCTTTCTTTCTTTCTTTCTTTCTTTCTTTCTTTCTTTCACGGTCATTTTTCTGCCTTTTCTTTCTTTCTTTCATTCTTTCTTTCACGATCATTTTTCTGCCTTTTCTTTCTTTCATTCTTTCTTTCTTTCTTTCTTTCTTTCTTTCTTTCTTTCTTTCTTTCTTTCTTTCTTTCTTTCTTTCTTTCTGCTAATTTTTTCCTTGTTAATAGACATCTCCATTCATAATCATTTTCCCACCTTTTCCTCCTTTCTTCCCGCCAATTTCTTTCTTTCTTTCTTTCTTTCTTTCTTTCTTTCTTTCTTTCTTTCTTTCTTTCTTTCTTTCTTTTAATGACAAAATTCAAAACGTCTATGCGGCCCCACCGTCGAGAGTTTGATCTATAAATAGATCGCAAACGCAGATGTTCGCTGTGAGGTAATCGGGCACGTAAAATTTGTTTAAAGGCATTATTTGTGACTCGAAAACACTTTTGGTAAAAAAATTTAAAAAAAAGAGCTAAAAAAAGAAAACATTGTGGGTGTTTTTTTAAAAGCCTTTTCTCATTAAAAGGGAAATTACACACACACACACTTACACACACACATACATACATACATATATATATATATATATATATATATATATATATATATATATATATATATATATATATATATATATATATATATATGGAGCAGATATGGAGCAGTTTTAAAAAAGAATCCAATTTACGAAATAATAACGCATATTAAACGTGATTAGCGTGACTTATCGTTGCTGCAGTCATGCCCTCTATTGATTACGTCGCTGCTACTAACTAAAGCATCATGGGTAAAATCTGCTATTTTTCCAAGACTTGTAAGCTATTTCAAACCAGACTTATTTGTTAAAGAGATGAGTAGCTTCAACTCTTTGTTTCGATCCGTATGTTACAGGCAATGCGATCTTTCCTAGCATTAGTTATTAGTCTAATAATTTTTTTTTTATTATTCAGTCAATTAATCAGACGATTTCGTTTCAATCAATTCAATCTGCAACCTTTCTAACACTGATTGAACTTCGAGATTAAAGCCTGTTCGTTGTTCCATGAATCATTTCGAAGAATATCTCATTTTTTTTTTTTGGTAGGGGGTTGCGTATATTAATTATTTTGTCAGGAGAAAAGGTGAACCATTGACTTAAATATCCTAATAATTGGAAGAATTTTTATTTATGTATGGATCACTCGGTATTTTAATTGTAAACAATTTTTTCATGAAATATAATTTTGCAAAAACAAAACAAAACAAAAAAAAACAAAAACCTTTGAAGACATTTTCATAAGAAAAAAAAAAAGGACCCTTAAGAAATGAAAGGTTTTTCATTAATTAATGGTTGAAAGGGGTCCATCGGCAGTTTTTACCCTTCAAATCTTTTGTCCTCAGGTTGAATCCAATGAAAAGTTTTGAAATTATATTGTTTAATTGAGAGATAGAAATAAAAATGTGTGTTGATAGAGTAGGTTTATGTTTTGCAATTTCTTTTTTTAGAAAATCAAGATTTCACTCGATGCAGATGCTAGGGTTTGATGCGATAAATACGGACACCAGAAATTAAATTGATAACTTTTACCAATGTTTGAGAATTTAGGTTTGAAGATTGTCTGAAAATGTAAAGAACTCTTAAATTAGCGCAGTTTTTTTTTACTTAGAAACTGACGTTAAAAATTTCAAGAATAAATCCAAATAAAGTTGATGTTTTTTGTATTGAATGGAAAATATATTCAAACCAGAATTCTAATTATGAATCACCACAAGCAAAAGATGCAATTTTTTTTTTACTGTATTCAATAAGTAAAAACTGTGTAAAAAGATGGTAAAAGATTACAAAGAAGGCTACTCAACGAATAAGATTTGTTAGATGATAAATAATAGAAACAAAAAATAGATAAAAGTGTATATAACACCATAATACTGCTGGACACACATTATAAGACAAAATGTTTTAAATTTTCATTGTTTATTGCACATCAGACTAAATCTAATGCACTGTATAACATATTATATCATAATATAGCTAATTTGAAGAATGCAACGGGAACCACCCCGCTATCTTCCCCAATAAATTATGGTAGTCCCAAGATTGTCAACATCCTGAAAGAATATAGAATAAATAATTGCAGTTTCGACGGGGGCTCTGTAGCCCTTGCTAGCAGCCAGTTTAGGTGAAATAACTACTCAGAAACCAAAAACAGCGGAGATGGCAACATGAAATATTCCATTGTCTTTCCCAAGGAGTCGTGGTAATCTATCAAGAATAAAGAAATGGAAAGTGTAGAGAGACATGTATCACTAGGGCAGGATGATTTTTCACTTTTTTAGATAATCAGCATTGCACTGGATCTATAAGCTGGGGTTTGATGTCATAAGTCATGTCACCAAAATATAGATTCATGGCTTTTACCAATTTTTGAGCTTTCAGTTTTAAAAATCATCCAAAAAATGTACAGAAATACCTAATTCCCTTAGGTTTTTGCTTACAAACTGACTTCAAAATGTTACTGTTTCAAGAATAAATCCAACTAAAGTCGATAGTTTTTGTATTAGATACATTGAACAAAAATATATATTATGAAATTGTCTAAGTCTAAGTCCAACAATTATTTTAATATATTTTAGTGTTATTCTCTGTTTATAATAAACATTATTAACAACATTTACTAGCCTGACTATCCAAAAAAAATATTCATAGAAAATCGAACCTGTACCCGACACAGGACCTTCATATACGCTGATGTGCTATACCAGTTTAGCTGCGGAGGAGCGTCTGCTTGTCAAATTCGATTTTACTGATTTTGATGATAAAAATTTGTATATCGTGTGTGAAACCTGGGGTCTGATATGATAAGTACTGTTCGCCCAAAAATAGATTCATAGCTTTTACCAATTTTTGAGCATTTAAGTTTTAAAGATGGTATGAAAAATGTACAGAAATTCCTTTTGCATACAAACTGACTTCAAAATTTTACTATTTCAAGAATAAATCCAAATAAAGTTGATGTTTTTTGTATTAGATAAATTGAATGGAAAATATATTCAAACCAGAATTCTAATTATGAATCACCACAAGCAAAATATGCAATTTTTTATTGTATTCGATGAGCGAAAATTAAAAATTCTAAATGATTACACAAAAGACTAATCACATCTTACACCATTTGTTAGGCTATAATTAATAAAAACAAAAATAAAAATATATATAACACCATAAAATTGTTCCGCACAAATTATAAGGCAAAATGTTTTGAATTTACATTGTTTATTGAAAATCACACCAAAACTATTGTACTGTATAACATGATACATCATAATATAGGTAAATTGTTCAGTATGATTTCCCTTTGAATTGAATGAAGGTCTTTATTGATGGCACAATGTGCTTGTACCTGGCTTCTCGCTCATATACAATTTGTGAAGCTTCAGTAGTTAATTTAACTGCTCTGTCTACATCTTGCAAATGTGCAGGTAATTTGGCAACTCCAATGTCGTTCCATTCATTAGAACTTCTTGTAGTTCATTATTTGAAAAACCTTCTACAAGTGCAGGTTCACAACCTCCATATTATGAGAGGTTAATCAAATTTGACCAGTGTGTTGCTTCAGAGTTGAATGTAATTCTTTCTTTTTTTAAATCTCTTCTCTGGTTTTTCGCTACTTCTGAAACAAAACAAAATTTTTGTGCTGTAAATTATGCAACATTCTATATTTCAATTAACTGTTGATTTACTCTCTGGATATGCAGTTGTTGCTTATGGAATTTATTATCCCTTTCAATTTCAAATTAACTGCATATATTTCAATTATAATTTTATAAGGCTGTACAATTTATCATAGAGTTCTGGTAAATAGGCAGCGCTGGTCCATATCCCCAGTTTTAGGCGATTGTGGAAATTTCTTTTCTTTCATTTAAAGCAAGAAGAAAAGATCAAAAAATATTTGCAAAGATTTCGTAGTCCAAAACAAAATTGGAAACTTCTAGGTAGAGATATCTGTCGATATTTCTGAGATGAGGTATTGTAATTATTTACACATATTTATACTGTCGGCCTGTTCTCATCTTTGTTGGCATATTCACGAGGTTTCAGACGATGTACGCTCCGACCTTCTTCAGGATCTGTCGATATTTCTGAGATGAGGTATTGATATTATTTACACTATTTATACTGTTCGGGCTGTTCTCATCTTTGTTGCCATATTCATGACGTATTGTGTTTATGATTTGAATAACGCTGTACAATATTTATTGAAAATCACACAAAACCTATTGCACTGTACATAATAATATAATTAAATTGTTCAGCATAATGTCCCTTTGAAGTAAATGAAGGTCTTATTTGATGGGACAATGATTTAGTAATAATGTGCTTGTGACCTGCTTCTTGTCCAGACACAGTTTGTAAAGCTTCAGTAGATTATACATTTTTATAAGGCCGTTCTATAAGGCTTTTACTGATCACCGGAATTTTGGACCTAAACTTATTCTTTAAGCTCGTTTCTTTAAAAAAAAAAATGCAAAGAAATTGAAAATTCGTTTGTGTCATCATTTATCATGTCAAACTCCAATATTTAAATTAAGTGCATTAACACGGTTCCAAAATCGACCAGCCTTACTGTTTTATGGCCTGGATTGTGTAAACTGGACGATAACACTTAAGTGGAAACATCCCCCAAATTATATCATATGTGGTTCATGTTCAACAATCGCCGTATACATCCCATAAGGATAGAGACCATTCTGGACACAAATGGTCTGACCCAAATCATACCCTTACTAAAAAGAAAGACCCTTAGGTTATCTTAGGGTTTCCCAAGATGGGCGATATCAACTTCTGGACAGATGATGAGCAGCTGAACAGAAAATGGTGGGCGATATAGAAAATTGAGTATTAAAAAGGTATTTCAACATATGACACCCGAAAAAAATATGATAGGACCTGTATAAGTTAGTAATAATGTTCTTGTGCCATGCATCTTGTCCAAACACAGTTTGTTAAGCTTCAGTAAATGATAGATTTTATAAGGCCGTACTATAAGCCTTTCACTGATCATCGGAATGAAATTCCAACGCTGTGATTTTGAATCTAAACTTAATTTTGAAACTTGTTTCCTCAAAAAATGCTACAAAATTGAAAACAATTCTTTTGTGTCATTATGTATTATTTCAATCCCCAACTTTCAAATTGAGTGCAATATCAAACTTCCAAAAACAATGAGAATAAAAGATAAGTAAAATTTAGGGTTGAAGATCGCCTGAAAAAGGTACAGAAATACCTAATTTCCCGCAGGTTTTTGCATACAAATTGACTTCAGAATTTTACTATTTAACGAATAAATCTAAAATTAAAATCTAAAGTTAAAATCTTTTGTATCTGATACATTGAATGGAAAATATATTCAAACCAGAATTCTAATTATAAATCACCACAAGCAAAATTGTATTCGATAAGTAAAAACTGGAAGAAGACTTTTCAAAAGTTTACAAAAATAGCTACTCAATGAATAAGATGTAATAGGCTATAATTAATAAAAACACAACTAGATAAAAGTGTATATAACACTATAATACTTCAAAGTACATATTAAGTGACAAAATGTTTTAAATTTGCATTGTTTATTGAAAATTGCACTAAAACTATTTCACTGTATTACATAATACATCATAATATAACTAAATTGTTCAGTTTGATTTCCCTTTGAATTAAATGAAGGTCTTTATTGATGGTACGATGATTTAATAATAATGTTTTTGTGCCAGGCATCTTTGTCCATACACAGTTTGTAAAGCTACAGTAAATTATATAAATTTTATAAGGCTGTGCTATGAGGCTTTCACTGATCACCGGAATGAAATCCCAAAACGCGCCGATTTCGAACCAAGGCTTATTCTTTAAACTCGTTTCCTAAAAAAAAACGGTAACGATTTTGAAAAAAAAACTTGTCATTATTTATTATGTCAAACCCCAACTTTCAAATTGAGTGCAATACCATGGTTCAAACTCGACCTTCTCTCTTAGATCACAATAATTTTTTTCTTTTACATTATAGTGCACTTGTAAGAATAACTAAAGTTCTGAGACGTAGTTTAAATTTGATTAGCACAAATTAGTCCTGAAATTTGTAAATAGGAAAATATTAACGAAGTTTATTGAAATAATCATTTATTTTTATGACATTGTATTGTATATTAAAGCGGTCCAGTTTTCATTTAAAGGGATTTATGAATAATCTGATATTTTGTTTAGAGAGGCCAGTAATGGCTGATGTAAATGCCTTGAGGAAGACAAAATGGAAAGATTAAAGAATTTAATATCCAGTTTAAAATATCAAATAGTTAAAATATCACTGCGATCTGACTGCGTGGAAAAGGGATGATCATGTCATGTGCTATCCATTGAGGTCGGATGTCGTGGATTTCTTGGACGGCCAATCGTTGCCTTCCTTTTGAAAGTGGGTATCACTGATCGGAGCCTGAAGCGTGCTTCACATCGTCTCCATGCCACAGCTAAACAGACATCGAGTTGGATCTGAATTAAAACCATGCTCGTAACGTGATGCTACTTCCGACGTGAAACACATCCGTTTACCTTCCATTCTACTTCATTGATAACGGTCATTACGAGCGCATTGTGTATTGATTAACGATCAGAAGCAAACGCTTTTAACACAACGTTGAAAAGTTACTTTGGGTAGGAAGTTGGGGGGAGCCATGACCACCTACTTAATTAGTCTGCGAACGGATAGCATAAAAAGGACGAAGAGGGATTTTAATGCAGTCGAAGTTACTTTGGGTAGGAAGTTGTGGAGAACCATGACACCTACTTAACGAGCTTGTGTGAATAGATAGCATAACAAGGACGAAGATGAACTGTAAAGCGGCCAAAGATACTTTGGATAGGAAGTTGTGGAGAGCCATAACCACTTAACAAGTTTGTGTGAATTGATAAACACGGACGAAGAGTGATTGTAAAGTGGTCAAAGTTATTTGGGGCAAAAACGGGTGGAAGTTGTGGGGAGGCATAATCGATCGCCCACAACCTGAAACACTGTGGCGTATGAAAGGAAACTGTTTTGTTTTTCATATCTGAATTATTCTATCCAGATAAGCTTTTGATATATGTGAGTTGCGTTCATACTCTTTATGTTAAGGTCGGAAAGGAAAGCGAGAAGAAAGGACTAACTACAAATTGTATGGTGACATAAAGTATTATAGAAATTGAAAAAAAAACACGTTACGAGATACGAATTAAAGAGGTCAAAATTAAATATGAAAATTTAAATACCTGGGAGGTGTTTTAACAGAGGAACAGAATACATGGTACCGAAATCCGAAGGTACAGTGAAAGGACAAAAAATGTCACGCTAAATTTAAACAAATTATTAAGAAGCAGGTAGACTTCGTTAGAAAAAAAAAAGAGAAAAGATTGCTGAACTATGTAATATCTGTCCTATACGTAAGTGAATGTTGGACAAATTAAAAATTGACTTGTGGTTCTACAGAACACGATTCTGCGAATAACGTGGACGGAACATCGTAGAAAGTATTAAGGGAAATGGAAAAAAGATGCTTATAAGAAGATTCCGAAAAAGACAGTTTAAATATCCGAAACAGATAATAGAGAAAGAAGGGTTGGAAAATGTGACGCACACAAGACATAACGAAGGCAATATGGACAGATGTAAATAGCGAATAATCTAACCAACAAGCTTTCGTAAACGGATAGTATCTGTCTATATTTCTCATTATGTACACTATTTACCTTATTCGGACTATTGTCCTCATCTTTGTCGCCATATTTATTACAATGTTTCGGCCTTTCAGTATCTGTCTATATTTCTGAGATGAGGTATTATGTACACTATTTACATTATTCAGACTATTGTCCTCATCTTTATCGCCATATTTATTACAACGTTTCGGCCTTTCAGTATCTGTCTATATTTCTGAGATGAGGTATTATGTACACTATTTACATTATTCGGACTATTATCCTCATCTTTGTCGCCCTATTTATTACAACGATTCGGCCCTTCAGTATCTGTCTATATTTCTGAGATGAGGTATTATGTACACTATTTACATTATTCGGACTATTGTCCTCATCTTTGTTGCCATATTTATTACAACGTTTCGGCCTTTCAGTATCTGTCTATATTTCTGAGATGAGGTATTATGTACACTATTTACATTATTCAGACTATTGTCCTCATCTTTATCGCCATATTTATTACAACGTTTCGGCCTTTCAGTATCTGTCTATATTTCTGAGATGAGGTATTATGTACACTATTTACATTATTCGGACTATTATCCTCATCTTTATCGCCCTATTTATTACAACGATTCGGCCCTTCAGTATCTGTCTATATTTCTGAGATGAGGTATTATGTACACTATTTACATTATTCGGACTATTGTCCTCATCGTCGTCGCCATATTTATTACAAAGTTTCGGCCCTTCAGTATCTGTCTATATATCTGAGATGTGGTTTTATGTACACTATTTAAATTATTCGGACTATTGTCCTCATCTTTGTCGCCATATTTATTACAACGTCTTGGCCGTTGTACGCTCCGGCCTTCTTCAGGCGGTTGGAATGTCGAACTGAACCCTTTATTTCGCTCACTGGGGTAGACTGTTCTAGTTCCACGTGCCATGTTTAATGGATGCCAGTTATCAGTTATCTCCTGTTAATTTCCCTCTGAAAGTTCTCCACTACCTTAACCGGGTATTGAACTCACACTCTTTGGCTCCTGTCACTGGATTTAACTAACGCCTTTATCCACTATGTCATGTGTCCTCGAGGGAAATTAACAGGAGATAACTGATAACTGACATCTATGACACGTGGAACTAGAACAGTCTACCCCAGTGAGCGAAATAAATGGTTCGGTTCGACATTCCAACCACCTGAAGAAGGCCGGAGTGTACAACGGCCAAAACGTTGTAATAAATATGGCGACAAAGATGAAGACAATAGTCCGAATAAGGTAAATAATGTAAACGGACAGCATGAAAGAAATTCTTAAATCTACAAAGATAGGACGCTATGGAGAGCCATCATCGCTCACAGCGTGAAGCGACACGACACGAAGAGGATAGATAAGTTGTGAATAATATTCTGATCATTTTGCTATGAAAATTTGAACATGGCTTTTCGTTTGCATTTTTTTTTTTTGCGCTGATAGCCGTTACGTTACCTGCACATCTAGAAATTAACTCGAAACTGCAAACGTCTCATTGCCCTAGCTGGCAGCAAATGTTCCCGGGTAAAATCGCTGAAAATCCTTAAATACTCGCTAAGTCCCTGCAAATTAACATCGGAAAAATCAGACGGACGAAGAACGACAAACACACGAGAAAAAGGAAAAAGAAATAAATGAATAAAAGCAGACGAGATTATAGGGAGATTGAAAATTCAAAAAGAAAAACAAAACGAACGACAGTTTTCTGATTGGACAAGAGTAGGGAAAATGAATGCTAAAGTAAAACAAGCAAAGAAAAGAAAAAAAAAGAAATCGTTTTTATTTTCTTTCTGTTGACTAATAAATGTCATGTGTATCTTTATTTCGCTTATTTTTATCCTTTTATATTTAATGTTTTTCGTCCTTTTTTTAACACTCTCTCCGTCACTATCATCCCACCTAAAACACTCTTCACTTTTTTCCTATTTTGCTTTTCACCTCGTCCCGTTTTCGCTTGTTTTCTGCCTTGCTCCTCTCTGCTGTCGTCTGCTCATTCATTTTCGCCTGGCAAAAAAAGAAAAAAAAATCCAATTGCACCGTGGTAAATCGATTTGACAAAGCATTTGATGTTTAGATGCACCAGCTTATGATTCTTCTGCCTTTATTTCATCACGGTCCCATTCATTTCCGGCAAGGCCAACTCATCGTGGGACTTTCCGACTCCATCGCCGTCATCCCGTCGGTCACGGGGAGGGGTAGACGGAGGTGAAAGATATGATTCAATCACTATTACTCAGTATGATTATTTATTTATTTTCTTTCTCTTTCTTCCGTAGACTTCAGTCAGTCTCTTTTCTCCAAGAAATCTTAATCTAGCGAACTGTGTGACTTTACTAAAGCACCTTCAATTTTTTTTTCCTCCGCCATCTTTAATTCTTTTTATATTATCAATAAATACGAAATCGTTCGTTTACTCTTCATTTATGTTGCAGACAGTTTTTGTTTGCAATGGAGGAAATCAAGTTGATTGACAGTGATGGAATTCTTTGAAAGGACGAGGAGGTTGTTGAAAAGGAAGGGTGGAGACGAAAGGAGAATGACAGAAATAGGAAACGATGTTGTTTTAGGTGGAGAATGTGACAGAGATTGATGCCTAAGAAAAAAAGATGGCGGACGGGGAAAAGAATGCATAAAATGGCGACGTCGTTTCTCATATCGGTAAGAAACATTAAGAATGTCCTTGGAAACAGTAATAGTATCTTTGTGTTTATTTATAAAGGATTGTATCCCTACAGTCAAAAGTGACGGCAATTTTTAGAAAGTTTTAATAGTGAGATACAATGAATCAAAAGTCTTCAAACAATTTTTTGAGATTCAATAAAGCTCAGATAAAGAATTCACATGTAAAATGGAGACCAATCAACGGCTTAATTAATCCGTTCCTTTTGTATTTTCTATACGTTCAATGGTATCTATGATTCATTGATTACTCCTAGTAATAGACTGTTGGCCAAAAGTTTGGGGGTACGTCTTTTCCCTTCCTCGGAAAGGAATAGAACCTGCTGATTTTAAACTTGAGTTAAAATGCGGGTATTGGAATGGATTGTGGCTGGGAATAAACAGGATTAGAGAGACAATCGGGACCGTTAGTTTCAACCTTGGGAAAGGCATGAATCCATCTCCTCCCCCAGCTATAGGTTAAATAGTAGGTCTTTTATCTGGAAAAATCACTTTACTTTTTAATTAATGAAATATTCACTGGCAAAAAAAGAAACTCAATTATTCTTACAATGTAAAATATCTGTCTATATTTCTGAGATGAGGTATTGCAATTATTTACATTATTTACATTGTTCGAACGGTTTTCCTCATCTTTATTGTCATATTCATGACGTTTCGGCCGTTGTACGCTCCGGATTTCTTCAGGATCTGTCTGCTTTTGTATTGTAATTATTTACATAGTTCAGGTCTTTTTTAGGATCTGTCTATATTTCTGAAATGAGTTACACGTGCGGGTTTAACTTTTTGCTTCCATAGGGTGATTCCATTGTCCATTCAGGATAAACATTACATTTTCGAGATGTGTTTCAGATTTCCAAATTCCTTTATACGACTGAATGAAATTTTAGGTTCGTTTAATAAACGCTTCTCTTGATTATCTACACTACTTACATTGATCGGACTGTTGTCCTCATCTTTATTGCTATATTCCCAACGCTTCGGCCGTTGTACGCTCCGGTCTTCTTCAGGATCTGAGATGAGGTATTGTAATTATTTACACTATTTACATTGTTCGAACTGTTGTCCTCATCTTTATTGACATGTTCATGACGTTTCGGCCGTTGTACTCTCCGGATTTCTTCAGGATCTGTCTGTATTTCTGAGATGAAGTATTGTAATTATTTACATAGTTCAGGTCTTTTTTAGGATCTGACTATATTTCTGAGATGAGGTATTTTAATCATTTACATTAATTACATAGTTCGGGCTGTTGTACTCATCTTTATTGCCATATTCACGACGTTTCGGCCGTTGTACGCCCCGGCTTTCTTAAAAAATAAAGGGTCTAATTAGAAATTCGAGTCACCTGACGAAAGCCGGAGCGTACAATGACCGAAGCGTTGTGAATATAGCAGTAAAGATGAGCACAACAGTCCGAACAATGTAAATAATCTAAAATATGATTTCGTCTTTAAATAACACGCAACGGGTTGATAAGCCGTAAAAAACAAATCACTCAATTAAATTTGACTGTTTATATTGGGTAGGGAGTTCTTGGGAGTTGGTTCCACTAAGCAACTGTTCGTATGAAGAAGATGCTTGAGTAGAACTGATATATGTCTAATGGAATAAGAATGGAATGAGGCTGGTACGTTGCAATGGGCGTGGCATGTTGGGTCTTAGTAGTGAAGGTTAGAATTGGTGGAACTAAGGAATGTAGCTCGTCTGAGCACTTTCCATCAATCAGAACAAAATTAGTATAAGAGAAACGAATATTAAACAGAGAATAAACTGCGCTATGGGTAGTCTCGCTCCAAATAGCAAGAGGCTACGAAACCAAAAGACGAAATTAAAACATACTCTCGAATTGTTTCATCAGATCGTGACTTTATTATGGATGCCATCCATGGCACTAAACATTTTTTTAAAATATCTGTCAGCTGCGTCAGATCAATGTTTGAAAATGGTTGCGAACGAAAGAAGTGTCAAGGTTTTAATAAGGTCAGTTGTGGATTGGCGCTACAGAATCACAAAGAACTGTACCAGACACACACAAACAAAGACACTCGAGGACATTCAACAATGAATGCCGAATATTTCCTTATAAGGAAATGGTTAATATTACCAATAGCATCAGAGATGACGAGAACAGATACTACACGGGATTTACTTGACCTCCCACAGGGCCAGGTTGTGACACAAGGTCGGAGTTTAACGTGGGAAGGGAGGGGGAATGGACCCGAGTTTTCACCCGGGTCGCAGTGCTTTGGCTTTAGCTAGTCATAGCTGGTCAGACGTAGCCACGATACTACCAGCGCAGGGACGAATCCCTGACGCCGGCCTGTTGATTTACTTGACCTCCCACAGGGTCAGGTTGTGACACAAGGTCAGGGTTTAATGTGGGAAGGGAGGGGGAATGGACCCGAGTTTTCACCCGGGCCGCAGTGCTTTGGCTTTAGCTGGTCTTAGCTTGTCCAAGCTGGTCTTTAGCTGGTCATAGCTAGTCTTAGCTGCGATACTACCAGCGCAGGGACGAATCCCTGCCGCCGGCCTGTATCGGAGAAGGAATCCCGGCCCCATAGGCGATCATTCAGTGAGTAATCTGCGAACAGATACTACACGGGATTTACTTGACCTCCCACAGGGTCAGGTTGTGACACAAGGTCGAGTTTAACGTGGGAAGGGGAGGGGGAATGGACCCGAGTTTTCACCCGGGTCGCAGTGCTTTGGCTTTAGCTAGTCATAGCTGGTCTTGGCTGGTCATAGCTTGTCCAAGCTGGTCAGAGCTGGTCATACGTAGCCACGATACTACCAGCGCAGGGACCAATCCCTGCCGCCGGCCTGTATCGGAGGAAGAAGCCCGGCCCCATAGGCGATCATTCAGTGAGCAATCCGCGAACAGATACTACACGGGATTTACTTGACCTCCCACACGGTCAGGTTGTGACACAAGGTCGGAGTTTAACGTGGGAAGGGAGGGGGAATGGACCCGAGTTTTCACCCGGGTCGCAGTGCTTTGGCTTTAGCTAGTCATAGCTGGTCTTTGGCTGGTCTTAGCTGGTCATAGCTTGTCCAAGCTGGTCAGAGCTGGTCAGAGCTGGTCTTAGCTAGTCAGACGTAGCCACGATACTACCAGCGCAGGGACGAATCCCCGCCGCCGGCCTGTATCGGAGAAGGAATCCCGGCCCCATAGGCGATCATTCAGTGAGCAATCCGCGAACAGATACTACACGGGATTTACTTGACCTCCCACATGGCCAGGTTGTGACACAAGGTCGGAGTTTAACGTGGGAAGGGAGGGGGAATGGACCCGAGTTTTCACCCGGGTCGCAGTGCTTTGGCTTTAGCTAGTCATAGCTGGTCTTTGGCTGGTCTTAGCTGGTCATAGCTTGTCCAAGCTGGTCAGAGCTGGTCAGAGCTGGTCTTAGCTAGTCAGACGTAGCCACGATACTACCAGCGCAGGGACGAATCCCCGCCGCCGGCCTGTATCGGAGAAGGAATCCCGGCCCCATAGGCGATCATTCAGTGAGCAATCCGCGAACAGATACTACACTTTGATCCCAGCCGGATGGCCAAAGAGTGAAGAAAAGCTCGAATCGTTTAGCAATGGCTGCTCGGTCAATGAATGCTGAATATTTCCTTATAAGGAAGCTCTTAATATTACCATTAACATCTGAGATAAGGAGAACCGATACTGCATTTTGATCCCAGCCCGATACCCAAAGAGTGAAGAAAAGTTCAAACCGTGCAGCACTGGCTGCTCGGTCAATAAATGCCGAATATTTCCTCATAAGGGAACGCTTAATATTAGCATTAACATCCGAGATGAGGAGAACAGATATCACACTTTGATCCCAGTCCGATGGTCAGAGAATGAAGAAAAGTTTAACCGGTGTAGCATTGGCGTGATCAGTGAATGCAGAATGTTTCCTTATAAGGAAACAGAAAATATTATAATTACTGTTAGGAATCTACAAACCTAGTTCCAAAATATCCTTTCTTTTATTGTTAGCCAATTAGTTACCCACCAGTTTCTGTGGATGTTTTTCCGGATAATTTTCACTTTCAAATACAGTTTGGTGTGCGACAGTTTCCGACCCAGATTCCGGCGGCACCAGCATTACATTGCGCACCTCAAACAGTGTTGCGCGTCCCAAACTCAGTGTTGCGCGTCCCAAACTCAGTGTTGCGTGTCCAAAACTCAGAGTTGCGCGTCTCAAGCACAGTGTTGAAAGCACCAAGCTAAGTGTTGCGTGCCACAAGCTCACAATTGAGGGCCTCAAGCTCAGTGTTGTGCGTCCCAAGCTCAGTGTTGTATGCCCCAAGCTCAGTGTTGAGCGTCTCAGGCTCAGTGTTGCGTGCCAAATGCTCAGTGTTGACCGCCTATGGTTAGTGTTGCGTGCTCCAATCTCAGTGTTGAGCGCCTCAAGCTCAGTTTTGAGCGCACCAAGTCCAGTGTTGAGCGCATCAACCTCAATGTTTCGCGTCTCAACATCATTGTTAACCCAAATTGTGTCGTTTTTTTTCTGTGGCGAAAAAGCTCATAGTAAATGCTGTAATGTATGTTTTTCAGCATCATTTGCACCTTCAACGTTGTGTAATAGTTCACAAGCCTGTGTCGCTAGGTCGATTCCGAATGAGTAGTGATTTCGATCGCTATTGGGTACCCCATACTTTGGGCCTTGTGCCACATCTAAGCTACACTTAGATAATCACCATTTGCATGTTCGAATAGGGCACTTGAACGTGACGCAATGGTTATCATGCTCCGATCCTCACTAGGTGTCTCACACTTTCGGCCTTGTGCCACACATCTAAGCTGTACGGAGAAAATCACTAGGGCACTTCGACGTGGTATAATGTTTTTAACAAACTTGTCTCGCCAGATCAGTTTTGAATATGTAGTGAGTTCGATCCTCACTGGGTGCCCCATATTTTTGGCCTTGTGCAAAATCTAAGCTACGCTAAGAAAAACTATGTAGGAAATTTCGACGTGGTGTAATAGTTAGCAAACTTGTCTTGCTAGGTCAATTACGATTGAGTAGTGAGTTCGATTCTCACTGGGTGCCCCTTACTTTCGGTCTTGTGCCACATCTAAGCTCGGCTTAAAAAAAGATTAATTTTGCGCACCTCGATGTGGAGTAACGGTCAGCAAGAGTGTCTCGCTAGATCAATTACGACTAAATAGTGAGTTCGATCCGCACTGGGTGGCCCACACTTTGGGCCTTGTACCACATCTAAGTTATACGTAGAAAATTATTTTGGCACTTCGACGTAGTATAATGTTTAGCAAACTTGTCTCACTAGATCAGTTATGAATGTGTAGCGAGTTCGATCCTCACTGGGTGCCCCACACTTTCGGCCTTGTGCCAAATCTAAACTGCGCTTAGAAAAACACCATTTGCACTTTTGAATTGTACACATACCGTACACACGTAGAAGGATGCGTTTATTATATTAGCAGAAAGGGTATTAGCAATCCAGACGCTGTAATTTCCGCGTGGTGGGTCAAGATAATCTCAACGTCTTCCCGTCCTTACCGTCGACTCTCTCCGCCGAGGTTCCTTCTAATCCACCAATAGCCTGTGATAAACGAGTCTCACCAAAAGTGACCAGCATTGCTCTCCATCCTCGCTGAAAAGACTTACCCCAAGACAAACGACTTCTCTTCAATTTGGCGCGTGTCAGACGGTATCCATTGAGTAATTATAACTGTCATGGCTGCTCTAATGATAGAAGAGGGTTGTTAGACACTTGTGCTTTTCTTTTAGCTGTGGAAACCGCGGGTGTGTGGCAAGGAGGACAGTGACTGGAAATGCTCCCCTCGCTCACCCCGCTGACCCAAAATGCGTTATCTTATTGACGTCAAGCCGGTGTTGAATTGACACACGTCATCGTTGCTTGACCGACGCCCATGCTAACGGTAAAAAGAACCAGATTCGCATGGAGCGCTCTATCGTTTGTACAGGACGATATATCACATGTGTTTTTATATTTTAGTTTAAGGGACTGAGCAATGAAGCGGGGGTCTGCGTCCGGAAAGGTTAGGAGAGGGTAATCATTGTGAGATGGATATTTAAAACAACAAGGCAACAAATATGGAAGGACAGATATTTTAGAGAAATTACAATACCCGCCGGCATCGTTTTAATTCTTCTTTTTTCTTTTTTTTTTTTTAAATATTAGCTGTCTAATTATCGTGTCAGTTAACGGGTCGACGTTAGTAAAACGAGATCCGTCAGTGATCTTTTGGATTCTACGTGGTAGGGACGAGGGTAGAGAATCTAATTCGGTTACGGTATCTTTATCTCGGCCCCTGTGTCCCTTGATCGTCTCCATATGCCAATTGCAACGCCTTGACCCTCTACCACGGAACGATTCTTCTCTCATTGAAATTGCACTTGAGATATCTGTCACATTTATTGTCGAATACTGAGGACTTGTGAAGCCGCTGTTGTCGGGTAAAAAGGGTCTGAAGATGTATTAGCGTGTTGGGAAAGTAATGACATATTTTATTGCCTTGGATTATGAATCAGATAGACAAAAGCCCAAAATGGTGGCCTTTAGTTTTCAGATCTTTATTATTACTACTGTCTTGATAAAGTTGGTCAAAGTCTCCAGTGAGATTGCTGCACATGCATTTTCAAATTATTGTTTAAGAGTCGCCAATATGGTGACTTTCTGCGATGCATAATATCATTCAGGATTACCATGGGTAAAAGTCTGAAGGTGTTAGATCAGGAAAAATATCGTACTGTAGTAAACAATATATATATATATATATATATATATATATATATATATATATATATATATATATATATATAGTTTCCATATAGATTGTTTAAACGTTCAAACTTATATGAAACATTATAATATTTATGAACTCTCAGAGTAAAGCAAATCAACAGCGCCTAATTCGGGCCTTTCATTCCAAAGAAAGTTAATGACACTTTCTCTCATAACTTCTTTCTCTCTTTATGCCTTTTTCTCCTCTCCCCCTTCCATATCAATATATAACTTCCGTTAAGTTAACCGATTTAATGTGTCAATGTCTGGATTTCCTTAAACAATTTAAATTTGAAAGAATAGAAATGTTACATCTAACTCAATCATGTCTCTCTCTCCCCACTCACTTCCTCACTTCGTTAATTTACATATACTTAGTACTGCCCGTCAAAAATGTGTAAATTTCTTTTCATTTCTCGTTTCAATCTTTGGAAGTAAAGTCTGATGATCCGCGATCCTTTAAAAGGGCTGTGGTGAAATAATTTATTATATGGAACCTTAAAGTGGTCTGTTTTTATTTAAATTATATATATATATATATATATATATATATATATATATATATATATATATATATATATATATATATGTAAGAAAGAACAGAAAGATATATAATCCGTTGTTCTTATTGATATTTTTTATTTTTACAAAATAGTGCTCAATGTAAATTTATAGAGCATAAATATTATAAATTTAAAATATGGTTTCTTCGCTACGCAGAAATCAGCATGTTTCAAAAATGGAAGCTAAAATCTTTACATTTAATTATATAATTAATTTAAAAGCATTAATTCTTTTTCATCTTCAAGCGAATAACTTTGGAATAACTTATTTTTAAATTTACTGAGTTTTAAACGCATATATAAATACACAAGTATACAGAGAAATCCAATCATTCAGACAGGGGCGGTAGCGTGTTTATTTTTATTAACTATTGTTGTACCAATTATGAGTTACGTTCGAAAAAGAGGTTAAGATAAGGGAGGGGAGGGGTGTATTTTTCAACGAATTCTGACATCTGTTAAAAGCATGTCGTCTGGGTTTTTTTATTATTAACGGTAACACAAATTTTCAGCACTTTTTTTCCTTTTTTTTCGGGATTCTTTTCGTACTTGTATACATAAAGATTCTTTCTAAAATGGGTGTGGAGTTAAAATACGTTATATTTAACTACAATTTGAAAATATTTTTCATTCTTAATTACTAATAGACTAAATTTCTTTTTAAATCAAGTAAATGTAATAGAATTACTTGCATTATTTAAAATTATTTTTTTATATCAAATATAAGTATATATATTACCAGCTCCCATTTTTAAAAAAATATTTAAGGAAATTTTTTGACAATGACGGCAAACAATAGCTATTTCATTTCTTTGATTCAGTAAATTTTTATTTTTTATAAACTTAGTAATATATATTTTCTGATGTATGTACAAAGAACATGGGTCATTTAATTAGTTTTTCTTATTAATTTCCATATATATATATATATATATATATATATATATATATATATATATATATGACCTACATTCTCTAGGTTTTCTTATTAATTTCCACACACACACACACACACACACACACACACACACACACACACATATATATATATATATATGTATATATATATATATATATATATATATATATATATATATGTAAGGAAGAGGTTATAGTAGTTCCAACGAGAGAAAAGTGTGTATATTAAAAAGAAGAGAGAAACCGCAAACGTTTTTGGTTGTAATGTGGATTTTTAAAAATAATATTATGCTTTATTTTCCATAATTTTACTACACGTGTTTCTGGTTTCGCGACCGTCATCAAGCAAAGGGCGGATATTTACACATTATTAAAAAATAATTCATTTTTTCCCTTTATGTTTTTCTATGTTAAATATTCTCGATATGAGGCAAACTAATTTTTGTTTTAGTGACCCAAATGTCTCCTTTGAATTGACCTATATATACAGGGAGTAATCCGTTGGTATATAACCCAAGCGAATCGTATTAATACGATATAAACTATTAAATATTAAGTATTAAAACTGATTCACACATAGAGCTCAATGTTTTTTTTTTATAAACAGCGCAGCATATATGATACAATGGGGATGAAGATACCATTATTTTCATGTTGTAAAATTAAATTTACAGTACTTTTCAAACAGTAAGTAGATGATTAATTATTGAAATAAAAATGGCCTGACAGGGGAAAGAAAGAAAGGAAGAAAAAAGGGGAAAAAGAAAATGAATAGAAAGGAATTGGGGGTGGCAAAAGAAATCAGGAAATACTGTAAGTCTTAATATGAGTGGTGGCCAGAGGGGAAAGGAAGGGAAAAAGAAGGAAAGGAGAGAAGAGAAGCCAGACAAGAGAGGCTGAACCATGTATGAATAGTAGAAAACTGCATCTAGAACGACATTATAATTAATTTGAGGGTACCCTGAAAGTATTGACTGATTCCAAAGCTATGAATTATGATTAAAACAGCATTGGCAGAACCATGTATGAATGGTAGAAAACTGCATCTAGAATGACATTATCATTCATTTGAGGGTACCCTGAAAGTATCTCTGTGATTCCAAATATAGGAATTATGATTAAAACAACAGTGGCAGAACCATGTATGAATGGTAGAAAACTGCATCTAGAATGACATTATCATTCATTTGAGGGTACCCTGAAAGTATCGTGCGATTCCAAATATAGGAATTATGAAAGATTCCAAAGTACCAATGTGTACTGGCTTTGAAAATGAGCAATCAAATACATGGGTGTTGGATAAAAATATTTAAATGCAACTTACATTTGTTTTTATATCCTTTCCGGTAAAATGTGATGACAGCAAAGATCAGAACATTAATCTTAATGTAAATAATATCTCATCTATTGGAACGGCTCTGCAATCTTTACAATATGTGACAAATTCAAACCACTTGTCCACATCAAATGATACATGAATCTTATGATTTCGTGACTTTATGCTCTTTCTTGGAGTGAAATGATTAAAAAAAAAACATAGAAATTAAATTTTACATTCATGTTGGGCTGCAGTTGTTAAAAATGAAGATGGTCACATTTTTGATAAATAATATTTCAGTAAATATCACATGACTTTGTTTTTATATAATTTCCTTGAAAACGTTAATACTACCAATGCCAAAGATGCCACTTAATTCGACTTAAAGATATTAAGTTACGATGGACGTGTGAAAGACTCCAAAGATGTGTCGGCTTTGAAAATCAGCATTCAGATTCATCGTTTTTGATAAATAATATTTAAATGCAACTTACATTTTTTTTTATACCTTTTCTGGTAAAAGTCGATTCATTTCCGAACAACCTGATATAAATTTAATTAACATTTGCTTTTACATCCTTTCGGGTCGAATATAATTCCTCTCCGAAGAGTCGCTAAGAAGACATGTCTTTGATGCTAGATAGCCGAATACGTAAGTTGGGCGTTCCTTGCCTGTAAAGACACAAGCCTTCCACCTGTTGGCATCACCCATTCATAGCAAGAAATCAATTGAATGATTATTTTTTCCTGATAATGGGAATTTATATTGGACACACGGACGTAGTTGTAAACAACACCGGGCGATATCCAGAAAACACAAAATTTGTGTTTTCTCAGCTTATTTATTTAGCTGGTATTCTGTAATCCCACGGAATCTATACACTGAGTTAATCCTAATCCTTAATCTGCTACAATTAATGAACCCGAGATAAATTACAGAAAAGTAAAAGGAATCTATACACTGAATTAAACCTAATCCTTAATCTGCTACAGTTAATGAACCTGAGATAAATTACTGAAAAATGTCCGTAGGCCAAATGTCTCTCGACTAAATTTCCGTTCAGCCAAATGTCCTTTCGGACAAATGTCTGTTCGGCCAAATGCCTCCCGGCCAAATGCCTCCTGGCCAAATATCTTGCCACGGAAAAGACCATCTCCATCGCAGACTATTCTATGTTCAATTTCTTTATCTACCATAAAAATCTTTCATAATGCATCCATATATCGACGTATGTGAAGTGTGTAGTATTGAGACATTCCGCAATTTTTAGCAAAACTTCGGGATATTTGCTATCATTGATGTCATTCCAATTCCATATCACAGTTTCTGTTCTGGAATGTTTTATCTTAAGTCCTATTTATTGGAACACTTGGTAGGGGATGTTGACATTTTTGTTGAAGATATGTCACTATTTTTACTAAGTGTTTTCTTCTTTACCTTATCATTAGGCATCTTTAATTTAATTTTCCTGGCCACCCTTTAATGTTATCACTTGTCCCCATATTTTACACATATTGGAAAGGTACTTTTCATGACGTCTTTGTTTTTATTTTATGTTGTCCACTCATCCGTAATGGAGGTCATTTGATTTCATTTTTCTTATCATCTGTCTTTACACCCTAAGCATTATGGGAAGGCGCTTTTCATCTGTTTTTGTTAAGTGATTTCTTCTCTATCATTATACGCAATTTTATTTAATTTCATTTTCAGAGTCTGTTTTGAACGTCGTCATGAATTCGGAACACTAAACCAGGAAGTAATCGATAATTAAGGTAGACTCTTTGAACTATGTTCAATCATGCAATGTAAATTTCTTGCTTGAGAATTTCGAACAAATTTTTATTTGAGCAACCTGTTTTGAAGTCTCTGTGATGTCGGATCTTAAATCGCGTTCGTCATTGAGATGAGGACTGGCTAGTGTATAAGAGTTGCAACAATCTGTCTGGTGAAAACCAATCACACCCCTAAATTATTATATCTACCTCCACATTTTCGCTAAAAGAGCATAGCATGACGAAAAAAGGCCCCAAACTTAACAAAAACAAAATTTTATCATCAAAATGTTTATGTTATTATTAAGAGGAAAACCAAAGTATTTTTATTATTTTATTAATATTTAAAATCATTTCTAGCACGTTCGAAATTTTGCTTAAAAATCTTGATTTTTAAATTTTTTCCGTCAGCGGTCCGCCAAAGATTAGTAATGGAAATTTAGCGTTATTTTTGGCAGTAAAAACACACCGTATTGGAAATTCTTGCAAAAATCAAATAATTTTCGGATTTTAATGTGACTTTCAGAAATTTTTCATAAACGAATGAAATTAATTTTTTTGCTTATTGCTTTTTGATAACCGTTTTAAAAATATATTTTACAGCTTTTAATTTATTTTAATTTTATGAAATTTCGAGAAATTAAATTTTGATTTGAACACTTTTTTATGTTAGTTAAAAGCAGGACTCCTTGGAGAATGTAAATCATCAACTTGTTTTCCAAGCAGTTACTAATTTACCGAAAATCTGCTTCGAATCGTAAAATAAAAAATGCAATGAAACCATGACAGTATTTGGTTGCTTGTAATTGCTTTTCTAAATAAGATATATTGAGGACACTATTGTCTTAAGAAAAAACAAATTGGTGAATAATAAATTTATACAAGAATTGTTTTCATTTATTTAAGATTTTAATAATAATAATTTATAAAGTTTTAAATGATTTAAAATTCTGTATTAATTTCAGCATATTCGATTATTATTAAGTGTAAAATTTATTTACTAATCATAAATGGAAAAGTTTAATATAAATCATCAAACACCAACATTTTTTAAAGAATTAAAACTTTTTTTATTAGTGTATAAACGTGCTGATTTTTGTAAATACAGTAGGCCATACGTGACATTATCAGAAATTAAGAGCGATAATAAATTTAAAGCCGGAATTTCGAAAATTAGAAACAAATAGATTACAGAGAATATTTTCCAAAATTTTAAAGATTACTGAGTACTTGAAAATTATATAAAAAAGGTGCCCAAGTCATTTTCTTAAATTATATTTTACAGATAAAGCCTCCGTAGAACACCATTAAATATGTCATCGCCACGTCAAAGTAGTAAACACGTCTATTGTGCGTTAAAAACTCAATAACCGTTTAAAAAATTCATTTCTGTGATATTTTACAATTAAAATAAATAAAACTTGTTTCAAATCAGATTAATTCTACTTTAAATCAGTTAATATTCATCATTTAAAGTTTCAGAAAAGTATATTTTATTTTTGCAAGATTTTTAAACTCTAGAACTAACTTGTGTTTACAAATATCTTTATAATATATTTCTTTCAATATTTCAATCAATATTTAAATCAATATAATATAATAATATAATATAATCAATATTTCAATTAATATAATTTCTGTTTGAAATACACCAGAATATGTTGCTTACTGGAAATAGTAAATTCAATCCTTTAGCTTTCAATCTATATCTATAATTCTGAAAATGTGTGTGTGTATGTATTTGTGTGTGTGTGTGATTGGATGTTGTTTATGCGTTTCCACAGTTTTCATCCGATTTCGATGTAATTTTTTTGTTTGATAGATAATTCTTTAGTACCGGTTTTGAGTCCAAATTTCTGGCGACAATGGCTCTCCACTACTTTCTGTCCATTATAACTCTCAACAACGTTTTTCTATTTACTATTTGTTCTTGGATATATATCTTTCATAAAAACTTAAATAAAAATAAATACTTTAAATTATTACAATAATATTATCTATAGCTATAATTCTCAAAATGTATGTGTGTGTGTGCGCGTGCGTGCGACCGGATGTTGTTTATGAGTTCCCACAGTTTTCATCCGAACACTTCCGCGTGCGAGGCAGATAATGATTGTCAAAGGACTCAACGGCTGAAGAGAAACGCCTCTTCAGCCTATGTTGCGCGTGAGGCTGAAAGAAAATTGAGAACACAAAAACGGCGATTTTTAGCCCCCCCCTTCAAATTGTTAACCCCTATTTGGGGATGTGCTTCAGTTGCACCCAAATGTTGTTACTAATATTGATTTTCGGGTGGGCTGACTTTAAACTTAAACTGGTTCAATTGAACGGCAAATATTCCCAGTAATGAAACACCCGGTCGAAGACGGATTACCCTGCTAGTTAAAGCTAAGCTAAAAGCACCCAGAAGGACTTTTCAAGTTTGACAATTAATTTAAACCTGAGGTATAGCGATTTTAGTGGTGGCATCTATATAAGCACATATTTCTCTGTGGAATTTTTTAAGAAATGGTAACAGCTTGAAGGGAATGCCGATATTAATTGAAGGAATATTATTATTTGCCGACAGCGAATCAGTTTTAGGCGTGGATCAATAAATGCTAGGATACAGGCAAGTCTGAGCCGGGCTGAAAAACCACGAGAGTCTTTCAATTTTTATTTATTTATTTTTTTTTTTTGCATTCATCCTAACCTTTTATGCGCGTCGGCCTTGACGTCAACACACAATAGATTTGTATGACTTCCATTAATAACTGCCAGTCACGTGATTCGTATCTGCGCGCGGGAACTGAACTGGAAGGGCGCGAAAAGGAAACATGATTGACTCACGGCTATCATAACAGTTCTCGGACACACACACACACACACACACACACACACACACACACACACACACACACACACACACACACATATATATATATATACATATATATATATATATATATATATATATATATATATACAGACACGTTTTCATTATCCGGCACTCGATGCCTTAAAAAAATGGACATGAAAGGACATTTTCGCCCACAAGGAATTCACGCATTTTTCCTTAATCTTTTGTTCGTCTCTTTAAAGAGCAAAACGTGTTGTGTGTTTACAAATATGGAAATCGCTTAACCGGACTTCGCCGCTAAGATATTTTCCTCCCTTTTGTGTTTTATTACCACTCTCTTTCTTTGTCTGTCTTTCTCTAGATGTTTTTTTTGTTTTGCTTTGTTGTTTTATGGCTTGTTTTATCTGCGGTTGCGAGAAGTTGATGATTGAAAGTATCTTTCACGGTGACACAAATGAATCAGGTGACAAGCGAACAGGGAAGCGTCTTAAACAAAGCGACATCAAAGGGAAATCACGCCGCTTGGAACGTTAGAAATCAATGCAATTCGCAAGAAATTGTTTCCCGACATCTTCAGCGCAAGGAAGCCCGCGTAAGTCTGTCGCATTCTACTGCAAATGATAATATAATTTAAAGCTTTCTTAAAAGTATCTTTATTACGGCATTTAAGTAAAAGTATATATATATATATATATATATATATATATATATATATATGTATATATGTATATATATATATATATATATATATATATATATATATATATATATATATATATATATATATATTTGACTCTCCCGTCGAATCGCGTATGAGGGTCAAGCAGATCAGTTCCTAGGAAACCGACAGCCGACCACAGCAAATTATATTTGATTATAGTGGTGAAGGTTTCGTGCAGGACCATCCACACTTTTTGAATACAGAGACATGGTGCACTAAGTGCCACAAGGTCCACAAAGGACCGTCCGCAGGTTTTGAATTCAGAGTTGTCCTTCTCCTAGACCAGTTACCATCCAAGGCTATAGAACCTAGTCTCTCCAGCTATTCACCAATGGAGAAGAAGAGGATTCACACCTTTCCCAAGGTTATTAGCACGTAAGTGAATGTAATGGATTCGACTGGAATTTGAACTCGGCTCTCCGATTCCTCAATCCAGCCGCTATCCATTACACCGTGCCTACACACACACACACACACACACACACACACACACACACACACACATATATATATTTAATTAGGCAGCAATCCTTCGTTTATGCATGTTTCATTAAAAACGACAGCCAAGGTACTACGGTTAAGCTTTTTATTTAATTTTTCTTGTGTTCGAACAAGAGCTTTCTTTTCTGGACAAAGAGTGTGTAAAAACTGTCCAAATGTTTTATAGTTCCGAGCGCTTTCGGCTATACCGTTAGCCATAATCAAGGATGATTCGATTTTTCAGCTCAATTGAGTGTGTGCATTACGTTCATGTCTTAGTGTCTAGTAGGGATGATTTTAATTTCCGAATACGGTTAGCACATTGTGGCCGTGTTCGTAGTTAATATTGTTAAGAGTTGGTATTATATATATATATATATATATATATATATATATATATATATATTCAAATGTAACATAGCATTAATTTTTCCTCCCACTACCATAAAAACACCGATATACGCAACCATATATAAATCCAAACTTTAACAATTAATCAGTTTGTCTAACGATCGCAAAAGCGTGAAACCCAGGGTGAAAAACTCTCCATCAATCCAACTAAATATTTTAGCACTCTCACTGATATTGAGCACTTTCCAATAAGGACCGCGCATATATAATATATAAATAATAATATATATAAAAAATTGCATATGTATGTATGTACATATGCGAGGGTCATTCAATAAATAAGTTGAATTTTTCGGTATAAGGACTTCTAATACAGATAGAAGCTTACTCCTTTTTATTTTTTTTGTTTTACTTCTTTTTCACATGGATTTAATTTCTTTTGCAGATTAAATAAAAAAAGACTTTGAGAGTTTTGGCGATTAACAAAGATGGCCGACCAAGAATCATGCTCCAGGTTTGAACAGCGGTCAGTTATCAAGTTTTTGGTTGCTGAAGGGTGCAAACCAGTTGAAATTCATAGGAGAATGTCAACTGTGTATGGGGCCACATGTTTCAGCCAAAAAAATGTCTACAAGTGGGCTAAATTGTTTAAAGAAGGACGGAGCAGTGTTGAGGATGAAGACAGGCCTGGGAGGCCTACAGAAGTGAGGTCTCCTGAGGTGATCGAATCAATCAATGACCTCATTCAGTCTGACAGAAGGGTGACAGTGGATTTGAAAGACATAAAGAACAAACGCAGGGGTCATCAGTCAGAAGGTGTCATCTTGCATCATGACAACGCAAGGCCTCACACAGCAGCCCAAACGGTGCAGACCATCAACGAGCTGGGCTGGGAACTGCCACCTCATCCCCCTTACAGCCCAGACCTTGCCCCTTCAGACTTTCACCTGTTTGGTCCCTTGAAAGCGTTCACGAGAGGCACGAAGTTTAAAAGTGACGATGAAGTCAAAAGTGTTGTGAGCGACTGGCTGAGACATCAGTCCAAAGATTTTTACGCTGAGGGAATACGGAAGCTTGTGCATAGATAGGAAAAGTGTGTGACAGTGCTGGGAGACTACGTTGAAAAATTAAAAAAAAGTAAGCTTCTATCTGTATTAGAAGTCCTTATACCGAAAAATTCACCTTATTTATTGAATGACCATCGTATATATATATATATATATATATATATATATATATATATATATATATATATATATATATACATATATATATATATATATATATATATAGTGGTAATAATCTTATAAATATAAGTAACTACACTCGTCTCGGAAAACCCTCGATTTCTTGATTTGCAGTATCGAAGGAAAAAAAGTTATAAAAAAAGAAAGAGCCAAGAACATGAACGCCTGTCGAAAACAATCGTTCAGTATGCAGGTCCAAAGCCCAAAGAAAAAAAAACGTTTTCGCCTTGTATTATGTACATCACATTTCCTAGTCAGTTAATTATTGTACCTGGTTTGAATGATCTCTTGCGTACTATAGGTATCTGCCGGTTATTATTCTTGTTCGGCAATAACTTATCAAACATAGACCGTATTCTGCGGGCAAACGGCACGTCTCGCTTCTTTTTAATTACTGGTTGGACATCTTCTTTTAATTCAATTCTAGCTGCAAATTTGTTACATCGTCCCAAACTGCTTGAGAATACTCCTGGAAATTGATTATGTAATTCTTCCTTTAATTTTATAGCTTCTGATGTTTCGCAATTTATCTTTTTACAAAAAAACTGATAGGTAAATCCCGTACGTCGAACTTTTGCATACAGTCTGTGCCGACCAGATTTTCTTTCTTTCATTACGAATATCTTGAGTTTTTCCGTGGAATTTTACCTTTAGGATCACTTCTCCTTCGAATTTTATACGCTTCCCTGTAACTGACTTAGCAATTTTCTGCGTATGTATCATGGTTGGTCTATTAAGCTTTCTACATATCTGTAGGTTAATTATCGTTAAATCCGAACCTGTGTCTAGTTGTAATTTTATTTTCTTATTTAAAATTTCAAGTTCCACGTATTTTCTTATGTTAATATTCTCTTCGTCGTACATTCTAGTAGCTCTTATCTTACTAGTAAATTTTCTGTTCCTACATTTTTGTTTTCTTTCCGGGGAGGGTGAAAATCTTTTTCATTATTATAGAATTTTTGTTTTCTTTCCGGGGAGGGTGAAAAACGTAAACTTTTGTTCAACTTACGTATATGTGCTACTCCTGACTCCTCGATATCATTCGAGTCTTTCTTTATACTCAGGCATTTTTGGCAGTCTTCTGATAATCTTTGTAGTGTTAATCCAGGCTCATTTTGCAGTTTTGAAAGCATTCTTTTGCGCATTTCACTATCGTTGGCTGAGACTAACCCTTGTACAAAAATAAGACACTTGAAATTGTCCGGAGTTATTTCTGCCAACTTGAAGTCGTCGCAATGTTTGTTCACAATTGCGGCGAACGTGGAGTAGTCCTCCTTTTCATCCTTTACGAGGTTAAGACATTTCAACCTTTTGTGAAAAAGTGACGTCTTTGGACTGAAAATCTCTGTAAGGCATGTAACTGCTTCGTTAAACGTTAAATCATTTGTCTTCTTTGGCAAGATGTAATCCACAAATTTTGTGTATTCCTCTGTTCCTAATTTTCTGAGTAATAGACGTAGCTTCTTTGCTTTCGTACAATTTTGACAATCGATGTTGAAGATGTCTTCATAACGTCTGAAATAGTCCCCGAAATTTTTATCCTCTTCTAGGGAGTAATTGAATGTTTCTATCGTATTCCACACTGCGTCTTGGGGAAAAAGTCGCCTCTTTTTCGATATTTTGTTGTTTGTTACCCGCTACCTTTAATATTAGTTCCTGGAGTTGCATTTGTCTTTTTTGATTTTCCTTCTGCTTTTGTAGTAATTGTTTTTGCCACTTCTCTTGCATTCTTTCTTGGAGTTGTAATTGCTGTTCATTTTGGTATTTTACAAGTTCTACTAAAATACTTTTAAAATCCTCTATGATAAGAGTCTTACGAAAAACTTGCTTTTCCGTATTTTAATCCTCGTAAATCTTTTGTCACCAAGTTGTTGTGGACAACGGCAAACGGCAAAATATTTTTTTTGTGTATGTCCGAAGTCCTCGTCACCCATTTATTGTGGTCGACGAGAGAGAAAATTTTTCTTTCCTTTCGTGTAAGTTCGAATTCCTCGTCGCCAAGTTTTTGTGGTCGACGAGGGAGAATTTTGTTTCGTTTTCCTTCCGTGTGAGTTCGAATTCATCGTCGCCAAGTTGTTGTGGATTCCGGGATGAAATCCGGTAGCAAATAATAACAAACGCCAAGAATGAATATAGGAAAATAAATGTATTAACGTAATAATACAAACTGGTAATACAGGTTAGTAGTTCTAGGAATGCGGGGTTAGTAGACAAACATATATATAGTCTTTGATATCGACGTATCGCTCTATGACTTCTTACTGAGTCTACGTGCTCGTTACTGTGACTCTTGCTCGCTACGTTCGTACGCTCGTTCCTTTCGACATTCGACTATGTTCGACCCCTCTCTCTGTCTCCCTCGGGTATCCATTAGCAGTAGTATATGTATACCCTGGGTGAGTCCATTTGTGTAAAAAGAGGAAGACCCCTCAACAGATGCAAATTGCATAAGCAGGGAAATCAAGTCAACAAATAAAGAGAAACAATAAGTTAAAACTTAAAGACGGAATTTAGTCTATTACCTGTAATAATTGCCAGAAGGAATACATCGGAGAAACCACAAGGAATTTTAAAAAAGGATTATATGAGCCATCCTTGTCTTACACAACTTTCTATATTGGTGTATCTGATGAACTCATTTTCTGTCTATAAAAAATGAAAATATTTTTGATAGACAATAATAATAATAATAATAACACTTGTCAACAAAATATTTTTTGGAAATAGTGTCGAGACACCAAACATCATTTTTAGCTTAACTGACTTTACTTTTTCTTGGAAGATACTGTCTTTGCTGCACAGAAATGCCTCATTTTTAGCAACAAAATCAGTTTTTCATTTGTTTTGTGTATATATGATATTGACCGATGGCAATATTTCTCAAAATAAAATCAATTCGTATTTAAACCAACAAATATTGGTCTGCTTATTGAGAAATACTATTTTTGCAATAACAATCAGACCCTAAGTCTTTAAAAATAACACGATTGAATATAACAAGATTAAAAATTATTTTCATCAAATCATTTAATAAAATAACAGCAGAAATAAAACCTTTCTGAACATAAGAATTATGGTAAAATTTTTCTCTTTCTTGATTGTCTGCCATGTTCAATGTTATTTAAGTCCCTTTTGATACTCCAGCAGTATCATGTACAATGGAATAGGGGCATTCAATTGGGATGTCTTTAGTTGGAGTTTCTTTCCAACTGTGAAAACTAAATGCTCTCAATGTGCTTGGTTTCCTTCCGTAGTGAAGGAATAAAAGTGATGAGATAAATTGATGAATATCAAACAGAAGATTTTAGGGTTTCGTTTTTTTATGTCTCCTTAATTATCAGGTTTACTCAAGTGTATTACTGATAAAGTTTATCACTTAATTTGAAATTCGGCAATAAATTGGAAAAATTCGGTATTTCTGTTTTAAAATTTTTGACTGAAAATCACTTTTTAAAAAAATAAAAATAGTTTATTTCACGTGGCTGACATAAATTGCTCGGCCTAGCTGAAAATCAATTGGTTTCTACGACCTTTGTTAACTAAATTTTGCGATCAGCCAAGATCGTAAATTGATCTTTTTTCCAAAAATTAGGAATTTCAGTACAGCAAAAACGGTCGCTAACCATGAAAAACTAAGGTCATTTTCGGAATCAGCGCCATCAAATTAGCTAAGAAAATGAGTTTTGTTTCTTGGCACCAAAAATCGTGTTGACCAGTGTTATCTAATAAATAATAAAATAAAAATTGGTGTTTCAAACGAAAGCCGAAAATGGCTTTTCGTCGACGTTGTCGGTTTTGGGCATGCGCACATCGAGCGGAATTTGTCGTTTGTTTCTTTCTGCAAGAAAATGTTTTCTTCTTCGGCAACGGAACCAATTCTTTTCGTTCGTGACCTTGATCAAGATTTCAATTATTACAAGCGTTATCGTCAATTCTGATCATCGACAACCTCAGGACGATAATCGGTTTTAATGCCGACAAGCAGATGTTTATTTACTTTCTCCTCTTCGTTTCGTTTCTTTTCGTTTCCCTAATTCCGTCAGCGAAATTTTTTTTCCCCTCCCTGGATTATATTTAGCAGACATTCTATTTTTCAAAACAAGGAAGAGATGTTCAGGTTTCTTCTCCAAACTAGCAGTTTTGTTTTAGACAAAAAACAACAAAAAAAAAACAAAACAATCATTCATTTAAGTCCCAGTAGGCGCTCAAGGTAGAGGGGCCTTCCTGAGAAAATCACGAAAGGGAAAAATTCAGTGTCTGCTCGGTGATGACGAAACGCCACTATTTTGAACGGATCAGGAAATTATATCCGTTTCATCCGAGTAGAACGAGACAAACAACAGGGGAAAGATTATTTTCAAGTTACAAGTAATGTTTTTCATCCAATCTTTGACAAAGTCTCATTTGTTACAGTTAATATAGTGCAGTATAAAGAAAGTATAAAAATGTATTGTAATACTGTATAATACTACAAGGTATGTTTATATAAAAAAATACATAATAATATACTATATAAAACAAAAATATAAAAAACAGTATATTTTGATAAGATTAAAAAGTAGTTACGGAACATTTAAATCAAATAAATAGTTTGAAATGCAGTGGCTTGAAGCGCATTCATAATTTCAAAAGTCGAAATTAATTCGCAAGTAGAAAGGAATTTTCTGATAAATGTTTGTTTGCATTATTTACATTATTCGGACTTTTGTCCTCATCTTTGTCGCCATATTTATGACAACGTTTCGGCCTTTCAGTATCTGACTACATTTCAGAGATGAGGTATTATGTACACTATTTACATTATTCGGACTATTGTCCTCATGTTTGTTGCCATATTTATTACAATGTTTCGGTCTTTCAGTATCTGTCTATATTTCTGAGATGAGGTATTATGTACACTATTTACATTATTCGGACCATTGTCCTCATCTTTGTCGCCATATTTATTATAACGTTTCGGCCTTTCAGTATCTTTCTATATTTCTGAGATGAGGTATTATGTACATTATTTACATTATTCGGACTATTGTCCTCATCTTTGTTGCCATATTTATTACAATGTTTCGGCCTTTCAGTATCTGTCTATATTTCTGAGATGAGGTATTATGTACACTATTTACATTATTCGGACTATTGTCCTCATCTTTGTCGCCATATTTATTACAACGTTTCGGCCTTTCAGTATCTTTCTATATTTCTGAGATGAGGTATTATGTACATTATTTACATTATTCGGACTATTGTCCTCATCTTTGTCACCATATTTATTACAACGTTTCGGCCTTTCAGTATCTGTCTATATTTCTGAGATGAGGTATTATGTACACTATTTACATTATTCGGACTATTGTCCTCATCTTTGTCGCCATATTTATGACAAAGTTTCGGCCTTTCAGTATCTGACTACATTTCAGAGATGAGGTATTATGTACACTATTTACATTATTTGGACTATTGTCCTCATCTTTGTTGCCATATTTATTACAATGTCTCGGCCTTTCAGTATCTGTCTATATTTCTGAGATGAGGTATTATGTACACTATTTACATTATTCGGACTATTGTCCTCATCTTTGTCGCCATATTTATTACAACGTTTCGGCCTTTCAGTATCTTTCTATATTTCTGAGATGAGGTATTATGTACATTATTTACATTATTCGGACTATTGTCCTCATCTTTGTCACCATATTTATTACAACGTTTCTGCCTTTCAGTATCTTCCTATATTTCTGAGATGAGGTATTATGTACACTATTTACATTATTCGGACTATTGTCCTCATCTTTGTCGCCATATTTATGACAAAGTTTCGGCCTTTCAGTATCTGACTACATTTCAGAGATGAGGTATTATGTACACTATTTACATTATTCGGACTATTGTCCTCATCTTTGTTGCCATATTTATTACAATGTCTCGGCCTTTCAGTATCTGTCTATATTTTTGAGATGAGGTATTATGTACACTATTTACATTATTCGGACTATTGTCCTCATCTTTGTCGCCATATTTATTACAACGTTTCGGCCTTTCAGTATCTTCCTATATTTCTGAGATGAGGTATTATATACATTATTTACATTATTCGGACTATTGTCCTCATCTTTGTCGCCATATTTATTACAACGTTTCGGCCGTTGTACGCTCCGGCTTTCTTCAGGTGTTGGAATGTCGAACTGGACCCTTTACTTTGCTCACCAGGGTAGACTGTTCTAGTTCCATGGGCCATGTTTAACGGATGTCAGTTATCAGTTATCTCCTGTTAATTTCCCTCTGAAAGTTCTCCACTGCCGTAACCGGGTATTGAACTCACAACTCACTGGGTCCTGTCACTGGATCTAAGCAACGCCTTTATCCACTGTACCGTGTGTCCTTGTTATGTTTGTTGGCGTGGCGAGTTATTCGTAAGTGGAGGTGTTCGTAAACCGAGGTTCCATGGCATAAAATAATGTTGAACAGAGCTGGAAATGATTTTCCCTTTAACAAAAACTTTCTCGAAGACCAAGAAAAGAAGACGAAGATACGTCGCAAACGGCCCTGAAGGATTATTTTCATATTACAAGAAATGTTTCTTAAATGTTTCTTACGCGCTACAAATAGTTATTTTTTTATATTTAAGAAAACAACATTGATATCGGGGCTTTTAAGATTATCAGCTTTTACCTGAAATAAATAAAATTCAAATAAGGAACACAAATGCAGGGAAGGTAAACATGTAGCGACAGTAATATTGAAAGGACATTTGCAGGACTAGCAGTCTAAACGGAAGTAATTACCTCCCTTTAGTAGAACTCTTCATATATAAAGCTGTAAACCAAAGCCCTTATCTTTCTGGGTGGCGTTTCCGTTCGTATGTGTATCAGTTAAAAGACGGCGAAGAGAATTTCACTTTGGAATGGCATATTGGCTAACAGGAAAACATTCTGCATCACCTCGTATAAAGAGTAAGATTTAAAAAAAATCTTTCTTTCTGTTTTTTATTTAGTTAGAATGAATTATATCGCACCCTATTGAATTTATTAATTTGATAAAACTTTCTCGAAGACTACGAAAATCCGGGAACCAATCATATTGTTGGCATCTTTATCGATGGATCGTGTGTACGGTTTCCAGTTGAGGTCCCGGTTTAGTTGAAGGTCCAATAGGCGCTCAGGGTAAAGGGACCTTTCTGAGAAAATCGCGACAGGGGAAAATACAGCGTCTGCTCGGTGATGACAAAAGGCGATGGATCGTAGACTCGAACAGGTCAAGATTGTAGTGTTCGGGAAAACAACCTATTGAGAATCGGTTCCACAGAGGCGCAGTAGTTTGCGGGAAGAAGCTGTTTGAGTGGAACACGGAAGGAATGTGGGCGGTTTACTACAATGTAAGTGGCATGATGGGTCCTGGCCGGGAATGTTAGACCCAGTGGAACCAAGGAATGTAGTGCGTCCAAGCATTTTCCATGGAAGTGACAATAGAACACTGATAGGCTTGCTACATCCCGTCTGTGAGAATGAGCTTGGGGTAAGGGTGGAATATAATTTGTCCCCCACAAGGACTCGAAGATGCATTTGAATTCTATCGAGCCTGGATAGTGAAGACTGGACAACTCCTGCCCAAATATGACATAATTACTCTATAAGTGGAAAAAATTTGTCAATTTCCAATTTCTTCTAGATTGTTATTGCAATATTTTGTTATTTACAGCCTATTGTACATAAATTATATTCTAGGTCCATTAATGCTGAAGAGCTACATAGTTTCACACAAATGACCGTCATTTATATATATATATACAGTGTAACCCGGATATAAGAGACCCGGATATAAGAGAAACTCGGATATAAGAGAGACTTTCTCTGGTCCCAAATTAGAGCCTGTGTTAATGTATATAAAATAGACCAAACACTGACATAAGAGAAACCCGGATATAAGAGACTTCTTCTCCGGTCCCGACAACTCTCTTATATCCGGGTTACACTGTATATATATATATATATATATATATATAAAGACATTTTTATGTTTAACATTGTTTTTATAGATACAAGTATTTAAGTAAATGCTCTGTTTATAATAAACAGTATTAAATAACATTTACCGGCCTGAATGTCCGAGAAAGTTTCATAGAAAATATTCGTCCTTCGACAGGATTCGAATCTGTATCTTATACGGAAACCGTCATATAGCCTGACGTGCCTTACCGATCGGCCACGAAGGATCGTTCAGTTGGCAAGGTCGAATTTACTGCTTATAAACTTCAATCTTCCATGAATCTCTCACGTACATTCATAACTGCTCATGGCGTATCAAATGTCGTTGCTTTAGTTGCACGCTCTCATGCTCTTCAAATGACCAGAACGCCCAGTGGTCGGTAGATCGCTAGAGGGTGATACTTGAGTAACAACTTCAGCTGTCCTTTTATATATATATATATATATATATATATATATATATATATATATATATATATATATACTGTTACATTAGAACATGTAAGTATCCACTACGAAGTCGTACATTTTGTTTCAACGTTGAAATCAAACGTTTCTTCAGGTGGCTAACAATGATGGTAGGAAACGATTTTATTCAAAATTGCGATTAATGAGATACTAGATCACTTTCGGTTTTTTTGGAAAATTTTCCATAAAAGATAAAAAAAGAATTTATATAAAGAGACTGGAAAGGACATAAGAAATCAATACAAAAATGGAAAGAGAAATGAAAAAAAAAATAAAATGAAAGTCGAGAGAAAGTATAGGAAATTAACGCTACCACCAAGAGAAAAGACAAAAACGAAAGGAAAGAGATATAGTGAAGTAAATTCAAAATTACCCAGATTCATAAGAAAAGGAAAAAAAGAAGATAAGAAATAAAACAAGACGTTGATACGAATTAAAGCAATGAAAATTCTGTTGAATCAGAGAATTCAAATTTGAACGGAAACGCGCTGTGAATGAATACAATGTATCCAAATGTCGCATTTACAATTCTATGGCAATTGCATATGAAGTCACATATTCAAACAAAATTATCCACATAATGTAAAAACGGACATTTTAAGAAGCAATACAATACTTAACAAAACATATTTTACAATATAAATTAGAATAGGAAATAAATTATAAACTTTTATATTATTATATTAATTATAAAGTCTTGTTAAAAAAACCAGAAAAATTATATATATATATATATATATATATATATATATATATATATATGTATGTATGTATGTATAAATATAAATTATAAATTATATATATATATAAATTACAAACGTTTATATTATTATATTAATTATAAAGTATTATTAAAAAGCCAGAAAAAATAATTAATATATATATATATATATATATATATATATATATAAATATATATGTATATATATATTTATTTGTATATATGTATAAATATAAATTATAAATTATATATATATATATATAACATAAACTTTTATATTATTATATTAATTATAAAGTCTTGTCAAAAAAATAATTAACACACACACATACACACATACATATATATATAAATATAATTCATAAATTATATATATATAAATTATAAACTTTTATATTATTATATTAATTATAAAGTATTATTAAAAAAGCAGAAAAAATAATTAATTAATATGTATATATATATATATTTATATATATATGTATAAATATAAATTATAAATTATATATATAAATTATAAACATTTATATTATTATATTAATTATAAACTCTTATTACAAAAGCCACAAAAAATTATTAATATATATATATATAATATATATATATATATATATATATATATATATATATATATATATGTATATGTATAAATATAAATTATAAGATATATATATATGCAAATTATAAACTTTTATATTATTATATTAATTATAAAGTCCTATTAAAAACTGTCAGAAAAAATAATTAATATATATATATATATATATAAATATAATTCATAAATTATATATATATATATATATATATATATATATATATATATATATATATGAATTATAAACTTTTATATTATTATATTAATTATAAAGTATTGTTAAAAATGCCAGAAAAAAAACGATTTATATATATATATATATATATATATATATATATATATATATATATATATATATATATATATATCTGTTTAAATATAAATTATATATATATCAAGTATAAACTTTTAGATTATTAAAACATTGCTGCAGTGCACGTGAATGTCGCCGAAAATCCAGACCCCTATATTCGTCATCGCGCGTAGGAATTGAACCTCTCCACAACAATGTTACATCGTTTCCAATTGCACTCTCTGTTGGTCGATTATGTTGACCCAAAAAATTCGCAAACTGCACAAAATGCATTTCTGTTTGAAGGTCCATTTTCGTAATAGACTTCGATAACTTTAACACGTTGTTTGATTGTTAATCTTTCCACGATTGAAATTACCAAAGACTTAAGTTGTCCCGAATATGCAGAGCCAGCCTTTGATATCGAAGACTGAAGAATTACGGAACAGCTGCTGCTGGTGGTATTAGCGATATAGTCAGATTCAGTAGAGTGTCTGACTCGTGAGTGTTAATCTTTAACGTTGTTTCATTGAACAGATTACGTACTGCGCTGGATTCTATATTCATAGACTATGTTGAACATGGTCAACATCAGTGTGTCATACTTTTTCAACTTTACTCCTAGAGGCCGTAGCCCAACATATCATACCATTTTGGAATCAGGACAACTCAGCGAGCAAATTAAAAACATTCCAGGCCGGATCCTGACCCCACCAATCCTGAAAATTTTGGATTCCCAAGTTTTCATTACTGCAATTGTTTTCGGCGATTTTTTACGTGATTCTTTGGGACGAATTTTTTTGTACGATAACAATGTTTATCAGTTGGAAATAAATTTTGGAATAATCAAAATTAATTGCAAAATCAAGAGAAAGTCACCCATGAAGTAAAATTAATTGTTTGTACGGAAAGTAAAGAGCTACGTACATCAAAATGTCTTTTAAGTGGCGACAGAAGAACTATAGTTGAACTTTTATAAGGTAAGCTTAAATATTAAGGCAATACTTAAATGCAGCGATCAATTTTGAGTTCTTCTGTAGTTTATTGTTGCCTATCGCATCTACTCCTCCCTACGTAATGTGATTAAGGCCGAAATCCAGGGTCCTCCTCACACACACACACACACACACATATATATATATATATATATGTATATATACACACACACACACACACACACACACACACACACACACACACACACACACACACACACACACACACACACACACACACACACACACACACACATATATATATATATATATATATATATACTAGCAGTATAACCCGTCTTTGACCGGATCTTTCATTACTGGTATTTTTTGCCGTGCAATTAGAGCAGTTTAAGTTTAAAGTCACCCACCCGAAAATCAATATTAGTGACAATATTTGGGTACAACAGAGGCACATCCCCAAATGGGGGGGGGGGGAAGATAACAATTTTGAAGAATTTGTTGGGGGTGGCCCTGAAAAAGGAACTGTATAATAATAAATAATATTACTGTAATAATTTAAACTATTTATTTTTATTAAAGTTTTTATCCAAGATATATATATATCAAAGAACAGATAGTAAATAGTAAAATCGTTGCTGAGAGTTATAATGAACAGGAAATAGTGGTGAGCCGTTGTCACCAACCATTTGGACTCAAAACCAGCACTGAAGAATTATCTATCACTCAACATAATTTCATCAGAATCGGATGAAAACTGCGGAAACGTATAAACAACATCCGATCACACACACACATACATACACACACATTTTGAGAATTATATATATATATATATATATATATATATATATATATATATATATAAAATAAAAACAGACCACTTTAAGGTTCCATGTAATAAATTATTTCACCACAGCCCTTTTAAAGGACCGCGGATCACCAGACTTTAATCCGCGGTCCTTTAAAAGGGCTGTGGTGAAATACTTTATTACATGGAACCTTAAAGTGGTCTGTTTTTATTTAAATTATTAGCTCTGATTTACATTGAGCTCTCTGGAGTTTATCCTCCTTGGGCCTACTCATACGGATTACCTAGTTTTTCGTAAACTATATATATATATACATATATATATATATATATATATATATATATATATATATATATATATATATATGTGTGTGTGTGTGTGTGTGTATATTGTAAATTTGTTATAGAGACAATATAGACTGTAAGTTCAAACCAGTTTTCTTTTATTATTATTTGAACCATAAATCATTACTGTCAAAAACACATTTCTAAAAATTAATATTCTTTCGTTCGTACCTCGCAAAGACAGAACTGTAGAGGTGGCTCGCCGCAGACAGTTTAACATCTGCCGATGGCGCCAACTTACAAAAGCAGATTAACTTATTGGCAAAAGATGACGTTAAATCGATCATTAATTATCTGCCCTTGCCGGAAGAGTGTCCCCCGCCATTTTGAGGAGTGGTGAAGCGTTAAAGGGAAATGACTTTAGAAAAATCGCCGGTGGGAGCTGTATGGGTTGTGGTCAGGCCCAAGTCCGGCGTCCGCGGTGAGAGATGGTCAAGTAAGTCGGGGTGGTCTGGTTACAGCACCGGGGATAAAGCTCTTAATCACGATTGCTTTAGTTGCTACTCGGTTGGTGCGAAAAATCCTATCGCAGGAAAGAGAGGCCATATTTAAAGACGTCGTGTTGAAGAGAGAAATCCCTGACGTGGATCAAATGTGATTTATTTTCTTAAACAGGCGATTTGGGATCGCATGGTCTTTGTAGACAGGTTTAAACTCAAATATATTGTTAGAAATTTGGTCAAGAAAGAGGGTGAATTATAGGGAAAAAGAACGAACGAAACATTAAAAAATGAAATGGAGGCTGAAAGATATACAGAGAGAAAAAGGAGAGACGAAAGAGAGGACAGTAATCGGAGACAAAAACGAGGGAAAAAAAGAGATATAAAAATAAGAAAGACAGATAAAAGGAAGAGATTGAATAAAAGAAAGAGATAGAGAAGCTGAGAGCGAAAAAAGAACGAAAGGAAGACGGAAAAAGAGGGTGGAACAAACAGGAACAGAGATAGAGAGGAAAAGAAAAATAAGATGTGAGAGAAAGAGAGATAAAAAAAGAGAAAATGGCGAAAGCATGAAAGAGAGATAAAAGGTGTGTGAGAGAGAGAGAGAAAGATGAACGAAAAAGAGAGAGAAAAAACAGAGAGTGAAAAAAGAGAGAGAGAAAGTGACAGAGAAGAATAGAGCTATCGAGAAAATGAGAAAGAAGAGAAAAAGAGAGCAAAAAAAGAAAGAAAAGAGAAAAATAGAGCGAAAAAAAGAAAAAAGATATAAAAAAGAAAAGAAGGGAATAGAAGGAAAAGAGAGATAGAGAAAGAGGGAGAGAAAAAGAAGGCTTAATAGAGCGGGTAAAAGAAAAATCGAAAGAGACTCGTAGAAAGAGAAAGAAAAGAGAGAAGCAGAGGGTAAGCAAGAGAAACGAATAGGAGAGAAAAATAAGAAAGGGGGAGAGAAAGATGATAGCGCAATATGGCGGGTAAAAGAGAAAAAAGAGAAAGAGCAAGAGGGAGAGAACAAGCGTAATATAACGCGTAAAAAAAGAATGCGAAAGAAAGAGAGAAATAGAAGAGAAAGAAAAAGAAAAGGAAAAGAAAAAAGCAGAGGAATATCGAAATGGAAACGCAATATGTCGAGTAAAAGATAAAACAAAAGAGAGTAAAGAAAAAGAGGGAAGCAGACGGCAAGGGAGAGAAATAAAAGAAGAGACAGATAAGAAAGAGCGAGAGAGAGAAGTAAAGTAAGAAGAGGGAAAGAGAAAAAAAACATAGACATGTCAAGAGAGAAAAATGAATAAGGGGGGAGAGAGAGAAAGAGAGAAAGAGAGACAGAGACACAGAGAGAGAGAGAACGTATGACCGATATCGAAAAAAGAGGTATAAAAATATAAAAGATCCCCAGAGGGAAAAATCAAATAAAGAGAGAGAGAGAGAGAGAGAGAGAGAGAGAGAGAGAGAGAGAGAGAGAGAGAGAGAGAGAGAGAGAGAGAGAGGATGACCGATATCTAATAAAAAGGGAGAGAAAAATAAGATCTCGAGAGGGTAAAACCGAATAACAAAGAGAGAGAGAGAGAGAGAGAGAGAGTGAGAGAGAGAGAGAGGATGACCGATATCTAATAAAAAGGGAGAGAAAAATAAGATCTCGAGAGGGTAAAACCGAATAACAAAGAGAGAGAGAGAGAGAGAGAGAGAGAGAGAGAGAGTGAGAGAGAGAGAGAGGATGACCGATATCTAATAAAAAGGGAGAGAAAAATAATAAAAGCGAGAGTGAGAGAAAGAGGATGACCGATATCTAATAAAATAGAGAGAGAAAAATAAGAAAGATCGCGAGAGTGAAAAAACGAATATGAGAGAGAGAGAGACAGACAGACAGACAGAGACAGACAGACAGAGAGAGGATGACCGATATCTAATAAAAAGGGAGAGAAAAATAAGATCGCGAGAGGGAAAAAGCCGAATAAGAGAGAGAGAGAGAGAAAGAAAGAGAGAGTGTGTGTGAGTGAGAGAGCGAGAGAGAGAGAGAGAGAGAGAGAGAGAGAGAGAGAGTGTGTGTGTGTGTGTGTGTGTGTGTGTGTATGATCGATATTTAGATCCTAGAATAAGCCGTATAATTAATGGCTGGAAATTTTGCTCCGACCAATTGATTGCCACGGCATTCCCATCGGTGAAACTGGCCGCGAAGCGTGTGTTGCACAAAAGACATCATTGAGAAACTATTGATCAATTACAGATTGAATTCCACTCGGCCACTTCGATCAAAAGACATTGATTAAGGACAAAACAAACAACAACAAAAAAAAAACCGAATGTACATCTGACGATCATACCCCCCTGCTGGTGAGAAGGCCGAATTCCGACAATACCTCCTTAGCATTTACTTTTAACGTACAACCACAAATAGGGGCTATCCAGTAAGGATCGGACTCTGTCAACACTCGACGCCTAGTGGATATGCGATCAGTGTCACAGTTAGCCTCTTTGAAAGCCCATACTTGCTTAGTTTTGTTTCTGAAACGTAAGCAAACCAGTTTCCAAAGAATTTATGTATTTTTAATCAGATATTTTTTTATTACTTGAAACGTTATGTTTAGTGGATACCAGTATTTGAAAAAGACGCCCCATTTTTTTTTCAGCAAAAGGATGAGGCCAAAATGCAAATTACAGTTTGGGGGATGCTAAAATCAAGTAGGTACAGATATTTAAATATCTGGGAAGTGTTCTAACAAAGTGTGATCCGATTTTCGCATTGGGATAGCGAAAGATGCCTTCGAAAAGCTAAGCAAAATATTAAGGAACAGGAAAATCGTCGGAAACAAATTAAAGAGTACTGAACTGTTACGTGATATCTGCCCTCCTGTATGGCAGCGAATTCTGGACAATCTCCTCAAATATGAGCAAGATTCTTGAGGCAACAGAAATGTGGTTCTACAGAAGGATACTGAGGATACTATAGACCGAACATGAGAGCAACGACAAAGTTTTGGATAGAATGGAAACAAAAAGGAAAGTTATACTATAACATCAGGAGGAAGCAGTTGAAAATTCTAGGGTATATAATAAGGAAGGAGGGCTTGGAAAATCAGATACTCACAGGAGAGATTGAGAGAAAGAGAGACAAGAAAACAGCACGTTTTGATGGGGATGAGCAAATGGATGGCAGAAGAGGGTTTGGGAGAAATAACAAAGAGAAAAAGATTTATTAAGAACTACAAGGGAGAGGAAGGTGTGGAGAGCCATGATCGCCTACGTCCTGAAGGGAGACGGCACATAAAAGAAGAATCAGTCGGCCTGCTCACTAGAGAATTGTTAAAAAATACAAACAGTTTCTCTCGTTCGAACCTGTGCCCCACTTCATAGGCGAAACCGCCGTTTGAACTGGAGTTGGAAAATAGGATCTTGCTGGACTGTTCGTTCTTCGGGGTCGAGCCGTCTAAGGAATTATCGGATCATGGTTTTATTCAGTATTAATACTTAGGAGATATATGCCAATAATAATTCCAAGATTAACCGTTTCCACGCAATAAACTTTAGGCATTCATTACCCAACTGTTAGCGGTCGAAATTTATATAAAAAAAAAAAAAAAACTTTCTCTCAAAACAGTTTTTCAAGAAAATAGATTCCTCAACTCAACTTGCTGTTAGGGCCCTTTCTAGCACTGATGGGGTTTTTCCTTCCTGACATTATGTCTACAGTAGTGTAGAAAGCCAACATCTTCTTAATATCGTTACTACAGACAATTTCTCACAGACGCGGCGCGATTTCCCTCTGTCTTTTCTACAAATATTTCCATGACAACTGCCCCGAGAAGCTACTTTAACTAGTGCCCAAACTGCGTGAATTTAAGCGTGCTACTAGGTTGGCATCTTGGTCCAACCCTTTCACTGTCGAAACCGTTAGATGTAACCGCTTGTTCTATTCCAACAGCATCTTCTCCCGCACTTCCAGACAGTGCAACTCCCTTCACCTTACTTGCTTCCCAGGTAATGCCAATCGGCATCTTCTGATACGTTGATGCTGATCCCCGTCCTTCTTTATATCCTTTCCTCAAACACTCCTCTTTATTCTTGCTCTCACTCTCTGTAACCCCTTGCGTGGTAGTGGCACTCCTACCTTGCTTGGGATAAAAGGCTTATAAAAAAAAAAATGAAACTTTCTCTTCGTTAATTTACTGTGCGCAGTTTTTAGAACGTTCGATTTCTGACCATGGGACCCAGGTTAGAGTCTCATCAAGGTCGATTTGTCAGGAATTTGACAACTTGATATAACCGGTCTGGGTAGGCGATCCCAGCGTGTGGCACCTTTGGAATGTGTCTGAAAACCATAACGAGTATTGCTCCATGCCTTGTCAGTGAAACTGGGTAGACGGAACTATTTCAGAGACGTTCTAGCACGAAATCTTGTCATATATGGTAGCGGTAATCCATTTTCGTCCATATTTTTCTCTTGTAAAGGAAAAGGATAGCAAGAGGAGTCAGGTACCTACTGGATCGGTATAGGGAATTGATCATTTTCCCAGCATCTTTAGCGATGGGCAGTACGTTCGAGTTACACTTGTGTTGAGTTGTGTTTAAATCTCAATAGGGGCTCAATGCACCGGGCATCCACGAGAGGAGTGCAGGACTACTCATCCTCATGACATCTAAACTCCAGGACAACTCATCACCGCCGACTCAACACCGTCAACTCAACGCCACCGACTCAACACCGGACAAATCAGCGCCGTGACAGCTCAACTACAGGGCAACTCACTACCAGCCTACTTACCGCGAGAACAAACTATTCAATTTTTTCCGTCAATTTAAAAAAAAGTGATGTAATGGAATAACCTGTTATCCCCATGAATGACTACGCTATAGGTAGTAATTGCCTATAAGTATCTGTAAGTCAACGGACTACAGAGTCTAACTGAGATCTTTTTCAGATGTGCTGGTCGAACTTTCTGCCTTCCGGCAGAGAGGAACCCGGACGAGGCTATGCCAAAGGCCAGAGTCTCCTTTGGGGAGGTAGACCAACCGATCCGGTTTATGCGGAGTCTAGGCGATTTTTTGGCCGAGACTACGTGTTCGGGAACCCCACATTAAATTCGGACTTGTGCCACATGTGACTGCGTGGAGCAGTTGCTAGACACTCTAGATGGAACCTTTTCAGCTTTGTTGGTCGAACTCTCTGCCTTCGAGCATAGAGAAAACCCTGACGAGACTATGCTGAAGGGCAGAGTCTCGTCCGGGGAGGTAGACAGACCCGAACCCGTTTATGCGGGTTCTATGGGGACTTTTTGGCCGAGCCTACCAGCTCGGAATCCCACATTAAATTCATCCTTGTGTCACATGTGACTGAGTGTACAGTTACTAGATACCGTCTAGCTGGAATCTTTTCAGCTGTACTGGTCAAACTCTCTGCCTCCTAGCAGAGAGGATGCCCAGACAAACCTATGCCGAAGGGCAGAGTAACGTCTCGGGAAAAAGCTACCCGACCCCGTTTTATACGGGACCTACGGGAATTTTTGGCTGAGCTTACGGGCTCGGATGCCCCACATTTAACCCGGCCTTGTGCCAAATCTGATCGCGTGGGGAGGTTAATAAATATTGTCTAGCTGAAATCTGTTCCAGCTGTGCTGTCAAACGTTCTGCTCTCGGGCAGAGTGGAACCTGGACGAGGCTATGCCGAAGGGCAGCGTCTCTCCGGGGAGGTAGGCAGACCCGAACCTGTTTATGCGGGTTCTACGTGGAATTTTTGGCCGAGCTTACGGGCTCGGATGACCCACGTTAAACTTGGCCTTGCACCACATCTACCCTCGAGGTGGTTGGGGGCTAGTAAATATTGTCTATATGGAATCTTTTCCCACTGTGCTGGTCAAATTCTGTGTCTTCGGGCTGAGAGGAATCCGCTTGGGGCTATGCCGAAGGGCAGATTCTCATCCGGTGAGGTAGACAGACCCGATCCCGTTTATGCGGGGTCAACAGGGACTTTTTGGCCGTGCTTACGGGCTCGGAAACCCCACATTAAATTCAGCCTTGTGCCACATGTGACTGCGTGGGGCAGTTGCTAGATACAGTCTAGTTGGGATCTGTTACTCATCTCCTAGCTGTTATCGAACTCTCTACCTTTGCGCAGAGAGGAACCCGGACGAGGTTATGCCGAAGGGCAGAGTCTCACCCAGGGAGATAAACAGACCCAAACGCGTTTACGCGGGTTCCACGGGGAATTTTTGTCCGTGCCTACGGGCTCCATGGTCCACGTTAAATCCGGCTTTCTGCCACATACTACCTCGTGGAGAAGCTGGTAAATTTTTCTAGCTGGTGTATGGCTCAGATTTATGCGAGATCTACCGACCTTCCAATAGTAGCACTCACTACTGGATTGACTCGCGAAGACCTTGTGCATAACTGTTACCTTTATTCTTATTGTACTGGTTTTTACAATAAACCTTTACTTATTTGATCCACCTTGTTTTTCAAGTCTATATTTCTATTAGCACGGAATATAACAAAAAGGAATTTATAAAGGAACGTTTTGTAATACGAGGGTCATTCAATAAATAAGGTGAATTTTTCGGTATAAGGACTTCTAATACAGATAGAAGCTTACTCTTTTTTTATTTTTTTACTTCTTTTTCACATGGATTTAATTTCTTTTGCAGATTAAAAAAAAACTTTGAGAGTTTTGGCGATTAACAAAGATGGCCGACCAAGAAGCATGCTCCAGGATTGAACACCGGTCAGTTATCAAGTTTTTGGTTGCTGAAGAGTGCAAACCAGTTGAAATTCATAGGAGAATGTCAACTGTGTATGGTGCCACATGTTTCAGCAAAGAAAATGTCTACAAGTGGGCTAAATTGTTTAAAGAAGGTCGGAGCAGTGTTGAGGATGAAGACAGGCCTGGGAGGCCTACAGAAGTGAAGTCTCCTGAGGTGATCGAATCAGTCAATGACCACATTCAGTCTGACAGAAGGGTGACAGTGGATGACATTGCAAGGACTTTGAGCTTATCTGTTGTGACAAACGCAGGGGTCATCAGTCAGAAGGAGTCATCTGGCATCATGACAACGCAGCAGCCCAAACGGTGCAGACCATCAACGAGCTGGGCTGAGAACTGCTCCCTCATCCCCCTTACAGCCCAGACCTTGCCCCTTCAGACTTTCACCTTGAAAGCGTTCACGAGAGGCACGAAGTTTAAAAGTGACGATGAAGTCAAAAGTATTGTGAGCGACTGCCTGAGACATCAGTCCAAAGACTTTTACGCTGAGGGAATACGGAAGCTTGTGCACAGATGGGAAGTGTCTGACAGTGCTGGGAGACTACGTTGAAAAATAAAATAAAAGTGAGCTTCTATCTGTATTAGAAGTCCTTATACCGAAAAATTCACCTTATTTATTGAATGACCCTCGTACATGACTATATTTTTAATTAAAAAATTTCTTGAACATTGTATGAAAATCCTCTCAAATATTCAGTGGAAGATTGTCGTGTGAAAGAAGAAACTATCTCCAAACTTCTTTCGTCTGCTTTCATATACTGCTTCAATTCAGGTCGAGAGGGACGACCGCCAATTAATTTCCCGAAAAATGCATCATGTTTTTTTTGCATCCTTGTAATGAATCTCCTTCTCGTGGCGTGCCCCGTCCCCAGCTCTGTTCCTTGTGCAACGTTCTCTCCAAATTTACTAGGAAAAGAGAGGAGGTCTTCTAATGGTTTTCCGTCGATTTGGTCTTCCAATATAGTTATCTTCGAACCAATCCAGCCAGTTCTTCGGGTAAGTTCGCAGAGTGGGGGGTCAATATAAGTATGAATATGTCGAAGAGAAATAAATGCTAAACGTAATATCATCGCTTTTAGTGCAAAGCTAACATCGTTGTTGTACGCTGAGCTCTCACCAATGGAAGCCACCCTTTTTTTGCGCATATTTTGTGATAAACGGAATAAAAACATCCATTTTATTTCAACTTCTGGAAATGGTTCTTTCACGGCTCTAAAGGCTGCCCGTTCAAAGTCGCAAATGACAGATGTTGGGTTTAGTGTAGTCTGAACATCTAACAGATGTCGAGACTATGCGAGCCAATACTGGTCTGAAGCTCTGAATTCGACGCCATCGTTGATTTGTTCGCGAGCAGAGTAGGCTGTTGGTGAGTTGTCACGGAGATGAATTGGCCGGTGTTGAGGCGGAGGTGTTGAGGCGCAGGTGTTGAGGCGACGGTGTTGAGGCACCGGTGATGAATTGGTAGCTCCCGCCCTGAGGGAACATGCGTTCATCGCGATAGGCGAGACTTCAGGGTCCGCTTGGTGATGATGGAATATCAATGGTTTGATTTTTCGAGGCATTGAATGTGACTAGCTAAGTTTTGCTGTTTGATAGGGGCAACATGTGAAAATATATGTTGTTCCCCATTTTCCAATTACCATATATACACGTGTAACGAAATATTCAATAATCTATGGGACCTCCTTTATTTTGAATAACATTTTCAATCCTTTTTGGCATTGACTTGATTAGGTTCTGGCAAATCTCATCTCCAAGTAATGAATTCCATTCGGATATGAAATTCACAATCAAATCCTCTTTGTTGCTCAACTGCTTTCTCGAGAGCCTGTTCTTTATAATGCTCCATAAGTTTTCTATGGGGTTGAGGTCAAGAGATTGGGGCGGCCATGTCATAACAGTCACCTGCTTCTCATCAAAGTATTCCTTCATCAATTTTGATTTGTGACATGGAGCATTACCCTGCATAAAAATGAGCTTGATGGGGGTCGATTTGCACCCTTTCAACAGAAGGGAGCAGACAAGACTCTAAAATTCTCTTGTACTGCTCGCTCCTGAGGGTCTTTTCAATAGGTTTTAAGAAACCAGTTCCATGAAAAGAAAAGCATCCCCAGAACATTATACTGAACGGATGCTTGACAGTACTTACTGCTAAATTCAAAGTGCTTTCAAAGCTTCTTCTTCGGATTTTAGATCGCTTATCCTTTGAATTTAGCTCAACTTTCGTTTCATCGGAGAAGAGAACATTTAGTAAAAAAAAATCAGGCGAGTCACTTTTATCGAACAGAACTATGATAAATATATATATATCGGACTGACGCAAATTCAGTCGGGTTTCGATCCTAGCTAGACGCAACCAGACGTCTATCCACACTGATGAGCTGTGAAACAGCGAAACAGTCTGTCTGTGGATGACAAAAATATTAGCTCCTGAAAAATTAATTTCGGTTGAGCCCTCTGGTTTGAGGTGTGAATTTGTAAACAGTGACTATTTAAGCTAATACTGCACGACTCTTCGACAGAATTGAGTCACTCTCAGTCACTGTGTGTTTATCTGAATCTAAAAATAAACACGCTAAAATTCACCCTCATCCCGTACCATATGCTGACGGCTTAGTAGGAGAAGTTCGGACTGACGTAAATTCAGTCGGGTTTCGATCCTAGCTAGAGGCAACCGGACGTCTAGCCACACTGATGAGCTGTGAAACAGCGAAACAGTCTGTCTGTGGATGACATATATATATATATATATATATATATATATATATATATATATATGAACAAATGACTGTAAACGACTGTGGCTTGCTACAATGATTCTCCAGCTCTGTTAAAATGTTAGTACCTTCCATAGAATTCCGGAACATTTATAGCTTCCGCCTCCAAAGTTTTTGTAACCCACCAGCGGCGTTAATGCTTACGGTTAGATTTACTTCGCTAACTTGGGTAGCTTTAGTAAGTGGTTAGCGCGAATATTTTAGGCAATTTTTTTTTCGTTGCTTCCAGCAAATTCTTGACTTGTACGTGGAAGATTTTACAAGTAGTTGTTGCTAGGTTTGGTTTGAAAGCAGTATCGAAGGAATAGGCAAAAAGTATGAGACATGCATTGCTGGTGCCGGAAATAGGCGGAAATGACTGACTGACACCGTCTTGTAGCGTCTGGCGGGAAACGAGCTGATGAAAAAAAACTGGGACTGTGTGTATAAGGCAGTAGGCTTCTCATCTACGTGTCTAACGTGTCACTGGCAAAAAGTGGATTAATTTAATTAAGAATTATTGTGTTGGTTACAAATACGTGTTAAATGAACTGTTGGCACCTGAGTCATTTAATCGGTGACTCGTATTGTGAAGTCGTTATTAATCACTTGAATCCCATCAAGGAAATATCGCACTGGTTACACATCGTCAAGCCTGGTCAGTACCTAGATGGGTGACCGCTTGGGAATACCAGGTGCAGTAAACTTGGACATTGCGGGTCGTGTAATATACTTGAAGCTCCGGTTCTCTTATATTCACCGAAGTTAAGCAGCCTCGAGCCTGGTCAAAACATAGATGAGTGGCCGTTGGAGAATGCAAACTTCGATGTACTAGAGGTGAAATGCACTTATGGCCACATCACACTGAAACACCGATTCCCGTATCATCACTGAAGTTAAGCAACGTTGAACATGGTCAGTACCTAGATGGATGAGCTCTTGCTACTGTAGACTTGGCTGTGCGGGATGCTTGATGGGTAATGATTTGAAATTGTTAATCGGAGAGCTGAGTTTCAATTGCGGTTAGGTATTCGCTTACGCGTAAATACCCCCGGAAAAAGGTATAAATATAGCTCTTCTCTCCCCTAGCTATGGGTTAATTAGCAAGGCTTGTATCATTAAACCATTATAATACCCCTTCACCAAATAATTGGAACCGATTTTATGGCGCAATAGGTTTCTCATCTCATCATAACCATCCTGGGTATGACGATAAACTACATCCGCGTCCTGGGGAAGACGATAAACTACATCCGCGTCCTGGGGAAAACGATAAACTACATCCGCATCCTGGGGAAGACGATAAAACATATCCACTTCTTGGGTAAGACGATAAACTACATCCACGTCTTGGGTAAGACAATAAACTACATAAGCGTCCTGGGTAAGACGATAAACTACATTCGGGTCTTGGGTAAGACGATAAACTACATCCGCGTCCTGGGTAAGACAATAAAATACATCCGCGTCCTGGGTAAGACGCTAAACTACATCCGCATCCTGGGGAAGACGATAAAATACATCCACGTCTTGGGTAAGACGATAAACTACATCCGCGTCCTGGGTAAGACGATAAACTACATCCGCGTCCTGGGTAAGACGATAAACTACATCCGCGTCTTGGGTAAGACGATAAACTACATCCGCGTCCTGGGTAAGACAATAAACTACATCCGCATCCTGGGGAAGACGATAAAATACATCCGCATCCTGGGGTAGACGATAAAATACATCCACGTCTTGGGTAAGACGATAAACTACATCCGCGTCCTGGGGAAAACGATAAAATACGTCCGCCAGCAAGGCCCCCGCCTCTTAATTACTGATGTTCCCAGGTCCACCCTGAGTCGTAGCAACTGTTAGGGTCCCAGTTATGGGCAAATAGTTAACCCCCAAACTCGTGTCAAAACTATGAAAGCGTAAAAATAGTTTTTAATAGCAGAAATACTTTGTAAAAGAAATATTACAAGCAATACATTTTTTGAAACAAAAACATTACAAGCAAAGGAAAATTCTTAACATAAATAGATTTTTGGAAAAAAATATTACCAACAATAAAAATTTTGTCGGCATTAAATAACACATTGAGGTTGATATGTCGTAAAACAAACCAAACCAATATGTACTGAGATAGATAGATAGATAAAAAATATTACCAGTAATAAAAATCTTGTCGGCTGAGATAGATAGATAGATAGATAGATAGATAGATAGATAGATAATCCTTTGAGGTTGATATGTCGTAAAACAAAACAAACCAAACGAATTCTCATCATAAATCCGTGACTTAATCAAGAATTATTGTGTTAGTTACAAATACCTGTTAAATGAAGTGAGTAATTTAACCGGTGGTTCGCGTTCTCAAGTCGCTATTAAGCCTTTGAGCCCTGATCACCGTTTTACCGGTGGTAAAGAAATGATTTAATGCCCAGCCACCGGTTGAACGGTGGGTAAACTCTTGTAACTATTTTTATATCTACCGTGAAACATTCTTTCTTTTTATGTGCCGTGTCATTTCAGGATCTAGGCAGCCATGGCTCTCCACTTCCTCCCCTATCCCTTGTAGCTCTCAATAAGTTTCGTCCCTCTGTCATCTCCACCAGACCTCGTTCAGTCATCCACTTACATAAGCTCGCCCGGTATGTCATGCGTTGCTTTCCTTTGTCTCGCTTTCCCTCTATTCGACCCGTGAGTATCAGATTCTCCAGGCCCCCCTTCCTCATTATGTTTCCCAGTAACTTCAGCTGACTCTTCTTGATATTAGGCCTAAGCCTCCTCCGTGTTTGCATCCCCTCCAAGACCTCATCGCATCTCACACGCTCGGTCCATGATCTGTTCAGAATCCTTCTGAGGAACCATACCTCCGTCTCATCTTCATCTTTGAAGAGACCGTCCATCATTCACTGCCATAAAGTAGGACAGCAGTCACGTAACAGGTCAGTATTCTTTTCTTTGTTACCAAAGACATCCTCCTGTCTCGCAATACTCTGCCCAGTTTTTGGAATGTGTCCTTGGCCATCCCAATACGTCGACGGATTTCAGTGCCGAACTTACGGTTCTCCATTAAAACACTTCCCAGATATTTAAACTTCGGCGCTTGATTGATTTTAGTGTCTCAGACCTGCAAATCGCATTTCGGGCTCATCCTTTTAGTGATGACCATACATTCTGTCTTGTAGTGTATGCTTAGTCCCTTCTCGCTCTCCTTCGCTATCTTCTCTGGGAGGTTTTGTAATTTATTTTCCGTGTCTGCTATCAGCACTGTATTTTGACTCAGGAACTCAGGCAGAAGAGTTCAAATTGTTCAGGAACGCAGGGCTCAAAGGGTTAACCACTCGAATCCTATTAATGGTTCAGACATTATTTGTTTGCCGTAGATTCTTGACTTGGACATTACAGATTTTACAAGTCGTTGCAGCTGGGTTTAGTTTGAAAGATACTTGACAACCTCTTGAGGATGAGATGAAAGGCAAATTGTCTGAGAAGATGTCACTGCCAATTCCATATCGTTCCTTGAAAGAAACAGTTTTTCAAATTTAAGTTAAAATGATCGATGACTGTCATGAGGTTTAATTAATCGCGTCTGCCAAATTTTCACGCTATTAAGTGTTTCGTATGCGTCAACATTTCAAAATATATTTCTTTCCACTTTTTTCTATAACCATAATATTAACAAAGAGGCTGGGCTGAAAAGTTCATAGGCTGACTATGAAGGAGTGATGCTAGTGATGTGAAATCTTGCATGCATTCATTTCAGCTTTTCTTGTTAATAACTGCATTGTTTCTTTCCAGGTAAGAGGGTAGCCTGAAAACTTCATAGGCTGACTATGAAGGAGTGATGCTAGTGATGTGAAATCTTGCATGCATTCATTTCAACTTTTCTTATTAAGAACTGCATTGCTTCTTTCCAGGTACGGGTGTGGGCTGAAAAGTTCATAGGCTGACTATGAAGGAGTGATGCTAGTGATGTGAAATCTTGTATCCATTCATTTCAGCTTTTCTTGTTAATAACTGTATTGTTTCTTTCCAGGTACGAGGGTGGGCGGAAAAGTTCATAGGCTGACTATGAAGGAGTGATGCTAGAGCTGTGAAACCTTGCATGCATTCATTTCAACTATTCTTATTAATAACTGCATTATTTCTTTCCAGGTACGGGTGTGGGCTGAAAAGTTCATAGGCTGACTATGAAGGAGTGATGCTAGTGATGTGAAATCTTCTATGCATTCATTTTAACTCTTCTTATTTATAACTGCATTGTTTCTTTTCAGGTAATAGGGTGGGCTGAAAAGTTCATATGACTATAATTGCAGTGTTTTATTCCAGGTAAACAGACATCTGACTGTTCAAAGAATACTTCAAACGTAACTACCAGCGTTTTCTTTAAAAATGGACAAATATTCCATCGTTGTGTTATCAAGTACTTGAATGTAAAGGGATTAGCCCTCATGGATATTTATGCTGTCTTGGTTATCATGAACGTTTCCTCCCACTTTTGTACCTGGAGAGAAGCAATGCAGTTCTTATTTAGAAGAGTTGAAATTAACGCATGCAAGATTTTACGTCTCTAGCATCACTCCTTCATAGCTAATAACAGAGTTAAGCATCTGAATTCTAATGGATCTAGCGGGTAGCAGAATTAAACCGGAAATAGGGCAATGACTTTGCACTTTTCTCAAGGACATTGGAACAGGAAATGATATAGGGGGAAGTAATATAAATAAGACCCCAAAAGGAAGTGGACTTTATTTATAGATTACGCAGAAGCTTTTGGTAAAGTAGAGTACAAAGTCATATTGGAACTACGGTGCCCCCCCGCCTGAAAAAAAAAACGGAAGTTTGACACAGTTTCTTTAATTATTGGAATTTGTGTTATAGTTATTTAAAACAAAAGCAAAGGATAGAATTGTTGTAGCTTAAAACAGAAGAAAAACACAAATGATGTGGTGTTCAAACTAAAGACCTCTGGCAAAATATCTTTGCCTTTTTTTCAGTCCCCAAGTTGAATGTTCTTAAACAGATCACCTTGCGTTGAAAAGTTGATTTCACGACTCTAGCATCACTCCTATATAGTCAGCCTAGAACTTTTCAGCCCACCCTCGTACCTGGAGAGAAGCAATGCAGTTATTAATAAGAAGAGTTGAAATTAATGCCAGCAAAATTTCACGGCTCTAGCATAACTCCTTCATAGCTAATAATAGAGTGAATTATCTGAATTCTGATGGATCTAGCGGGTAGCAGAATTAGACCGGAAATAGGGAAAGGACTTTGCGGTTTTCTCAAGGACATTGGAACAGGAAATGATATAGGAGGAAGTAATATAAATAAGACCCCAAAAGGAAGTAAACTTTATTTACAGATTACTTTTGATAAAGTACAGCACAAAGACATATTTGAACTATGAGGTGAACTTAGCAAACACAACAACAAAAGAAAAACAGGAAATTTGATACATGTTATTTAGTTGTTGGAATTTTTTTTACAATAATTTGAAAGAAAAGCCAAGGATAGAAATGTAGTAAGTTAAAACAGAACAAAAACACAAATGATGTGGCAAAATTTCTTTGCATTTTTCCAGTCCCCAAGTTGAATGATCTTTCTTAAAGAGAACAATCACCTCGCGTTGAAAAGCTGATAACTCCACCATCCAAAAGGTTAAAAACATTGTATGCTAGTTTTTTTTCTTTCCATTCATATATTAAAATATACCGGGCCAAATTGTCCAAATCGTGTAACAGCATAATTGTCCATCCCATAAAATGTTTAGTATCTAAAAAAAAAAACACTAAACTAATGGAGTTTCTTTTTTCCAGGTTTTCAAATAAGACGTTTAGCCATCTTGACACCATTTTCCGTAAGAATCACTGAAAAACACTTTGAGTTATTCAGCTAGAAACAGAACAGGTTAAAATCGTTTTGTATGAACCCTCACTGTCTTCCCAAATGAGCAATGGCGAGGGGAAAAAGATCATTCAAGCTTTCAGTAATGGTACAATCATTTATACTCTGGCTTCCATCTTCAACGTCCATTCAAGAACCATCAAGAGAATGCTGAATAATTTTAAAAAGAAGGAACAGAAAAACTGGATCAAGAGGTCACAGCAGGAAGAGGGATCATGATTTCACCTTAAACCTGAAGAGATCAATTAGAAAAGATCCAACTCAACCCATTAGACATTTGGCAGGTTTGAGAGGAGTTTCAACTATGAAAGAGCAAAGAGGAGTGAAAAAAACTTGAAAATGAAATCGTACGTGAAACATGTTAGGTACCATCTTACTCCAGGTCAGAAAGTTAGAAAGTTAGAGATATAAAAGTTAGAAAGTTATATATATATATATATATATATATATATATATATATATATATATATATATATATGAACTTTATTTCAATCCTTCAGATCGTACGATCCATAGCTATGATTAATACATGATGAACATGTCATTTTCGTTTATGATCGATTTCATCACAATTCTTCTGTTTAGCTTGGGGAGTAATTATATATTTCGCTTGTTTCCAATGGTGTTATAAAAACCTCGGATAATTCCGGTAAGATATCTTTAATCATTTCTAAGATACAACGGTTCAGAAATTAATCTAACAATTGCACAGTTTTGCTTTTAGACGATTTGAACAATTTTGCGGTTTTCGATTGATAACCTGAAGAAATGTCTGCTTACGGACATATCTGGTTGAAAGTTAGGCCTGGTCAGTACTTAGATGGGTGGACGCTTGGGAATACCAGCTGCTGGAAACAGGACTTCGCCCCAGGGTGATACTTTCAATTTGTTGGAATTGAAGAGGATGTTAGTTTGCATCAGCTAATTCCCACAGAGAGAAGCATCAATTCAGAAATCTATCTATCTATCTATCTATCTATCTATCTATCTATCTATCTATCTATCTATCTATCTATCTATGTGAACCTGTTCTTATCTATCTATCTATGTGAACCTGTTCTTATCTATCTATCTATGTGAACCTGTTCTTATCTATCTATCTATGTGAACCTGTTCTTATCTATCTATCTATCTATCTATCTATGTGAACCTGTTCTTATCTATCTATCTATCTATCTATCTATCTATCTATCTATCTATGTGAACCTGTTCTTATCTATCTATCTATGTGAACCTGTTCTTATCTATCTATGTGAACCTGTTCTTATCTATCTATCTATCTATCTATCTATCTATCTATCTATCTATCTATCTATCTATGTGAACCTGTTCTTATCTATCTATCTATGTGAACCTGTTCTTATCTATCTATCTATGTGAACCTGTTCTTATCTATCTATCTATCTATGTGAACCTGTTCTTATCTATCTATCTATCTATCTATGTGAACCTGTTCTTATCTATCTATCTATGTGAACCTGTTCTTATCTATCTATCTATCTATCTATCTATCTATCTATCTATCTATCTATCTATCTATCTATCTATCTATCTATGTGAACCTGTTCTTATCTATCTATCTATCTATCTATCTATCTATCTATCTATCTATCTATCTATCTATCTATGTGAACCTGTTCTTATCTATCTATCTATCTATCTATGTGAACCTGTTCTTATCTATCTATCTATCTATCTATCTATCTATCTATCTATCTATCTATCTATGTGAACCTGTTCTTATCTATCTATCTATCTATCTATGTGAACCTGTTCTTATCTATCTATGTGAACCTGTTCTTATCTATCTATCTATCTATGTGAACCTGTTCTTATCTATCTATCTATCTATCTATCTATGTGAACCTGTTCTTATCTATCTATCTATCTATGTGAACCTGTTCTTATCTATCTATCTATCTATCTATGTGAACCTGTTCTTATCTATCTATCTATCTATGTGAACCTGTTCTTATCTATCTATCTATCTATCTATCTGAACCTGTTCTTATCTATCTATCTATCTATCTGAACCTGTTCTTATCTATCTATCTATCTATCTATCTATCTATCTATCTATCTATCTATCTATCTATCTATCTATCTATCTATCTATCTGAACCTGTTCCTATCTATCTATCTATCTAAACCTGTTCTTATCTATCTATCTATCTATCTGAACCTGTTCCTATCTATCTATCTATCTATTTCTGTCTGTTTGTCTCTTTATATATATATATATATATATATATATATATATATATATATATATAGTTTGCATCAGCTAATTCCCACAGAGAGAAGCATCAATTCAGAAATCTATCTATCTATCTATGTGAACCTGTTCTTATCTATCTATCTATCTATCTATCTATCTATCTATCTATCTATCTATCTATCTATCTATCTATCTATCTAAACCTGTTCTTATCTATCTATCTATCTATCTATCTATCTATCTATCTATCTATCTATCTATCTATCTATCTATCTATCTGAACCTGTTACTATCTATCTATCTATCTATTTCTGTCTGTTTGTCTCTTTATATATATATATATATATATATATATATATATATATATATATATATATATATATATATATATATATATATATATATATGTATGTAAGAAAGAACAGTCAAATTTAAAAACCAGTGCTCGATACACAGTAGAGCTTAATATTATAATTTTATTATAAAATGTATTCATTGCGACCCAGAAATTACCATGTTTCGGAACTAAAAACTAAACTTTAAATTAAACTTAATACTAAAGTTTTTCCTCCATTCTTAATCAAAGTTGAATAAATTCTGTCATTGCTTTTAATGTTCCTGCCTCATCTGTTCTGGTCATCCTGTTAGATATTTAGAGATTCTTGATAATATCTGCAATATTATTGGTCCTGATCTCGTATCCGGCTTTTTTTCTGCTGAACTTTCGTCTACGATTGCTAGATATCATGAAAGGGCTCATCACATTATAATTGAGCTGCATAGATGTAACCTTAGGTTCTATGCTAAGTTTGTCTTCATGCTTCCCAGTGAACTTCAACAATCAAAATGCAATGTCAACCGTCATCTATTGTCTTCCTAATTACACTTCTATTGTTCTCACTCTTTAATGTTTCGGTTTTTTATTCTTCTTTCACATTCGGTAACCACTTGTGCCTCAGTGGCTTTAATGTCTTGCTTGAGGTGATATGATTAAAATAAAAATTGACAGATTTAAAACAACTGTGAAAGAAACACCACACACACACACACACACACACACACACACACATATATATATATATATATCACAGATAAATATATATATATATATATATATCACAGATAAATATATATATATATACATATATATATATATATTTATTTATCTGTGGTGTATATATATATATATATATATATATCTGTAGTATATATATGTACATATATATATATATATATATATATATATATATATATATATATATATATATATATATATATATATATATATATACATATATATATACATATATATATATATATATACCACAGATAAATATATATATATATATATATTTATCTGTGGTGTATATATATATATATATATATATATATATATATATATATATATATATGTATATATATATGTATATATATATGTATATATTTATCTGTGGTATATATATATATATATATATATATGTGGTGTATATATATATATATGTGATGTATATATATATATATATATACCACAGATATATATATATATATATATATATTTATCTGTGCTATATATATGTATATATATATATATATATATATATATATATATATATATATATATATATATATATATATATATATATATATATATCTATGGTATATATATATATAAAGAAATATAGTCTTAAATTGTGCTATAATAATGGGATAAAGTGCTCATTCCCAGACCAAAATAAATTATTAAATAAAAGATCCGAGCTAATCTCAAAATGAAGACATGGAATCAAATTTTTACAGCGTAACTTAAAAATCGAAAACTAAAAAAATAAATAAATACATAAACAAACAAAATGACAATAAAATAAGCAAAATAAATTAATACAAACAAATTACCAAAGAACACCTGTTAGAATAGACGAAAGGGAATAAAAAAAATAAGGAACAAAATCAATAAAGTAAATAATAAACAAAATATTAGACTATAAAAAACAAAACAAAAAATCGGACGAAAAATAGCTATAACTGTTATATAACGATAAAAAAAATGAATAAAACATAATATACTGCGTTAATTAAAAAAAGAGAAAATATACAGTGTAATAAATAAATAACGACAAGTATAATAAATTGATCTAAATATATAAATAAACTAACAACCGATACCGATAAACTAGCCGTTTAGAAAAAACAAATAGAACAATCAATCCAAATAAATAAATTAAAAACTGTTCCCGCCAAAATAATAGTCAGAACAAACCACAACAATCAACCCCAAAATTCAACAAATAGCTTTATCTTACCAAACAAAAACAAAACTGTTAAATAAGCTACATAAACAAATTTTTATAGACTACCCACAATAAGCTATATAAACAAATTTTTACTTTCGTTAAAAAAACACCGATCAAAATAAAATAAAAAAATAAAATAAATATAAAGGATAAAAAACAAAAATAAATAAAAACAATCAAAATAATTTGACACAAATAAATAAATAAATAAATGACTTCCGGTAAAATATCTGCCAAAAATGACTACCGACAATGCACCACTGACCCGTATATATAAATAGCCGAGAAAAATAACAGCACTCGTGGCAAGACGATTGCATCTAGCATAAAACAGACTGTCGCCTCTAAGTGTTGACTTCTATGTTCACTTTTATAATTACACCCGCTCTGTTTCTGATATTGAGCACTTTATCCCATAAATATAGCACACTTTAATACTATATTTCATCATATATATATATATATATATATATCTGTGGTATATATATATATATATATCTGTGGGATATATATGTATATATATAATGAATAGATAATGAGTAGACTGTGGCAGATAGATATGAACAGACTGAGATAGAAGGATAAGCATATATATATATATATATATATATATATATATATATATATATATATATATATGATATATAGATAGATATGAAGAGACTGTGATAGATAGATAGATAGACATATATATATCTATATATATAATGAATAGATGAAGAGACAGTGACAGATAGATATGAACAGACTGAGATAGATATATACATAGATAGATAGTTATACAGATAGAAAGACTGG
>OZ038495.1:87953419-87973419 GCA_964036315.1 Acanthosepion esculentum | reverse complement strand
TGTATAGATAGATATATAGATAATAAAGAGATTGAAAGACAGATAGATAGGAACAGGTTTAGATAGATAATTCTTCAGGATATAAATCAAGTGTATCTATATATATATATTTATATATATATATATGTACCGGGGTTAACAGCAAAATTGTCCAAATCGTCTAAAAGCAAATTGTCCTTTTGTAAGATTAAGCTTTGTACCGTTGTATCTTAGAAATGATTAAAAATATCTTACTGGAATTATCTGCTGCTTTTATAACACCACTGGAAACAAGAAAAATATACAATTAGTCTCCAAGCTTAACAAAAGAATCGTGATGAAATCGATCATAAACGAAAATTACATGTTCATCATTAATTAATCATAGCTAAGGATCGGATGCTCATGAACGACTAGAATTAAGTTCATATATATATATATATATATATATATATATATATATATATATCTATAGGAATCGAGTTATATATATATATATATATAATATATATATATATATATATATATATATATATATATATATATATATATATATATATATATATATATATATAGTGGACACGATAAGCTAGTAACGAAGTCTGGTGAATTTTTCAGTATAAGGACTTCTAATACAGATAGAAGCTTACTTTTTAAAAAATTCTTCAACGTAGTCTCCCAGCACTGTCACACACTTTTCCCATCTGTGCACAAGCTTCCGTATTCCCTCAGCGTAAAAATCTTTGGACTGATGTCTCAGCCAGTTGCTCACAACACTTTTGACTTCATCGTCACTTTTAAACTTCGTGCCCCTCGTGAACGCTTTCAAGGGACCAAACAGGTGAAAGTCTGAAGGAGCAAAGTCTGGGTTGTAAGGGGGATGAGGGGGCAGTTCTCAGCCCAGCTCGTTGATGGTCTCCACCGTTCGGGCTGCTGTGTGAGGCCTTGCGTTGTCATGATGCAAGATGACTCCTTCTGACTGATGACCCGTGCGCTTGTTCCAACAGATAAGCTCAAAGTCCTTGCAATGTCATCCACTGTCACTCTGAATGAGGTCATTGACTGATTCGATCACCTCAGGAGACCTCACTTCTGTAGGCCTCCCAGGCCTGTCTTCATCCTCAACACTGCTCCGTCCTTCTTTAAACAATTTAGCCCACTTGTAGACATATTTTTGCTGAAACATGTGGCACCATACACAGTTGACACTCTCCTATGAATTACAACTGGTTTGCACCCTTCAGCAACCAAAAACTTGATAACTGACCGCTGTTCAATCCTGGATCATGCTTCTTGGTCGGCCATCTTTATTAATCGCTAAAACTCTCAAAGTTTTTTTTTAATCTGCAAAAGAAATTAAATCCATGTGAAAAAGAAGTAAAACAAAAAAATAAAAATAAAAAAGAGTAAGCTTCTATCTGTATTAGAAGTCCGTATACCGTAGAATTCACCTTATTTATTGAATGAGCCTCGTACTAACACCTAAATTAGCAATTGATAAATAAAAATAAAGAAAATCAACGAGAGAAGAAAGTTGAAAGTTGATAAATATAACATTAGGTAAGCAAAAACAAAGTAAAAATAAGAAAAACGATCTTCAGGCGGATTGTACAAAAATAAATAAATACGAAGACAGAAAAACGCGGTCAGTTGAAAGAAATAATAATAAATAATACTTATATAACTTCAAAGAAATATAATAATCCTAATATATATAATAAATGAAGTTTTATTTTAATCTGCAAAAGAAATTAAATCCATGTGAAAAAGAAGTAAAACAAAAATAAAAAATAAAAAAGAGTAAGCTTCTATCTGTATTAGAAGTGGTTATACCGACAAATTCACCTTATTTATTCAATGACCCTCATATATACTTGTTGATTCACATTTGGAGTTTTGTCGTTTACTTGAATACTGTACCTTTAAAGTACAATAATATAAATAGTAGTGGTCCATCTACCCTCTGGTACCATTACATGTGCATTGGTCCCTAACTGAGTATAAAATCCCATGTTTTTCTTTTGTGTATGAATATATATATATAAAAATTTCATATATATATATATATATATATATATATATATATATATATATATATATATATATATATATATATATATATATATATATATATATTTCTTTAAGGAAAATATTAATAGACATTTTATGTCGATTAATTTAACTGATAAACTTTTTTAAATTTCGAATAATCGTTCTGGACTCCGCCAGGAAAAAAAACATACAAAAACACACAGAACGTCTTACATAGGATACACCTGCCATATATGGTCTGGGGCCCCTGCTGTTTGCCTCAGGGTTCTTGATAAGATCCAGAGACGGATATGCAATGTGATTGGCCCTGATCTGTCATCTCGTCTGCAGTCGCTCTCTCACAGACGCGATGTTGCCTCGCTCTGTCTTTTTTACAAATACTTTCACGGTAATTGCTCCGAGGAGCTGCTTTCGCTTCTCTCTAGGCCTCATGAATTTAAACGTCCTACGAAGCTGGCATCCCGTTCCCACCCCTTCACTGTTGAAACTGTTAAATGTAGACGTCTCTTCTACTCCAATAGCTTCATGTCTCGCACATCTCGCCTGTGGAACTCCCTTCCCTATTCCTGTTTCCCTGACAAATACAATCTCCAACGGTATAAGTGTAGCGTCAATCGACATCTCCAGTTGCCTTGATCTATCCACTTCCCTTCTCCACACCCTTTCACCTTTCATTCCTATCTGCTCTCGCTCCAAATCTTCTGTAACCCCCTTGCCTTGATCGACCCACTGTCTTTCTCTTTCTCCACATCCTCTCCATTACCACTCCTATCTGCTCTTCCTCCAACCCTTCTATAACCCCTTGCGTGATAGTGGCTTCCAGTCTTGCTTGGGGTGATACGGTTAAAAAAACAAAAAACAAAAAAAAACACGACAACCACACCCATACGGGGGCTACCCGCCATCAGACAACACATTAATATGCAGCTTAAGATCCTGGCAACATTAGACATCTACTCAGAAACAATACCAAAATACTACAGTAAAAACATTATTATGATTCTTGAAGCAGCACTCATAGAACAAAATGAAAACAATGTATATATTAAAACATTTATAACTTAAGAGCTCGGGTCCTCAAATGTATATAAATTTAAAAAAAACACACTTTAAAAAACACCTCACAACACTTTGTTTGCGCTACAGCACTTTTTGCCTATGTCACAACACTTTGCCTACGTCATATTGCCTACGTCACAACGCTCTTTGCCTACGTCGCGACTTTCTTTGCCTACGTCACAACACCCTTTGATTACAACACTCTGCCTACAACACTCTTTGCCTATGTCACAACACTCTTTGACTACGTCACAACATTCTTTGTCTACGTCACAACACTCACGTCTCTACGAAATCCGCCATTTTTCTATACCTACCCTGGTGATGTCTTAAGTAAACAGCTTTGATGATATTCCGAAATCAACGGACAATATCTTTCATTTATCTGTTAAGATTTATTCATAGTTTGGAAAAAAGTTGATCAATAAATTTAATCGACACAAAATGTCTGTCGTCTTTAATATTTGTCTTAAAGAGTATCACCAATGTAAATTATTTTCTGCTGTCATGTTGTAAAATCCTAGATAGCCAGGGCAGACTGTGTTATATAATCCATACTGAATTTTATTGAGATTTTGAGATGAAGTATTTCCATTATTAAATATAATTTAATAATACTTTCTTTGCTACTTTTCCCGTCAGTTTTGATTGTATTTATAAAAACAATTTAAAGTGATTTTTTTTTGCCAATTTTCAAAATAACTTCATTTTATTTCTTTGTTTTTGTTCTTTCAATTTCGTCTTTTTTGTCGCTTTGTCATCTTTTCTTCCCTGTTTTTGCTTTTAAATTCTGCCTCTTCGAACCAAATTCTTGTCATTTTGTGTTTTATTCTATTAGATCCACTGCTTTTCTCGACATTCGTTATTTCGTTCGTTCGTTCTTGTAATGTGATCGAAATTAAATCTGAAAAGTTTTTATAGACGCTCAATAAAATAATGGACTATTTTCATAACATGTTTTTCTTAAACGTTTCAATTCTTAAAAATCCCAGAAGCAACGGAGGATTTGGAAAGGAATATTGTTTAATAAAATGCCACGGTTTCTGGTTTCCGCCGTAATTTGACGAATTGGCGTCCTATTTATGACACACGACTTGAACTGTTATTCGGAGAGAAATATTCAGGTAAATTGAATGGTCAGCTGAGGAATGAAACTGTTGTTGTAATTATACGCTAAAAATATTTAAATTCTTCTTCTTCTTTTTCTTATCCTCCTCCTCCTCCTCCCCCTTCTTCTTATCCTTCTTAACATTCGTCTTCTTCTTCTTCTCCTTCTTCTTCTTATACTTCTTCTTCTTCTTATACTTCTTCTTCTTCTTCTTGTTCTCATTCTCCTTCTTCTTCTTCTTCTTCTTCTTCTTCTTCTTCTTATCCTTCTTCTTTCCTTCTTATCATTCTTCTTCTTCTTCTTCTTCTTCTTCTTCTTCTTATCCTTCTTGTTGTTCTTGTTCTCCTTCTTGTTGTTCTCCTTCTTCTTCTTCTTCTTCTTCTTCTTCTTCTTCTTCTTCTTCTTCTTCTTATCCTTCTTCTTCTTCTTCTTCTTCTTCTTCTTCTTCTTCTTCTTCTTCTTCTTCTTCTTCTTCTATATGCCATGTCTATTCAGGACGATGGCGATCATGGCTCTCCATAATATCCATCCCGTTATTTACATTATTCGGACTGTTATCCTCATCTTCACTGCAATTTTCATAACGTTTCTGCCGTTGTACGCTGCGGTCTTCAGGTGATTCGAATTTCGTCCACTGGAGCAGATTGCTCTAGTTCATGCCTTCCGCTTGTCTCAGTTATTTCCCTTTAACTCAACTCCCCAAGTTTCAGTCCACCACTGTTGTGGCCTGGTACTGGACTCACAAGTCGTTGGATCTAACCAACGCCTTTATCCGCGTAATGTTATTTCTAGTTAAAACGTACTTATTCCTGACCACTGACAATCCCTTTCTCACTCGGTCGCAATGATTTTCTATAGTAAACGTGTATTTATTATCCATATAAAAGTCCTGTTATATCAGATGATTTCAAATTCTAGTTTGTTTTGTTGCGTTCATTATTACACAAATGTCCAAAGTATTGAATCCATCTTTTTTTCTTCTCCCCAGCTACCGATTAAATAACAGGGTTGGATTGGATCTCTAGCCTTGAGTCGCAACCAGGGTAAAAAAGTAAACCTCTGAATTCTAAAGTGTGCAGAAAACAAAGAGAACGTATTTAACCCTAGAACACTACCCATCAATTAAAGTTACACCACTACTAACCATGGGTATATCATACCCGATTTTGAAAAAAAAAAGTTATACCACTACTAACCATGGGTATATCAAATCCGATTTTGAAAATAAAAATAATTACACAACTACTCACCATGGGTATATCATACCCGATTTTGAAAATGAGAAAAAAGTTATACCACTACTAACCATGGGTATATCATACCCGATTTTGAAAAAAAAAAGTTATACCACTACTAACCATGGGTATATCAAATCCGATTTTGAAAATAAAAATAATTACACAACTACTCACCATGGGTATATCATACCCGATTTTGAAAATGAGAAAAAAGTTATACCACTACTAACCATGGGTATATCATACCCGATTTTGAAAATATCAAAAGAAAATATTAAATATAAATCTTTATTTGAAATATTTTGCATGCAGGCACTTCAAACTTTGTACTTTGAGTTAACATTAATAGGAACTGAAAAACATTATTTAGGTAAGAAAATCAGGTACTGAAAATTGTAATTAAAAATAGGAAAATTTGCGCTGGGTACTATATACCGTTGGTTAGTGTTTTAGGGTTAAGAAGCGTTATTATACGTTTGTGCACCCGTTCGAAATTTCATTTTTACTGCAGGCGAACATGAGGTAAAGCGTCGTTTTGTGTTGTATTTGCTGTTTTTGATTGACCAACAGAAATCATAATTTGTCGGATGTTTACTTTATGGCAAATGTCGGATCAAAAACTCAAAATGATATCATTTTGGGCATCAAAGCACCACGGATTTATATCCTGTTTAATATAATTGCTTCTTGAATTTGTATTAAATTGAACAAAACCTTGACTGATGTTGATTTTCTTAAATGAAATCCTAATAGTTTGCAAAGGTTGGCAAACTGGTAAATTTCGTTAGAAGCAAAGAAAAGAGTTCTGAACTGTTGTTAGGTGCTGGTGCGGAGGGGTATGTTATTAGGATATATGTAAATAAATGACAATAAGAAAACAGTAATTGCTGACGCGTTTCGTCCTAATGCGGACTTTTTCAAAGCAAGTAACGAAATGATTTTAATCAAACAAAGAAAATTAATAAAAACAAAAAACAGAGTGTTCTTAGCAACGGGAATGTAGGAAACGCTATTTTCGTATTTTTAACTGAAAATGACGTCAGTTAATGTCACGTGTGGAGAATATTTCATTAATCTTTGTTGATGGATTCAACCATTTTCTTTTGATTTTAATATGTTTTTGTGTACATTTGTTTGTGAGAGCAGTAATTTTGTTAGAAAAGGTGAAATAGGGAAAAAACCTGGGCGTAGATTAATATTTGGGTATTGGTCGATTGCGGCACTCTCTAGGATTTTCCTTCTGAGTGAGTTATTTTCTTTTTTTATTATTAGGATATATATATATATATATATATATATATATATATATATATATATATATATATATATATAAAGACTTGCCTAGATATGACCCCTATTTTAATGGCATGTCCCTTCAACGGAAGTTATCTGGTGATGGGACTGAAAGCAGGGTGAAATGGGTTCATGCTTTTCGCAAAGGATTTAGCGTGAAATAGATTCTTTTTACTCCCGTTGGTAACAGGTAAGTCACCCAGAATCTCCTTGGAGAAAGACTAGGCCAATATTAACGCTAGAACACTAACAATCAATTAAAGTCACACCATTACTAACCATGGGTATATCATACCCGATTTTGAAAATATAAAAAAAAAATTAAATATAAATATTTATTTGAAATTTTTTACATGCAGGCACTTAAAACATTGTACTTTGAGTTAACATAAATAGGAGCTGAAAAACATATTAATTAGGCAAGAAAATCAGGTATTGTAATTAAAAATATGAAAATTTGTGCTGGTGCTATAAACCCACGGTTAGGGTTCTTATATCACAAGGTATAATGATAATTCAGAGATGAGAAAAGGAATGTGTGGAGAGCCATGATCGATTATATATCTTCAAAGAAAGTGCTCATAAAAGAAGATTTTATTTTCTGGTCGATCGGAAGAATAAAGCTGAGTTCAAATCGTCAAGAAAGCAGCTGGAAACCACTCTACTGTCTTTCCCCATAAGTCATCGCAATTCAGTGATAAGAAAGAAAAGGAAACTGTGGAGAGTCATGATCGCTTACGTGCTGAAAAGACATCGCACTTGAAAGAAGTTTGTGTTTTCTAGGCTTGAGTTGCAGCCAGTGTAGGGGGTGGGGACGTATAATCTGAATTCAAAACCGTAGAGAGGGCAACGGGAAACCACTCCTCTATCTTTCCCAAGAATTCATGGCAATTCATAACGATAGTCACGAGGATCATGTGACGGTCAGGAGGGAGACTGACGAGAGCAGTTGTCATGTAGAGGCTAGAGACAAAGGCCGAAGCGGTAGGTCCAACAGATAAGACACATAGCCGAGCTCAAGCCGTAGAGAGGCAGCCGTAATCCCAATTTTCACTCCGGGAAATATATAACAATTAAGATCTCCCTTTCATACAAACTGTTGAGGTGTATGTTATAATTTCTTTGCGTGGGACACTTGTATATGTGTATACATCTAATTTTCTAGCATTAGAAAGCTGTCTGTGAATTAAGCATGTGTTATACCATTCAGCTATTCCTTTCTGTCTTTGGAATATCGATGTTGTTAAATAAATACCCATAACGAGAGAAACGTACTGGGGAGAATAAATATTTATCTCCCACGCTCTCGTTACAATATTATTGCCTACGTATTGAAATGAGAAGGACAACTCTGAAATCAAACCCGTGTATAAGCCAACGGGAAACCACTATCTTTCCCCCAAAATGTCATGGCATTTCAAGGATATTAAAGAAAAAAAAATCAGTGACGATAAAAAGGAGACGCCATGAAAAAATGGAGTCTCTTGCTTTCAGAGAATAAGGATACGAGACCTTCAGCCATCATTGAATAGACATGCAAAAGCAGGGGCTTAATTGACAATCCCTTTTCACACTGTCAGATCCTGCATTGCTGTCACCAGATCCCCAATATCCAACCCTGAGTCCCGAGCTCTGGTGCTTGGGAAAGTCAATTTTCATGAGAAGAAACTTCCAGAAGGAAAACATAGAATGATATGAGACGATAACCCTGTCCGCTGGCTGGATAGATAGATAGATAGATAGATAGATAGATAGGGAGAGGCTTCGATAGATAGATAGATAGGTAGATAGATAGATAGATAGATAGATAGATAGGGACAGGCTTCGATAGATAGATAGATAGATAGATAGATAGATAGATAGATAGGTAGATAGATAGATAGATAGATAGGGACAGGCTTCGATAGATAGATAGATAGATAGATAGATAGGTAGATAGATAGATAGACAGATAGATAGGGACAGGCTTCGATAGATAGATAGATAGATAGATAGGGACAGGCTTCGATAGATAGATAGATAGATAGATAGATAGATAGGTAGATAGATAGATATATAGATAGGGACAGGCTTCGATAGATAGATAGATAGATAGATAGATAGGGACAGGCTTCGATAGATCGATAGATAGATAGATAGATAGGTAGATAGATAGATAGATAGATAGATAGATAGATAGATAGGGACAGGCTTCGATAGATAGATAGATAGATAGATAGGTAGATAGATAGATAGATAGATAGGGACAGGCTTCGATAGATAGATAGATAGATAGATAGATAGATAGATAGATAGGGACAGGCTTCGATAGATAGATAGATAGATAGATAGATAGGTAGATAGATAGATAGATAGATAGATAGATAGGGACAGGCTTCGATAGATAGATAGATAGATAGATAGGTAGATAGATAGATATATAGAGAGGGACAGGCTTCGATAGATAGATAGATAGATAGATAGATAGATAGATAGATAGGTAGATAGATAGATAGATAGGGACAGGCTTCGATAGATAGATAGATAGATAGATAGATAGATAGGTAGATAGATAGATAGATAGATAGGGACAGGCTTCGATAGATAGATAGATAGATAGGTAGATAGATAGATAGATAGATAGGGACAGGCTTCGATAGATAGATAGATAGATAGATAGATAGATAGGTAGATAGATAGATAGATAGGGACAGGCTTCGATAGATAGATAGATAGATAGATAGGTAGATAGATAGATAGATAGATAGGGACAGGCTTCGATAGATAGATAGATAGATAGATAGATAGATAGGTAGATAGATAGATAGATAGATAGATAGATAGATAGGGACAGGCTTCGATAGATAGATAGATAGATAGATAGGTAGATAGATAGATAGATAGGGACAGGCTTAGATAGATAGATAGATAGATAGAAACAGGCTTAGATAGATAGGAACAGGCTTCGATAGATAGATAGATAGATAGATAGATAGATAGATAGATAGGAACAGGCTTAGATAGATATATAGATAGATATATAGATAGATAGATAGAAACAGGCTTAGATAGATAGATGGGAACAGGCTTCGATAGATAGATAGATAGATAGGGACAGGCTTAGATAGATAGATAGATAGATAGATAGATAGATAGATAGATAGATAGATAGATAGGAACAGGCTTAGATAGATATATGGATAGATAGATAGATAGATAGAAACAGGCTTAGATAGATAGATAGGAACAGGCTTCGATAGATAGATAGATAGATAGATAGATAGATAGATAGATAGATAGATAGATAGGGACAGGCTTAGATAGATAGATAGATAGATAGGAACAGGCTTAGATAGATATATTGGTAGATAGATAGATAGATAGATAGATGGAAACAGGCTTAGATAGATAGATAGGAACAGGCTTCGATAGATAGATAGATAGATAGGTAGATAGATAGATAGATAGGGACAGGCTTAGATAGATAGATAGGAACAGGCTTAGATAGATAGATAGATAGATAGGAACAGGCTTAGATAGATAGATAGATAGATAGATAGATACATAGATAGAAACAGGCTTATATAGATAGATAGGAACAGGCTTCGATAGATAGATAGATAGATAGATAGATAGGAACAAGCTAAGATAGATAGATAGATAGAAACAGGCTTAGATAGATAGATAGATAGATAGATAGATAGATAGATAGAAACAGGCTTAGATAGATAGATAGATAGATAGATAGATAGATAGATTGATTTAATTATTACAATAATTAGTAATTTTGCTACCTGCATTTAATTAGTCGATCCTAATGAAGATTCGGAATCGTTAGAATTAGTTAAAACAGCGTGAAGTAATTTATTATTAATAAAATGCAAATATGGCCACCGTTGTTATCACTGTCACGATTTCTCGCGTTCTCTCGTTTAACTTCATTATACATTCGAGACTTCCTTTCCGTTCATTAACGTAGACTTTTATTTATTTATTCATTTTTGTTGAGTTTTATCATATCGATCTTTCTGTAATGATTTTTACTTCATTATTCTATAGTTTGCCTTTAATTCTTTCCATTTCACCGCCCATATGCAGTTCTAGTTTCTTCAGATGCTTTCATTTTTTTGGTTGGAGTTAACGAACAACACTGCCGCCATTTTTATCTCTCGTTTTTCTTCTTCGTTCACACATATTGCCGTGACCTTTCTGTAACGTGACCTTATTCCGTGCTTGTTTACCTCTGCCTCCAAAAATAATGTTTACCCCAGTCGTCAAAAATAATATATAGATCTTCCTCCTCCTCTTTTATATACCGCGACCCTTCAAAATATTGGCGTTCCACAACTTCCAGTCTATGCCTTTTAGATAATAAAAATAAACGAATTCGTGAAAAGACACTGTTGGATTACAAATAGCGATTCTCTTCTTTCACTGAGATAACCGCAAGGATCACGTGATTGGCGGGGAATAGCATTAGGAGGGAGATTGAGAGCAGTTGTCATGTAGAGCCTAGAGACGAAAGCCTCCCTTAGGCCACAGCGGTAGGTCTTACAGGTAAAAGCACATGGCCTAGCTCAAGCCGTAGAAAAGTAGCCGTCATCCCAGGTTTCCGTTCGGGAAATATAAAACTTAAGGTTCTCCTTTCTTACACACAGTTTGTTGAGGTGTATGTTATAATTTCTTTGCGTGGGACACTTGTATATGTGTGTATATATATATATATATATATATATATATATATATATATATATAATTTTCTGTACGATGTAGATTGACGTGAGCTGTTGTCATATAGATCCTAGAGTCGAAGGCCGCCCCTAGGCCACAACGGTAGGTCTTACAGGTAAAAGCACATGGCCTAGCTCAAACAGTAGAGAAGCAGCTGTAATCCCAGGATTCCGTTCAGGAAATATAAAACTTAAAATTTTCCTTTCTTACGCACTGTATGTTGAGGTGTATGTTATAATCTCTTTGCGTGGGACACTTGTATATATATATATATATATATATATATATATATATATATATATATATATATATATATATATAATTTTCTGTACGACGTAGATTGACGCGAGCAGGTGTCATGTAGATCCTCGAGTCGAAGGCCGCCCTTAGGCCACAACGGTAGGTCTTACAGAGAAAGGAACATGCCCTAGCTCAAGCCGTAGAAAAGCAGCCGTAATCCCGGGTTTCTGTTCAGGAAATATCAAAATTAAGGTTCTCCTTTCTTACACACAGTTTGTTGAGGTGTATGCTATAATTTCTTTGCGTGGGACACTTGTATATATGTATATGCATATATATATATAATTTTCTGTACAGCGTAGATTGACGAGAGCAGTTGTCATGTAGATCTTAGAGTCGAAGGCCGTCCTCAGGCCACAACGGTAGGTCTTACAGGGAAAAACACATGGCCTAGCTCAAGCCGTAGAGAAGCAGCCATAATCCCTGTCTGCTCGGTGGCAGTGTCCGGAAAAACTGTAATCGTTTTTTTTTGTACTTAAGAGAGATGATTAAACCGTCAATGAATTAAGAACCAACATCTCAATGTCGTAAAACCTGATCTGTTTACAAAACAATTCTCTTTTGACGAAAAGCATATATCTGAAAAATGAATGTTGTTTATAATTTCCTCATGGAAGCCATTCCTAATGTTTTATTTTACAATAATGTTCACACTGTACAAGCCTCAAGACTTACTCGAGGTAGAGAATTACAGAGCAAGAGACAGTTTACGCGGATATGTGGAGAAAATACCCGTTGGTCCTAAACATGAACAGATTAAGATTTCAGTGATCGAGGAAGCATCCTCTTGAAAGAATGTGGGTTGTTCGTTAAAATATGCGTGTCATGGCGGGTCCTAGCCGTGAAGGTTAGACTTGGTGGAAACAAAGAATGTAGTTCGTCTGAGCCCTTTCCATGGAAATAGCGATAGAGCAGCGAGGGGCTTGCGAAATTTCATCTCTGGGAAAATGGTTAGAGAGTCGAACATATTTCGTCACCCACTCGGACGCGGAGACGCTTTTGGGTTCTATGGAGGTTGGAAAGTGAAGACAGGGCCTCTCTTGATCTGTCTTTTGCTAAGGAAGAGGATAGGTACTTAATCTAGCGGTACAGGGAACCGACAAATTTTCCAGCATCTTTATCGATGGATCGTATGTACGGGTTCCAGATGAGATCCCGGTTGAATTCAAGGTCCAATAGGCGCTCAAGGTAAAGGGGCCTTCCTGAGAAAATCACGACAGGGGAAAATTCAGCGTCTGCTTGATGATGACAAAACGCGATGGATCATAGACTCGAACAGGTCAAGTGATCAGGAAAACATCCTAATGGGAGTCTGTTCCACAGAGGGGCTGTGGTTTGCAGGAAGAAGCTGTTTGAGTGTAATCCGGATGGAATATGGAAGGTTTACTATAATGTAAGTGGCATGATGGGTCCTAGCCGGGAAGGTTAGAGCCAGCGGAACCAAGGAATGTAGTGCGTCCAAACACTTTCCTTGGAAGTAGCGACAGAGCAGTGAGAGGCTTGCTACATCCCGTCTGTGAGAAAGAGGTTGGAAGAGGGGGAAATAATTTGTCCCTCACAACGACTCGAATTCTATCGAGCCTGGAAAGTGAAGACTGGATAACTCCTGCCTATGACATAATTACTCTATAAGTGGGAAAAAAAAAGTCAATTTAAAATTTTTTCTTGATTGTTATTGCAATATTTTGTTATTTACATCCTGTTGTGCATAAATTATTTTCTAGGTTCATTAATGCTGAAGATCTAAATAGTTTCACAAAAATGACTGTCATATATATATATATATATATATATATATATATATATATATATATATATATATATATATATATATATGGATTACATTTAGCAGACATTCTATTTTTCAAAACAAGGAAGAGATGTTCAGGTTTCTTCTCCAAACAAGCAGTTCTTTTTTTGAGACAAAAAAAATTAATTCATTTAAATCCCAGTAGGCGCTCAAGGTAGAGGAGCTTTCCTAAGAAAATCACGGTAGGGAAAAATTCAGGGTCTGCTCGGTGATGACGAAATGCCACTATGTTGAACGGAACAGGAAATTATATCCGTTTCATCCGAGTAGAACGGGGCAAACAACGGGGGGGGGGAGGATTATTTTCAAATTACAAGTAATGTTTTTCATCCACTCTTTGACAAAGTCTTTTGATATATTTAGCATAGTGCAGTATAAAGAAAGTATAAAAAAGTATTGTAATACTGTATAATACTACAAAACATTTTTATATAAAAAATAAATAATAATATAATAAAGGGTGAGACTGCTAATTGAGGACATATTGTCTTCAATTCATTACACCCTCAAATGATTTTTTATATTATTTTTTTTTATTTCAGATAACCCAGTCATAGGAAGATGTTAACCCAAGAAACGAAAAGACATGCAGTCATTGTTGCTTTAGCTGCAAAACATAGTGATTTAAAAATCAGTAACTTTTTACATGTTGTCAGATCATTTGTTCATAAGGTTCGGTTGGTGCGAGAGGGATGTGCTAGCAAAAAGAAAACAAAAACATTCACATCGCTGTGATATCGTGAGAACACCAGAATTTATACGGGATGTTCAAAACATCATCGATGAGAACCCCGGAAGATCAATGAGGTCCATCGCCAAAGAACTCCAGGTATCAGAGTGGACTATCAGAACCGTGGTACATCAGGACATTCGATATAAGTCCGATGGAATGAGGAAAGGCCAATTCATATCGGCGAAGACACAGGAAAACCGTCTCATACGTTCAAAACGGTTGCTGAAAAATCCTCACGGACATGGCATGCTTTGGTTTTTCTCTGATGAAAAAAACTTTGACCAAGATCAGAAAACAAACAGACGGAATGACAGGTAGCTATGTGCATCTCCTTCTGAAGTACCCAGGGTGATGCACACCAAATACCCGGTTACTGTGATGGTTTTAGGGGTTGTGAGCAGTGAAGGTCATGTCATGCCACCTTACATTTCCCCACAAGGTCTTAGGGTCAATGCTGCTGGATACGTTAATGTTCTTAAAACGGCTGTTAAGCCCTGGATAAATAAAGTATGCAATGGAAGGCCATATGTCTTTCAACAAGACTCTGCACCTTTTCCCAAAGCCATTGTAACCCAGGATTGGTTATCAGAGAATTTAACGATCAAGTGACCCCCAACACGTGGCCCCCTAACTCGGCAGATTTAAATCCTGTGGACTATTACCTGTGGAGCATCGTTAAAAGGGAGACTAATCGACATCCTCATAGTAACATAGCTGCACTGAAGGCCGCCATTGTCCAGGTGATGTCCAAATTGAATTGGGACCACTTATGCTTGTGGACGGTTTCGAGCCCGAATAGAAGAAGTCATTGAAGCCAAAGGTGGTTTCATAGAATAATTAGATAAAGAAGTATCATGAAGGATATTTGTGTCAATTTGAATTAAAAATATACATTGTTTGCTAAGATATTGCTGTTTATTTAACATACTAAAAAGGTCTTTTCAAATAGCACTTGCACCCTGTATATAAAACATAAAAATAGAAAATGCAGTATATTTTGAAAAGATTAAAAAGTAGTTACGGAACATTTATATCAAATATATAGTTTGAAATGCAGTGGCGGGAAGCATATTGTTAATTTCGTAAGTCGAAATTAATTCGTAAGTAGAAACGAATTTCTTACGCGCTACAAATAGTTATTTTTTTTTATATTTAAGAAAACAACATTGATATCGGGGCTTTTAAGATTATCAGCTTTTACCTGAATTAAATAAAATTCAAATAAGGAACACAAATGCAGGGAAGGTAAACATGTAGCGACAGTAATATTGAAAGGACATTTGCAGGACTAGCAGTCTAAACGGAAGTAATTACCTCCCTTTAGTAGAACTCTTCATATATAAAGCTGTAAACCAAAGCCCTTATCTTTCTGGGTGGCGTTTCCGTTCGTATGTGTATCAGTTAAAAGACGGCGAAGAGAATTTCACTTTGGAATGGCATATTGGCTAACAGGAAAACATTCTGCATCACCTCGTATAAAGAGTAAGATTTCTTTCGTTCTGTTTTTTTTTTTTAGTTAGAATGAATTATATCGCACCCTATTGAATTTATTAATTTGAGATGGGACTAATTCTGGAACCAATTAAATGCTGTATTGAAGCTATTTCTACAGGTTGGAAAGATTATATATATATATGTATATATATATATATATATGAAGAAGCATGGATAAAGAAAGATGGGGTATTTGAAACTACAATGGGAAGCTTTGACGGTGCAGAGACATGCGAAATCGTAGGTATTTACTTACTACACGAAATAAGCAAAATAATAGATAGAAATGACACAGGGCTCTACAGAGATGACGGTCTCATAATCTTAAGAAACTGCAACAAACAAAAGACAGATAAAACTAGAAAAGCAATAATTAAAATTTTCAAAAATAAAGGATTCGAGATAGATATAAAAACTAACCTAAACGAAGTAGATTTTCTAGATGTCACCTTCAACTTAAGAAAAGGCACACACAAACCATACAGAAAACCGAATGATAAACCACAGTACATACATATATACTCCAACCACCCGTCTACTATTATCAAACAGATACCTAAATCGATTAACCGCAGGCTTTCCGACAATTCTTCCGATGAATCTATATTTAACAAAGCCAAGAAAGACTACGAAACAGCCCTAAAAGATAGCGGATTCCCAGCAACACTCACATACTCACCACAGAACACAAAAAAGACCAACAGAAAAAGAAATATCATATGGTTCAACCCACCGTACAGCAAAAACGTAAAAACAAACATAGGAAAAATATTCTTCAAGCTTCTACACAAACACTTCCCGGAATCAAGCACCCTACACAAAATATTCAACAAAAACACAGTAAAAATCAGCTACAGTTGCACCGAGAACATGGCACAAATAATAAAAAAGCACAACAGAAAAATTATTAACAAACCACACGAACAAATTAAACCCACGTGCAACTGCAGAATAAAAAACGAATGTCCCTTAAACGGTAATTGTTTATAAAACAACGTAATCTACCAAGCCACGACAAAATCAGCAGATAATGAAGAAAAAGTATATCTAGGAGTAACCGAAGGACCATGGAAACAAAGAAATTATGTACACAAAATGTCTTTCACAAATAGTAAATATGCGAACAGCACAATGCTTTCTAAGTATATCTGGGAAATAAAAAAAAAAACACACACCACACCAAAAATATCTTGGAAAATAAGGAAAAAATCATCAGCCTACAACAACCTATCAAAAACTTGCAAACTTTGCTTGGAGGAAAAAATAGCTATCATTACCTTCCCAGATCAAAATAAATTATTAAATAAAAGATCCGAGCTAATCTCAAAATGTACACATGAAAACAAATTTTTACTACGTAACTTAAGATAGAAAAATAAATAAATATATAAACAAAGAACAATAAAATAAACAAAATAAATTACTCCAAATAAATCACAAAACCACACCTGTTAGAATATACGAAATAAAATCAAAGCAAAAGAACGGACGAAGGTTATAACTGTTATACAAATAAAAATAATAATAAAAAAAAACATTAATAAAAGATAATATACTACGTTACTTAAAAACCGAAAGCCAAAAATATATAGTGTAACAAATAAATAACAACAAGTATAATAAATCGATCTAAATACATCCAAATATATAAATAAACTAACAACCGATTACGATAAACTAGCCGTTAAAAAAAAAACAAATAAATATAACCAACCTAAATAGATAAATTAAAAACTGCTCCCACCTAAATAATAGTCAGAAAAAACCACAACATCACACCCGAAAATTCAACAAACAGATTTAATCAATGACAAATAAACAAATATATAAGATAAAAAATAAAAATGAAAATAAATAAAAACAAGCAAAACAATTTGACCCAAATAAATAAGCGAACAAGCGACTTCCGGTAAATGACGGCCATTATAGACTACCAACTATAAGCTATATAAACAAATTTTTACTACGTTAACCAAAAACACCGATCAAAATAAAAGAATAAATAAATAAATATATAAGATAAAAAATAAAAATAAAAAAACAAACAAAAAACAAGCAAAATAATTTGACATAAATAAATAAACAAATAAGCGACTTCCGGTAAAAGTAACCGCCAAAATAGACTACCCATAATGCACCACTGACCCTTATATAAATAGCCGAGAAAAATAACAGCACTAGTCGCCTGACGATTGCACTAGCATGAAACAGACTGTCGCCTCTAAGTGCTGACTTCCATGTCCACTTTTATATTTACACACGCTCTATCTCTGATATTGAGCACTTTATCCCATAAATATAGCACACTTTAAGACTATATTTCTGCATATATATATATATATATATATATATATATATATATATTCATACATGTTTCATTAAGTAATATAGACAAGTGTTGTCTATTTATTTTATGTAAATTCTTTTCATATCGTCTGATAAGCTTAATAACATTATCATATATATAGGAAAAGAATTTACATAAAATAAATAGACAACACTCGTTTATATTATTTAATGAAACATGTATGAATGACAAAATGCTGCCTAAATACACACACAATATATATATATATATATATATATATATATATATAGTCATCCACAGAGAGACTGTTTCGCAGTATCACAGCTTTTCAGTGTGGCTAGACGTCCGGTTGCCTCTAGCTAGGATCGAGACCCGGCTGAATTGGCGTCAGTCGAAGATTCGACCACTAAACCGTCGGCGCATATATATATATATATATATATATATATATATATATATATACATATATATATATTCAAATATACTCGTAGTTAGTTCATACTGACATATACTGGAAAAATGTTCCATGTAAAATATAAAAAATGTATTGCGCCACAACTTGAGTTGGCATATACGTAATCTATTATCCAAATGAGAGAAATATATATATATATATATATATATATATATATATATATATATATATATTTACAAATGAGAGAAAGAACAGATGTATTAAAATTCAACTCTTCGAAGCGTTTACTTTCAAAACAGATCAATGCAAAGTAGAACAACATATTATTATTTTTATCATAAGAGATTATAATAAAAACATTTTAAAATCGCTACACATAATCTATCATGTTTCAATACCATAGTTGTATTTCTTCAGGCGATTTTCGCTTGAAGAAATACAATCATAGTATTGAAACACGAAAGCTTTTGTGTAGCGATTTCGAAATGTTTTTTTTATAATCGCTTATAATAAAAATATAATAATAATAATAATAATAATAATGATAATAAAACCAGCCAGACATTATTATTAAAGATCGCACGCAAAAAAGTGCCGCCTTATTGATAAGGCAGTACCCGCAGACTGCAATCTATCTTTGAAGATCTTCAAAAGATATCAAAATACAAGGACCTTGAAATCGAAATCTAAAAATGTGGCACATGAGAACATCAACAATTCCAGTTGTAGTTGGAGCCCTCGGATTGATTAGAAAAGATTCCAGTAGACTAATTAAAGGGATTCCTGGAAGCCCATGCCTTAAAGAAATGCAAAAAACTGTTCTCACAAGTACAGCCCACACCTTACGAAGGTCTTTGTCTATGTAAATTATGTTTTTTTTTGTTTCCAGTGAAAAATGTCATGATGCGATTTCTAACCTTAGGTCCCTGGGTGGGACCCGGAAAGAAATTAGCATACCAGAAATCAAAGGAAATAATAATAATAATAATAATAATAATAATAATAATAATAATAATAATAATAATGTGTTAGCCCAAAATGCAGATTCTGTGATAAATATCCAGAAACCATTGATCATCTTGTATCAGGTTGCACGATATTGGCACCCACTGAATATAAAACCCGGCATGACAGAGTGGGCCAATATCTGCACTGGAAAATTTGCAACTCCTACGGGAAGGAAACTGGAAGAAACTGGTACGAACACCACCCTGACCCGTTTACAGAGATAGGACCTGTTACAATTCTATGGGACTACACAATACACACTGACAGAACAATCAAAGCCAACCGCCCAGACATTGTTATTAAAGACCACAAACAAAATAAGTGCTTCCTTATTGATATGGCAGTCCGTGCAGACTGCAATGTATCTTTGAAGATATTCGAAAAGCTGTTAAAATACAAAGACCTTGAAATACAAATCTAAAAAATGTGGCACATGGGAACATCAACAATCCCTGTTGTAGTTGGAGCCCTTGGACTGCTTGGAAAAAATTCC
>OZ038495.1:87928419-87948419 GCA_964036315.1 Acanthosepion esculentum | reverse complement strand
AATCATATTTTAAAAAAATAATTATTTTATATACATTATATATATATATATATATATATATATATATATATATATATATTGATTATAGCTAAAAGTAAGGGTGTGCCTGATACTGGGAAAATGCATGCTGGTAGTGAAAGGATATGAAAAATATCTTATTGAAAATGGCATTGGCAAAAGTCTGAACACTGTTGAGCCGTTTCTCAGAAGACAATGATATGATTCCGCAGAACGCATACAGGGAGATGGACACTGTCCAAAACAATTCTCAATTCAAAGACGTAGAGTAACCCTTATCGCCTGTCAATACTCTCACTGGCCATTTGCGATAAGTCCTTTTCGTTTATAGAAGATATTTCCATGGACACAGCCGGTATCTTACCAAAAGCCAAAATACATGCCGAAGATCAAAAATGGGTCGGGAATCTGGCAGTCATGGTCAGAATAATGTGGGCGGATGGTGGAGTTTAATGTTCTTTTGATAGTAATTCTTTATGTAAATATTGCGCAATGCGAAAACATTTCTTTTTTTTTTTTTAAATCTCCCATTGCCACTCGCTTTACGATCTTCGTAAACAATTCTCCTCTCAAGGTTACTGATATATATATATATATATATATATATATATATATATATATATATATATATATATATATGTGTATGTGTGTGTGGCTTAAATACTAATATTCCATGGTTATAATTTATTACATTGGAATCGTAATCACGATCCAAATCATGAGACCTATAAATTCAGAATGATTTCTTTTTGAATTTGTAGGTCTGATGATTTGGATTGTATTTACGATTCCAATGTAATAAATTATAACCATGGAACATTAGTGTTTAAGCCATACACACACACACACACACACACACACACACACACACACACACACACACACACACACACATACATACATATATATATATATATATATATATATATATATATATATATATATATATATATATATATATATATATATATATATATATTAGTGTTTTGAGCCTTTTATATTATATTCTTACTCTGTCCTGGAAATTGAGTTCTACCTGGATTCTAACCTCTTGGAATATTTTATATATATGTGTATGTTTATGTATATATGTGTATATATTTATATATTTATATATATATATATATATATATATATATATATATATATATATATATATATATATTAATACATGTTTCATTAAATAATATAGATAAGTGTTGTCTATATATTTTATGTAAGTTTTTTTCATATAGTCTGATAATCTTAATAACATTATCATTAAACAATTAAATGAGAAAAAATGCTGCCTAAATACACACAATATATATATATATATATATATATATATACACATATATATATATGTGTGTGTGTGTGTATGTGCGTTTGTGTATGTGTATGTGCGTGTGTGTGTGTGTGTGTGTGTATATTAACCACTAATATTATCAATATATATATATATATATTCCTTAAAATACGTTTATTCCGTTTTTTGGCAAACATGGATCTTCGTACCCCCCCAAAAAAGCAGTTTCAAAAGGACGGTTTTTCCCGTGACACCGCTTTTACTTTAACTACCTGCACACCCTCGTCAATTTTAATTCTTTTTAAAAGCGATGATTACAATTGCAATAAAATTTAAACATTTTCTTTGTTCTCTAGAATTGAGAAAAATATAAAAAACACTATCATAGCGGATTTGCTAATATATATATATATATATATATATATATATATATATATATATATATATATATATATATATAACTATGAACCAAAAGAGCCAGGCAAACTACCTATGTTTCACCTACGCGGATCGTCAGGGTACGCTGACCTGACGATCCGCGTAGGTGAATCCTAGGTAGGTTTACCTGGCTCTTTAGGTTCATATTTAGCTTTGCTCTACTTAATGTATTGAGCACTTTGCTTAGTTACTTTTGCTTTACTCGTTTTGGAGTTTATTTCTTTGGGCTCTGAGCTTGGATTCTGAACGATTGATTTCGCCTCAATTTCATGTTCTTAGTTCTTTATTTTTTTATCCCTTATTTTTCCTTGGGCATTGGTTTGTTCATTTACAAATCAAAGCACCTAAGGTTTTTCCAGACGAGTATAATTACTTATATTTATAAGATTATTATTATTATTATTATTATTATTATTATTATTATTATTTATATATATATATATATATATATATATATATATATATATATATATATATATATATATATATATGTGTGTGTGTGTGTGTGTGTGTGTGTAACCTTATAATTAAAAATAATAATTCACCTCCTAGAACAAAATTAAATAGAGCAAACATTATTTACGAATTCAAATGTCCATTAAGGAATTCTATTCCTCAAGAATCAACTTTCGTAAATAATTATATAGGCCACACTACAAATCGTTTAACACGCATATTAACTCTACACCTTTCTGACAATAGCGCAATTAGATCTCATTTAAATATTCATGGAGACCTACCGGACACTATTCGGAATATACTTGTCGACAACACTAATATAATAGCATCATCCACTTGCAAAAAAAGGCTAAAAATAATGGAAGCCTTACTAATAAAAATAAACAAACCAACACTTAATAATATTAACTTTGAACATGGACATAATATCTTGACCGTGTTTTGAAACAAAAAAATGAATCACTTTATAAAACATACACATAACAAACTATTTCTAACAGTTGAAATATAATCCTTGATAATGGCTAAATGTATAGCCGAAAGCGCTCGGATAAAAAGAACATTCGGACAGTTTTTATATAATTTATCCTCTGAAAAGAAAAACTTTATTAGATCGCACGAGAAATTATATAAAAAACTAAATAAAAGCACCTTGTCAGTCGTTTTTAATGAAATGTGCTTGAAAGAAGGATTGCTGCCTAAATACACACACACACATATATATATATATATATATATAAATATATATATATATATATATAAATATATATATATATATATATATATATAAATATATATATATATATATATATATATATATATATATATATATATATATATATATATGTACAAGTGTCTGGAGCCATACCACCAAGATAATATAATTTATTAGATAAGGGATTATCATTGACATAGCGGATTTGCTATTAAGATTATATTGTTATTATATTATTACACGACTACTTCCATCAAAGCAGTGACCCCTTGATAAAGAAAAAACAAACCGTAGACCACACCTCCATTTCAAAAGTATAAATGAGTAAAACATTTCGTACCATACTTATTCCAAAACAAGCCTTGAGGATGAAACTGCCACAGTGATTAAGGTTTAATATTGGAATTAAACTTAAATACTGCTGACCAGATTCGAAAAAGTAATTTCTGTGTCGCGATAGAATCCTTTTTTTTAAAAAATATAATTATAATATATATATATATATTTTTTTTTTTAAACAAGTTTCTGGAGACATACCACCAAGATAATTTTTAAAACAGGGACCATAATTTGTTTCTAAAATAAAATACATTCGTAACACACCGAATAAAATAATAACTTTAGCTCCTTTCGACTGATTCATCTTCAGAAATTGATATCGTCGGTTTCGGTTTAAAACTATATTTTCCGAAAACAAAATTCAATTTCTGTAGATGGGCCTGTCGAGAAGTACCGTAAGAAAATTACCAGGTTGTTGCATATTCATTTTATTCAGAGTACTTTCGACGTTAACTCAATGTTGTCACCAGGGTCTTGTTTTTTCTAAGAATATAGTTGTTGTGTTCATCATTTTTCTCAGACAAATTTGATGCGTTCATCTGAAAATGAAATATTTTACGTGTGAATGAAAAACACTAAGGTTATGTACTGTATAATTTCAAATTTTATCATCCAGGCTCACGTGCAAACGTCAAAGTTTTTCGTTATGTGATAATGTTCTGCTATATAATGAAAGAGTAGTAACCCCGAAAACGCTACAAAGGCGAATCCTCAAGGATTTCCACATGGGCCACCCAAGAAAGAACAGAATTAAATCCTTAATGCGAAGTTACGTGTACTTGCCAAACATGGATCAAGATATTATACATATGGTGAACAAATGCAAAGGCTGTTCCCTAGCAGCCAAGGCACCTCCGATCACTCATAAAGCCATGGCCTAAGACAGATCGACCGTGGTCGAGAATCCATGTAGATTTCGCAGGTCCATTAGATGGTTTGTACTACTTGATTGTAGTAGACAGTTAGAGCAAATGGACAGAAGTATTTCGTTGTAGAAAACCTACTTCTGAGACTACCATAAATTGCCTTCACCAGCTGTTTGCTCGTTTCGGAGTGGTTGATTGTCTAGTCACCGATAATGGGACACAATTTACATCTGCGGATTTTCAAGAATTTTGTGAAACTTTTCAGGTGAAACACGTCAAATCCCCGCCATATCACCCAAGATCAAACGTGCAAGCGGAGAGGTTTGTAGATACATTAAAAAGAGCACTAAGGAAAGCTTATGACGTACCAACAGAAAAGGCTCTACAGCAATTCTTGCAAGTGTTTAGAATTACACCGAACAGTACTACGCCATCGGCATTATCGCCGGCGAAAGTAATGTTCGCCCGAAAAATTAGATCGGTATTCGACAAATTACTGCCAAAACAGACAAAGCAATCACCAACGTCGTTTGTATCAAAAAGAAAATTTAACCCAGGGGAGAAAGTTTTTTTTTAAATGTTCAAAAACAACACATCCTATTGGGAGCCAGGTACAATAGAGAAACGAATCGGGAACGTGATTTACATAATTCAGGGTCCGAAGTTCTCGCATGAAAGGCACTTAAATCAGATCAGAAATAGGCTTGGAGGATTCTAACGGTCTACCTCAGGAAGAGGAGGAAGTAATGGATACAATATTTGACACATTCAATATGCAAAGGCCTCAAGTAATTTCAGAGCCGCGGAAATCAAGCAGAAAAAGAAAATTTACAGAGCCTTTGATGATTAATCCGAAGAGGAAAAAATATTAAAGACCCCTGCGAGGTAAAAGCTTGGGAGTGGGGTGTTATGGGTCCTTACCTATAACTACAGAATGAACTCTTCCTAACACTATGTATACTACGCCTCTCAAGAGAGAGGGACGAATCGAGTCGAGCCGATAGTAGTTCATTCCAACCCAGACTGACAGTCGTACTAACACCTTCCACATCTTGTATTATTATTCCGTGTAATATATCTTCGTTATTTCTACTCTTGTGTTCGTGTTGTTCTTTCTTGGTCCTAACCTGGACCATAACAATTATCCAAGTACTTTCTTTCTCTTTTTGAAATCATCATCAGGGGTGCAATTGTTAAGGTAAATTATGTATAGCTCTCCGTTACTGTTTTTTTTTTCATTTTGCGTTTAAATGCTATGACTGACAGTTACACTTTAGCATTCATCCCCCTGACGCCATAGATTCCCAAGTCGGCATCTACGCGGATGACACCACAATTTACTCCTGCCTCAAAAACAAATCTAGTGATGCTGACAAAGTTAACCTGACAGTTCGTCTCGAAAAGGACCTACAATCGGTTGTGAACTGGGGTAAGAATTGGTTGGTTAACTTCAATGCCTCTAAAACAAAACTGCTCTCTATTAACCACCACAGGGATCCATCCCTGCATCCCATTAGAATGTCTGAAGCCCAACTTCTTGAGAGCTCCTCTCTGGGGCTGCTCGGTCTCACGCTGTCCGCTGACCTGAGATGGAACAAATACATCGATTCAATTGCTTCATCCACCTCAAGGAAAATTGGCTCCCTGTGTCGAGCCAGGAAATTTTTCTCCCCGGAATCGATCCTCCAAATCTATAAATCAACCATTCACCCTTGTATGGGATATTGCTGCCATATATGGTCTGGAGCCCCTGCTGTTTGCCTCGGGGTTCTTGATAAGATCCAGAGACGGATATGCAATGTAATTGGCACAGATCTGTCATCTTGTCTGCAGTCGCTGTCTCACAGACGCGCCGTTGCCTCGCTCTGTCTTTTTTACAAATAATTTCACGGTAATTGCTCCGATGAGCTGCTTTCGCTGGTTCCCAGGCCTCATAAATTTAGGCGTCCTACGAGGCTGGCATCCCGTTCCCACCCCTCCACCGTTGAAACTGTTAGATGTAGACGTCTCTTCTACTCCAGTAGCTTTATGTCTCGCACATCTCACCTGTGGAACTCCCTTCCTTATTCCTGTTTCCCCTGACAAAAATAATCTCCAACTATTTAAGTGTAACGTCAATCGACATCTCCAGTTGCCTTGATCTATCCACTTCCCTTCTCCACATCCTTTCCTCTAACACTCCTATCTGCTCTCGATCCAAATTTTCTGTAACCCCTTGCCTTGATCGATCCACTATCTTTCTCCACATCCTCGCCTTTACCACTCCTATCTGCTCTTCCTCCAAACCTTCTGTAACCCCTTGCGTGTTAGTGGCTTCCAGCCTTGCTTGGGGTGAAAAGCTTGAAAAAAATAAAAATAAAAATTTGAAGGCGATAAGTTCTCTATCATGGAATTCTTTCTTTTGTGTTTGAATGTTAAGGTCGAGCGTGCATTAAAGCGTGAAAAACTGTTCTTTTTTATAGGCATTTTAGAACATTATTTCAGTATATGATTCTGTTCAGTGTCGGCAGCAATTTTTAATGAAGATTGCTTCCAGGATCTGTAGTTTAAATTTGTCAGTAATGTGGATGATCGCAGAAAGAAATGGAAAGTACTGGGGAAATAAAATAAATTCTCAAATATTTGTGAATATAACCAAAATAAGCAGACAAAATGTTTGTAATATAGTAATATATATATATATATATATATATATATATATATATATATATATATATATATATATATATATAAGCTCCTGAATATATATATATATATATATAAATATAGGTTCATGGAAAATTAATTTCGGTTGAGCTCTCTGGGGAGGAAGTGTCGGTTTGTAAACAGTGACTATTACGGTTTACTATATTATTACTCTATTATATCAAAATAATTTCCATGTCTGAGGATGACTGTGTGTACAGTTGAAAGTACTAGCAGATTAAAAAAAACTTGTAGTTATTAAAAACAAGGATCATAACATTCATCGAGTGATTCGTAGGCTAATGCAACTTTCAAAATAAATTATTAAATAAAAAATTCGAGCTAATCTGAAAATGCAGACATGAAAACAAATTTTTACTACGTAACTTAAAATAGAAAAATAAATAAATATATAAACAAACAAAACAACAATAAAATAAGCAAAATAAATTACTTTTTTCACGTTTATGTTCGATAAAAGTGACTCAGCTGATTTTTTTTACTAAATGTTCTCTTCTCCGATGAAACGAAAGTTGAGCTAAATTCAAAGGATAAGCGATCTAAAATCCGAAGAAGAAGCTTTGAAAGCTCTTTGAATTTAGCAGTAAGTACTGTCAAGCATCCGTTCAGTATAATGTTCTGGGGATGCTTTTCTTTTCATGGAACTGCTTTCTTAAAACCTATTGAAAAGACCCTCAGGAGCGAGCAGTACAAGAGAATTTTAGAGTCTTGTCTGCTCCCTTCTGCTGAAAGCGTGCAAATCGACCCCACCAAGCTCATTTTTATGCAGGATAATGCTCCCTGTCAGTAATCAAAATTGATGAAGGAATACTTTGATGAGAAGCAGGTGAGTGTTTTGACATGGCCGCCCCAATCTCCTGACCTCAACCCCATAGAAAACTTATGGAGCATTATAAAGTACAGGCTCTCGAGAAAGCAGTTGAGCAACAAAGAGGATTTGATTGTGAATTTCATATCCGAATCGAATTCAATGCTTGGAGATAAGATTTGCCAGAACCTAATCAAGTCAATGCCAAAAAGGGTTGAAAAGGTTATTCAAAATAAAGGAGGACCCATAGATTATTAAATATTTCGAACTATATTACCTATTATAAATAAATTATACCTCTATTATTCTTTATTTAAAGCTGTTCGGTTATGTTTCTATTGATTACTAGTTGCAGGAAATAAGTGAGTCACTTTTTTCCACAGAGTTTTTCCCTAAATCTCATTTATATCCAAAATTATAATTATCAATAGAATACCTTACGGTGAGTAAACTCTTTTATTAGGTGGTCGGGAAGGGGTCTATATATTAGTAAGATTAAAAATTAGTTTGACCCCAAAAACAATAGGCGAAAAAATGTTTAAGTAAAAACAATCAGGTGAGTCACTTTTATCGAACATCACTGTATATGAACGGTAAGATATAGTTTTAAGGTATGATATATTGATGGGTAAAAGTTCTCAATACAATTGCGGCAAACTATGTTAGGGAACTGAATCGTTACTAATAATAATGATAAGCCACTGTTAATTTGATTTCGTATTTCATTACTAAATCAAGTTCAGCTTTGACCCGCGAGACATTTTGAATGGGATCCGTTTGTCGCCTGTTTTGTTAGGATCCGGGCGAAGCGAAGGATATGTGGGAAATAAAATGAAATTAGACTGCTTGGAAGGCATCCAAAATGGACAAAATGCATGCTTTCAGGAAGAAATCATTTTTCGATCCAAATAGTAGAGAGAGAGAGAGAGAGAGAGAGAGAGAGAGAGAGAGAGAGAGAGAGAGAGAGAGAGAGAGAGAGATTGGTGTGGAGTAATTTTACGCGATCATCTGGCTCTAAATATAAAACGAATCAATCTTTCTCTTTATCGATTTCAGTTTGTCTAGTATAGGTCGAATTCTTTCTATTGTCTATCTCCGTGTCAATTTAACTATTTTGACCATATCTTTGTTAAATTTTTCATTGCTCTTCTGTCTATCACAGTCTGTTTATTTCTATCTATCTATCTATCTATCTATCTATCTATCTATCTATCTATCTATCTAACTATCTATCTATCTATCACAGCCTGTTTCTATCTATCTATCTATCTATCTATCTATCTATCTATCTATCTATCTATCTATCTATCTCAGCCTGTTTCTATCTATCTATCTATCTATCTATCTATCTATCTATCTATCTATCTCAGCCTGTTTCTATCTATCTATCTATCTCAGCCTGTTTCTATCTATCTATCTATCTATCTATCTATCTATCTATCTATCTAAGCCTGTTTCTATCTATCTATCTATCTATCTATCTATCTATCTATCTATCTATCTATCTATCTCAGCCTGTTTCTACCTATCTCAGCCTGTTTCTATCTATCTATCTATCTATCTATCTATCTATCTATCTATCTATCTATCTATCTATCTCAGCCTGTTTCTATCTATCTATCTATCTATCTATCTATCTATCTATCTATCTATCTATCTATCTATCTAAGCCTGTTTCTATCTATCTATCTATCTATCTATCTATCTATCTATCTATCTATCTATCTCAGCCTGTTTCTATCTATCTCAGCCTGTTTCTATCTATCTATCTATCTATCTATCTATCTATCTATCTATCTATCTATCTATCTATCTATCTCAGCCTGTTTCTATCTATCTATCTATCTATCTATCTATCTATCTATCTATCTATCTATCTATCTCAGCCTGTTTCTATTTATCTATCTATCTCAGCCTGTTTCTATCTATCTATCTATCTATCTATCTATCTATCTATCTATCTATCTATCTATCTATCTAAGCCTGTTTCTATCTATCTATCTATCTATCTATCTATCTATCTATCTATCTATCTATCTATCTCAGCCTGTTTCTATCTATCTCAGCCTGTTTCTATCTATCTATCTATCTATCTATCTATCTATCTACATTATTCGGACTATTGTCCTCATCTTTTCCACCATTTATTATTACAACGTTTCGGCCGTTGTACGCTCCGGCCTTCTTCAGGTGGTTGGAATGTCGAACTGAAACCTTTATTTCGCACACTTTGATAGATTGTTCTAGTTTCACGTGCCATGTTTAATGGATGTTAGTTGTCAGTTATCTCCTGTTAATTCCCATCTGGAAGTTCTCCACTGCCTTAACCGGGGTATTGAACTCACACTCTTTGCGTCCTGTCACAGGATCTAACTAACGTCTTTATCCACAGTGACATGTGTCCTTGAGGACATCTGTGTATGAATATAAACGTAATGTTTTCAGCAACCATTTTTTTTACCAGTGCTCATATTGCAATATTGGAAGACATTAGGTTTATAATACCCTGAAATTCATACAACGGTCTATTAACGGCAACCATTAGCAAATCAGTTACAACAATACCTGTCCATTATTTGACTCTATTACACTTTCGTCCCCACCCCAGTCGGCCATGTTTTTTCCCTAACAATCCAAACCAACCCCTACACGTATATATTTAAAAGAAGTACAAGCAGAAACACACGTATGTAACCTATCGTAACAAAACCTCACGAGGCTCTCTCTCCTCTCTCCTTATTTCCATGGCAAACGTTCGGACTAGCTACATCTTTTAGTTCCACTAGTTCAGACCTTTACAGCTGGATCAGGTTATGTCACGTACGGGAATGGGACGTTCCGGCGTCGCCCATTCGGCGTCGTTGATACAGCGTGCCCGATTCGGCGTCGTTGATACAGCGTGCCCGATTCGGCGTCGTTGATACAGCGTGCTCGATTCGGCGTCGTTGATACATCGTGCCCGATTCGACATAAGAATTTTTCGGCAGAGGAACGATTAGGCGTCAGATGACTACTTCATCGTTATAGTCAATGTTTTTTCTCTCTCTCTCGTTTAGTAGTCAAATTAGTACTTCGCTGTTATATGCTCGAATAGTCCAGTTTAAGAAATAGAGTAGATGGAGGCATTTTTATATTTAAGAAAAGGAGTATCTGGAAATTTATTTGTGCCTTACGAAAAGTTCAGAAAGGACGTAATGCCCTTCTCGAAAAGTCGATGGCTGGATATCCCCGCCCCCCCCCAAAAGGTCAAAATATTGAGATGCTGACGAACGAATCAAAAAAAGTCATAATGGAAGTTGAATCATTAGATTCTATTAAGTTCTTGAAGGCTGCGTTTCGAAATTACGAAATGAAGAAATAGTTTCTTAGATTAAATAAGTTTTTTAATTTTTTTAAAAAATTAAGTTTTTAATTTACATTATTCCAAGTCTTAGAGAGGTTGCGATCAAGGAGGAGGCTTATACTTAATGCCAGGAAGAGGCAGCTGAAGTTTATGGGCCACATACTGTGAAAGGAGGGCCTGGAGAATCTGATACTCACGAGTCGAATAGTGTTTGAATAGGATGCTGAATTCCCAAAAGACGGAGTGTGAGAAGAAAGGACTAAGCATAAACTACAAGAAAACAGGATGCATGGACATCAGTAAAAGGATGAGCCCGAAAATGCGATTTGAAGGTTGGGAACACTACAATCAAGCAGACGCAGAAGTTTAAATATCTGGGAAGCGTCTTGACAGAGGACGGTAAGTTCGACACTGAGACAGGAGGATTTCTTTGGTAACGAAGAAAAGAATACTGAACTGTTACGTGACATCGGTCCTTCTTTACGGCAGCGAATCTTGGACGATTTCCTTAAAGATGAAGAGATTCGAGATGTGGTTTTACAGAAGGATGCTAAGGATATCATGGACCGAGCCTGTGAGCAAGAATGAAGTCTTAGAGAGGTTGCAAGCAAGGAGGAGGCTTATACTTAATACCAGGAAGAGGCAGCTGAAGTTTCTGGGCGACATACTGTGAACGGAGGACCTGGAGAATCTGATACTCGGGTCGACTAGAGAGGAAGTGAGACAAGGGAAAACAACGCGTGACATACCTGGCGGGCTTAAGCAAGTGGATGACAATGTGGTCTGCGAGAAAAAACGAGAAGACCGCCATCAAATAGACGTGATTTTTTTAACCTTTTATCTCGTTTTTAGCTGTCGCCATTTTTTTTTTGCTTTGGAAACGATCGAGTTATGTTTTAATATCAAGAAGAAACTTGCAGCTCTCAACAAGTTCCTTCCTGTTTCTTTTCCAGGAGCCTGTCACGTGATTACGTTAATTATAAATATCAAATTTGTTTTTTTCTGTTTTCTTTTCTCTCTTGATTTCATTCGCCTACGAAAATGTAACCGTAAAGGCAACTGCGTTGCGACCCCATTGCGGACGAACGCTGAAAACATATTCACATCCGCACGTACGTACGAAATTTTCCAAACTACATTACAAACACACGAAACATTTCCAGACCAGCACCAAGAACTTTACTCTTTAAAATATTCTGATCACGCTTATGCACACATCTTTACAAAACAAAATTGTAATACTCTGCATATAAAAAATATAGTTGTTGTTCCAAAGCCATCCTTTTTGTTGTAATTGAATATCGTTATCATTTGATTTTTTATTTAAATTTATGTTTGTAGATGTTTCATGTTTCATTTACAGAGAAACATTAAAATATTCACACGGCCTTCCCAGATCCACTACATAAAAATCAAGAATGTTATTTATGTTTAAAACTAAATTTTCTTTAACCTTGTATATCCAAAAAGCTTTTATTAACCTTAGTAGAGAGGTTGCAAACAAGGAGGAGGCTTATACTTAATATCAAAAAGAGGCAGCTGAAGTTTCTCGGACACATAATGAGGAAGGAGGGCCTGGAGAATCCGATACTCGCGGGTCGAATAGAAAAAAAGAGAGACAAGGGAAAACAACGCGTGACATACCTGGAGGACTTAAGCAGGTGGATGACAGAACGTGATCTGGGGGAGGAAGCAGAGGGAAGGAACTTGTTGAGAGCTGCAAGAGATAGAGGGAGGTGGAGAGCCATGATCGCCTACTTCCTGAAAGGACATGGCACATAAAAAGAAAATAATTTCCTAAACGAATAAAAAGCCATATTGAAAGTTGGGTGTTTTCAATGCTTTTATCTTTCTCTTTTTTAGGTGGGGGTGCCTCCGGTTAAAGACTGTGAAGCCCAATGCTAAACAAGAAACAAAGGGATAATCCTCTACTCCCGTTCAAAAGACAGCGGGAGGAGTGTGAACCGGGCCATAGGCGAACCTATCTAATTCTGTTGAAAGGGTGAAATAAATGAAATTTTGGCGTTGTATAGAGTTGATGTGGACTTTAGAAGGAACCGGCAACCCCATCATAAACAGAAAGAAAGGACATACCGCTACTCCTGTTCAAAGAAATTGGGGGGGGGGCTTTGTATCGGGCGATAAGGAAAATGTTCTACTCCTATTGAAACAGAAATATTAAATTAAATATCAGAGTTCCGGCCAGATAGAACTATAGAGTTGAAGTAGACATTAGACGGAATTGGGATCCCAATCCAAAACAGGAAACAAAGGGATAATACTCTACTCCTGTTCTAGAGACCGCGGAGGAGTGTGAACCGGGCGATAGGCGAACCTATCTAATTATGCTGAAAGGGAGAAATAAATGAAATTTAGGTGGAGTATCCAGTTGAATTGGACTTTAGAAGGAACCTGCAATCCAATCCTATGCAGGAAACAATTGGATAAACCTCTGCCCCTGTTCAAAATATCAGGGAAGAGTGTGAACCGGACGATATGAAAACCTATCGGGTCTTGTTGAGAAAACAAATAAATCGTAAAGAAAACGTCAGAGTGTTGTCGGAGACGTTAGAAGTATAGATTTGAAGTAGGCTTTAAAAGAAGCCCGAGTCCTAGTCATAAACAAGACACAAGAGATAGACACCTACTCTTGTTTAAATGACCGTGGAGGAGTGTGAACCGGACGATAGGCGAACCTATCTAATTATCTTGAAGGGGAAATATAAATGAAATTTAGGCGATGTTAGAAGTATCGAGTTGAAGTGTAATTTCGAAGGAACCGTCAACCCAATCCTAAAGAGGAAATAATAGCTTAAACTGTCTATATTTCCGAGATGAGGTATTATGTGCATTAATAACATTATTCAGACTATTGACATCATCTTTGTCGCCATATTTTTACAACGTTTCGGCCGTTGTACGTTCCGGCCTTCTTCAGGTGGTTGGAATGTCGAACTGAACCAACGCCTTTATCCACTTTATCCTCAAGGACACATGGCACAGTGGATAAAGGCGTGAGTTAGTGACAGGACCCAAAGAGTGTGAGTTCAATACCCGGTTAAGGCAGTGGAGAACTTTCAGAGGGAAATTAACAGGAGATATCTGATAACTGACATCCATTAGACATGGCACGTGGAACTAGAACAGTCTACTCCATCGAGCGAAATAAAGTGTTCAGTTCGACATTCCAACCACCTGCAGAAGGCCGGAGCGTAAAACGGCCGAAACGTTGTAATAAATATGGCGACAAAGATGAGGACAACAGTTCGAATAATGTAAATAATATGTTAAACCTCTGCCCCTGTTCAAAATATCAGCGAAGAGTGCGAATTGGACGATATGAAAACCTATCTGCTCTAGTCATAAACAAGTCACAAGACGCCTACTCTTCTTTAAAAGACCGCGGAGAAGTGTGAACCGGACGATAGGCGAATCCTTTAGGAAAAAAAATATATATATGTGTCTCCTCACTTTTTGAATATATTTTTGCGAATATTTTGCGGTAACTGAAGAAGTATTTAATATTTTCACCCATTAAGCAACGCCTAATGACCGCCCTCATTTTGCAAATAGACGTGATTTTCTTTTTACATTTTATATCGTTTTTCGCGGTGGCCATTTTTTTTTTTTTTTTACTTTGGAAACGATCGAGTTATGGTTTAATATCAATTTTCCGTCCTTTGCCAGGCTCAGCGGCCGTGCAACGCCGAACGGTGCGAGTGAGTGGGTCCAAGCAGGCGCGTCTCGCAACAGATGTCGTTGGATTATGTGCGCAGACGGCCTTTAAGATTAGCATTTTCTTGGGAGATCATTGAATTCCGACGGCTTCACAGGTCACCTACTGAACAAATTCACCCCATCTCTCCCCAAGAATATATTGATTTTTTTTCCTTCAATCGATTCGATTCTATTTGTGACTTTCTTGTCGGACGCCTGCTGTATCATAATTTTATCATGTGTCGTCGTCGTCTTCTTCTTCTTCTTCTTCTTCTTCTTCTTCTTCTTCTTCTTCTTCTTCTTCTTCTTCTTCTTCTCATAGCTCTCTACAACTTCCTATCCTTCGATCTGTTAGTGTTTTTTCTCCCCCGTTATCAATGTCAACCATTTACACAAGTTCATTATATAGGGTACTTACTACCTCTTGATTTTCCTCTGTTCCTTCAATATGTCAAATTTATACACACACACACACACACACACACACACACACACATATATATATATATATATATATATATATATGCACATTTCATTAAAAACGACAGACAAGGTGCTTTTATTTAGTTTTTTATACAATTTCTCATGAGAACTAATAATGTTTTTCTTTTCAGATGATAAATTATATAAAAACTATCCGAATGTTCTTTTTATCCGAGCGCTTTCGGCTATACATTTAGCCATTTTCAAGATTATATTTTAACTCTTAGAATTAGAAATAGTTTGTTATATGTATGTTTCATAAAATCAGATGAACGAAAATTATAAACAGGATGAATGCAGAATTAAGAACATTATAAAAAAAATGCATAACACCAGTTGACAATAGCAAAAAAAATTAGATTAATTATTTATTATAAAAAATTTAAAACTTCTAACCTTATAGTTAAAAATAACAATTCACCTCCTAGAACAAAATTAAATAGAGCAAATATTATTTAGGAATTCAAATGCCCATTAAGGAATTGTATTCCTCAAGAATCAACTTTCGTAAATAAGGCCACACTACAAATTGTTTAACACGCAGACTAACTCTACACCTTTCTGACAATAGCTCAATTAGATCTCATTTAAATATTCATGGAGACAACACTAATATAATAGCATCATCCACATGCAAAAAAGGCTAAAAATAATGGAAGTCTTATTAATAAAAACAAACAAACAAACCACCAACACTTAATAATATTAACTTTGAACATGGACATAATATCTTGACCGTGTTTTGAAACAAAAAAATGAAACATTTTATAAAACTATTTCTAATTCTAACAGTTAAAATATAATCTTTGAAAATGGCTAAATGTATAGCCGAAAGCGCTCGGATAAAAAGAACATTCGGACAGTTTTATATAATTTATCATCCGAAAAGAAAAACATTATTAGATCGCATGAGAAATTGTATATAAAAGCACCTTATCAGTCGTTTTTAATGAAATGTGCATGAAAGAAGGATTGCTGCCTAAATATACAAATAAATATATATATATATATACACACATACATATATATATATATATATATATATATATATATATATGTGTGTTTGTGTGTGTGTGTGTGTGGTGAACAGTCCCGTAGAAGCAAGCGAGCTAAAGTGGCTTGCATCTGGGGCATAGAAAAATAAGGGTCTTACCTTAACGTGCGGCACGTGACATCAGCAAGTTTGCTTCGTGAAAATGGCATTTTCTCTAAATCATGGCGGACAGAAGTTTTCGATATTAGGCTGATACCTGAATTCAGTAAAGCTGCTACCGATCTACCAATTGTAGAATGGATTGAAAACGTAGAGTTGGTTTGTGAACTCTGCGATATGAAGAAAGCCGAAATAGCTTGTAGTTTAAATAAGTCTGTATTGCAACGACGTCACGTGTATAAATCAAATCAAGATAGCGCTGGTTCAATTCGCCGTCCTTGCTTTCTGAACATGTCAGAACGTATATCCGTCTTTCGTTCTCCCCTTTTCACTGCTTCAGCCCTCTTTTATCAGGCCAACACTGCGGTCGACCAACCAATCAGCATTCTTCGCTTTTATTCTCAGATGGGGCTGAAGCAGTGAAAACGGGACGAAGGGAGGGCGGATATACGCGGTGACGTGTTCAGAATGCAAGGGCAGCGAATTGATCCAGCGGTATCACGATTTGTACAAGTGACGTCGTAGCATTACAGACTTATTTAAACTACAATATAATGTATCTTTTTCTTTTTGTCCGCTTTTCTTTCAACTGTAGCCATTTTGACTTCGGGTTTTTTAGACATATATTATTGTTAATTGATAGCTCAGTGGTAGAATCTGTGACTGACACCAAATCGGTTGGGTTTCGATCCGGGCTTGAGGCATTTGGTTGTCTAGTCGCACTGAGGAACTGTGATGCAGTACTGTCTGCGAATGACACACACACACACACACGGAATAAAATGACAATTGGGAAAAACTTAGATTTTGCCGACTTTTTCAAGGCAAAAATGAAATCGAAATATCTCTGTTGCTATAGTTACATTTAAAAATCCAAATTTAAAAAGATAGACGCTTCTGTCCAAGCCTTAACTCTCTCTCTCTCTCTCTCTCTCTCTCTCTCTCTCTCTATATATATATATATATATATATATATAAGCAAATATGTGGATGTAGATCCGGCGGTATGATGAAAAATATGGAAAAGACAAGACAAAATCTGAATATGCAAGTTTACTGTTTTAATGTTGTTTTACTGTCGACGTCAAACGTTTCGGTCTAGTAAACCATCTTCAGGACATAATTATTATATATATATATATAGTATATATAATATATAGTTATGGTTATTATATATATATATATATATATGGTATATATAATATATATAGTACATGGTTATTATATATATATATATAGTATATATAATATATGTATATATATATATATATATATATATATATATATATATATATATATATACGACATTCAGGTAGGCGTCCCAACATTTCGGTTGGCCGTTGTGCTCTCCGACCTTCAACATATATATATCGATATTCTGGTAACCTATATGGTTCATGAATTTGGTGACATAGTAATTAGGTGTTCAGTCACTGGGACGGGCAGCGTCTACTTGGACTGAGTGGACGACGGGTTGGAGCAACAACTGAGCAGTACGGAAGAAAAAAAAGAACTCGTCAAAATATCCCTGATCTGGAATTCGGAGGTTTTGAAAAACGTAGAACCACCTCTTCACTGCTGTCGTTCACCTTGACCCAGGGCGGTAGCACCTGTTAAGGTCCCAGCTATGGGCAAATAGTGAACTCACAAACAAAAATCATAATTTTACTCTCCTAAAAAATATTAAATGATATACATTAAATAATATTTAGTGTCAAAATAAATTAAAAATTATAATTTTTCTCCCCCGCCTTTATCAATGTCAGCTAAATTGCATATATAGGGTACTCGTTGATTTTCCTCTATTCCTCTTACCTTCCATATGCCTTAGGTGTGTCAAATTCCCCAAGCATTTCTTCGTAATGTGCTCTAGAAATTTTTCAGTCTCTCTACGATTAGATGTATAAGTGTCATTTTTGTTACCATTTTCCCTAAAGCTTCATTTTTATACACAAGTTCAGACCGTGGTATTCTAAATATCCTTCTGTAGAACATCATTTCAGTTGCCTCAAGTCTCTTTTCATGTGTGGTTTGAGATTGTTCAGTATTCGGTGCCATACATTCGTGTGTATGCTTACCAAATTTATTCAAGTCCACCAGGATTCATTATTGGCAAACCCAAACTTAACAACTTTAGATATGAAGATGACACAGTGTTGATAGCAGACACAGAAAGGAAAGTCCTGGGGAAGGCAGTGAAGAAAAGCGAGAAGAAAGGACAAGACTAAACATCAATTGCAAGAAGATGGAAATCATTGTTGTTAGCACAGAAGTTATTTTTTTTTTTACCTTTTATCTCGTTTTTCGCGGTCGGCATTTTTTTTATTTTTGCCTTGGAAACGAGCGTGTTATGGTTTAATATCAATTTTCAGTCCTTTGCCAGGCTCACGTCCATTTGCAAAATTATGGCGGTCATTAGGCGTTGCTTAATAGTTGACGGCAGATTTGGTTTGCTTTGTTTTGTTTTACGGCATATCAACCTCAATGGGTTATTTAATGCCGACAAAATTTTTATTGCTGGTAATATTTTTTATCTATCTATCTATCTATCTATCTATCTATCTATCTATCTATCCGAGTATATATTGTTTTGGTTTATTTTGTTTTACGGCATGTCAATACCTCAATGGGTTATTTAATGCCGACATGATTTTTATTGCTGGTAATATTTTTTTATCTATCTATCTATCTATCTATCTATCTATCTATCTATCTATCTATCTATCTATCACAGTATATATTGGTTTGGTTTGGTTTGTTTTACGGCATATCAACCTCAATGGGTTATGTAATGCCGACAAATTTTTTATTGCTGGTAATGTTTTTCTTCAAAAATCTATTTCTGGGAATATTTTTCATTGAAGAAATCTATAGCTGGTCATATTTTTTCAAAGAATGTATAACTGTTTGTATTGCGCGTATTTTTTTTTTAAATTATTGCTGATAATAATTTTTCTTTCAAAAATTATTGCTGGTAATAATTTTTTTATTACAAAATATTTCTGTATTAAAATCTATTTTTACACAAGTTTGGGTGTTAATTATTTGCCCATAGCTGGAAACCTAACAGGTGCTACCACCCCGGGTCAGGGTGGACCTGGGAACACCAGCAATTAAGAGGTGGTTCCAGGCTCCTCAAAACCGCCTGATCAGAGGCCTTGCTGTTGGAAGTAGTTTATCGTCTTACCCAGGACGCGGATGTAGTTTATCGCCTTACCCAGGACGCGGATGTAGTTTATCGTCTTACCCAGGACGCGGATGTAGTTTATCGTCTTGCCCAGGACGCGGATGCAGTTTATCGTCTTATCCAGGACGCGGATGTAGTTTATCGTCTTACCCAGGACGCGGGTGTAGTTTATCGTCTTACCCAGGACGCGGATGCAGTTTATCGTCTTACCCAGGACGCGGATGTAGTTTATCGTCTTACCCAGGACGCGGATGCAGTTTATCGTCTTGCCCAGGACGCGGATGTAGTTTATCGTCTTACCCAGGACGGGCGGCTGAAGAATTATGGAAGACCGATGTTACGTAATGATTCAGTACTCTTTTCTTTGTTCCTAGCGAAATTTTTTCCTGTTACTTAATACTTTGCTTAGATTTTGGTAAACAATTCACCGTCTGATTGCGCCTTCTGATTCCGTTGTAGCGTTTTCAGTCCGCTGTTAAA
>OZ038495.1:87910919-87923419 GCA_964036315.1 Acanthosepion esculentum | reverse complement strand
AATTGCTTTTATATTTCTCCAAGATAAGTTCTGCGTTGAAATATGCAATTAAACATGAATCAAAGATTTAAAGACGTTCTTCCATTGACTTATCAGTCCGAAGATCGAAAACATTTCAGGAAACGGACATCAATCAAAAGGAATACATATAAAATAAAATCGATAAAATATTGAATGCACACACAGACACACACACACACACACGCACACGCACACATAAAAACATACACAAACACATACATCTAAACACATACACACAAACACACAAACAAGCACACACACGTATATATATATATATATATATATATATATATATATATATATATATATTATGAAATGGACAAAGTCCGACAATTATTTAAAGACATTTTTATGTTTAACATTCTTTTTATAGATACAAATATTTAAGTAAATGCTATGTTTAAAATAAACAGTATTAAACAACATTTACCGGCCTGAATGTCCGAGAAATTTTCATAGAAAATATTCGTCCTCCGACAGGAATCGAACCTGTATCCTATACGGAACCGTCATATAACCTTAGTGGCCGAAACGGTTAAGGCATTTCAGGCTATATGACGGTTCCGTATAGGATACAGGTTCGATTCCTGTCGGGAGGACGAATATTTTCTATGAAAATTTTGCGGACATTCCGGCCGGTAAATGTTATTTAATACTGTTTATTATAAAACAGAGCATTTACTTAAGTATTTGTATCTATAAAAAGAATTTTAAACATAAAATCTCTTTTTTTATTTTTTATTTATATATATATATATATATATATATATATATATATATATATATATATATATATATATGGTGTATGAAAAATACTTTTACAAACTTTGCGGGCGGGATTCTCACACCAAAACAATGTTCACATATACTTATGTCCGCAAATCCTTCGTTTTTGAGTTAAGTTTTAAGAAAGTTGACGGCAGATGGCGCTGTGTTACTATGTAGACTAGGTTACATTTGTCATTCGTGTACATTTGTAGTTCGCCTGTCTTCAATGTTTACCGTGTGAGTTAACTGGGAGGTGTTCCGTTGAAGAATGGCTGGATATTCAGATCGTGAGCAGGCAGATATGATTTTTTAGATATAGTCGTGCCAATGGTAATGGACGCGAGGCTGCATGCCTGTATCAAATCGCGTTTCCAGATCGAAGGCAGCCGAGTCATCCAACCTTTGTTGCTGTTTATTGCCGTGTTGTTGAGACAGTGGCACAACAAACTATTGAGATCCGCTCGTAGGCCCGACCACGAAGAACACATTCCACGTGACCTTTTACTTTCTTTTGTTGTCAGGAACCCGCTCCCAAAATATGTGAAAGCTTTTTTATACCCCCCTTATATCTATCTATCTATCTATCTATCTATCTATCTATCTATCTATCTATCTATCTATCTATCTATCTATAATAACAAGGCTTAAACACTAATATTCCATGGTCATAATTTATTCCATTGGAATCGTAAATACGATCGAATTCATCAGACCTACAAATTGGATCGTATTTACGATTCCAATGGAAAAAATTAAGACCATGGAATATTAGTGTTTAAGCCTTTTTATTATATCCTTACTCTGTCCTGGACATTGAGTTCTACCTGGATTCTATCCTCTTGGAATTACTTTTTATACATATATATATATGTATGTGTATGTATGTATGTATATATATTTACATATTTTAGATATATGATTACATATCAAGACCGAGAGAGGGAACTAGACGTCCGGGCAGCCCTAGTTCTCCATACTTCACGCCCAGGCTCTTAGCGCACTGGAGAGGACACTCCAGCGACGTCGCAAGACATCGGCACAGCACGGGAAATGACTAGGAGACTGGCACTCCAGAGTGGGACTACACAGTCACCAGGTGCGATGTAACTGCATCGCCTAGCACATACAGCGCTACTCCATCGTCTCCCGAAACGGACGGATGCTAATATATATATATATATCGCACATATACACAGCACTTAAAGATTGTGACGTTCATGAAAATCAGAGTCGTGGTAGTGGTGGAGGATAATATATATATACATATATATATATATATATATATATATATATATATGTGTGTGTGTGTGTGTGTGTATGTGTGTGTGTGCTAGGAGACGAGAACCCACGAATCTATCTATCTATCTATCTATCTATCTATCTATCTATCTATCTATCTATCTATCTATCTATCACAGTCTCTTCATATCTATCTATCTATCTATCTTTATCTATCTATCTGAACCTGTTCTTATCTATCTATCTATCTATCTATCTATCTATCTATCTCAGTTTGTTTATCTATCTATCTAACTCTCTAACTATCTCTCTATGTAAGCAATTAAAAGAATATTCCATTGTAAGGGGTGGAATGTATCAGTTACGGTATATTTTCACAGAATCAAATTCGCCGAAACTTTGGGTAGCAATTCTCATATGAAATTCTCGTATGAAAACGAGAAGAGATCTTCAGGATTTCACGTGAAATTGACGTTAATTGATCTGTCAAGATATGATCTTTCAACCTAATCCTTACCAATAAGTCTACACAAGTATATACATAAAGTATATATGTGTGTCTGTATATATATATGTGTGTGAATGTCAGTAGTATTTCTTCGTTAATTCTAACTTGATTAAAAACCGCAGACAAGTGATCATTCTGCCTAATAAAGTATTCAGTAAATAATGATGTTTCGTATCTATCTTATATAATGATGACGTTCTGTAAAGTTTTCGGCCTGGCGCCTGTCCGAAATCAGTACAAATGGCACAACATGAGTATCCGAAATTAATATTCGTCAGGCCGGCAATATATCAATAGAATCCCCCGGTAGATATAGCTATATCTGTTCGTTTCACTCCCTCCCCCCCTCTCTCTCTATTTCACTGTCATACTCTCTCTCTATTTATCTAAACACACACACACACACACACACACACACACACACACACACACACACACATATATATATATATATATATATATATATATATATATATATATATATTTGTGCAAATATATAGAAAAATAGGAAAGAACTCGTTAGGTAAATAATCCAAAGTTCTTTAGTATTTTTGTTTTTATTTTAAAAAAAACAGTGCTCAATACATAACTAGAGATTAAATTATAATTATTTTTTAAAAAATGATTCCTTCGCTACATAAGAGTTCTCATGTTTCAAAAACCGGAGTCGAAAACCTTAGTATAATTATTAAAATATTCTTAAATGTCTATAATTTATAACAGAAGCCATTGGTTTATACCAACGACTTCCCATACTTAATACTTCTCGTTTTTCAGTCTCGCGTGGTCATGTGTGACGTCATGAGTAGCGACGCGATTTTCGCTTCCGCGTCATGTATATACGAGTTTGTCGTTACTTTGAAATTTTTCAAGCAGCAAGGGCGGACTATCATTGTGGTTTCGTCTGTGTCTTGGTTGATTTATTAAAATTGTCATCTTTGATAATGGCTTATGTAAGCCGAAAGCTTAGATTGGATTCAAACATGTGTCAATATGGTGTTTTCCTTTCGTCTTTCAATGATAATGTTATTAAGCTTATCAGACAATACGAAAGGAACTTAAAATAAATAGACAAATCTTGTCTATACTATTTAATGAAACATGCATCAAATGAAAAATTGCTGCCGAAATATACATTATATATATATATATATATATATATATATATATATATATATATATATATATATATATATATATATATATATATATATATATGCAAATTTATGTATGTTATTTATATATTATATATCCGCGGGACTTATTGGAAAGCGCGCGATATCATTGATAGTGCTAACAAAAAGTCGATCGAAAAGAGCATGAAACCCAGGGTCACAAACTCACATCAATATATATATATATATATATATATATATATATATATATATATATATATATATATATATATATATATATATATATATATATATATATATATATATATATATATATATATGTATATATATATATATATATATGTATATATATATATATATATATATATATATACATAGAGAGAGAGAGAGAGAGAGAGAGAGAGAGAGAGAGAGAGGGAGATAGATAGATATGTCTTCTATAAAATAGATGGAGAGAAACAGGCTAACATAGATAGATAGATAGATATAACGAAAGAATTAAGGAAATAAAGGAAATGATATATATATATATATATATATATATATATATATATTTATATGTATATATATATGATAGAAATTGTTAGGAGGTTTTGATAATTATAATTAGGTAATTATAATTATCAAATCCTCCTTACAATATCATATGTATACCATTGCTTGATCCGGCTTCTAATGCTTCAGTTTGAGCGGCTTGCTGATAGTAGTCGTGGCTTCGGGGGGTACAGTCCTATGATCACAGAGACCTTCAGTTGAGTTCTACCACGGAATATGTCAGCGAGCGGCGCTATATTGAGTCTGATTTGCTATCTCTTCGTCACCGAGGCCCGTTGGAACAGTTGGTATGGTGTTTGCTTGATAACCTAACTGTCAGGGTTTCAATTCTCGGTAGTGGATGCACACTGCTGATGAGTCCCAAATATAGGACGAAACTCCCGTCCAGTGCTTTCTGCCTTCTGTTGAGGTTTCTTTCAGACTCAATGAATTACTTAATTTTATATATATTGTTTTACAAACTTTGGGGAAGGGTTCCTCACACCAAAAGAAGTAAACAAGTGCACAAATTCTTCGTTTTTAGTTATTAAAAGTCCTCGTAAAAATACAACAGGAACGTCATCCTTCCCAGTGACTGGTCAGTGACGACTCCACGTTGCGTCTGCACTCTCGTTCGCGTCGATGTTCACCAAAATCTGGGAAAGGTTCGTTGCACGTTCACAAAAAATGGAAAGATGAAATCAAACACCAAGTTGAGAAATGAGAATTCAGGAATCTATTGCTCGGCCATTGTGGCAAGGTAGGTGACATTTGGGGTAATTACTCCGCTTTCTGTTTCAGAGCACAACTCTTCAATTCTACCTCTCTGCTCACCTCAATATCACGATACGCGGCTGACAGCACCAAAAAGGCGGCATTGATGGACATATACTCCCAACCACCAAGGGAAGACCGGAGCTCACTTCCTCGATTCCCGACATGATTGTTACTATAGACCAGCAACTGGAAATCATCAATGTCCGGCTTTTTTGTCATTTCACCCCAAATACTTTCATTTACTTCATCTTTCCTTTGGTCAAATGATAGACCTGTCAGGAATAAAACGGAAACATTTTCCTGTTCTATGTGTGAGTCAACATCATAGTGTTATATTTCCACTATGTTCGCCGTTCGACTGTCAGTAGGACACTTGTTCAAATTGAAAGCCTGTAAAGCTGCTAAAAACCTCGCTTAACCGTATCCATGATAACAAAGCGGATAGCATTTGATTAGAAGTAAGAGTACTGGGACGAAGCGAAGTCGGATAAAAGTCCGTTTCTCGGATGACACCATTGTCCAGCAGTTTTTCGAGAAAACGGCCAGTTCGGAGGCCTGTTGGCGCAAGATACGATGACCACTATACTCAAGCTACTGTGAAACATTCTCCTAGGGCAGGATTTGGGGGTAGGAGGACTATCTCCTCTAACAGGACAGCTGGACTCTTTTACTTACCAACTGGAATGTAGCCAAATACCTTGAAATGCTGAAGGAAAAGCTTGGTTCCGTGGAAATAAGGAGAGGAAAGGATAGATAGATAGATAGATAGATAGATAAGAGGAAAGAATTAAGGAAAGTAAAGTAAAGGATATATATATATATATATATATATATATATATATATATATATATATATATAGATAGATAGATAGATAGATAGATAGAAATAAGGAAAGGATAGGAAAGGAAAAGATAGATAGATAGATAGATAAAAGGAAAGAAATAAGGAAAGTAAAAGAAAGAATATATATATATATATATATATATATATATATATATATATATATATAGTTAGATAAAAGGAAAGAAATAAGGACAAGAAAGGATAGATAGATAGATAGATAGATAGATAGATAGATAGATAAAAGGAAATAAATCAGGAAAGTAAAGGAAAGGATATATATATATATATATATATATATATATATATATATGTATATATAAATAAAAAGGAAAGAACAGTAAGATATAAAATCCGGTGTTCTTATAGATATTTTTATTTTTACACAATAGTGCTCTATGTAAATTTAAATTTACAGAGCATTAATATTATAAATTAATAGATTTAAAATATGGTTTTACCGCTACACAGTGATGACCATGTTTCAGAAATGGAAGCTAAAGCCCCTGAATTTAATTTTGTTATTAAACCAAAGACATTAGTTCCATTTCCTCATCAAGCGAATTTTGGAGTAACTTACTTTTTAAAATTTACGGTTGTTAACGGCACAGGAAAGATTCATAGTTTGAGGGTTTCCAAGGTTACCGATAAATCCATTCATCTAGACAAGGGGTGGTAGAGGGTTCAATTTTTAATTTTCGTTGTCTCAGTTAATAGTTACATTTGAAAGCGGGGTTATGTTTAGGGATGGGTAGGGATGTATCTTTTAACAAATTCTGACATCCGCTAAATTCATGTCATCTGGGTTTATTTCTAACGGCAAAAATTCTTATGGTATTATTTCTATTTGTATATTTAAAGATTTTGAGGGACTGTTTAGGTTAGAATATGTTTTATCCACCTTTCTAAAAAGTTATTTTTAATATTTGATATACTATACTTCTAGTTAAAAACCAAGTAAATGTATTAGGATTACTTACAGTATTTAAAATTATTTATTCTTATCGAGTATAAGTAAATATTATTTTATTTTATTTTATTTTATGTAAACTTTATGACAATGACGGCAAAGGTGGTTAAATTATTTCACTAATTCAATACACTTAGTATTATAAATGTATATATGTATGTATAAAGGACATTTAATGTTCAATATTATATTCTAACTTATTAATTTCACATGACTTTCGGTGTTCACTTGGATTCTTTCCAGTGTTTGAATTGCTTTGAGAGAGGTGTTATGGTTAGAGTACGTTTTATTTAATTACAATTTTAAAAGATATTTAGGTTAGAATCTGTTTTATTTAATTTCAATTTTAAAACATTTTTAAAATTCTACTTTCAAATTTAACTTTTTAATTTTAATCGGCTATATTTCTTTATAAACCAAGTAAATGTAATATAATTATCTACATTATTTAAAATTATTTATACCCATCAAATATGAGTATGTATAATAATCAGGTAATTTTTTTTTTTTTTTTTTTTTTTTTTTTTTTTTTTTTATAGATTATTTAAAGATTATTTAAAGAAAACTTTTGGCAATGACGACAAAAAATAGCTATTTCATTTCTCTGATTCAGTAAATTTTTATTTTTTATAAACTTAGTAATATATAGTTTCTCATGTATGCATAAAGGACATGGGTCATTTAATGACCTACATATTCTAGCTCTTCTTATTAACTTCCATTTCACTGTAGGTGTTTTATTGGATTCTTTTAGGTGCCAAAAGTACTTCGAAAGAGATGTCTGACTTTTATACTTATTTATCCTAAACGAGGATTGATGTTGGTAGAACCTCTTTTTGAACTCATGGCTAGTGCAACCTATATAAATTTTTATGTTTTCAGGATTTTCAACAGAAGATATATTACATTGGTATACTACTGATTCTATGCAACATTTATTTTGTAAAGGACAGTTTTGAGGGTTTCTACAATTACATAATTTTTGTTCACCCTCATTAGTTGTTGTTTGTATTTTTCCCTTGTCTACAATTTTTTGGTTCTGGTATAAGTGTTTATTTAAGATATTAGTATTATGTTTCTTAATTATCTTTTCTAGGTTATCAGTACAGCTATAACTTAATTTTAGTGTATTTCTATTGAAAATGGTACTAAGTTTACTTCCACCGGGAAAATGCTTGAGTATTAATTCAAGGAATTTTTGTCCCAATTTGTTTTTTACCATTTGGTTGTATGGGGGTGTATACCAAATTATTTTCCTGCTTCTGTTTTTCCTATGTTTACCGTTTTCATTTTTAATATAAGTTAGTTTTAGGTTTTTGTAGCCACTATCTTTTAGAGCTTTATTATAGAAATTAATATGTTCGTCGAAAATCTTGTCATTTGCTGAATTTGTACTAATTCTTTTTCGGATAGATAAAGGTATATGTTTAATTATAGATGAGGGGTGATTTGATTTAGGGTGTATATATACAGGATTCGTATTGAGTTTTTTATAAGGTGTGTATGTATTGTTCTTTAAATCTAATGTTATATCAAGGAAGTTAACTTTTTTAATTTTAGTGCTAACGGTAATTTTTAAACCCATGCTTTTAAATTCTTTATATAATGCCTTTCTAATTTTGTCTATTCTGAAGTTAGTAGAATTCCTAATAACCATGAGACCATCGTCCCTGTATAGACCAATGTCAGTTGAATCAATATCACGATGCGCTGTTAGGTTGTATAAAATAAAAAGACCAATGAGATCAGAAGACTCAGCTGAGTCTAGTGATCCCATTGTGATGTCAAAATGGTCATATGAATTTTTTACCCATTGCTCACCATTATGGATCAGTACCGATTTCTTCGCATTTAATATAATGTTCTTTTCATCCTCAGTAATATCCGTGTACTGGGTGGCAAAGTCCAACGCATTCAAGAACAGTTCTTTAGATATTGATGGGTAATAATTTTCAATATCGAACTGCATTAGTGTACAGTTGTTTTTTGCTTTTGAAAATGACCTTTTGGATATGATAAACAGCATAAACTTCAGGGAGAAAAAATGCCACTTCCAGAAACACCTAGATAGAATAGTGAAAGTAATAAACACTTCTGATAAAATTTTAATAAAGTCAGACAAAACTGGAAACTTTTATAAGGCAACCACGAAAGACTATTATGATCTATTCAATAAGGACTTACATAAGAACTACAAAAAAGCAAATAATAGTAACCTAAATATGGTCCAGAATATCAATAATAGTAGTAAAAAAATCACTGATAAACTGAAGATCAGTGACAGAGTAGGTAAATTATCTGAAAAAGAGAGCTACATAACCTTAAAAGACCATAAACCAGATTTCGAGGCTAATCCAACTACAAGGATAATTAATCCTACAAGACCAGATATAGGAAAAATTAGTAAAATGATCCTTGAAAGGATAAATAAACAAATCAAAGATAAAATAGGCCTCAAACTTTGGATAAATACCGAAGACGTGATAAACTGGTTCACCTGTATAAAAGCAAAAAACAACTGTACACTAATGCAGTTCGATATTGAAAATTATTACCCATCAATATCTAAAGAACTGTTCTTGAATGCGTTGGACTTTGCCACCCAGTACACGGATATTACTGAGGATGAAAAGAACATTATATTAAATGCGAAGAAATCGGTACTGATCCATAATGGTGAGCAATGGGTAAAAAATTCATATGACCATTTTGACATCACAATGGGATCACTAGACTCAGCTGAGTCTTCTGATCTCATTGGTCTTTTTATTTTATACAACCTAACAGCGCATCGTGATATTGATTCAACTGACATTGGTCTATACAGGGACGATGGTCTCATGGTTATTAGGAATTCTACTAACTTCAGAATAGACAAAATTAGAAAGGCATTATATAAAGAATTTAAAAGCATGGGTTTAAAAATTACCGTTAGCACTAAAATTAAAAAAGTTAACTTCCTTGATATAACATTAGATTTAAAGAACAATACATACACACCTTATAAAAAACTCAATACGAATCCTGTATATATACACCCTAAATCAAATCACCCCTCATCTATAATTAAACATATACCTTTATCTATCCGAAAAAGAATTAGTACAAATTCAGCAAATGACAAGATTTTCGACGAACATATTAATTTCTATAATAAAGCTCTAAAAGATAGTGGCTACAAAAACCTAAAACTAACTTATATTAAAATGAAAACGGTAAACATAGGAAAAACAGAAGCAGGAAAATAATTTGGTATACACCCCCATACAACCAAATGGTAAAAAACAAATTGGGACAAAAATTCCTTGAATTAATACTCAAGCATTTTCCCGGTGGAAGTAAACTTAGTACCATTTTCAATAGAAATACACTAAAATTAAGTTATAGCTGTACTGATAACCTAGAAAAGATAATTAAGAAACATAATACTAATATCTTAAATAAACACTTATACCAGAACCAAAAAATTGTAGACAAGGGAAAAATACAAATAACAACTAATGAGGGTGAACAAAAATTATGTAATTGTAGAAACCCTCAAAACTGTCCTTTACAAAATAAATGTTGCATAGAATCAGTAGTATACCAATGTAATATATCTTCTGTTGAAAATCCTGAAAACATAAAAATTTATATAGGTTGCACTAGCCATGAGTTCAAAAAGAGGTTCTACCAACATCAATCCTCGTTTAGGATAAATAAGTATAAAAGTCAGACATCTCTTTCGAAGTACTTTTGGCACCTAAAAGAATCCAATAAAACACCTACAGTGAAATGGAAGTTAATAAGAAGAGCTAGAATATGTAGGTCATTAAATGACCCATGTCCTTTATGCATACATGAGAAACTATATATTACTAAGTTTATAAAAAATAAAAATTTACTGAATCAGAGAAATGAAATAGCTATTTTTTGTCGTCATTGCCAAAAGTTTTCTTTAAATAATCTTTAAATAATCTATAAAAAAAAAAAAAAAAAAAAAAAAAATTACCTGATTATTATACATACTCATATTTGATGGGTATAAATAATTTTAAATAATGTAGATAATTATATTACATTTACTTGGTTTATAAAGAAATATAGCCGATTAAAATTAAAAAGTTAAATTTGAAAGTAGAATTTTAAAAATGTTTTAAAATTGAAATTAAATAAAACAGATTCTAACCTAAATATCTTTTAAAATTGTAATTAAATAAAACGTACTCTAACCATAACACCTCTCTCAAAGCAATTCAAACACTGGAAAGAATCCAAGTGAACACCGAAAGTCATGTGAAATTAATAAGTTAGAATATAATATTGAACATTAAATGTCCTTTATACATACATATATACATTTATAATACTAAGTGTATTGAATTAGTGAAATAATTTAACCACCTTTGCCGTCATTGTCATAAAGTTTACATAAAATAAAATAAAATAAAATAATATTTACTTATACTCGATAAGAATAAATAATTTTAAATACTGTAAGTAATCCTAATACATTTACTTGGTTTTTAACTAGAAGTATAGTATATCAAATATTAAAAATAACTTTTTAGAAAGGTGGATAAAACATATTCTAACCTAAACAGTCCCTCAAAATCTTTAAATATACAAATAGAAATAATACCATAAGAATTTTTGCCGTTAGAAATAAACCCAGATGACATGAATTTAGCGGATGTCAGAATTTGTTAAAAGATACATCCCTACCCATCCCTAAACATAACCCCGCTTTCAAATGTAACTATTAACTGAGACAACGAAAATTAAAAATTGAACCCTCTACCACCCCTTGTCTAGATGAATGGATTTATCGGTAACCTTGGAAACCCTCAAACTATGAATCTTTCCTGTGCCGTTAACAACCGTAAATTTTAAAAAGTAAGTTACTCCAAAATTCGCTTGATGAGGAAATGGAACTAATGTCTTTGGTTTAATAACAAAATTAAATTCAGGGGCTTTAGCTTCCATTTCTGAAACATGGTCATCACTGTGTAGCGGTAAAACCATATTTTAAATCTATTAATTTATAATATATATATATATATATATATAGAGAGAGAGATAGATAGATAGATAGATAAAAGGAAAGAAATAAAGAAAGTAAAGTAAAGGATATATATATATATATATATATATATATATATATATATATAGATAGATAGATAAAATAAGGAATGAAATAAGGAAAGGACAGCTAGGTAGGTAGATAGATAAAAAGAAAGAAATAAGGAAAGGATATATATATATATATATATAGATATAGATATAGATAGATAAAAGGAAAAAATAAGGAAAGTATAGATAGATAGATAACTAGATAGTTCGACAGAAGGATATGTTATCTCTGTTGCCATTCAATCATAGTGAGTGTTTTCCTGAAGAAGGTCCAAAGCTTCGATTAGCCCCGTAATAATCTCGATCTCAATCCGATTGAGAACCTGTGGACACTACTGAATGAAAAGGTAAACAACCCAAAGGCGACAAACACTTGAAAAATGCTATATCTGGATATGTGATATAATTGGTGAGCACTGCAAAGATCTGCTGCACAGCATGAGTAATCGTCCAGATGCTGTAAGAAGAAAAGGCGGACATGCAAAATACTGAACATTCCCAAATTTGCTAAATACTTGCCGAATATGACAGTTTCTTGGATTTGTGGATTTCATTTTAAATTCTAGGTATGTGATTCAATGATTTTACATACCT
>OZ038495.1:87890919-87903419 GCA_964036315.1 Acanthosepion esculentum | reverse complement strand
AAATATAGCACACTTTAAGACTATATTCCTTCATATATATATGTATATATATATATATTTGTGTGTGTGTGTGTGTGTGTGAGTGTATAAATACATATATATATATATATATAATTTATAACCTTGAATTTTAGGTCTAAACACGATAAAATGCATGGAATTATCGATTTTTCTTATTCGCTGCTCCCGAACATTCGATGAATTAAGTTTTTACTTATCGATCAAACAGATGGGAATAATTTGTACTGAGTGAACCTTGCCTAGCCTAAAGGTAATTCTATTTTGGAGGTTTCTTTTTTCTTACCCTGGTCTATCGGTCATATTCAGTGAACTGTGAAACAGACAAGGACGAGCGGTAAGAAAGCTTAAATGAAAATCTTTCGAAACACATGCTAAGAAGTTAAAGTGCTTTCTTTGAGACCAGCTTCCATTGCTTTCGGTAAACGTAGATAAAACGTTTCAAAATAAGGCAGTCTGAGTTTCTTTTACTTTGTTGTCGGCACTGTCTGCTCTCAAACCCAGAAAAAAGGATTTATGCAACTATAAACCTAGATTTGATCTGAACATCGCGTTAAGATTAACGGCGTGTTCAGATTACGGTCAGCTCTGTTGTATTGGTTTTACTTTGCACTAACAACCTTGAGAAAGGTAAGAATCCCTTTATTCTTCTACCAACTGTGGGTCAGATAGATATTAAAAAAAAGAAAACTAACTAGCTATGTTGAAAATATAAGGACATTGAGCTATAATATATTTTCCCAGGAATGACGGGCAATTTATAGTCAATAAAGAAAAAGGAATTTGTGAAAAGATACCTTAGAAATCAAAACTGTGGAAAAGGTAATGGAAAAAACGATAGTATCTTTCCAAAGAAGGTCAAGCAATTGACCGATGTATAAAGAAATGGAATCTGTGAAAAGCCTTATTGTGAGACACTGAAGAAGGAGAACTTCGAAATCGAAACTATGTAGAAGGCAACAGGATATCACTCCGTTACCATTCCCAAGAAGTAATGAAAATTCACATATAATAAATAAAAGACACTATGTAGAAGGCAACGGGGAACAACTCCACTATCTTTCCTAAGTCGTCATGGCAGTTTACAGATAATAAAGAAAAGGGATCTGTGGAGAGGGCAATGGGAAAGCATTTCACTATTTTTCGAAAGAAGTCATGGCAATTCACAGATATTAAAGAAAAAAAGACACAAGAGAGAATCCATTATTGCCTCCGTGTCGAATGGAGAAAGCGGCCATACTGAAAAGAAAATGTTTGAGTAGGCAAAGGGAAAACAATACAACTATGATTCATAAGATGGCCAAGCAAAGTAGAAAGCGATAAAAAGTAACAAGGAAGGATAAGGGGAAATAGTAAAAAAAAAAAGAATGAAAGAAAGAGAGAGAGCACGATGAGCGGAAAGAAGAAAGAAAGAAAGAAAGATGGGTGGAATTAAAGAATAAAAGAGAGAGAGAGAGAAGTATGGGCCGAAACAAAGAAAGAAAGAAAGATCGGCGGAAACAAAGAAAGAAAAAAGAAAGAATAAAAGAAAGAAAGAGAGAAACAAACGATGTGCGGAAAGAAAGAAAGAAAGAAAGAAAGAAAGAGAGAGAGAACAATAGGCGGAAAGAAAGAAAGAAAGAAAGAACGGTAAGCGAAAGAAAGAAAGAAAGAATGATAGGCGGTATCAAAGAAAGAAAAAAAGAACAATGGGCGAAAAGAAAGAAAGAAAAAAGAATGAAAGAGAGAAAGAACGATTGGCAAAAAGAAAGAAAGAAAATAAAAAAGAAAGGCAGACGAATACGAGGAGAGAAAGTAAGAAAGAAAAAGAAAAGACGAGAAGAAAAGAAGAAGAAAACTAAGTCTCAGAAAGGAAAGATAAATAACGAAAGAAAAAATGAAAGAAAGAAATGAGAAAAGGAAAAAGAGAAAACTGTAAGAAAGTAGAGAGAAAAGGAAAAAGAGAAAAATGAAAGGAAGAAGAGAGAAAAGGAAAAAGAGAAAAATGAAAGAAAGGGAGGAAAGGAAAAAGAGAAAAATGAAAGAAAGGGAGAAAAGGAAAAAGAGAAAAATGAAAGAAAGGGAGAAAAGGAAAAAGAGAAAAATGAAAGAAAGGGAGAAAAGGAAAAAGAGAAAAATGAAAGAAAGGGAGAAAAGGAAAAAGAGAAAAATGAAAGAAAGAAGAAAGAAAAGGAAAAACAGAATAATGAAAGAAAGAAAAACAAAAACGGTATAACAGAAGCCAAAGAAAGAATGAAAGAAAAAATGTCAGAAATATATAGTCAGAAAGAAAGAGAGAGAGAGAGAGAGAGAGAGTGAGAGTGAGAGAGAGAGAGTGAGAGAGAGAGTGAGAGAGATAGAGAGAGAGTGAGAGAGTGAGAGAGTGAGAGAGAGAGAGTGAGAGAGAGAGTGAGAGAGAGTGAGAGAGAGAGAGAGTGAGAGAGAGAGTGAGAGAGAGAGTGAGAGAGAGAGAGAGTGAGAGAGAGCGAAAATGTAAGAAATGCAGACAGAAAAAAAAGAAGGATGAATGAAAAAATGAAAGAAAAAAAGAAGCCAAACAAAACGAAAGATATTGAAACATTAATAATAACAAATAAGGTTGTGAACGAAAGAAAAGAAGGGACTAAGGATGAAAGCTCATTAGACCAGCTCCAGATACTTAGAGGAACCTCTTCCTGACTGACCATGTCTTCATGGATGTCGCATTATTCACAACGATTTACCAATCGCTGGTTAGTAAGTCTATTTAAACTATTGACAGAATTTTGAATTCGGAGTTGAGCTTCTTCTAGACCGGTTGCCAACCAAGGATATAGAACTCATTCTGTCCTGCTATTTACCCATAGCTGGGGGAGAAGTGATGGTTTCAGACCTTTCCCAAGGGTATTTTCACCGAAGTGAATACAACGAACTCGACTGGAATTCGAACTCGGCTCTCCGATTTCTCAATCCGAGCTGCTATCCTATTTACATTATTCGGACTATTGTCCCCATCTTTGTCGCCATATTTATTACAACGTTTCGGCCGTTGTACGCTCCGACCTTCTTTAGGTGGTTTTGAATCTCGAACTGAACACTTTATTTTGCTCACTGGGCTAGACTGTTCTAGTTCCACGTGCCATGTTTAATGGATGTCAGTTCGACATTCCAACCACTTGAAGAAGGCCGAAACGTCCAATGGCCGAAACGTTGTAATAAATATGGCAACAAAGATGAGGACAATAGTCCGAATAATGTAAATGGTGTACATAATACCTCTTCTCAGAAATATAGACAGATACTGAAAGGCCGAAACATTGTAACAAATATGGTAACAAAGATGAGGACAATAGTCCGAATAATGTAAATGGTGTACATAATACCTCATCTCAGAAATATAGACAGATACTGAAAGGCCGAAACGTTGTGATAAATATGGCGACAAAGATGAGGACAATAGTCCGAATAATGTAAATATTATACATAATACCTCATCTCAGAAATATAGATAGATACTGACCTGCTATTCATTACTCCAGAGAAGGAAATATAATTAATTAATTATTTATTTTTTAAAATTAAAAAGAAAGAAAACATACGAGGTTTCATCAAAAAGTATATAAATATAATAATAAAAAAAACTACAACACCTATCAATTCTCCATTTAATCTCTTTCGAAGTAGTTCTCTTCCGAAGCCGCACATTTCAGCCAGCTTTGTTTCCATTGATGGAATAATACCTGGAACTCCTTTTTTGGGACATTGAGTAGCTGCCTCACCGCATTCCCTTGGTTTTACTTCAAATCTTGTTCCTTTCAAGTCGGATTTGATTTTTGGAAAGAGGGAACAATCGTAAGGCGCGAGATCTGGGGGCGTATGTTGGCTGTCGGACCTGGTGAATATTGTGTTTGTCCGAAAAATGCTGCGTAAGCCATGATCACTGACGGAACCTCTGGTTTGGTGAGATGACTACCACACTGTACACACTTTTCTTTCAAGCACAGCTATAAATAAGGAAAGTGAGCGACAACGCGCAAAACTTAATTTGATTGCGCGATAAATTTAAAGGCCAGTTTAGCTCCATTATCATAGCAAACAGTTCAGATGCATTCCGACTAGACCCCATATAGAAAGAAAGACTAAAGGAAAAAAAAAGCAAATGAAGAAAATAAAGATATAGTGAAAGAAAGAAAGGATAAAAAAAACTATGCAAAAATAATTACATAAAAAAAGAAAGTTGGCTTTGACTTAGGATCGAACGCTGACAGAGAGCCTTTAAATTTTGAAGTTCATTCTTTGTAGCAGACAACATACTTTTTTTTAGATACATGTATGCAGTAATATCTGGGAAGCGCCTTGTAAGTGCGACACTGTGATCTGTAGACGTATTGGGATGACCAAGGATACATTCCAAAAGCGAGGCAGAGTATTGCGCGACAGGGGGATTTCTTCGGTAACAAAGAAAAGACTACTGAGATGTTACGTGACAGCTGTGCGACGGAGATGTGGTTCCACAGAAGGGTGCTAAGGATATCATGGACCGAGCGTGTGAGCAACGATGAGATCTTAGAGACGTTGTGAACAAGGAGGAGGCTTATACTTAATATCACGAAGAGGCAGCTGAAGTTTCTGGAACACTTAATGAGAAAGGAGGGCCTGGAGAATCTGATACTCACAGGTCGAATAGAGGGAAAGAGAGAAGGATGCTAAGGATATCATGGACCGAGCGTGTGAGTAACGATGAGATCTTAGAGACGTTGTGAACAAGGAGGAGGCTTATACTTAATATCAGGAAGAGGAAGCTGACGTTTCTGGAACACGTAATGAGAAAGGAGGGCCTGGAGAATCTGATACTCACAGGTCGAATAGAGGGAAAGAGAGAAGGATGCTAAGGATATCATGGACCGAGCGTGTGAGCAAGGATGAGATCTTAGAAACGTTGTGAACAAGGAGGAGGCTTATACTTAATATCAGGAAGAGGCAGCTGAAGTTTCTGGGACGCATAATGAGAAAGGAGGGCCTGGAGAATCTGATACTCACAGGTCGAATAGAGGGAAAGAGAGAAGGATGCTAAGGATATCATGGACCGAGCGTGTGAGCAACGATGAGGTCTTAGAGACGTTGTGAACAAGGAGGAGGCTTATACTTAATATCAGGAAGAGGCAGCTGAAGTTTCTGGAACACGTAATGAGAAAGGAGGGCCTGGGGAATTTGATAGAGGGAAAGAGAGACAAGGGAAAACAAACGCATGACATACCTGACGAGCTTGAGTAGGTGGATAACAGAACGTAGTCTGGGGGAGGAAGCAGAGGGAAGGAACTTGTTGAGAGCTGCAAGGGATAGAGGGAGGTGGAGGTCCCTGATCGCCTTCGTCCTGAAAGGACACGGCACATAGAAAGAAAGAATTACCTTTAGTTACTATTATTGCTTGTCTGTGTGTCAAAACTCACTTCGAACCATATCCATGGAGTAAACAACCACACCCACTCCGCATCTCCTAAATCATACATTACTGGCTCTACCGTGGCTACAAGGAATTCTTCCTTAGCCGCTAGCACAGTTTAGAATCGCACAAACTACCTGACCAATTCCACTAGCTCATCGGGGCCCCAAAACGTTGTCTGTGGGAGGAAGCAGGGGGAAGGAGCATGTCGAGAGCTGCGAGGGATAGAGGGAAGTGGCGAGTCATCAGGATCGCCTACGTCCGGAAAGGAAATGGCACATGAAAAGAAAAAGAAAGCATACTTATTAAAGAGAAATGATAAATGATATTTATTTTGAGGTGGGGTCCTGTTGAACGTCGGCCATGTTCTAAAATATATGAAATAGGTGACAAAAAGAAAGTGAAAAAATATGACAAATTACTATTTTATTCTAGAGGTTTAATCTATTTCAAGAGCGTCAGACCATTGTTGAAAAGATTGCATAAACACGTGAAAAAAGAGATCTTTTCTAAATGGGGAGGCATCCACGATACCCAAGAAAAAAAAAAAAACAATCCAAAGAAAAAGAAAAAAAAAGAAAGAAAAATGAAACGAAGGAAATATAAGCGAGAGAAAGAAAGAAAGAAACAGAAATAAAAAAGAAAAGAGAAAGAAAGAAAAAGGAGACAAAAAATAAAATGGTAAAAAAAGTAAGAAAAATGAAAAGAAATATATATAAGAAAGAACAAAAGAAAGAAAGAAAGAAAACAGGGAGACAATAAGGAAAAAGGTAAAAGAAAGACAGAAATGAAGAAAGAAAGAGAGAAAGAAAACGGGAAGACAATAGAAAAAAGATACAAGAAAAAAAGAAACAAAACAGGAGACAATAAGCAAAAAGGTAAAAGAAGAAGGAAAGAAAGAAAGAAATCAGGGAGACAATAGAAAAAATTAAGAAGAAAGAAAGAAAGAAAGAAAAAAGAGAGAAAGAAAACAGGGAGACAATAGAAAAAAATAAGTAAGAAAGAAAGAAAGAAAGAAAGAGAGAAAGAAAACGGGGAGACAACAGAAAAAAGGTACAAGAAAAAAGAAAGAAAACAGGAAGACAATAAGGAAAAAGGTGAAAGAAAGAAAGAAAAAAGAGACAAAAGAAAGAAAGAAAGAAAGAAAAAGAGAGAGAGAGACAAGTAAACGGGGAGAAAATAGAAAAAAGGGTACAAGAAAAAAGAAAAAAAAACAGGGAGACAATAAGGAAAAAGGTAAAAGAAAGAAATAAATAAATTAGGGAGACAATAGAAAAAAGGTACAAGAGAAAGAAAACAGGAGGCAATAAGGAAAAAGGTAAAAAGAAAGAAAGAAAACCGGGAGACAATAGGTAAAAAGTAAGAAAGAAAGAAAGAAGGAGAGAAAGAAAAAAGAAAGAGAGAAAGAACACGGGGAGACAATAGAAAAAAAGGTACAAGAAAAAGAAAAAAAACAGGGAGACAATAAGGAAAAGGTGAAAGAAAGAAAGAAAAAAAAGAAAGGAAAGATGGAACGACAAAAAGAAAGAAAGAAAGAAAGAAAGAAAAAAAGGTAATACAAAGGCAGGAAACCAACCAAAGTCTGAACGACGGAAAGAACGAAAGAAAGAAAGAAAACGAAAAGTGGGAAGAGAGAAAGAAAGGAAGTAAAAAGTAAAACAAAGAAAGAAAGACAGAAAGAAAGAAATAAGAAAGAAAGAAAGAAAAAGGAAAGAAATAAAGAGAGATAAAAGGAAAGAAAAAACAAAAGATGAATAAGAAGCGAAAAATCGAGAAACGCAATAAAGTGTATGAAAATTGACTGTCTTAAAAGAAAGAAAGTAAGAAAGAAAGAAAGAAAGAAAGAATGAAATAAAGAAAGAAAAATAAAGAAAAGAGTCAAAGAAAAAAAGAAAAATAAGGATAGAAAAAAGAATTAAAGATATACAAAAGAAAACTAAGAAAATATTTAAATAAAAAATATGTTGGCTTCTACTAAGGAGTGAACACTGACTCTCAGCATTGAATTCTAAAGGTCATTCTCCGGGGAAGATAAACGATAAATGTTTTTTTTTTTTCACGAATTAATTCAGTGATTCTCATTGAGGAGAAACGATAAATGATATTTCTTCTAATGCTGGGTCCTGTTGAACGTCGGCCATATTCTAAAACGTATGAAGAAACTGACAAAAAGAAAATAAAACACTAAAAAAAATGGAAAGTTAATATTTTTCTAGAGGTTTAATCTTTTTCAAGAGAGTCAGACCAGTTCTTGAAAAGATTACATAAACACATCAAGAAATAGATCTTTTCGAAAGGTGGGGGGGGGGAGAAAAGAAAAGAAATCCAAAAATGGAAAGAAAGATAGAAACATTCTAGAAAGCGAAAAAGCTTGTAGGCGACGCTTGTCTTCGATTCTTGAAGACGTCGTGCTGTTTCTCTGTCACGGGACAAGTCTTGTCTGCTGTGTTTCGTTGAATAGTGGAGGAAAAAGACGAAAAACGTACGCAGAAGACAAGGATAAAAAATAATGGCGATGTTTTGAACGACGCTTTCAATAGAAAGGATTAGATCTGTTGTCAGGTGACCTCAGCAAACATTCAATCAAATCGATCAATTTAATCTAAATATAACATGAATAGTTTTCTCACTTCATATACAAACATTTCATTCATATATATATATATATATATATATATATATATATATATATATATATATATATATATATATATATATATATATATATATATATATATATATACAGGGTGTCCGTAAAGTTCGTGTGCACTTTAAAAGATTTAGAACTTTATTTGTATTTGCGATAGAAATAATCTGTAAAAAATGTTATAAAGTTTAATGTACCTTGTTTTAAGTATAGCTAAAATAACTAATGTGATTTCAGGCATTACTGTAAATCAGTTGGCAAATGTTTTCCGTGAACTGCAAAATCGTATTATCCTTTGTATTGCTAATGATGGAGGACATGTGGAAACTTAAATAAAATTTCAATAAAACCTTAAAAAATATAGATTTACTTCTTTCTAATCCTTTTTACAAATTATTTCTATCGCAAATACAAATAAAGTTATAAAGTTTTCTAAGTGCACACGACTTTTTTTTATGGACACACTGTATATAACATAAATCTCTTTCTAGCTTCATATACAAACATTTCATATATATATATATATATATATATATATATATATATATGAAGAAATATAGTTTTAAGGTGTGCTATATTTATGGGATAAAGTGCTCAATATCAGAGATAGAGCGTATGTAAATATAAATGTAAAAGTGAACATTGAAGTCAACACTCAGAGGCGACAGGCTGTTTCATGCTAGACGCAATTGTCAGTCCGGCGTGACGACTGCGTCTAGCATGAAACAGCCTGTCGCCTCTGAGTGTTGACTTCAATTTTCATTTATATATATATTGCATGGATAGTGGTTTGCAACCTCGGGTTTCCTGCTTTTGCGATCATCAGTCAAACTGGTTTATTTTTTCAAAAGTGAGTTTATATATGTTTATTTGTGTTTGATTATTTGTCTGTTTTCTTCTCAGTTTGTTTGCTATATTACTCTTACATACATAGAGACACATATTAGCTCTGTCACGGATATTGAGCACTTTCCACTAAGTACCGGTCATATAATCTATGTATGTATGTATGTATGTATGTATGTATCTATCTCTCTCTCTCTCTCTCTCTCTCTCTCTCTCTCTCTTTATATATATATATATATATATATATATATATATATATATATATATATATATATATATTACGATGGGTAAAATGTTTATTTCGCGTGTTGTTTGAATTTGACTTAGTCGACTACAGAGTCAGTTGGGCATCGTTTGTGAGAAAAAATGCACCATGACGCAATTCTGTCCGCTTGGAAATTGGAAACGACATTCTGTACTGCTTGGTATTCGCACCGGAAACTCCAATACGGACATTTCAGAGTGTTTGGATGTCAATCTAAGGACAGTGCAGAGGATTTGGAAAGAGTCTAATGGTGATTACGAATATGTTTGGAAGTGATCACTAGTGATGCAAACGTTATGCCTCCATCTTTCTTTCCACAGGGCCTCAAAATCAATACAGAGGCGTACATCGAGTGCCTTGAGGAAGTAGTGCTGCCCTGGTTCAGGAGGGTGGCTTCTGGAAGACCCTATATCTGACAACAGATCCCTGCTTCATACCACACAAGCAGGAGACTCCAGTCATGGCTATCAGACAATTTCTGTGATCACATCACCATTTACATCTGGCCACATAAGTTTCCAAACTGCAAACCCCGTTGATTATTATGTCTGGGCCAAGTTGTGTAAGAGACCAACAAAACTCCTTGAAGTACTAAAGATGAACTGAAGGCAAGGATTAAGGTAGCATTCATCAACTTAAACAAGGAGAGCGTCCAGAAGAGATGCAGGAGATTCCGAAGTCGTCTGGAGGACAAGGTTGAAGCCATTAGCTATTTTATTGAATAAATTTATTTACTCTTTAGTATTTCAAGATATTTTGGTGTAATTTTAATAAATATATCTGTTAAAATGAGATGCCAGTGTTATTTTCCTTTTTCGTAATCTAGATAATAATTTAACCATTGCACCTTTTCTGTAAGTTTACACACACACACACACACACACACACACACACACACACATATATATATATATATATATATATATATATATATATATATATATATATATATATATATACCGGTTACACGACCCACCTGGGTTTCAAATATAAGGTCAATTCAGGTGGTGAAGAAACCTTACGAGTTACGTGGTCGTGTTACCGGTAAATATACATATTTTTGAATATATATATATATATATATATATATATATATATATATATATATATATATATATATATATATATATAACCTCCGGCCTTCTTCAGGTGGTTGGAATGTTGAACAGTTCGACATTCCAACCACATGAAGAAGGCTGGAGCGTACAGCGGGCGAAACGCCAAAGATGAGCACAATAGTCCGAATAATGTAAATAGTATGCATAATACCTCATCTCAGGATTATAGACAGATATAGATTAGGATAGATAAAACGGCCATATATAAGCAACCGTATACGTGCGTGTTGACATGCATAGACAGGCAACCAAATAAATAATCATCAAATTTATTCATGAGATGTAAACATAACAATCTTCGATTTGGTTAGACAGAGCAAATATATATATATATATATATATATATATATATATATATATATATATATATATATATATATATATATATATTGTCATCCACAGACAGACTGTTTCGCTGTATCACAGCTCATCAGCTAGACTTCCGGTTGCCTCTAGCTAGGACCGAAACCCGACTGAATTGTCGTCAGTCGGAAATTCTACCACTAAGCCGTCGGCGCACGGCAGGGATGAAGGTGAATTTTAGCGTATTTATTTTTAGATTTAGATAAACACACAGTGACTGACAGTGACTCAATTCTGCTGAAGAGTCATGCTATATTAGCTTTAATAGTCACTGTTTACAAACCCACGCTTCGTTTCCACAGTGCTCAACCGGAATTAATTTTCAGGCGCCAATATATATGATTTTTTATATATATATATATATATATATATATATATATATATATATATATATATATATATATTAATATATAGATGATTATTAATATATATATATATATATATATATATATATATATATATATATTAATAAAAATACATATAGATATACCTACGTTTAGGTGTGCGACTTAAGTTTCGCTGGTTTTGCAGCTCATCGGTCACAAATTTTATCTAATGTTTTAAAAAATGAATACACAGATGACACATAGGAAAAACGCTGTTTTGTAGACGAAAAATAAAATGAACAAAAATAAAACAAAAGATGCAGCAAATGAATTTAAAAATACATACATAAATAAAGAGAAATTTAAAATTGAAAATTGAAACAGATAAATTTGAAATTTCTTGAAATTTATTTAATTTTTAAATGGACACTACCTACAATTCATTTCCTGTATCTTTTGTTTCATTTTATACGTCCCGTTTTTTTCCTCTTTTCTTTTAAACAGTGTGAATTACGTCGGATGACCTTCACTCCGAGAAAACGTGCTCTCTGGTAGGGATTGAACCTGCCCCTCTCTTTGTAGGGTGTCCAAGGGATTCAACAAAAGTAACGAGAAACATCGTCGGGATTAAACACAAAATCTTAAGAAACTAGTTTCGACTAATGATGGACAAATTAAATAAACCAAATAACGTCAATAAATTTATCTCAAAACCTTATCATTTACCTGCTGAATGTTTAGATTCTGAAAGACGTAGCGTTTTGTATTTCGGATGTGGGCGCATTTATTTGCTCCATGGTATTCATGCCTTTCCCAATGGCGTTAATTCGAAAAAGAACGAAACAAGCAAGACTAGGATTTGAACTTGGTTCGCTGAATTCGCTTTCTGTGTCGATAAACGTTACTTCACCAGCACATTTTCGGATGTGGTACAGTTGGTATGAAGTTTGTTTAATAACGTAACTGTCGGTGTTTCAATCCCTGGTAGTGGATGCGCACTGCTGATGAGTCCCAAATATAGGACGAAACGGCCGTCCGGTGCTTTCTGCATTCTGTTGAGGTTTCTTCTAAAACTCGATGAATTACTTAATTATGATTATCTCAAATGCTCGTAACAATTTCTTGTATATCCTTGCTTGAACCGGCTTCTAATGCTCTGGATGGAGCGGCTTGGTGATAGTAGTCGTGGCTCTCGGGGGCACAATCCTTGGTTTAAGGAACTTGGATGAGATCCACCACGGAATATGTGAATGAGCGGCGCTATGTCCAGTTTAATTCGTTACCTCTTCGTCACTGAGGCTCGTGGTACAGTTGGTATGACGTTTGCTTAATAAGGTAACTGTCCGGGTTTCAACTCCTGGTAGTGGATGCGCACTGCTGATGAGTCCCAAATATAAGACGAAACGTCCGTCCTGTGCTTTCTGCATTTTGTTGAAGTTTCTTCTAAAAAACTCGATGAAATACTTAATTATGATTATCTCAAATCCTCCTAACAATTTCTGAAATATATATGTGT
>OZ038495.1:87768419-87888419 GCA_964036315.1 Acanthosepion esculentum | reverse complement strand
ATATATATATATATATTATAATAAAATGAAAGAGCTGTAAGATATATAATCCAGTGTTCTCATTGATATTTTTACTTTTACAAAAGAGTGCTTGTTCGAAAACCGAAGCTAAATCTTCAAATTTAATTATAAAATTAAATTAAGACCATTAGTTCTGTTTCAAATTTGAATTTTGGAATAACTTATTTTTAAATTTACTGAGTTTTAAAAGCGCATACAATTCATAATTTTTTGTTTCCAAGGATACAGAGAAATCCAATCATTTTGACAGGGGTGGGAGCGTGTTCATTTTTATTTATTATTCTATATATATATATATATATATATATATATATATATATATATATATATAAGAATAAAAAGAAACTATTCTTAGTCGACACATTTCCTCTTCTGAGAGACTTTATGAAGTCAAATGTAAGGATTTATTGTGTTGCACATGTTTATGTACAAGAGCAAGGATGTCATTAGTTTATCATTGCTTTTAGCTTTAAGAACGTTCTTGAATATTCATCAGGTGAAGGACCTGGGGTGCCATATATATATATATATATATATATATATATATATTGTAATATTTTTTTTGAAAATATGATTCCTTCGCTACATAAGACTTCTCATGTTTCAAAAACCAGAGCCAAAACACTCAGTGTAATTATTGAAATTAAGTTGAATTAAGGTATCGAGTCCCGTTTAATCCTCAAACAAAAATGTGATGGGGGGGGTATCTATTTCAAAGCTGCAGGTGGCGGTCACTGTCTATTTAGTTTAAGGCTTAGCCCAATCATTAGATAGAAAAACCCTTTGTGAAGTCGTAAAAAAAACAAATTGTAGTTCAGTGCAACGCGTTTGTATCTGAAATAGCCATTTGAATAAGCAAATAAATAAAGAGATTTATTGATAGATAATAATAAAACAAAATCCTCTCGACACTTAACGACTTGCCGTCGGGCCATGAAATATCTTTCGCTTTAAACTAACTAGACGGTGACCCACACCATCAGATTTGAAATAGAGATCCCACCATAACCTGACATAAACTTTCCGAAGGTGACTGATCTGTAGATAAGAATTAACTCTGCGACCACCTAACCAAAATGGCCGCCCCTAGCCGTTTCCATAGTAACTAATGTTGCAAGAGGCCATACTTAAAAACACGCGCAAACAACAAGATAGCTTATTCCTAAATTTTCGCTTGAGGATGAAACGGGACTCGATACCTTAATTCAACTTAATTTCAATAATTATATTGAGGGTTTCGGCTCTCGTTTTTGAAACATGAGAACTCTTATGTAGCGAAGGAATCATATTTAAAAAAAAATATTATAATATAATCTCTACTTCTGTATGGGGCACTGTCTTATTAAAAATAAAAACAAAATTACTAAAGAACTTTGGATTATATACCTAACGTGTTCTTTCCTACTTTTTCTGCATACCCCCCACACACACGCACACACATATATATATGTGTGTGTGTGTTTGTGTGTGTTTGTGTGTGTATATATATATATATATATATTTATGTATGTGTGTGTATATATATATATATATATATATATATATATATATATATATATAGGTAAAAATCCGTGGGTAAATAATCCAAGTTTATCATAATAATATAAAATATTAAAACTGCTCCACAAAGTGAACTCAATATGTTTATTATAACAGAGTGTTGACAATCCTTGCGGGGAGAAATAGCTATACATATAGGGTATTTTTGAATTTCTCTCATATCTAATTTAATATATATATATATATATATATATATATATATATATATGTGTGTGTGTGTGTGTGTGAGTCTCTCTCTCTCTCTCTCTCTCTCTCTCTGTATGTATATATGAATAAAAAGACAAGAGGAAAAACTTTTCTTCGTCGACGCATGCATCTCGCCTATGGAACTCCCTTCCCCATTACTGTTTCCCTGACAAATCCAATCTCCAACAGTTTAAGTGTAGCGTCAATCGTCATCTCCAATTGCCTTGATCTATCCACTTCCCTTCTCCACTTCCTGACATCTTTCATTCCTATCTGCTCTCGCTCTATATCTCCCGTAACCCCCCTACCTCGATCGACCCTCCGTCCTTCTCTTTCTCCACATCCCTTCCTTTACCACTCCTATCTGCTCTTCCTCCAACCCTTCTGTAACCCCATGCGTGATAGTGGCCACCGGCCTTGCTTGGGGTGATACGCTTAAAAAAAAAAATTTCCTTTTCTGAGAGACTTTATCAAGGCAAATGTAAGGATTTATTTTGTTGCTCGTGTTCATATACAAAAGCAAGGATGTCATTGGTTTATCGAGGTTTTTAAATTTGAGAACGTTCATGAATATTCATCAGTTTGTTGAAAGATCAGTCAAAACATGTGGATGGCACAGAGTTCCATAATTCAATTTCTGTTAAGAGTAAAGTAAGGGAATAATATTCAACCTTTGATAAACCAATGGCATCGTTTTTTTTTTGTTTTTGCATGTAAACACGTTCAACAAAATAAAGCGTTATACTACCAGATGACTACGTCGGCTAAGAAAAATTTCCCCTCTTGTCATTTCATTCATTTTGTTCCTTTACAAATAAACTGCATCTGAAAATAATTTACACACACACACATACACACACACACACACACACACACACACACACACACACACACATATATATATATATATATATATATATATATATATATATATATATATATCAAATATGTGGTGCAGTTCAGTTTATATTACAATGACTCATTCATGCAAAAAGTAGATTAGTAAAGTTAATGATATAAAATGGCGAAATCCTTTCGCAAACAAAATTTTACTAAAAACAAAATAATTTCCATGACTGAGGATGACTGAATGTACAGTTGAAAGTACTTGCGTATTTAAAAAAGACCTTATACAGCTAATAATTATTAAAAACAAGGATCATAACATTCATCGAGTGGTTTGTAGGTTAATGTAACTTTAAAATTTTGTTTGCGAAGGGATTTCGCCGTTTTATATCATTAACTTTACTAATCTACTTTTTGTATGAATGATTCATTGTAATATATATATATATATATATATATATATATATATATATATATATATATATATATATATATATATATATATATATATATATATATATATATATATATATATATATATATTAGTGTGATCGTCCTGGGTATGTCGATAAACTATATCCGCCTCCAGGGTAAAACGATAAACTGCATCTAGCGGCGGGGCTTCTGGTTTTCGGGAGCGTGGAACCACCTCTTGGTTGCTGGTGTTCTCGTGTCCGCCCCGGGCCTCTAAGCAGGGGTCGGAACACCGTGAAAGTGTAAAAATATGTTTAATACCAAAAATAATTTGTAAATAAAATTATTGGGAGTAATACATTTTTTTAAGAAAAAAATATTACCAGAAATACATTTTTGAAAAAATATTAGCAGCAATAAAAATGTTGTCAGCATAGGAATCTGACCCAGATGCTAGCTTCATCAAAAGTGTTGAATCACTGGTCGACCATAGTCACTCGAGGTAGCATGATGACTATATGACGATTCCGTATAGAATACAGGTTCGATTCCTGTTGGGGGACATATTTTCTATGAAATTTCTCGGATATTCAGGCCGGTAAATGTAGTAAATACGGTTTATTATAAACAGATCATTTACTTGGATATTTGTATCTATAAAAAGAACGTATAAACAGAAAATATATTAAAACAATTGACAAGACTTAATCTATATTGTCATTTATTTACGTCAAGATACTCTTCGAGCAGATATAATCGTTGCAGAAAAATCATGGGAAAAGTAATATATATATATATATATATATATATACACTACCGATTTTTTTAAATGTATTGAGCGTCTTTTAAATATAACCGTTTCCCGGCCCGGGTAGACCTTATCTGTAAAAACAGTTTTCTTGTATATATATATATATATATATATATATATATATATATATATATATATATATATATATATATATATATATATATATATATATATATATGATGAAAATGTGGAAAAGACAAAGCAAAATCCGAATATGTGAGTTTACTGTTTTTTTTATTTCGTTTTTTGTTTTGCTGTCAACGTCAAACAAAAAACAAAATAAAAAACAGTAAACTCACATATTCGGATTTTGCTTTGTCTTTTCCACATTTTCATCATACCGTCGGATCTACATCCACATATTTGCTTACATATATATATATATATATATATATATATATATATATATATATATATATATATAAATTGAAAATTTAATGATTTATTTAGTTTTTCCAGTAACCTTACATATTTCGTTTGATTAGGAAGTGCAAAAATTGTCCATTGTCCAAAGCGCTTTTCCATATATATATATATATATATATATATATATATATATAGACGCGCGCGCACACACACACACACACACACACAGATAGTGAGAGAGAGATAGAGAGAGAGATACCTTACATATTTCATTTGATTAGGGAGTACAAATATTGTCCATTGTCCAAAGCGCTTTTCCATATATATATATATATATATATATATATATATATATATATATATATATATGTACACGCGCGCACACACACACACACACATGCGCACATAGTTATATATATATATATATATATATATATATATATATAGAGAGAGAGAGAGAGAGACAGAGAGAGAGACAGAGAGAGAGAGAGAGAGATTCGAACTATGAATAGAAAATTGTGAACACCCACTAGAATGTTGCGCGAAAGACCCGACTTAGGTAACAAAATAAAAAAAAAAAAAAAAAAAGAAAAATTGATATGAAAAGTTGCGAATGAGGAATTCTGCGTCTTCTATAAAAAGTAAACGAATAAATAATAATTAAATAAATAAATTGAAGGAAGAAAAAAAAACCATCACGAAATGTAGATTTCGATTAACGGTTTGCCTTAAATAATTGAATTGTCAACGATCGCAGTGCGCATGCGTCTTGACAACAAACTGCTTCAATCAATATATTACGAAGCGAAGGCAGTTTTTTCCTCTCGCTCTTTTCATTTTTCTTCATATTGTCCTCTTTGTCAATTGAGCTGTGGTTGACTGACTTTTTTAAATTTTATTTTCTCTCGAAAGAACTCTTTAATATATTTTTTTCTTCTTCCTGTGTGCTTCTACAGTGACCATTTGCTAGCCAACATCTGGATTTTCGTTTCAGATATCAAGAGACAAGGAAGAAGGAAGTGTAGCATCACATTGTACATATTACATTTCTTGTTTTGTTGTCGTTTTCCTCTCTATAAAGCTTTTAAAATCTATTGTTTACTCAACAATTCTTAATTTTTCTTTTGTATGTGTGACTTATTCGTTTTGAAAGTCAGTCACCTTGTTAGAACCTCGTGGAGAAAAAATAAAAATAAAACCGCAAAAGAAACAAAACAAAAAAAAAGTGCATTTTCAAATCGGATTTCAATCATGAGTGAAATGTAGCTTTTAAACCTCGAAACAGAATTTACTATAGCACGTGATTCACAATTCACACCAGAAAATACCAGATGGTCGAAATCGAATTTATGAGCCATCACACGGCTTGTTCTAAGAATTATCGAACTTTTCGTAGTCAGTGCCATCGCAAAACATAGGACGGTTAACGAAGAAGGTACCCGCAATGCCGCCAAGTGTACAATCGGATCTCGAATGATGTCAGTGGATTCACAAACTTGAACACGGAAATTAACCTAGCCGAACTTAGAATAGACACACTAAAGACAATCTGGTAACAGAAAATTATATCAAAATTCGACCTACAACGAGAGAAGAGGAGACTCCCTCGGGCCTTCGCAAGAAGATCGAACGTTCAAATAAAGACCCGAAACCACATACCTTCAGCTGACGCAAATTTAACGGAGTACTGAAGTGAATAAACAATTATTTTATGTGTGTGTGTGTGTGTGTGTGTGTGTGTGTGTGTGTGTGTGTGTGTGTGAATATTTCTGTGATGAGGTATTGTAACTATTTACACTATTTACATTGTCCGGACTGTTCTCCTCATCTTTATTGCCATATTCACGACGTTTCGGCTGTATTGTGCTCCAGCCTTCTTCAGGTGATATTTATTGGAATTTCGAACAGAATCCTTTATCCAGTCCGAGGGGCTAGACTAAACTGTGATATCCAAAAGCATGGCATATGGAATTAGAACAATCTTGACCCGTGGGCTAAATAAGGGTTCGATTCAAATTTCCAACAAATATCACCTGAAGAAAGTCGGAGCGTACAACGGCCGAAACGCCGTGAACATGTCAATAACGATAACAACAATATTCCGAACAATGTAATGTTTACTGAACAACCTTCATAGGGGAACAGTTTATAGTGGTCAATAGTCCTCGCCCTGCAATGCACAATCACTCCATCATAGCACCATGTCCTGTACTGGGGCATCGTGTGCCGCATGGCAGATGAGGTTACCATCGCAGGCATTTTTGGGGGGGATAGGAGATTTGTTGTGGAATAGCTGTACACCACCACAAGATGGACTCGTCTAAGACTGTTTAAACAGCACTCTTACTGAGCGAAAGCAGTTAACGATAGATTTCATTAACGCTCTGCTAGTCGATCTCTCTGCCTTCAAGTTTACGCCTACGGGCAGAGTCTCGGCTGGGAAGATAGACAGCTGCCCGACCCCGTCTATGCGTGGTCCACGGGTTATTTTTGCCCGAGTGTACGCGCACGGAAAATCCCACGTTAAAAACCGGTCACATCCGACTTGTGGGGAGGGTTAGCGTAAAAACGTATGAGTTAACAGTTAACACTTGGAGCTTATCGACTTCTCTACCTCCGGGCAGAGAGGAACACAGACGAGGCTATGTCTACGTGCAGAGTCTCGTCTGGGAAGCTAGACAGCTACTCGACCCCGTGTATATGGAGACTACGGGCAATTTCAGAATGTCCCATACAAAAAAACCCGGCCTTGTGCCACATCCCGTCTTGGGGGTAGGGTCTCGGGTAAATACCGAGGAGGAGACAATTAACTTTTTTATTACATTAATCTGTGTTTTTAACCGTGTACCATATTATTCTCCGGAATAAACTACTTTTCATTTTCTACATGAGTATCTGTTATGGGAACTTACCCATAATAGGAATGGACTATCCCGTACCTCAAAAATACTGCGCCTCAAGAGGAAGCATCAGTGTGAGATCCAGTTTTTTGGACGACTCACCTATTCGGTCGAACTCTCTGCCTCTGAGGCAGAGGGGAACTCTCTGCCTTTGGGCAGAGAGGAACTCGGACGAGGCTCCGCCGAAGGGTAGAGCCTCGTTCGAGGTGTTGACCACCCCGATTCCGTTTATACGGTTTCTACGGGCAATTTTTGCCCGAGCCTACGGGCTCGGAAAGCCCACATTAAACCGGCCTTGTGCCACATTCGACACACGTGGGCGTGTTGTTAAACATCGTGTGAGATCCAGTCCTTTTTGGACGTCTCAGCTATTCGGTCGAACTCTCTGCCCCTGAGGCAGAGGGGAACTCTCTGCCTTTGGGCAGAGAGGAACCCGGACGAGGCTCCGCCGAATGGTAGAGCCTCGTTCGGGGAGGTTGACCATCCCGATCCCGTTTATACGGGTTCTACAGGCAATTTTTGCCCGAGCCTACGGGCTCGGAAAGCCCATATTAAACCGGCCTTGTGCCACATTTGACACACGTGGGCGTGTTAATGAACATAGTGTGAATCAGTCAGAGACAGAGTCATGTAAGACATTGGAATAGTGATACTGGTCGAGACAACATAGTTCTCTCTAACCTAATCTGATTGTTATTACTAACACTTCTACTTCTTTTGTACATAGTCTGTTTGTAATATATCTGTGTTATTTCCATAACTGGGTTCAAGTTATTCTTCATTGGTTCTACCTTGGACCATCACCGTGGTACAAGGAACCTGAACCATAACAGTGGCGACGAGGAAACCCCCAAGGAAATACGAACTCTATTCGCGGAGAACACACTTTTTTGCTATACGTCGCACATAACAGTGGCGACGAGGAAACCCCCAAGGAAATACAAACTCTATACGCGGAGGACATACTTTTTTGCTATCCGTCACACATAACAAGTGGCGACCTGGAAAACTCCAAAAGAAAAACAAAATCTCTACGCGGAGGACATACTTTTCTTTGATATCCGTCGCACATAACAGTGTCGACGAGTAAACTCTAAAAAAACAAGTCCTACGCGAGATTCTAAAAAAAAAACTAGTTCTGCGCGAACACATCAAAAAAAGATATCAAATTTCACAGGCAACAAAGGACATTTTTTTTTGTACACCGGTTACAGAATATCAGGTTACACAAAAATACGTCAACATGGAAGATTTGAAGTCAACCATTGTGGAGCTTATCAAAATCCAATTTGAACAGCAGCAAAAGTACGAACAGAAACATCTGGAATTGCAAGATTTCTGTTTGTAATATATCTGTGTTATTCTATTCCTGTGTTCGAGTTATTCTTCATTGGTTCTACCTTGGACCATCACCGTGGCACAAGGACCATAACAGTATCAAACTTTCCTATTAAAAACACAACAGTTTTCCATCAACGCGATGCGTTCTGGCTGTAGACCGACAATAACCTCACTTTCCTTATGTTAACCCTATCCATTATGGTTTGAATTCAAAGAATTCGTTCGTCTAGACTGGTTGAAAACCAAGGCTACGCCCTGTCTTGCTATTTACCCATATATTGGGTACAGGACTGATTGATTCATACCTTTTCCAATGGTATTTGCATCAATATAATGAACCTGACTGGAATTCGAACTCGGTTATCCGTTTTCTCATTCTATTACCGTTATCCATTGCACCCCTCGCTTTATATAAACGTCCGCTTGACATTATGTTGTAAGCTCCACCGTGGAATTTTTGGTTTTCAGTAGCTAGAAGGTTTAACAGGGTAGATATCCTAGTACACAGATGGTTTGAAATTAAAGAATTTCCTTCTCATAGATTGATTGAAAAACCAAGGCTATCGAACTTAGTCTACGTAACTGTTTCACGCATAGTTGGAAATACGGATTCTTGCCTTTTCCAAGAGCATTAGTGCGAAATGAATAGAGTCTCGGTTCGAATCTGATCTCGTGCAAGATTTGAGTAATTTCAAACGATCATAACACGACAAATTCTTGGGGTTAGGACAACGTTAGACCAATTCTGAAATCCTGTCACTGTCTTCGTTTAAACTCGATATAGCACATATCAATTGGGAAATATTCCAAAGAAATATCAAATGTCCGCTTGAGCGCCCGCAATATCGGGTTTTGATAAACTCCAAATAATCATAACCAGTTAAATACTTAGAGTTAGGACAAACACCATTTCTGGGAGTCTGGCACTGCTTACTTTCAGATTCGATGTAGCATATATCACTTAGGAAACGTTCCAAAAAACGCCAAACGTCCGCTTTTGAGCCAACTCTAGATAGGTTCCAAGAAGCGGAAGACATTTTTAAGAAGAGAAAATTGCTTTATTTTAGAGATTATTTGTTTCAGTGCCCACCCTGTCTGAAGTTGTTAAGTAAGCCATATAATCTTCAATAATTCAAATTTGGTTTGAAAAAAAAAAAGTCAAATTTTAAAAAATTTAGATGTCACAAAAAAGACTGAGTTAAAATTTTAGGCAGTATCAGTTTGTTTTATTCAAGTTATTTGATGTATTCCTAAAAACTGTCGTCGGAAATTATTAGGCAAAACCAAATAATCATATTTTACTTCAATAAAAAAGGAATATTCCAAAAAATGCCAAATGTCCGCTTGACTACCTACAATATCGGGTTTTGATTGATTTCAACCGAACATAGATAAATACCTGAAGTTAGGACAAAGACCAATTCAAATACTATTTGTTTCAATGTACTTCCGGTTTGAAATTTTAAAGCAAATCATATAAACTTCAATAATTCAAATTTGGTTTGAAAAAAAATGTCAAATTTTAAACAAACAATTTAGATGTTACAAGAAAGCCTGACTTAAAATTTTAGGTAGTATCAATTTATTTTATTCAAGTTATTTGATGTATTTTAAAAGACTGCTGTCTGAAGTTATTAGGCAAAACTAAATCACATTTTGCTTCAATAAAAAGCTAATAAAATCATCAAAAATTGGTCAACACTTATAATAGAATAAATAACAAAAACGTATGACAAATCTTTTAAACCTTTACATTTTAATATAGTGGCCCTTCTTCTTAACAACAGCTAGTAATCTATCATCCATTGATTTTGTTAATTTTTTTTTACTTCAACAGGTTCAATTTCCGACATTGTAGTTTTAATTGGTTCCCATAGACCTGTTTTTCTGTTATATTGTTTGCCACCTCCATATAATTTCATTTTAACAAATGACCACAGATTTTCGATCGGATTCAGATCAAGACTTGATGGCGGACATTGCATTCTCTCCTGTAATTCTTTTATGCTTGAATAATTCAGGGTTAAGCATAGACACACGAGAGGGGGCATTGCCATGCATAAATACACAGTTAACTTTGAAACTGTGAGACTGGAACTCTTACCATTCAAAGAAAATCTTGCTCATAAAATCGCAACAGTTAGTACTGTTCAGTTTAACTCCTTCATCGACTTTTTATGGTCCAATAATGGTCTGTTCGACAATTCCAGCTCATATTATAACACTAACTCCTCTTTGTGGCCTTCATTTAAGTAGACACTCGTGGTTAATACTTTGGCCTTTGGCCCATATATCAGGTCTGTCAAATGTCACTGGAGATTCGTCCGTGAAAATTGCTTTAGAAAAGTCAATTTTCATGTTATTTTTGGCTCAGTGTTGACGCTTTGATAAATTTGATTTAGTGAGAGGAAGTTGGCTAGTAGATGGTTTTACGAATCCCAATTCACAAAGTGAATCAACAAAGCCCGACACGCTTTCAACACTCTGCGGCCAATCTGGAGATCAACAGCCCTCTCACTTTCCGACAAGATCCGGATCTTCAGTCCCGACGTCAAGTCGATCCTACTTTACGGCTCAGAAACCTGGCGGTTAACCAAGACCAACACCCACAAACTTCAGACATTTATCAACCGATGTCTCAGGAACATCTTCAATATCAGGTGGCCGGATGTCGACTCCAACGACCAACTGTGGGACAGGACCAGACAAGCCCCAATCGAGATTGACATCAACAAACGGAAATCTGGATGGATCGGCCGCAAACTCCGCAAGCCTGATTCTAGTGTCACCAGGCAGGAATCCACAAGGGAAGCCAAAAGTGGGTCGACCAAAACAAAACATCCAGCACGACATGGGTCGAGCTGAAGAGGATCGCCCAGAAACATGTTGATTGGAGGGGTATTGTTGCGGACCTATGTGCCCCAAGGAATCAAGAGGCATAAAAAATTCACAAAGTATTCTACACATTTTGTCCTTGACTGCCCCAATTCCAGCCTTTTCAAAGATCTGAGCACTGGTTAAAAGTGGTTGTTTCGCTATAACTCGCTTTCGTTTCCATTCGTCTCGAGGAAGTAAGTTCATAAAGCCTTTCCTTTGCTTCGAGTTCTCAACTTATATTTTCAACAGCCTTTATTATTTGATATCTGCAAAGTTCCTTTGATATCTTTAATGTAGACATTCCCTCATTCAATAATTTTCTGTTTTTCAGCAGTGGTTAGTTCCTTCGTTTTACCCGTGTTTCAACATATATTATGGACAAAAAGAAAAATAGTTTTTATTAGATTTCAGAGGTCTTAAGCTAATATTAGTTTAATCTGCATACTAACTGCAGTCAGTCCATTTTCGTAAATTGTAAATATCTCAAAAACTAACCATTAAAAATGGCAGAAGATTTAATTAAATATTTTACTAATATACGAGTTCAAATTTGAGAAATATTGGCCAGAAATTTGGAAACGCCATGCTGTACTGCTCGTTATTCGTACCGGAAGCTCCAATACGAACATTTCAAAGTGGCTGGGTATCAACCTTAGGACATTGAAGATGATTCGGAAAGAGTTCAATGAGTCTAATGGTGAATACGAAGGAGTTTGGCGTGATCACTAGTGATGGCGACATTATGCCTGCATTCATCTCCTCACAGGGCCACAGACTCAATACAGAGGCCCACAGCAAGTGACTTGAGAAGGTAGTGCTGCTCTGGTCAAGAGGCTGGCTTCTTGAAGAACCTATATCTGACAACAGGACTCTGCACCATGCCACAGAAGCAGGAGAACCCAGTCATGACGATCAAACAATTTTTGCGACCATATCACCCCTTACATATGGCCACATAACTCCATAGACTGCAACCCCCTTGATTATTATGCGTGGGGCACGGTTGAACGAGAGACCAACATATATATTAATATATTTGCTTCACTCAATTCCTCTCTTTGTGTCTTTATTTCTGTCCCTAACAAAGCCACAATATGGACAAAACGGAAAAAATAGTTTTTATTAGATTTCAGAGGTCTTAAGCTAATATTAGTTTAAATTGCATATTAACTTCAGACAGTCCATTTTCGTAAATTGCAAATATCTCAAAAACTAACCATTAAAAATGGCAGAAGATTTAGTTAAATATTTTACTTCGATTGGAAATAGACGAGTTCAAATTTGAGAAATATTGGCCAGAAACTTGGAAACGTCATGCTGTACAGTTCGTTATTCGTGCTGAAAGCACTAATACGAACATTTCAAAGTGGCTGGGTATCAACCCGAGGACATTGAAGATGATTCGGAAAGAGTTCAATGAGTCTAATGGTGAATACGAATGAGTTTGGGGTTGATCACTAGTGATGGCGACGTTATGCCTGCATTCATCTCCCACTTTTGTAATTTCGAACTGAACTCTTTATTTCGTCCACCGGGGTAGATTGTTCTACTTCCACGTGTCATGCCTCTTCCGGATATCTCAGTTTTCTCGCTTTAACTCAACTCTCCATGTTTTTGTTCACTTCTGCAGTCGCCAGGTATTGAACTCGCAACTCTTTGGGTCAAGTCACTGGATCCAACCAACGGTTTTATGCACTGGGTCACGTGTCCTTGAGGATTTTCTGCACATTAGGTCCGTCTTGACTCCATCAGTTCCATCATTTTCAAAGATCTAAGCGCTGGTTAAATGTGATCGATTCGATAAAACTCGCTTTAGAGGAGACAACCAATGTCTGGAACACCTGGAAGTTTCGTACAGAACCCACTTTTTATCACTGCTAAGCACTCGATTGAATAAGGATGCGGTACAGTTGCGAGAAAGCAGCGATACGCAGGCTGCCACTCGTTGTCCCTTGTGGACCTCCAACAGCGTTTGCGGAACCCACTTGCTCAGTTTGTACGTCTTACCTAGGCAGTGCAGTTGAAGTCTAACTGTTTCATCGGAAACGTTGAACTGGTTTTGCAAGTTTACCACACGTTAGACTACTGTCCTCTTCAATGGCCGCCTTCAGGACTCCGTCATTCAAGACCTGTGGTCGTTCATCTCGTGGGAGCAAGTTCTTAAAGCCTTTTCCTTTGCTTTGATTCAAGTCCTCACCTTCGTTCTACTTCCAACAGCTTTCTTTATCGTTCGATGGTCTCTGCAAAGTTTCTTTGATATCTCCAATGTGGCCATTCCCTCAGTCAATAACTTTGTTATTTTCTGTTTTTCAGCAGTTGTTAAGATCGTTCCCTTTACCTATGTTTCAACATATATTATAGACAAAAATAAAAATAAAAATTATTATTACATTTCAGAGGTCTTAAGCTAATATTATTAAGTTTACTTTGCATATTAACTTCAGTCAATTCATTCTCGTAAATTCTAAATATCTCAAAGATAAATCATAGAAAATGTCAGAAGATTTAGTTAATATTTTACCATGGGCAGAAAGTGATGGGTTTAAATTTGACAAATATTGGTTCAGAACTTTTTTGACTTTATTCAGATTTATTTGATTTAGTGAGAAGAAATTGCCTAGTAGATGTTTTTATAGATCCCAATTTACAAAGTATTCTAAACTTCTTGACTTCCTCAATTTCATCCTTTTCAAAGATCTCGGGGCTGGTTAAAAGTGGTTGACATTTCCTTTGCTTTGAGTGCTCGACTTATACAAGGTAACCAAAAAAGTTCTGTCCGTTTTAAAGGCAAAAAAGAAAACGCTTCACTGTATGTGTAACTTATATTTAGTCTTCCAGCATCTTCTGCCAACGTGTCTCCAGCTGTCCAATGCCCTTGCGGCAGAACTCGGGGGGTTTTGACGCAAAGTGCGTGAGGGCTTTGCGCAAGTCTGCTTCATTGGTTGAAGGATTTTCCACGAAGATGATTATCCAGGGAGTGGAAGAGGTGGTAATCGGATGGTGCAAGGTCAGGTGAATAAGGTGGATTGCACAAAGTCTCCCACCCAAGTTGCTGCATGGTATCCGTGACCACTCGCGCGACATGCGGCCTGGCGTTGTCATGGAGGAAAAGCACACCTTTGCGATTCACCAGTGCTGGCTCCTTCTGGCGCAATGTCTGTTGCACACGTTTCAATTGCTGCGAGTATAGGTCTCCAGTGACCGTTTGGCCCATTGGTAGCAGTTCATAATGGACCACTTGACGACCTGTCCATCAGACACAAAACATATCTTGCGTGGGTGCGTAGGCGGTCTTGCGGTGTGAGGGACAGCATCCTGAGGAGACAACCAATGTCTGGAACGCCTGGGAGTTTCGTACAGAACCCACTTTTCATCACTGGTAAGCACTCGATTGAATAAGGATACGGTACAGTGGCGAGAAAGCAGCGATACGCAGGCTGCCACTCGTTGTCGCGCGAGTTTTTTTATAACGTCTGATGTCCCTACTTCCGGCTGTCCGAATTTGAAAACAATTGCTGCACGCATTTCGTATATATTTCAACTTCATTCAATGACTAATCAAAAAACGGACAGAACTTTTTTGGTTACCTTGTATTTTCAACAGCCTTCTTTATTTTTCAAAAGCTCCCTTGATATCTCCAACGTAGACATTCCCTCACTCAATAACTTTATTATTATCTGTTTTTAAGCAGTTAGATCCGTTCCCTTTACACATGTTTCAACATATATTATGGAAAAAAAGAAAAATAGTTTTTATTAGATTTCAAAGGTCATAAGCTAATATTATTAAGTTTACTCTGCATATTAACTCCAGTCAGGCCATTCTCGTAAATTCCAAATATCTCAAAAATTAATTAATTTTCTTCTTTTGGGGAGTACTCCAAGGACAAAGTTTATAGTCGAAAACAAGAAGTGTCGGTGATTTGAAAAATGACTTAAGAGATGCATTTCAAGAAATTAATCCCCAAAAAGACTTGTGCAAAAAAAGTTTGTCGAAGCGTTAGAGGTCGACTTCAAAGCTGTGTGAATTGTGATGGAAAACAGTTTGAGCACCTGCGTTGATAAAATTTAAGGGTTTTTGTATTATTGTTCACATTAGAATTTAAGGGCTTTTGTATTATTGTTCACAATAAAATTTAAGGGCTTTTGTATTATTGTTCACAATAGAATTTAAGGGCTTTTGTATTATTGTTCACAATAGAATTTAAGGGCTTTTGTATTATTGTCCACAATAAAATTTAAGGGCTTTTGTATTATTGTTCACAATAAAAATTAAGGGCTTTTGTATTATTGTTCCCAATGAAATTTAAGGGCTTTTGTATTATTGTTCACAATAGAATTTAAGGGCTTTTGTATTATTGTTCACAATAGAATTTAAGGGCTTTTGTATTATTGTCCACAATAAAATTTAAGGGCTTTTGTATTATTGTTCACAATAAAAATTAAGGGCTTTTGTATTATTGTTCCCAATGAAATTTAAGGGCTTTTGTATTATTGTTCACAATAAAATTTAATGGCTTTTGTATTATTGTTCACAATAAAATTTAAGGGCTTTTGTATTATTGTTCACAATAAAATTTAATGGCTTTTGTATTATTGTTGACAATAAAATTTAAGGGCTTTTGTATTATTGTTGACAATAAAATTTAAGGGCTTTTGTATTATTGTTCACATTAGAATTTAAGGGCTTTTGTATTATTGTTCACAATAGAATTTAAGGGCTTTTGTATTATTGTTCACAATAGAATTTAAGGGCTTTTGTATTATTGTTCACAATAAAATTTAAGGGCTTTTGGTTTATTGTTCACAATAAAATTTAAGGGCTTTTGTATTATTGTTCACAATAAAATTTAAGGGCTTTTGTATTATTGTTCACCATAAAATTTAAGGGCTTTTGTACTATTGTTCACAATAAAATTTAAGGGCTTTTGTATTATTGTTCACCATAAAATTTAAGGGCTTTTGTATTATTGTTCACAATAAAATTTAAGGGCTTTTGTATTATTGTTCACCATAAAATTTAAGGGCTTTTGTATTATTGTTCACAATAGAATTTAAGGGCTTTTGTATTATTGTTCACAATAAAATTTAAGGGCTTTTGTATTATTGTTCACAATAGAATTTAATTGTGAATGTAATAATTGTGTTAGTAAATATAATTGCATGCATATGTAATCTCAACTTTTGAACCACCCTGTATTTGAGCTTAAATTTGACAAATATTGGTTCAGAACTTTTTGAGTTATTGAGATTTAATTGATCTGCATAATAACTTCAGACAGGCTGTACTTAAGAAATTTTTTTTTTGTTACTCCAGAAATGAATTAAAGCAGTCTGAGAAAATTTGGTGTCTGAGTACCAAGTTCTTTCAGCCTTCACTCCCAGAGAAGAAATATGGATAAGGAGTGGGGGATCAATAACAATGAAATAGAACGCCCCCCCCCACCATCAACGGCCAGGTTCAAACGTATAATATTTCGAATAGTCTAGCTGCTTTTCATAACTTTCTTATCTACTTTTCCTTTCGCTACTCTTTACAAAGAAATTCCTTTTTGCCGGCGATTTCTATTGAATCTCGTCCGTACTGCTTCAGGGTGACAGCAAGGGGAAGAAAAAAAATCAAGGGTAGGTGATAAGGTGGTCGGGATGGAAAGGGGAGTCAGAGCAATTCAAATCTGAACGGTTTTTAGATAGAAGCCGATCGCTGCGAAAATTTTCGGGCCGTATTTTAAAGGCGCGAAATTGTGAATATTACATCTGGAGGTGTGTGTCTGTAACCATCAAACATCTATTAAAGTAAAAGACAACATAAATTTATATCCAGTAGGAAATATTTAGAAGGGATACTAGTAAATATTTTGCCATTAACACGCCAAACATTTATATTTGTTGTCTAAATTTCTGAGATGAGGAGTTATTATTTACACTATTTATATTCCTGATTATTCTCCTCATCTTTGATTTTGTTATCCCAACGTTTCGGCCGTTGTGCCATCTGGACTTCCTCAGGTGCATATCGATCTGATATCATAAAAAATTCAGATGATTTAGTTAATATAGGGTGGTCCAAAAGTATTTAGACTGTATGTGGAATAGGTTTATGTATCGGTTATATTATTACAACTGAGTATGAAACATTTCCTGAGAAATGGATTGGCCGAAGAGGTCCAATTGATTGTCCGGCACGTTCACCAGACTTGACCCCAATGGATTTCTTCTTTTTGGAGAGTACTCAAGGACAAAGTTTATAGTCGAAAACCAAGAAGTGTCGGTGATTTGAAAAATTACATAAGAGATGCATTTCAAGAAATTAATACCCAAAAAGACTTGTGCAAAAAGTTTGTCGAAGCGTTAGAGGTAGACTTCAAAGGTGTGTAAATTGTGATGGAAAACAGTTTGAGCACCTGCGTTGATAAAATTTAAGGGCTTTTGTATTATTGTTCACAATAAAATTTAAGGGCTTTTCACATATGGTTGGAAATATATATATATATATATATATATATATATATATATATATATATATAGGGAATTCTGAACTGAATCCTTTATTTAATCTACAAGTTCTCATTCCACTGCCCCCATCTAGGGATATCGTCTATTTCAATTTTTTATTTAGTACTGTTCAGTTATTACTGAGTGCAAGTACACAATGTCCGACTCATGCATTGAACTCACAACCACTATTTCACAAAATTCACAAGACAAAACTTATGCTAGTCTATGGGGATCTCATTAGTAGGCTTAGCATAGTAATAAATACAATATGGGAGCCGTTAATAAAGACAGACAAACGAGAACAAATTTTCAACTTTTGAAGCAGCATCAGTTGCAACCTAATCAGCAGCCAAATTGTCTTAAGGTTCAATGGCCTAGTGGATAAAAGCGTTGGTTTGTGAATTGGGTGATATAGCGATTGGTGAGTTCAATCCCTGGGTCGGGCAGTGTGTACTTGCACTACGTGGGAAACGGGCGAGCAATAACTGATCTGGCCACCTGTATTCGAGGGTGGCAAGCCAATCCCTATTGCAGACGTTTGCTCAGGCGCATTTGTGTTTATTCAGCGCCCACAGTTGTGGTTTATACTGCAACTATGCTGAGCGGACCTTAGTTACAGTTTCTTGGAAAGAACGTGTGATCGACAATTTGAACAAGGCCAGCACGCTCAAGACATCGGCCACAATGACTAGACCGAAAGAATTATGGGTTCAATACCAGGCCACAGCAGCGGTGAACCAAAAACTTGGAAGCTGAGTTAAGGAAAATAACTGAGACACCAGGAAGAGACATGACACGTGCAACTAGAAAAATCTCCCCCGGCGGACGGAATAAAGGGTTCGATTCAAAATTCAAATCACCTGAAGAAGGCCGAAGCGTACAACGGCCGAAACGTTGTGAATATGACAATGAAGATGCGGATAACAGTCCAAATAATCTATGCTTGTTCGCATCTCAGTGTGCCTTTTTTAATTCTCTGTTAAAACATTTCCCAAATATTTAAACTTCTGCACCAGCTTAATGTTGGCATTTCAAATTCGTAACTCAATTGTTGGTTTTTTCGCATGCTGGCGGCCATATTTTCTGTCTTTATGTAGTTGATAGTCCTTTCTTCTTGCTTTCTTCTACAACCCTGTATGTAGTTTCTTTTCTGAATCGGCCATCAACACAATATCGTCAGCGTATCTATCTATCTATCTATCTATCTATATACATATATATATATATATATATATATATATATATATATATATATATATATATATATATATATATAAAGCAATATACTTTTAAGGTGTGCTATATTTATGGGATAAAGTATCGTCAGCGTATTTATCTCTCTCTCTCTCTCTCTCTCTCTCTCTATATATATATATATATATATATATATATATATATAATTAGTTATTTAAATATTATAACATAAATATGTTATAAAATCACTACAAAATAGCCGTTTTGTTTCAACACCTCCGTTGTCTTATTTGGAATTAATCTTCACATATGGTTGGAAATATATATATATATATATATATATATATATATATATATATATATATATAAAGAAATATACTTTTAAGGTGTGCTATATTTATGGGATAAAGTGCTGAATATCAGAGATAGAGCGTGTATAAATATAAAAGTGAACATTGAATTCAACACTTAGAGGCGACAGTCTGTTTCATGCTAGATGCAATCGTCGGGCCACACGATTGCGTATAGCATGAAACAGCCTGTCGCCTCTAAGTGTTGACTTCAATGCTCACTTTTATATATATATATATATATATATATATATATATATATATATATATGAAGCCTCCGTCTGTTTATTATCGAACTCCTCCTATGGTTTTAGAGATTGACCCCATAGCCATATATATTCTGAAACTACATTGCCCAGGAAACTTCGATAAATATATTTCATTTTGATCAAAGGAAGTCCCCGGGAGCGGGGAGGGGGGCACAGACACCCCCACTGAATTTTTTTCCCCTTTGATATAAATTAAAAGAACCAGAGAATTACTACAAGTGTACTCGGATACGTATAGTTCATTTTGATCAAAGGGGGTCCCAGCCCCCGACCAAAGGAATTTTAACAAGGGACTGACTCCCGTTCAAAATATAAAAGCAGAAAACAAGAAGATGGAGGTCACATCGGCAAGGTCATTTTTAACAAAGAGGGTCCCCGGAGCACGCATATCCCACACTGATTTTTTTCCCTTTGATTTAAATTAAATTTTAATTTGAACCAGGGAATGACACCTACGGTACTTGCATATATTTCATTTTGAACAAAGGAGGTCTCGCCCCCCCCCTTTGATATAAATTAAATTTAAACTTGAACAAGGGATAGATTGCTATCCAAAAGAGAAAGCCAGAAGATGGAGGTCAAATCAGCAGGATCATTTTTATCAAATTTTTATTTTTATCAATTTTATTTAAATTAAATTTAAATTTGAACAAGGAAGTGATTCCTAGGGTACTTGGATAAGTATATTTCATTTTGATCAAAGGGGATCCCTCGGAGGTACAAACTCTCACTGAAATTGTTTTTCCTTTTGATTTAAATGAAATTTAAATAAAGAAATTATTCCTACTCAAAATATAGGAGAAAGCCAGAAGATGGAGGTCAGATCGGCAAGATCAAAATGAGACAATATGGACGTCATTTTGAGCAAGAAATCACCAATCAGTGGATAGTGCTATCTATCTATCTATCTATCTATCTATCTATCTATCTATCTATCTATCTATCTATCTCAGTCTGTTCACATCTATCTATCTATCTATCTATCTATCTATCTATCTATCTATCTATCTATCTCAGTCTGTTCACATCTATCTATCTATCTATCTATCTATCTATCTATCTCAGTCTGTTCACATTTATTTACCTGGTGACGTCAGACTAAGTAGGGTAGGTCTCAAAACACTCCAAAGTCACCACACACACACACACACACACACACAGAGCGAGAGAGAGAGAGAGAGATTAATAGAAAGAGAGGGTAAGAGAGAGAGTGAGAGTGATAAAGAGAGAGTCATTCACTATACGCCATGCATCATTTCCATTTGCAGCTGTGGTGACAAACCTCATGCCATGAAGCCGTTGAAACCACGAGAGTGACTTTTTCCCTCCAGCTCCCACGCTCTTGGTATAGCATGGTAAGATTGATCCAGCGCCAGGTTAATTTACTAGAATTCCTGACAGACGACTTCCTTCCGGCGACTGCCTCGTCTGCCCCGAGGTCTTTGTCAGTTTGCAGTTGGCGAGTCGAATGGATACATGGCTGTTGGATGGTTGGCATCAAGTCGTCGCTGGACGTGACCGAGCCTGCGAACACAATGGTGCGGAGGAGATCGGCTGGCCGGTCCCACAGCGGAGCTCCTCGTTGGACACAAGGTCGGATCAGAGCACACCTTCGGTGGTCCTGAGTGCCCGGGACTCCAAGCCATGAACGCACGAGTCGAGGGTCTTTCCGCAAGGCCACGTCTCGGCGACGAGTAATAGAACAGAAAGGACGGTGGTGTTGCAAACTTGGAGCTTGGTACGTCTGGAGAAGTTTTATTTGCACAGAGTGTAAAATGCGCCTCGGTTGGTTGATTGAAACAACATTTGGAAGTTCAGCAAGATAATTTCTGTAATAACTGCTGCAAAAAAAGAAAAAGAAAAAAAGAACACCAAAAGTTGCCACATCTGAGCAAGAGGATGTAAGACTCTAGCAGAACTAAAACAAAAACAAAAAACCCATCTGCGCTGCCAATAATTCAATTTGGATCAACCGTTGGTATTGTAGCGATCTATCTATCTATCTATCTATCTATCTATCTATCTATCTATCTATCTATCTCACTTAATTCTGTTCATATCTATCTATCTATCTATCTATCTATCTATCTATCTATCTATCTATCTATCTATCTCATTCTTTTAAGTTTGGATGCGCGGTTGGCGTAATGAATAATTGCTAATCGGAGAGCTGAGTTCGTTGTATACAGAGTTATGAATTAACCTCTTCTCCCCCAGCCCAGCTATGGGTTAATGAGTAAAACTTGTATCACAAGATCATTGATATCTTTCCACCTCCAGAAAAAAATTCTTACAATCTAAAACATATTTTCTGACTTTAAATAACCTGCAAAAGGTTGATAAGCGGTCAAAAAATCGCCATCCTTCTACGTTGTTTTTGTCGCCATATTTATTACAACGTTTTGGCCTTTCAGTATCTGTCTATATTTCTGAGATGAGGTATTATGTACACTATTTACATTATTCGGACTATTGTCTTCATCTTTGTCGCCATATTTATTACAACGTTTTGCCCTTTCAGTATCTGTCTATATTTCTGAGATGGGGTATTATGTACACTATTTACATTATTCGGACTATTTTCTTCATCTTTGTCGCCATATTTATTACAACGTTTTGCCCTTTCAGTATCTGTCTATATATCTGAGATGAGGTATTATGTACACTACTGACATTATTCGGACTATTGTCCTCATTTTTGTCGCCATATTTATTACAACGTTTCGGCCCTTCAGTATCTGTCTATATTTCTGAGATGAGGTATTATGTACACTATTTACATTATTCGGACTATTTTCTTCATCTTTGTCGCCATATTTATTACAACCTTTTGCCCTTTCAGTATCTGTCTATATTTCTGAGATGAGGTATTATGTACACTACTGACATTATTCGGACTATTGTCCTCATTTTTGTCGCCATATTTATTACAACGTTTCGGCCTTTCAGTATCTGTCTATATTTCTGAGATGAGGTATTATGTACATTATTTACATTATTCCGATTATTGTCCTCATCTTTGTCGCCATATTTATTATAACGTTTCGGCCGTTGCACGGCCCGGCCCGGCCTGGCCTTCTTCAGGTGGTTGGAATGTTGAACTGTTCAACATTCCAACCATCGCTACGTTGTCAGCAAATCTTTATTTAGTGGGGAAGCTGTAAATTGACTGTCTACAGTTCGTGCTAATTGTTTTCTTAGCTTCCAAGTCTTTGCCTGGTTTTGTGTCATTATCGCGAAAAACAGTAGCCAATTAATTGAAGTCGGCCCCAATCATTTCTCGTCGGCACAGGTGTCATAATTCTGAACAAAGCTCTATAGAGCAAAATGAATGAAATATGAACAAAAACACTTGATAGGAAAATAAAAAATGATCTTTCTGTATGCTTATGTCTATATATGAGAGTATAAAAAGAAAGAAAAATAAATAACGAATTCCTTATTTACATTATTCAGATTATTGTTCTCATCTTTGTCGCCATGTTTATTACAAGGTTTCGGTCGTTTTACGCTCCGGCCTTCTTCAGATGGTTGGAATGTTGAGCTGAACCTTTTATTTCGCTCACTGGGGTAGACTGTTCTAGTTCCACGTGCCATGTCTAATGGATGTCAGTTAACCAGGTATTGAACTCACAACGATTTGGGTCCTGTCACTGGATCTAACCAACGCCTTTATCCACTGTGCCATGTGTCCTTGAGGACAATAGCCCGAATAATGTAAATAGTGTACATAATACATCATCTCAGAAATATAGACAGATACTGAAGGGCCGAAACGTTGTAATAAATATGGCGACAAAGATGAGGACAATAGTCCGAATAATGTAAATAGTGTACAAAATACCTCATCTCGGAAATATAGACAGATACTGAACGAATTCTTTGTTATGCAGATAATCTATCTATTTATCTACGTGGTCGAATCTGCCAAAGTAGGGCAAGTCGCAAAACTCATAAAAGCCTCCATATTTATAGAAAACTTATTCACTACGTGGCATGCAACATTTTTACTTGCAGAGAATTTGCCTCACTTGGTGGGCAAAAACGACATTTAAATATTCGCTAAAATATTGTTGGAACAACTAAATAAAAAATGCCCAATGTTGCCACATCTGTGCAAGACAATGTAAGACTCTAGCAGAAATAAAAAGGAATATCTGCATTGTTAATATTTGAGGATGGTTCATTGCTCAATATCGCAATCATCTATCTATCTATCTATCTATCTATCTATCTATCTATCTATCTATCTATCTATCTATCTATCTATCTCAGCCTCTTCGTATCTATCTATCTATCTATCTATCTATCTATCTATCTATCTATCTATCTATCTATCTATCTATCTCAGCCTCTTCATATCTATCTATCTATCTATCTATCTATCTATCTATCTATCTCAGCCTCTTCGTATCTATCTATCTATCTATCTATCTATCTATCTATCTATCTCAGCCTCTTCATATCTATCTATCTATCTATCTATCTATCTATCTATCTATCTATCTATCTATCTATCTATCTCAGCCTCTTCGTATCTATCTATCTATCTATCTATCTATCTATCTATCTATCTATCTATCACAGCCTCTTCGTATCTATCTATCTATCTATCTATCTATCTATCTATCTATCTATCTATCTCAGCCTCTTCATATCTATCTATCTATCTATCTATCTATCTATCTATCTATCTATCTATCTATCTATCTATCTATCTCAGCCTGTTCGTATCTATCTATCTCATCCTCTTCGTATCTATCTATCTATCTATCTATCTATCTATCTATCTATCTATCTATGTTACTCTCACTCTCTCTCTCGGTTTCTATCTATCTATCTATCTATCTCTGTCAATCGCACTCTTTCACTCTCTCTCTGTTTTTATCTATCTATCTATCTATCTATCTATCTATCTATCTATCTATCTATCTATCTATCTATCTATCTATGTTAATCTCACTCTCACTCTCTTTCTCTCTGTTTCTTTCTATCTATCTATTTATCTCAGTCTGTTCCTATCTATCTATCTATCTATCTATCTATCTATCTATCTATCTACTGAATCCGTAATCTAAATTTGGGCACATGGTCCGGTGGATAAAGACGTTGGTTCGATCCAGTGACAATAAACCCAGATAGTTGTGAGTTCAATACCAGACCACAGCAGTGGTGAACCAAAAACTTGGAGAGTTGAATTAAAGGGAAATAACTAAGTCACCCGGAAGAGGCATGCCACGTGGAACTAGAATAGTATACCCCGGTGGACGAAATAAATGGTTCAGTTCACCGCGGAAGGCCTGAGCGTACAACGGCCGAAAAGTTGTGAATCTGGCAATGAAGATGAGGATAACAGTCCGAATAATGTAAAAAATGCAAGTCATTCTCAAGGAGCTGTGACCAGCTATGACATTGTTCAACATCTGTCCAGAGACTTTCTCACCATTTGCTGAATCTAAGTTACGTCGAGTTGCTGCGCGTCGGCGTGCCAGAGGTTTGCTAACACCATACAAAGCAACTACCCCCGTGACATTTGGCACGTCCTTGCATTTAAAAGAATATTAAAGAAATCTGTTATCTTATTTTGAATAAACATTAGTAGTAAGTTTCCCCTATCGTCCAGTTGACACTTCTCCCCAGTATTTGAACAGGAGAAGAGGTTTATCCCTTTTTTTTCCTGTGTTAAGATTGTTTTTCCTGTTCCTAGTCTATTTCAACTTCGGAACTATGAAATTTTAATCACTATTCTTTTCTCTCTGTCAATAGATGTAGACAGGTTCGCCTATCGCCCAGTTCACACTCCTCTCCGGTCTTGTTCCCTTCAACAGTCCGAACGTAAACAACGCAAATCGTGATAGTTCTTCATCCAGGGAATCCAGACAGGAATTTATCGAATGAAATGTTGTCTACTTTTTTTTCCTTCCCTCATGTTCCGACGCTAAGGAGTTCCATCTGGCCGGGTTTAAGAATAAAGAGATTACTTTCTCGTAGGCTGATTACCAATCAAGAAAGATGGGCTCTAATCGATAGCAGGGGTGGTGGGACAGATAGATTCGTACTTTTTTCTCAAGAGCATTTATCCGAAAGTGAATGTGACGAACATGACTGGGATTCGAACTCGGCTGGCCGGTTTCCTATTCTGAGTCGCTAACCATTACACGAGAAGTAAGTCCCGTCAATAACATTTACGTATTTACAATTTTCAGGCGAAGATTTGTCGTTTCCTTGCTCAAGATTTCGATTCTAAAAGTCAATGAAGTCGAAAACACGACGGTTTGCCATAGAACATATATCCTGAGAACCAGCCCCCGGCATCGATTGAATCATTATATTCTATTATTAAAATCGTCTGCTTCGCGTGTGCACTTCGTAATAACTCCATTAAAAATGTGAGTCTGACGAAGCATTCGTTCGATAGGCTGATACAACCACTGAGTTGAAGTTAATTTAATGTGATTTGGATAATAAAGCCTAATTTGTGGCGAAGTGAAATCAGTTTAAATTGGCATCTTTCACGATTATTTACTGCATTTATTCACGTTCGCTATTCGTTTGTTTCTATCAGTAGATTTTACAAGCACGAGTCCTGCGGAGTGAACGATTTTAATCCAAACAATAAGTGATCAATTTTTTATACAAATTTACTATAGGTTATTATTATTCATAATTTAAACAGATGTAATAATAATAATAATAATAATAATAATAATAATAATAATTGACACCCACTGAATAAATATTGGCACCCACTGAACTGAATATAAAAACCGGCATGACAGAGTGAGCTAATATCTGCACTGGAAAATCTGCATCTTCTACGGGAAGGAAACTGAAAGAAACTGGTACGAACACTACCCAGACCCGGTTACAATTCTATGGGACTACACAATACACACTGACAGAACAAACAAAGCCAACCGCCCAGACATTGTTATTAGAGACCACAAAAAAAAAATTGTCTCCTTATTGATATGGCAGTCCCTGCCGACTGCAATGTGTCTTTGAAGGTATTCGAAAAGCTGTCAAAATACAAGGACCTTGAAATAGAAATTTCAAAAATGTGGCACATGGGAACATCAACAATCCCTGTTGTAGTTGGAGCCTTAGGATTGGTTGAAAAAGATTCCAGTAGACTAATTGAAGGGATCCCTGGAAGTCCATGCCTCAAAGAAATACAAAAAATTATTCCGACAAGTACAGCCCACACTTTACGAAGAGCTTTATCTATGTAATAATTATTTTTTATTTTTATTTTTTTTTCTTCAGTGAAAAGTGTCATGATACTATTTCTAACCTTAGGTCCCTGGGCGGGACCCGGAAAGAAATGTGTAAACGGCAGATATCAAAGAAAATAATATTAATAATAATTCATGCCTTAAAGTAATACAAAAATCCTTGGTAACCCATGTCATAAAGAAATTAAAAATACCTGGTAACCCCTGCCTTAAAGAAATTAAAAATCCCTAGTAACGTACGTATAAATAAATGAAAAATCGCTGGTAACCCATACCTTAAAGAAATGAAAAATCCTTGGTAACCCATTCTTTAAAGAACTGAAAAATCCCTGATAACCCATGTAATAAAGAAATGATAAACCACTGGTAATACATGACTTAAATAAATGAAAAATCCCTGGTAACCCATACCTTAAAGAAATGAAAAATCCCTGTTAACCCATTCTTTAAAGAACTGAAAAATCCCTGATAACCCATGTAATAAAGAAATGATAAACCACTGGTAATACATGACTTAAATAAATGAAAAATCCCTGGTAACTCATACCTTTAAAAAAATGAAGAACCCTTGGTAATCCATTCCTTAAAGAAATGAAAAACCCCTGGTAACCCATTGTTTAAAATAATGAAAAATCCCTGGTAAGCCATTGCTTAAAGTAATAAAAACTCGTTGGTAACGCATGTCTTAAAAAAATGAAAAATCATCAGGTAACCCATGCCTTAAAGTAATGAAAAATCTTTGGTAACCCATGTCTTCAAAAATGAAACATCCCTGGTAAGCCATGACTTAAAGAAATGAATAATCACTGCTAATCCATGCATTAAAGAAAATGAAAAATCCTTAATAATCCATACCTGAAAGAAATAAAAAATCCCTGGTACCCATTCATTAAAGTAATGAAAAACACCTTGGCAACCCATGACTTAAACAAATGAAAATCTTTGGTAACGCAGGTCTTAAATAAATGAAAAATCTCTGGTAACCCATGCCTTAAACAATGAAAAATCCTTCCTAACCCATGCATTAAAGAAATGAAATATCCTTGTTAACATATGTCTTCGAAAATGAAAAATCCCTGGTGACTCATTCCTTAAAGAAATGAAAAATATTTGGTAACGCATTGTTTAAAGTAATGAAAAATACTTGGTAAAGCATGTCTTAAATAAATGAAAAATCCCTGGTAATCCATGCCTTAAAGAAATGAAAAATCCTTGGTAACCCATTCCTTAAAGAAATGAAATATACTTGGTAACCCATTTCTTAAAGTCATGAAAAATACCTGGTAACCCATGACTTAAAGAAATGAAAAATCCTTGGTAACCCATGCCTTAAAGAAATGAAAAATCCTTGGTAAACCGTGCCTTACAAAAATTTATTTAATGGATTATCTTCAAGCGCAACTGTGTTTCGTTCAGATTCTACAAACCTTGCTTGTTAATTTGCAAATCCAACGAATTAGGAGTTTCGACTTGTTTTTCAATAATCTCTAATATCTGATGTAACCGCAAAGAATTTATTTTTCTTTTTCTTCCATTACTTCGAGACATTACAGGTGAAGAAATGTCAAGGCACTAACAATCATCTACAAAGAAAAGAAAAAAATATGTAGTATATTCCTGCAACATCTAAATGGCAACACTGAAATTTTCGGATAGGAGGACGTTCGGATAGGAGAATGTTCGAATAGGAGAATGTTCGAATAGGAGGACGTTCGGATAAGAGAACGTTCGGATAGAAGGACTTTCTGATAGGAGGAAGTTCGGATAGGAGGAAGTTCGGATAGGAGGAAGTTCGGATAGGAGCACGTACGGATAAAAGGAAGTTCGGATAGGAACACGTTCGGATAGGTGGACGTTCGGATAGGAGAATGTTCGGATAGGAGAATGTTCGAATAGGAGGACGTTCGGATAAGAGAACGTTCGGATAGAAGGACTTTCTGATAGGAGGAAGTTCGGATAGGAGGAAGTTCGGATAGGAGGAAGTTCGGATAGGAGCACGTACGGATAAAAGGAAGTTCGGATAGGAACACGTTCGGATAGGTGGACGTTCGGATAGGAGCAAGTTCGGATAGGAGGATGTTCTGACAGGAGGACATTCGGATAAGAGAACGTTCGGATAGGAGAACTTTCTGATAGAAAGAAGTTCTGGTAGTAGGAAGTTGGGATAGGAGGGCGTTCGGATAGGACGAAGTTCAGATAGGAGGGCGTTCTGATAGGAGGAGGTTTGGATAGGAGGAAGTTCGGATAGCAGGACGTTCGGATAGCAGGACGTTCGGATAGGAGGATGTTCTGTAGGAGGACGTTCGGATAGGAGGACGTTCGGATAGGAGGATGTTCTGTAGGAGGACGTTCGGATAGCAGGACGTTAGGATAGGAGGATGTTCTGTAGGAGGACGTTCGGATAGCAGGACGTTCGGATAGGAGGATGTTCTGTAGGAGGACGTTCGGATAGCAGGACGTTCGGATAGGAGGATGTTCTGTAGGAGGACGTTCGGATAGCAGGACGTTCGGATAGGAGGATGTTCTGTAGGAGGACGTTCGGATAGGAGGACGTTCGGATAGGAGGATGTTCTGTAGGAGGACGTTCGGATAGCAGGACGTTCGGATAGGAGGATGTTCTGTAGGAGGACGTTCGGATAGCAGGACGTTCGGATAGGAGGATGTTCTGTAGGAGGACGTTCGGATAGCAGGACGTTCGGATAGGAGGATGTTCTGTAGGAGGACGTTCGGATAGCAGGACGTTCGGATAGGAGGATGTTCTGTAGGAGGACGTTCGGATAGCAGGACGTTAGGATAGGAGGATGTTCTGTAGGAGGACGTTCGGATAGCAGGACGTTCGGATAGGAGGATGTTCTGTAGGAGGACGTTCGGATAGCAGGACGTTAGGATAGGAGGATGTTCTGTAGGAGGACGTTCGGATAGCAGGACGTTCGGATAGGAGGATGTTCTGTAGGAGGACGTTCGGATAGCAGGACGTTCGGATAGGAGGATGTTCTGTAGGAGGACGTTCGGATAGCAGGACGTTCGGATAGGAGGATGTTCTGTAGGAGGACGTTCGGATAGCAGGACGTTAGGATAGGAGGATGTTCTGTAGGAGGACGTTCGGATAGCAGGACGTTCGGATAGGAGGATGTTCTGTAGGAGGACGTTCGGATAGCAGGACGTTAGGATAGGAGGATGTTCTGTAGGAGGACGTTCGGATAGCAGGACGTTCGGATAGGAGGATGTTCTGTAGGAGGACGTTCGGATAGCAGGACGTTCGGATAGGAGGATGTTCTGTAGGAGGACGTTCGGATAGCAGGACGTTAGGATAGGAGGATGTTCTGTAGGAGGACGTTCGGATAGCAGGACGTTCGGATAGGAGGATGTTCTGTAGGAGGACGTTCGGATAGCAGGACGTTAGGATAGGAGGATGTTCTGTAGGAGGACGTTCGGATAGCAGGACGTTCGGATAGGAGGATGTTCTGTAGGAGGACGTTCGGATAGCAGGACGTTCGGATAGGAGGATGTTCTGTAGGAGGACGTTCGGATAGCAGGACGTTAGGATAGGAGGATGTTCTGTAGGAGGACGTTCGGATAGCAGGACGTTCGGATAGGAGGATGTTCTGTAGGAGGACGTTCGGATAGCAGGACGTTAGGATAGGAGGATGTTCTGTAGGAGGACGTTCGGATAGCAGGACGTTCGGATAGGAGGATGTTCTGTAGGAGGACGTTCGGATAGCAGGACGTTAGGATAGGAGGATGTTCTGTAGGAGGACGTTCGGATAGCAGGACGTTCGGATAGGAGGATGTTCTGTAGGAGGACGTTCGGATAGCAGGACGTTAGGATAGGAGGATGTTCTGTAGGAGGACGTTCGGATAGCAGGACGTTCGGATAGGAGGATGTTCTGTAGGAGGACGTTCGGATAGCAGGACGTTCGGATAGGAGGATGTTCTGTAGGAGGACGTTCGGATAGCAGGACGTTCGGATAGGAGGATGTTCTGTAGGAGGACGTTCGGATAGCAGGACGTTAGGATAGGAGGATGTTCTGTAGGAGGACGTTCGGATAGCAGGACGTTCGGATAGGAGGATGTTCTGTAGGAGGACGTTCGGATAGCAGGACGTTAGGATAGGAGGATGTTCTGTAGGAGGACGTTCGGATAGCAGGACGTTCGGATAGGAGGATGTTCTGTAGGAGGACGTTCGGATAGCAGGACGTTAGGATAGGAGGATGTTCTGTAGGAGGACGTTCGGATAGCAGGACGTTCGGATAGGAGGATGTTCTGTAGGAGGACGTTCGGATAGCAGGACGTTCGGATAGGAGGATGTTCTGTAGGAGGACGTTCGGATAGCAGGACGTTCGGATAGGAGGATGTTCTGTAGGAGGACGTTCGGATAGCAGGACGTTAGGATAGGAGGATGTTCTGTAGGAGGACGTTCGGATAGCAGGACGTTCGGATAGGAGGATGTTCTGTAGGAGGACGTTCGGATAGCAGGACGTTAGGATAGGAGGATGTTCTGTAGGAGGACGTTCGGATAGCAGGACGTTCGGATAGGAGGATGTTCTGTAGGAGGACGTTCGGATAGCAGGACGTTCGGATAGGAGGATGTTCTGTAGGAGGACGTTCGGATAGCAGGACGTTAGGATAGGAGGATGTTCTGTAGGAGGACGTTCGGATAGCAGGACGTTCGGATAGGAGGATGTTCTGTAGGAGGACGTTCGGATAGCAGGACGTTAGGATAGGAGGATGTTCTGTAGGAGGACGTTCGGATAGCAGGACGTTCGGATAGGAGGATGTTCTGTAGGAGGACGTTCGGATAGCAGGACGTTCGGATAGGAGGATGTTCTGTAGGAGGACGTTCGGATAGCAGGACGTTCGGATAGGAGGATGTTCTGTAGGAGGACGTTCGGATAGCAGGACGTTCGGATAGGAGGATGTTCTGTAGGAGGACGTTCGGATAGCAGGACGTTAGGATAGGAGGATGTTCTGTAGGAGGACGTTCGGATAGCAGGACGTTCGGATAGGAGGATGTTCTGTAGGAGGACGTTCGGATAGCAGGACGTTCGGATAGGAGGATGTTCTGTAGGAGGACGTTCGGATAGCAGGACGTTAGGATAGGAGGATGTTCTGTAGGAGGACGTTCGGATAGCAGGACGTTCGGATAGGAGGATGTTCTGTAGGAGGACGTTCGGATAGCAGGACGTTCGGATAGGAGGATGTTCTGTAGGAGGACGTTCGGATAGCAGGACGTTAGGATAGGAGGATGTTCTGTAGGAGGACGTTCGGATAGCAGGACGTTCGGATAGGAGGATGTTCTGTAGGAGGACGTTCGGATAGCAGGACGTTCGGATAGGAGGATGTTCTGTAGGAGGACGTTCGGATAGCAGGACGTTCGGATAGGAGGATGTTCTGTAGGAGGACGTTCGGATAGCAGGACGTTCGGATAGGAGGATGTTCTGTAGGAGGACGTTCGGATAGCAGGACGTTAGGATAGGAGGATGTTCTGTAGGAGGACGTTCGGATAGCAGGACGTTCGGATAGGAGGATGTTCTGTAGGAGGACGTTCGGATAGCAGGACGTTAGGATAGGAGGATGTTCTGTAGGAGGACGTTCGGATAGCAGGACGTTCGGATAGGAGGATGTTCTGTAGGAGGACGTTCGGATAGCAGGACGTTCGGATAGGAGGATGTTCTGTAGGAGGACGTTCGGATAGCAGGACGTTCGGATAGGAGGATGTTCTGTAGGAGGACGTTCGGATAGCAGGACGTTCGGATAGGAGGATGTTCTGTAGGAGGACGTTCGGATAGCAGGACGTTCGGATAGGAGGATGTTCTGTAGGAGGACGTTCGGATAGCAGGACGTTAGGATAGGAGGATGTTCTGTAGGAGGACGTTCGGATAGCAGGACGTTCGGATAGGAGGATGTTCTGTAGGAGGACGTTCGGATAGCAGGACGTTAGGATAGGAGGATGTTCTGTAGGAGGACGTTCGGATAGCAGGACGTTCGGATAGGAGGATGTTCTGTAGGAGGACGTTCGGATAGCAGGACGTTCGGATAGGAGGATGTTCTGTAGGAGGACGTTCGGATAGCAGGACGTTAGGATAGGAGGATGTTCTGTAGGAGGACGTTCGGATAGCAGGACGTTAGGATAGGAGGATGTTCTGTAGGAGGACGTTCGGATAGCAGGACGTTCGGATAGGAGGATGTTCTGTAGGAGGACGTTCGGATAGCAGGACGTTAGGATAGGAGGATGTTCTGTAGGAGGACGTTCGGATAGCAGGACGTTCGGATAGGAGGATGTTCTGTAGGAGGACGTTCGGATAGCAGGACGTTAGGATAGGAGGATGTTCTGTAGGAGGACGTTCGGATAGCAGGACGTTCGGATAGGAGGATGTTCTGTAGGAGGACGTTCGGATAGCAGGACGTTCGGATAGGAGGATGTTCTGTAGGAGGACGTTCGGATAGCAGGACGTTAGGATAGGAGGATGTTCTGTAGGAGGACGTTCGGATAGCAGGACGTTCGGATAGGAGGATGTTCTGTAGGAGGACGTTCGGATAGCAGGACGTTCGGATAGGCGGAAGTTCGGATAGGAAGATGGTCAGATAGCAGGAGGTTCGGATAGAAGATCTTTTTGATAGAAAGACGTTAGTATAGAGGACGTTCGGATAAGAGAACGTTCGGAGGGGAGGAAGTTCGGATAGGAGGACGTTCAGATAGGAGGAAGTTCGTATTGGGGGATATTTTGATAGGAGGAAGTTCGGACTGGAGGATGTTCGGATAGGGGGACTTTCGGATAGGATGACGTCCGGATAGGAGGAAGTTCGTATATGCGGAAGTTCCGATAGCATGAAATTCGGATGAGAGTAAGTTAAGATAAGAGGACGTTCGGAGAGGCGGACGTTCGGATAGGAGTAAGTTCGTATAGGAGGAAGTTCGGATAGGAGAACATTCGGATAGGAGGAAATTCTGATAGAAGGAAGTTCGGATAGGAGGGAGTTCGGATAGGAGAAGTTCGGATCGGTGGACGTTCGGATAGGAGAAGCTCGGATCGGAGGACGTTCGGATAGGAGAAGTCGGAATAGAGGAGGTTCGGATAAGAGGACGTTCGGATAGGAGGAAGTTCGGATAGGAGGAAGTTCGGATAGGGAGAAGTTCGGATAAGAGGAAGTTCGGATATGAGGACGTTCGGATAGGAGGGCGTTCGGATAAGACGAAGTTCAGATAGGAGGACGTTCTGATAGGATGAAGTTTGGATAGGAGGAAGTTCGGATAGGGGGATGTTCGGATTGGAGAACGACGGATAGGAGGAATTTCGGATAGGAGGAGTTTTGGATAGGAGGAAGTTCACATAGGAGAACGTTCCGAAAGGAGGAAGTTCGGATAGACGGAAGTTCGTGTAGGAGGAAGTTCGCATAGGAGGAAGTTTGGATATGAGGACATTCGGATAGGATGACGTTCGGATAGGCGAGAGTTCGGATAGGAGGAATTTGGGATATGCGTATTTCTATTGTAGGATATATTGACCGTTTTTACACATTTTATGCCTAGAAAAGAAACCACTTATACCACCTGTGGTTGATAATGCAACTATGCTGAGCAGACCTTAGTTATAGTTTCTGGGGAAGAGCGTTGTATCTAGTGTGATCAACAATCTGAAGAATTTATTTATGCAGTGAATTAAGTATGGGTTTGAACTTGGTGATGAAGAATATTTCCTTATTAATCCGCCTTTTTTCTCCATGAATTTGATGCCCACATCCATAGCTTTCACAACTGAGTCCCATTTTTCTTCATCATCCTTTATATTTTCACCATAATCGGAAGAATTTGATTCTTCCTCTAATTCTTGAAAACTCAAATCATTTTGAAAGGATCCTACTGTTGAATTCTTTTGTAATTCATTAGCGTCTTCATTTATTCCTTCTTTTAAGTCATCCAAAGTGAGAATATTCAGTGGATCATCTTCAAGCGCAACTCTTAGTGTTTCGTCCAGATTCTGAGATTGTTGTATGTTAATTTGCAAATCCAACGAATTGGAAGCTTCGTCCAGTTTTTCAATAATCTCTAATATCTGACGTAAATGCAAAGAATTTCTTTTCCTGTTTCTCCCGTTGAAGTTTCTTTTGTTCGAGATGGGTTAAGAAATTTCAAATTACTAAAAATTATCTGAAAAGAAAAGAAAAATATTAGCATGTAGCATGTTCCTGCAATATTTAAATGGCAACACTGAGAAGTTCGGATATGAGCACTTCTACTGTGGAATATTTGGACAATTTTACTTCCTTGTTAGTAGTCTTTGATAAAACATGTATAAAAGAGGGACGTCTGCCAAAATACACAATTTTGTTATAATTTTTATAATCCAGCTAAAATTTGATCAAACATTTTTATTCCACTACTAGCAGCATGGCCCGGCGTTGCCCGGGCTTGATTAAAAAATCGTACGACTCATAAAGTAATCGCTATCACTTGACTTAAAATATTTTTGCCCTTCCTTGCCTTTAAAGGAGTGCCCTTTGCCGTGCTGATGTTGGAATGTAAGGTAAGGCTTCAAGGAGACCAGAAAGCTGTAACACGAGGGGAAGTGGAAAAACCAGCCGTGGCTGACCACATATATAGAGAAAAGAGAGATCACCACCCTCTGTGGGATCAAGTTGAGATCATAGACAAAGAACATAATTGAAAAAGTCGTAAATTTAAGGAATCAGCACATATTCTAGGTCACAAAAATCTCCTGAGCCGACCAAGCATAGAAATGTATACAATATGGGAACCATGATTAAGGAGTCCCAGAGAAAAGCGATAATACAAACAAAAATCGCAATATGAGATCTGGTAAAAAAACATGAGAATATAACACTGGTAAAAATGATTGCTGAAGACATTAGGTTTATAATATCGAGAGATTCATACACGGATATATTCAAGGACACATGGCACAATAGATAAAGTCGTTAATTAGATCCAGTGACAGGGACCCAAGTTTAATGCCTTGTTAGGACGGTGGAGAACTTTGAGAGGGGAATTAACAGGGATAACTGACATCCATTAGACATGACACGTTGAATTAGAAGTGTATACCCCAGTGAGCTAAATAAAGGGTTCAGTTCGACATTCCAACCACTTGAAGAAGGCCGGAGCGTACAACGGCCGAAACGTTGTGATAAACATGTCGACACATATGAGGAAAATAGTCCGAATAATGTAAATAGTGTACATAATACCTCATCTCAGAAAAATAGACAGATATTGAAGGGCGAAAACGTTGTAATAAATATAGCAACAAAGATGAGGATAATAGTCCGAATAATTTAAAAAGTGGACATAATACCTCATCTCAGAAATATAGACAGATACTGAAAGGCCGAATCGTTGTAATAAATATGACGACAAAGATGAGGACAATAGTCCGAATAATGTAAATAGTCTACATAATACCTCATCTCAGAAATATAGACAGATACTGAAAGGCCGAAACGTTGTGATAAACATGTCGACAAAGATGAGGACAATAGTCCGAATAATGTAAATAGTCTACATAATACCTCATCTCAGAAATATAGACAGATACTGAAAGGCCGAAACGTTGTGATAAACATGTCGACAAAGATGAGGACAATAGTCCGAATAATGTAAATAGTCTACATAATACCTCATCTCAGAAATATAGACGGATACTGAAAGGCCGAAACGTTGTGATAAACATGTCGACAAAGATGAGGACAATAGTCCGAATAATGTAAATAGTCTACATAATACCTCATCTCAGAAATATAGACAGATACTGAAAGGCCGAAACGTTGTGATAAACATGTCGACAAAGATGAGGACAATAGTCCGAATAATGTAAATAGTCTACATAATACCTCATCTCAGAAATATAGACGGATACTGAAAGGCCGAAACGTTGTGATAAACATGTCGACAAAGATGAGGACAATAGTCCGAATAATGTAAATAGTGTACATAGTACCTCATCTCAGAAATATAGACAGATACTGAAAGCCCGAAACGTTGTAATAAATATGGCGACAAAGATGAGGACAATAGTCTGAATAATGTAAATAATGTACATAAAACCTCATCTCAGAACTATAGACAGATACTGAAAGGCCGAAACGTTGTAATAAATATGGCGACAAAGGTGAGGACAATAGTCCGAATAATGCAAATAGTGGACAAAATACCTCATCTCAGAAATATAGACAGATACTGAAAGGCCGAAACGTAATAAATATGGCGACAAACATGAGGACAATAGTCCGAATACAGTAAATAGTGTACATAATACCTCATCTCAGAAATATAGACAGATACTGAAAGGCCGAAACGTGATAAACATGTCGACAAAGATGAGGACAATAGTCCGAATAATGTAAATAGTGTACATAGTACCTCATCTCAGAAATATAGACAGATACTGAAAGGCCGAAACGTTGTAATAAATATGGCGACAAAGATGAGGACAATAGTCTGAATAATGTAAATAATGTACATAAAACCTCATCTCAGAAATATAGACAGAATTTTATTCCAATTTAATATTTATTTCTACCAATCCATTCTATATTTATAAGACTTTTAATCCGACCTGCAATCGTTATCTTACGTCTTCGTAATTCTTGGTTTTGTATTATTTTATCTCCTTAATAGTATTTTTCTTTTTAACTTACTAATACTCAGAAAACCGTTGCGTCTTAGTGGCTTTTTTACCTTACTTGTGGTGAAATAATTACAAAAAAAAAGAATTTAACCTTCGTTTCTTTCAAGAGGCAGCAGTCATCTTTTTTCAATAGCGAACTGTTTCCAAAAGTAATGGATTGAGGAATCGGAGAGCCGAGTTCGAATTCCAGTCGAATCCATTACATTCACTTCCGTGCTAATACCCTTGGGAAAGGTATGAATCCTCTACTTCTCCCCCAGCTATAGGTAAATAGCAGAACAGACTGGGTTCTATAGCATTGGATGGTAACTCGTCTAGGAGAAGGACAACTCTGAATTCAAAACCTGCGAAGGGTCATTTGGGGATCTTGTGGCAGGTAGTACACTAAGTGTCTTTATTCGGCCCTTCAAAAAGTGTGGTTGGTTCTGCACAAAACCTTCACCACTATAATCAAATCATATGTAGATACTGTCGGTTCCTGGCAATTGAGGTGCCTGAACTTCATACATCGTAAAAGCGCAGTTGAGCGAGAGCCCGTGTGCGATCAACTTATTTTATTTATTTGAACCTAATCCTACGCTTTGTCCGACTGTTCTTAGTCTGATTTGTAATTTCTATTCCTGGTTAAGAAATGGCGGAAAATATAAATTGAAATAGGAGTGATTGTCTCAGCACAAGCAGCGCAGCTAAAGGTAAAACAATAATTGTTAACTATATTCGTAAGAAAGCTACGCTTATAGACAATGGAATCGCATTAAAAACGAGAAAAAAAAAACATAGTAAATTCTAATTCTTTTGGTAGGGAAGTTAGAGAGAGAAGAAGAACCCACCAGGCTCCAAAATGGATGAACACTGTGAACAAAATGGTATTTTAAAATGATCATCAGAACATTATACTGTCAGCCCGTTGAAAATAATCGTTAAGTTATAGAATTTAACTCAACAACTGACCGTACCAAGCGATCAATTTTCTTGGAAGGTATGTAGCTTTTAAATTGAAAAATTTGTACCTGTTTTTGATTGTAACTGATATCATTTTTTTTCGTCTAAATTAACAAAGTCAAAACCCAAATGATACATCAGACCGCTTTGGACACTTTGACTTCTAATGGTTAACAAATACATAAGATCACCGTGATATGTTGTAATGTCTAGCAAGCTTGCCTCGCTAGATTAGTTACGACTGAGTTGTGAGTTCAATCAGCACTGGGAGCTCCATACTTTCTGCCTTGTGCCATATCTAAGCAACGCTGACAAAATCACCATACATAAGATCACCGCGATGTGTTGTAATTGCTAGCAAGCTTGACCCGCTAGATTAGTTACGACTGAGTAGTGAGGTCGATCAGCACTGGGAGCTCCGTACTTTCTGCCTTGTGCCATATCTAAGCAACGCTGACAAAATCACCATACGATGTGTTGTAATGACTAGCAAGCTTGCATCGCTATATTAGTTGCGACTGATTTGTGAGATTGATCCTGACTGGGTGCCACATAATTTTGGTTTTATGCCTCATACGATTAGAAAGTCAGTAATCCTTCAAAGTGGTTCAATGGTTAGCAAGCTTGTCTCGCTAGATCAGTTACGACAGTATAGTGAGTTCGTTCATCACTGGGTGCTCCATACTTTTGGCCTTGTGCCACATCCAAGCTACGTTTAGAAAATCACTATACGTATGACCACCTTTGCGCCCCTCGACGTGTTTTACTAGTTAGCAAGCTTGTCTCGCTAGATCAGTTACGACAGTATAGTGAGTTCGTTCATCACTGGGTGCTCCATACTTTTGGCCTTGTGCCACATCCAAGCTACGTTTAGAAAATCACTATACGTATGACCACCTTTGCGCCCCTCGACGTGTTTTACTAGTTAGCAAGCTTGTCTCGCTAGATCAGTTACGACAGTATAGTGAGTTCGTTCATCACTGGGTGCTCCATACTTTTGGCCTTGTGCCACATCCAAGCTACGTTTAGAAAATCACTATACGTATGACCACCTTTGCGCCCCTCGACGTGTTTTACTAGTTAGCAAGCTTGTCTCGCTAGATCAGTTACGACAGTATAGTGAGTTCGTTCATCACTGGGTGCTCCATACTTTTGGCCTTGTGCCACATCCAAGCTACGTTTAGAAAATCACTATACGTATGACCACCTTTGCGCCCCTCGACGTGTTTTACTAGTTAGCAAGCTTGTCTCGCTAGATCAGTTACGACAGTATAGTGAGTTCGTTCATCACTGGGTGCTCCATACTTTTGGCCTTGTGCCACATCCAAGCTACGTTTAAAAAATCACTATACGTATGACCACCTTTGCGCCCCTCGACGTGTTTTACTAGTTAGCAAGCTTGTCTCGCTAGATCAGTTACGACAGTATAGTGAGTTCGTTCATCACTGGGTGCTCCATACTTTTGGCCTTGTGCCACATCCAAGCTACGCTTAGAAAATCACTATACGTATGACCACCTTTGCGCCCCTCGACGTGTTTTACTAGTTAGCCAGCTTGTCTCGCTAGATCAGTTACGACAGTATAGTGAGTTCGTTCATCACTGGGTCCTCCATACTTTTGGCCTTGTGCCACATCCAAGCTACGCTTAGAAAATCACTATACGTATGACCACCTTTGCGCCCCTCGACGTGTTTTACTAGTTAGCCAGCTTGTCTCGCTAGATCAGTTACGACAGTATAGTGAGTTCGTTCATCACTGGGTGCTCCATACTTTTGGCCTTGTGCCACATCCAAGCTACGTTTAGAAAATCACTATACGTATGACCACCTTTGCGCCCCTCGACGTGTTTTACTAGTTAGCAAGCTTGTCTCGCTAGATCAGTTACGACAGTATAGTGAGTTCGTTCATCACTGGGTGCTCCATACTTTTGGCCTTGTGCCCCATCCAAGCTACGTTTAGAAAATCACTATACGTATGACCACCTTTGCGCCCCTCGACGTGTTTTACTAGTTAGCCAGCTTGTCTCGCTAGATCAGTTACGACAGTATAGTGAGTTCGTTCATCACTGGGTGCTCCATACTTTTGGCCTTGTGCCACATCCAAGCTACGTTTAGAAAATCACTATACGTATGACCACCTTTGCGCCCCTCGACGTGTTTTACTAGTTAGCAAGCTTGTCTCGCTAGATCAGTTACGTCAGTATAGTGAGTTCGTTCATCACTGGGTGCTCCATACTTTTGGCCTTGTGCCACATCCAAGCTACGTTTAGAAAATCACTATACGTATGACCACCTTTGCGCCCCTCGACGTGTTTTACTAGTTAGCAAGCTTGTCTCGCTAGATCAGTTACGACAGTATAGTGAGTTCGTTCATCACTGGGTGCTCCATACTTTTGGCCTTGTGCCACATCCAAGCTACGTTTAGAAAATCACTATACGTATGACCACCTTTGCGCCCCTCGACGTGTTTTACTAGTTAGCAAGCTTGTCTCGCTAGATCAGTTACGACAGTATAGTGAGTTCGTTCATCACTGGGTGCTCCATACTTTTGGCCTTGTGCCACATCCAAGCTACGTTTAGAAAATCACTATACGTATGACCACCTTTGCGCCCCTCGATGTGTTTTACTAGTTAGCAAGCTTGTCTCGCTAGATCAGTTACGACAGTATAGTGAGTTCGTTCATCACTGGGTGCTCCATACTTTTGGCCTTGTGCCACATCCAAGCTACGTTTAGAAAATCACTATACGTATGACCACCTTTGCGCCCCTCGACGTGTTTTACTAGTTAGCAAGCTTGTCTCGCTAGATCAGTTACGTCAGTATAGTGAGTTCGTTCATCACTGGGTGCTCCATACTTTTGGCCTTGTGCCACATCCAAGCTACGTTTAGAAAATCTCTATACGTATGACCACCTTTGCGCCCCTCGACGTGTTTTACTAGTTAGCAAGCTTGTCTCGCTAGATCAGTTACGACAGTATAGTGAGTTCGTTCATCACTGGGTGCTCCATACTTTTGGCCTTGTGCCACATCCAAGCTACGTTTAGAAAATCACTATACGTATGACCACCTTTGCGCCCCTCGACGTGTTTTACTAGTTAGCAAGCTTGTCTCGCTAGATCAGTTACGACAGTATAGTGAGTTCGTTCATCACTGGGTGCTCCATACTTTTGGCCTTGTGCCACATCCAAGCTACGTTTAGAAAATCACTATACGTATGACCACCTTTGCGCCCCTCGACGTGTTTTACTAGTTAGCAAGCTTGTCTCGCTAGATCAGTTACGACAGTATAGTGAGTTCGTTCATCACTGGGTGCTCCATACTTTTGACCTTGTGCCACATCCAAGCTACGTTTAGAAAATCACTATACGTATGACCACCTTTGCGCCCCTCGACGTGTTTTACTAGTTAGCAAGCTTGTCTCGCTAGATCAGTTACGACAGTATAGTGAGTTCGTTCATCACTGGGTGCTCCATACTTTTGGCCTTGTGCCACATCCAAGCTACGCTTAGAAAATCACTATACGTATGACCACCTTTGCGCCCCTCGACGTGTTTTACTAGTTAGCAAGCTTGTCTCGCTAGATCAATTACGATTGTGTAGTGAGTTCGATCCTCACTGGGTGCCACATACTTTATGCATTTCTACGCTGATGATATAACGGTCTATGGGCGCCCCGCCAAAACTCTAGATGACCAAAGATTGGCAGCTGTCCTCGCCTCCGATCTAAGCTCTAAGTGGGGAAAACTGGTTCATTATGTTCAATGTCTCGAAAACCAAACTAGTGGCATTCTACCATCGCCAATCGCCGTCCTCGGTATGACGATAAACTACATCCGTGTCATGGGTAAGACGACAAACTACGTCCAGCAGCAAGGACTCTGATCAGGAGGTTTTGAGGAGCGTGGAACCTCCTCTTAATTGCTGGTGTTCCCAGGTCCACTCTAACCCGGGGTGGTAGCATCTGTTAGGCTCCCAGCTATGGGCAAATAGTTAACACCGAAATGAAAGTATTTCTGGTATTAAAAACTATTTTTACACTTTCATAGTAAACACTATGAAAGTGTAAAAATAGGTTTTAATACCACAAATACTTTGTAAAAATTATTACCAGCAATAAATTTTTGAAGAAAAAAAAACTATTACCAGCCATACATTCTTGAAAAAAAATATTACCAACAAGAAACTCTGACCGGGGTGGTAGCACCTGTTAGGGTCCCAGCTATTGGCAAATAGTTAACCCCGAAACTAAAGTATTTCTGGTATTAAAAACTATTTTTACACTTTCATGGTGTTTACTATGAAAGTGTAAAAATAGGTTTTAATACCAGAAATACTTCGTAAAAAAGTTATTGCCAGCAATAAATTTTCGAAGAAAAAAAAAACTATTACTAGCCATACATTTTTGAAAGAAAATATTACCAACAAATATTACAAATATGTTTTTGAAGGAAAAAATATTACCAGAAATAGATTTTTGACAAAACAAAATATTATCAGAAATTCTGTCGGCATTAAATAACCCATTGAGGTTGATATGCCGCAAAACAAAACAAACCAAACCAATATATACTGTGATAGATAGATAGATAAATAGATAGATAGATAGATAGATAGATAGATAGATAGATAAATAAAAAATATTACCAGCTTCATTTTTGAAGAAAACAAAATTAGTTGCAATTCATTTTTGAAAATAAAAAAAAATTACCAACAAATCTTGTCGGCATTAAATAACCCATTGAGGTTGATCTACCGTAAAGCAAAACAAACCAAACCAAACCATCGACGATCGGACCCAGAACTTTCGCCAATCGCAATAAACGGATGCTCTCTCGAGGAGACCCCTTTGCCCTGGGCGCTTTTTGCGACTCAAAATCAACCCAGACCTCAAGCGATCCATAGCTAAAGATGCTGGAAAAAATGGTCGGTTCCCTGTACGGACCCAGTAAGTATCTGACACCTCCCGATACCTTTACCTTTACAAGAATTAATGTAATTCTGCCATATATGGACAGAAGATTCCACATCTTGACGTTCCAATCTTGATAGAGTCTGAAATCGTCTCCCGCGACCTTGTGGACGATGAATTATCGGTCGCAGTCAACCATCTCAATTGAAGAGGAAACAGATACTAAGCTTTCATCCCGACCAAGAGGCCGACAAGCTAGGGTGATTTTCTAAGCGTAGCTTAGATATGGCACAAGGCTGAAAGAATGATTAAACTAGTGAGGATCAAACACACTACTCAGTCGTAATTAATCCAGTAAGACAAAATTACTTACCCATCGACGTGCCCGTAATGATTTCCTAAGAGTACCTTAGCTGTGACACAAGGCCGAAACTTTGTAGCGCCCAGTGAGGTCCGAACTCACGAACTCCGTCGTAATTGGTCTGGCGAGACAGGCTCGCTAACCATTAAATCACGTTGAAGTGCCCCACAATAATTTTCTAAGCGTCGCTTAGATGTGGCACAAGGGCGAAACTGCAGAGCACCCGGTGAGGATGGAACACACTAATCAGTCGTAATTGATCTAGCGAGACAGATTTACTAACCATTAAAACCATCGATCTGCCCTTAATCATTTTCTAAGCGTAGCTTAGATGTGGTAGAAGGCCGAAAGTTTGGAGAACTCAGTGAGGACCGAACTCACTACTCAGTCGTAAAAGATCTAGAGGGACAATGTTGCTAACCACTGAACAACGTGGAATTGCTCTACAATTATTTTCTGGGCGTAGATGTGACACAAGGCCAGAAGTATGTAGCACCCAGTGAGGAACGATCTCACTAATCAATCGGAATGGATCGAGCGAGACAATCTCGGTGACCATTACACCACACTGAAGTGTTGAAATGCCGAGGATCTCGGCGGAGTTGTGATATTTAATAGCCTGACTGTTACCACGATTTCATCCGCTACCAGTGATTGTAGCCAGTTCCATGATCTTCTAAGATTCAATGTAAATGTGTTCTGGTTTTATATGTCATTAAACAGTAAAAACAATTAATAAAACTAATATATCTGAGTAAATAATCAGTAGAATAGATTCAGGGTTTTTTTTTTGCCTTCGCTTTTCCCGCCAAAACGTCTGCCACGGGAATCAACATGTCTTCCCTTCCACTGCGTTGATAAGTCAGATTAAATCATTTTTTCTTACACCCAAAGAAATGAGGCTGCATAGCAATGATTGATAATGACATTTTTCTTTTCTTTTTTTTTTTTAAATTTAACAACGACATGATCGAGAATACTTTTCCTGTTACTTTAATGTTGATGATGTTTGCACTTTGCGTGGAATTTTTTTTTCTTCTTGCAAATGCGGCGCCGAAAGGAAAGTGATTAGTCTTCAAGATGGCGACATGGGAACAGAATCTGTGTTAATGGGTTTCTGGATTTTGAGGATAGCTAAGCAAGATTTATTAATTAGAAACCGTAATTCAGAATTTGCAGAGAATCAATTTGCATCTAAAGTATAGGTCTTATCTACTTTTATATAAAAAAAAACGGGAAAATACGGAGACGATACTCTAAGTAAACAATTACTATCTATCGAGCGAGCAGGGCAAAATCAGAAAAAAATATAAGTAGCTTCATTTTTGTACCAAATAAAAATGCAGAGCGTAAACAACTTGAAACTCTGTCAAGCCTCGTAAGTTTGGACGGAGTAAATGCAGCCCGGATATGATCGCCTTACACTATTTCTGGTCGAATCTGTCCCGAGGAACAATTACTATGAAAGTATTTATAGAAATAGGCAATGGAAAGCTATGTACAGCGGTGGGAAAATGGCTGAAGGCCGAGATCAGGACCAATGACATTGAAGATTTTTCTTTGGATTCTATCAAGAACCTCTAAATGTATAGCAGGGGCACCAAACCATATGTGACAGCAATATTCTAGGCATGGACGAATAGTAGACTTATATAAATATATATGATAAGATTCTCTGGAGAGAAAAAAAGTGTCTAGTATATCACAGTGAACCAGCTTTTTCTAGCAGCAGGTCTAGCAATTGATTCAATATGATCTTTGACTCCATGGGAGGAAGAAATGAAGGAAGGGATCTTTCAGGGGATAAATAAAGAGACCTTTCGTTTTGGGGACGTTAAAATTGACAAGCTATTTCTTGCTCCTGTTAACAACAGACTGTAGGTCAAGGGTCGGCAACTCATTCAACCCCGCGGGCCGGATCGTGTTATAATGACGGGTCGCGGGCCGGACGAAGGCCATTAATGAAAAATTAAGGAAAATTACATATGCAGACCCCTGTCAACCTAAATATTTAAAACCATAATGAAAATAAACATTGAGAAATCAGAAAAACAAAAGAAAATCTAAAATTAAAAAAAACACCTAACAAAAATTACTTTTCCTCAAGGAACGTCAAAATACTTCAAAGTGAAAAAAATCACCCAAAAGTGAAATGGGTGAAATTATGACGTGTAGGTTTGAAACTGTTATTGAAAATTGTTCCACAAACGAACCACACGCACACACATCAAACAAAAACGAAGCGCATATACACATACATACGAGTACAAATAGTTGCAAACATATACACTTATGTACGTACACATGCGGTATCATTGACACATTCATGAGGCATGTATGTATAATGCGCCTATGTTTAACTGTCTTTAGATTTCTGCTACCTCGTATGTCAGTCCCTCCCTGGCCTCTTTGATTTAGCGTTCCTTTCGCTTCTGTTATCTTTTAATGTAGCCAAGAGTCATAACAAATATGTATCCATTATTTGACATTATACGTAGGCAACGCAACTTGGTAAAATAAGTCTCATGAAAGATAACTGGGAGATAGTCTAATATTTTTAGTGCACTGAGATGTGTAGACATTCTATGGAAAAAAAAATAAAGGCATTGGTAATCATGCTCGCGGGCCGGTCAAAATGCCTCCGCGGGCCGGATCCGACCCGCGGGCCGGTCAAAATGCCTTCGCGGGCCGGATCCGACCCGCGGGCCGGTCAAAATGCCTTCGCGGGCCGGATCCGACCCGCGGGCCGTAGGTTGCCGACCCTTGCTGTAGGTCATTTTTCTAAGATCGGCTGCTAATTTGACCTCAGTGAAATAATCAGAATTTCTCTCGAGACAGGAACAAATGGCTGTGTCGTCAGCATAGAGAACTGATGTTATCAGGAAGGGTTGGTAGATTTATAGATACGTAAGATAGAGTCTGGGGAGAAAAATTGTCTAGCACGACACAGTGAACCAACGTTCTTGCAGCTGACCTAGCAATTGATTTAATACAATCTTTCCACTTCATGGGAAGAAGGAAAGGATCTTTCAGGGTATAAATAAAGAGACATTTCGTTTTGGGGACGTTGAAACTAACAAGCTATTCCTTGCTCCTGTTAACAACAGACTGTAGGTCATTTTTCTAAGATCGTCTGCTAATTTGACCTCAGCGAACTAATCAGAATTTCTATCGAGACAGGAACAAATGGCTGTGTCATTAGCATAGAGAACTGATGTCATCACGAAGGATGGTAGACTAATAGATACGTAAGATAGATTCTGGAGAGGAAGATTGTCTAGCACAACACAGTGAACCAACTTTTCTAGCAGCTGATCTAGCAATTGATTCAATATCAGCTTTTCACCTCATGGGAGGAACGAACGGATCTTTCAGGAGGTAAATAAAGAGATGTTTCGTTTTGGGGACGTTAAAATTGACAAGCTATTCCTTGCTCTTGTTAACAACAGATTGTAGGTCATTTTTTAAAGATCGGCTGCTAATTTGACCTCAGCAAAATAATGAGAATTTCTAACGAGACAGGAACAAATGGCTGTGTCATCGACATAGAGAACTGATGTCATCAGGAAGGATGGTAGACATAGAAACGTAAGATAGATTCTGGAGAGGAAGATTGTCTAGCACGACACAGGGAACCAACTCTCTTAGCAGCTGACCTAACGCTACAAATTTAAAGAATATTCCCGTTCATATAAGTGCTTTTATTTGACACAAAAGAATACATCACCATCGGAGTCCACAAGTTAGAGATTGGTAATTCTCTGCGATATAATCTTTTATTTCACGCTTATTAAACATACTAAATTGCCTAGCGGAACTTTTATTTGAGTCGGTAAGATTATTTTATATGTTGAAAATTTTCCAACGGCGTATCTATTGCCGACGGCCGCTGAATATCTTACAAAAGAATATATTATCTTCTTTCATGTACCATGTCCCTTTAGGATGTGAATGATCATGGCTCTCCACAATTTCCTGTCTTTTGTAACTATTAGTAAATTTTGTTTGTTTGCTATCTCTCCTAATCCCTGTTGTGCCAACCATTTGCAGAAACATGATCTTATATGAGTCGTGTCTTTTCAGGACGTTGGCGATCATAGCTCTCCACAATTTTCTGTCTTTTGTTGCTTTTAGTAAATTTTTTTTTGTTGCTCTCTCTCCTAATCCCTGTTCTACCAACTATTTACACAAGAACGTTCTTCTGTGATTTTTATCTATCTATCTATCTATCTATCTATCTATCTATCTATCTATCTATCTATCTATCTATCTATCACAGTCTCTTCATATCTATCTATCTATCTATCTATCTATAACAGTCTCTTCATATCTATCTATCTATCTATCTATCTATCTATCTATCTATCTATCTATCTATCTATCACAGTCTCTTCATATCTATCTATCTATCTATCTATCTATCTATCTATCTATCTATCTATCTATCTATCTATTGTGTCCCAACAGACGTTCAAAGCATGGAGTCTAATTGACAATTGTGACACGAGGAAACTGAGAGTCTAAACCGTCATAGTGAAAAGTTACGAGCTTGGCTTTTGAGCTATTGAAATTTACAAGAGTGTTGTTTTTTCCCCCATTGAGCTGTTAGTTCTCGATCCGATGAAAGATCTGCTGCCAGGCTCGGAAAACCTTGGACGTACGTCCATGAACAGTGCCATCACAGGCACGGCATCACCAAACCGGCAGCAGCGTGTAAAGAAAAAAAAGCGTTGTTTTTTTTTTTTTTCTCTTATCCGACTAAAATATTTAAAAGTCATTTCAAAAGAAAAAAAAATGACGTATGCGTTTCAAATGATCCATTAAATATTATTAATTCTTGGGGGTAAAATTACGCTTGCTCTGGCCTGGTTGGTCTCGGGCGGCAAAAAGAAAGAAAAAAAGAGAAATCAAATGTCGACAGGAAGTGATGTGACAACCGGAAGCCGGTAATTTTTTGAATTAAAAGATGACAATACAAAGCCGACGTCCTTTCAAAAAAGTGAGACAACAATTATTGTCGATAATTATTTTGTAAGAAGATCCGAAAATCTTTAAGAAAATAAAAATAAAAATAAAAATAAATAAATCACAGCCATATTTAGAGAATATTTCTAAAATTATGTCTTCATATTTAAGATGGGAATATTTTGATGTGTTCTCGGAATTTCTTTTATTTGTCAATAGTTACTTCGACGGAGTGTAAGGTTAGCTAACTTGTCTTGTTAGATCTTTTACGACCGAATAGTGAGTTCGATCCTCACTGGTTGCTCAATATTTTTTACCTTTTGTCACATCGCTAAGTTTTTGATTCGGCTTATCAACCTTTTGTAGATTATTTAAAGCCAGAAAATAGGTTTCGATAATAAGGATTTAGTGATACAAGTTTTACTAATTAACCCATAGCTGGGGGACGAGAAGTTGATTCATAACTTTCCCCGGCCTATTTGCTCGTTGAACATAACGAACACAGCGGGAATTGGAACTCCGCTCTCCGATTAACAATTCAGAACCATTACGCATCCAAGCTGACAGCACATGATATCCTCCAATGGTCACCCATCTAGGTACTGACCAGGCTCGACGTTGCTTAACTTCGGTGAACATACGAGAACCGTAAGCGAATATTCCTTAGTAAATTACTATAACCTCGTGCTTCCTGGATATGACGATAAACTACATCCGGCAGCAAGGCCGCGGATCGGTAGGTTTTAAGAAGTGTGGAACTACCTCATAATCACTGCTGTTCCAAGGTCCAACTTGTCCCGTGGTGGTAGCGCCTGTTAGGGTCTCATCTATGGGCAAATAATTACCACCAAACTGGACTCAAAACACTATGAAAATATAAAAATAGATTTTTATATTAAAAATACCATCAATATATTTTCGTAGTGAAAAAATTATCAGCAATACATTTTTATAAAGAAATTACTAATGTTCCCAAGAAAATTAAATTACGGTATTAAATGACCCATATAGGAGTTGATATGCCGCTAAACAGACAAATTATAACCTCATCGTCGTGTGGTCGTGTACCAGCTTCTCTCGTCGGCCAATACGAGTAAATGAGAGCTTTTTCTTTATATTAGTGACCTTTTCCAGAACGCTTAGTAAATACCGTGTTTTTCACCATATAATGCGCATCATTGTATAGCCCGCATTCATAATTTCCCAGGAATTTAGGGCGGGGGAAATCTAAGGATTTTCAAGTAATGATTCATCCATATTTATTTGAACATTTTCTGACTTACGTATTCGAGCAGGACCGGCGCGTACTACCGCCAACCCAGTGGGCCCAAAGCTGATTAGATCCACGGACTGGGGGTTGTGACCCACGCTATCTTATCAACATTTGCTTTTTGTTTCTACCTACATTTATATACAGGGTGTCCATAAAATTCGTGTGCACTTTAAAAACTTTATAACTTTATTTGTATTTGCGATAGAAATAATTTGTAAAAAGGATTAGAAAGAAGTAATTTCTATATTTTTTAAGGTTTTATTGAAATTTAATTTAAGTTTCCACATGTCCTCCATCATTAGCAATACAAAGGGTAATACGATTTTGCAGTTCACGGAAAACATTTGCCAACTAATTTACAGTAATGCCTGAAATCACATTAGGTATTTTAGCTATACTTAAAACTAGGTACATTAAACTTTATAACATTTTTACAGATCATTTCTATCGCAAATACAAATAAAGTTATTATTTCTTTTAAAGTGCACACGGACTTTATGGACACCCTGTATGTTACAAATTAATCTAAGCACAACTGACTATTAAAAGACGAACAATTTTCACGGATTCTTACGTGTTTCTGGGGTCTTTTCTTTTCTTTTCTTTTCTTTTTTACAACGGATTAAGCGCGACACTATTTTTCTGTGCCCCGCCAGTCGTCAAATTTGCTCTTTGATCTGAAACTAATTTGACACTAAACAGAAAGAGATACAAAGAACCTTGTCTCCAAAAGATGGAACTCGGAGCCTTGACAACATAAACCCCACATATACACATGGTGGAAATAGCGCTTCCAATGTTATGCATGGATTTCTGAAAAATATAAGAATTGAGTGTGCCGAGGTGTATCACAGTGCGGACATCATTGGTGGGAGAACGGAAACCCTGCGTTGGTGCATGGTTAAGTCTCCGGTCCGGGGAGGATAGGAGCAATTGAATGCCGTACTGAGTATGACGATAAACTACATCCGCGTCCTGGGTAAGACGATAAACTACATCCTCCTCCTGGGTAAGAGGATGAACTACATCCGCGTCATGGGTAAGACGATAAACTACATCCGCGTCCTGCGTGAGACGATAAACTACATCCGCGTCCTGGGTAAGACGATAAACTACATCCGCGTCATGGGTAAGACGATAAACTACATCCGCGTCCTGCGTGAGACGATAAACTACATCCGCGTCCTGGGTAAGACGATAAACTACATCCGCGTCCTTGGTAAGACGATAAACTACATCCGTGTCCTGGGTATGACGATAAACTACATCCGCGTCCTGGGTAATGACGATAAACTACATCCGTGTCCTGGGTAAGACGATAAACTACATCCGTGTCCTGGGAAAGACGATAAACTACATCCGTGTCTTGGGTAAGACGATAAACTACATCCGTGTCCTGGGTAAGACGATAAACTACATCCGTGTCCTGGGGAAGACGATAAACTCCATCCAACAGCAAGGCGTCTGATCAGGAGGTTTTGAGGAGCGTAGAACCACCTCTTAATTCCTGGTGATCCCAGGTCCACTCTGTCTCGGGTGGTAACACCTGCTAGGGCCCCAGCTATGAGCAAATAGTTAACCCCTAAACTGGGGTCATAACATTATGAAAGTGTAAAAATATGTTTTAATATCAGCAATAATTTTTTTAATAAAAAATTATTGCCAGCAATGAATTTTTAAAGTAAACATTATTACCAACAATATATTTTTGAAAAACAAAATTACCGGCAATACTTTTTTGAACAAAAATATTGCCAGTAGTAATAATATTGTCGCCATTAAATAACACATTGAGGTATTGATATGCCGTAAACCAAACCAAACCAAACCAATTGATTACCAGACGTAACACCAACAGACCTTTTTCTTGTGGGGTGTACTGAACGATCTTACAGGGTCAAACCGAAAACAATTCCTGAATTAAAACAAGCAATTTCTGATAAATTTTCTGAAATGAATGTAGGTGAATGTGTCAAATCGTTTGTAGAAGTTGTTGTGTCCAGCGTTGTAAGGGGAGCATTTTGAACATGATAAATAATTTAATTTTTACTTTAACGGTTATTAGCATGGAATATATTGTAAAGCTTTTTGTTCCCCATTCCTTTCGTAATTTAACCTATTGACACGGTTATTTCGCATTTCATTGTATTTTAATCACCTTCATAATTTGTATATCTCTATTTATAAAAGGCAGGATGTGTACGTGTGTGTGTGTGTAACGAATGCACGGCCGCAATTTTCGACGGATTTGCACCAAAATGTACAAGCACATGCTCCAAGTTACTGAAAGGCCAAGACCCACATTGCAATTCCCTACTCACATCGATAGTGGAAGTAATCGATTTTTCATGCTTCTATGGTAGTTTTCATGTAGTTTGCGGTCATTTTTTACTGTCCAGAGTGAGAGCCTATAGCTGGCTTCCACGAATAGGCAGGAAGATTCTATTGGCCAGTGTGAGAGCCAAAAGCTGACTGACACGAATGTAAACTAGCATGCTAGCATGCAAAAACTAAATAAATAAAAGTCGATAGCTGCATTCGTCACAAGTGGGAAAAATTTAAATCTGCATGGTTCTTTACTCCAATTGGCTCATTCGCTTGCTTAAACTCAACGTTGATTCTGATTCCGCAGAACTGGGTTGGGTGTGAAAAAGATTTGTTGTTAACATTCTTTTTTCATTCGGTTTTACCAGTTACGAGTCCTGTTTTAAAGCTGATCGTTTTGTGTTCATTTTGTCTAGTTCTTTTTTCTTAACAGATTTAATGTTTAGTATAGAGCTTAGAAAAAATTCGCAGTATGAGATAGGCAAGAAGTAAGGCATGTAGCAACATCAGCACGGCAAAGAGCACTCCTTTAAAGGCAAGGAAGGGCAAAAATATTTTATGTCAAATGATAGCGATTGCTGTATGAGTCGTACGATTTTTGAATCAAGCACGGGCAACGCCGGGACATGCAGCTAGTAGTATGTATTTGTATATAATGTATATTTGTATATAGTGTATATTTGTATATAGTGTATATTTGTATATAGTGTATATTTTTATATAATGTATATTTGTATATAATGTATATTTGTATATAGTGTATATATGTATATTGTGTATATTTTTATATAGTGTATATTTGTATATAGTGTATATTTGTATATCTATTTTTTGATCATCGTTTTGCATTTTATTCTTTGCCTGTCGTTATACTTTCTGTATAGTTAAAATGACACGGCATGTTTGTGGAGATTTAAAATGAGAATAATTAGTTCAAAAACTTGATAATACGTCCTTAAAAATGATAACCGACCCGTAGTAGTGTTAGGAAATAGTTAAAATGATATTTATAAAAAGTGGGGCGGGCAGTATGGTTGACGAGTTATTTTTTTTTTCAGTACTGGTATTTGGCTTCAATAGTCATTTAAACGTTATAATGTTTAGAATTAGTTTTTATAGTTATTTTAGAGAAGATAATTAAATAAAACAAAACTGAAAATTCTTAGAATAAGGCACCAAATCTTGTTTGACAAACAACCGTGTTTAAGTTTAAGAATGTTAAATTAGCTCCTTTATGATACACGGAAGCTGGTACCCAAAACAGGAGCCAGTCCGTCTGTGGATCATTTAAAATTCAGTCCGCGCAGTGGATTGGTTGTTACGTACACCCAATCAAGTACGCGGAAAGCGTGGTCTACTTTCTTCCAATTGAGTGCAAAGGCCAGAGTCTCTGCTAGCCTTTGATTGTGGAGGGCTTGATTTTCTCCTGATTGGGGTTTGCTTGGTGATGGGGTGTATGATGTTGAAAGACCCAAAACTCCCTGATGAACGAAGTCAATTTGCATCATTGACAACTCCCTCTGTGGCCTATTTAAGAGCGTATATTTAAAATGATCGTGTTGTTTTAGTGCAACAATATTTAAAAATTTTCTCAAACTATTGTCATTTATTTTGTTCAATAAAATTTAATAGATAAAAAAGGGATTTACTTTTGCCGCACACCGAATTCCGATATTACGTGGATTTGTAATCATGATTTAATTCTTTATAATCATATATACAGGGTGGGAGTATAGCCTGCACCCAAGGGCCGGGTTGTCCTTTAGGTGGGGTCTGTAAAATTCGGTAACGGAAAATTAGATAACGGAAGATTCGGTAACGGAAAATTCGCCTTGAATGGGGTGAAATGCTTAAAAAAAGAACTTAGATGATTAGCCTTGTACCCAACACTGCTAAACTTACTAAATAGGCGTCACACACTTCTCCGAAGTCAATTGAATTTAATCACTGTAAAGTACCCACATGATTTCCCTTGTACCAGACTTAGCCAAGTTTAATAGGTGGGTGAAATACCGTGGAGTAGTCTTTAACGAACTAGACTTGAATCTAACCGTAATATTGAGAATTTAATGATCAGTGATCACTCGTCGCATTTGGCCTTGTGTCAGAAATTATTTCTTAAATGGGCACCACACTGTGGGGTATTTATTATCCGGCTACCATACACTTATGCGCATTTTAGTAAACTTGCATATTATTTAGTGAACCGCGGAAGTAGTCTTGTGTCAGACTTAGCTAAGTTTCGCAAATAAGCTTCACTAGTAGAGCCACCTATTCGCATTTGGCATTTAGTTTGTGCCGTATAAGCTGAGGTTAGTGAATCCCTGTAGAGTGAGGGTCCCAAATGATGCTGTTTTCGGGAACGTTCTTAATTTAACGTTTCATTCGAGATCATTACTCGGTTGTTGAGTAGGCAAGTTTCGATTAAACATCGCAATATTTGTTGATTAACAGAGTCGGTCAGGGATTTTCGACAACTGCATAAGGAGATTGAACGGATAGAATTTAGTTTCATACATTTGTAAATCTGAATGAACAGGAAAGCTACCCGATTCTTTCTTCTTTCTTTCATTTAAAGTTTTCTTCATATTCTTCCTTTCGTCGAATTTCCTTTTACTCGCTTTACATCTTTCTTATTTTCTTTATCCTCATTAGATTCTGCTTCATTTTTATTGATTTTTCTTTCTTTCTTAAAATTTTCCGTTCACTTCTTTTTTCTTTCTTCCATCAATCCTCCTGTTTCATTTTTCAATTGATATTTTTATCTTTACTTTTTTCTTCCTATCCATTAATATTTCTTTCTTTTTCTTGCGATTTTTCTTTCTTTCTTTTCCTCTATTTTTCTTTGTTTCCTTGTTTCTTTCTTTCTTTCTTTCCATTGTGCTTTATTTCTCTCAATTTTTCCTACGATCGTTCGTTTTCTTTCTTTCTTTTTTCTTTCTGTCTTTCTTTCTTTCTGTCTTTCTTTCTTTCTTTCTTTCTTTCCAGCGATCTTTCTTTCTTTCTTTCTTTCTTTCTTTCTTTCTGTCTTTCTTTCTTTCTTTCTTTCTTTCTTTCTTTCTTTCTTTCTTTCTTTCTTTCTTTCCAGCGATCTATCGTTCTTTCTTTCTTTCTTTCTTTCTTTCTTTCTTTCTTTCTTTCTTTCTTTCTTTCTTTCCAGCGATCTATCGTTCTTTCTTTCTTTCTTTCTTTCTTTCTTTCTTTCTTTCTTTCTTTCTTTCCAGCGATCTTTCTTTCTTTCTTTCTTTCTTTCTTTCTTTCTTTCTTTCTTTCTTTCTTTCTTTCTTTCTTTCTTTCTTTCCAGCGATCTATCGTTCTTTCTTTCTTTCTGTCTTTCTTTTTTCTTTCTTTCTTTCTGTCTTTCTTTTTTCTTTCTTTCTTTCTGTCTTTCTTTCTTTCTTTCCATCGATCTATCGTTCTTTCTTTCCTTCTTTCTTTCTTTCCATCGATCTATCGTTCTTTCTTTCCTTCTTTCTTTCTGTCCATCGATCTATCGTTCTTTCTTTCCTTCTTTCTTTCTTTCCATCGATCTATCGTTCTTTCTTTCCTTCTTTCTTTCTTTCCATCGATTTATCGTTCTTTCTTTCCTTCTTTCTTTCTTTCCATCGATCTATCGTTCTTTCTTTCCTTCTTTCTTTCTTTCCATCGATCTATCGTTCTTTCTTTCCTTCTTTCTTTCTTTCCATCGATCTATCGTTCTTTCTTTCCTTCTTTCTTTCTTTCCATCGATTTATCGTTCTTTCTTTCCTTCTTTCTTTCTTTCCATCGATCTATCGTTCTTTCTTTCCTTCTTTCTTTCTTTCTTTCTTTCTTTCTTTTTGTCGATTTTTGTTTGTTTGTTTGTTTCTTTCTTTCTTATATGTATTTTCGTTCATTTACTTTTTCTATCTTTTCCCAGTCACAAGCTTTCTTTCGTTCTTTCTTTCTTTCTTTCTTTCTTTTCCTTATCCCTCCCTTCCTGCCCACCTTTCTAATTCAACTGCCTTCTCCCCCGCATACACTTCTTTAAAGCTCAAACTCTCAACGAATTCCCGCTGAAAAACAGTTTCGTCAAAATGTTTTCGTCTTAATTATCCACATCGGCAACGCCATGTTCTGATGCTAAACTTGTTAGGCAGAAGCTAATTAATACCACTTTTGCCATTTGAAATTACGTACATGCAACTGCATCTAGGCCTGCCGCTGACGATGTTTGTGTTCAGAAAAGTAAAGAAAGACCAACGAATATATTTGCGAATTTCTAACAAGAGCAGCAATATCCTTGGGGCATTTCTTCAGATATTTTTTTTTAACCTTCCCTACAGGGCGGCCTTTCATATAAAACAGAACTCGATAGAAACTGCTGTTTGGCCGGCGGGAAATGCAATTGCGAAGTTCTAATTAACGTAACATTATAACACAAACACACGCATGCGCACATACATGTTATTTATGGAAAGAGTAATTTTTTTAGGAAAGCCGATTTTTAATTGTTGTGTAGAAAGGCCATCGACCTTCGTTACACTTTAGTGTAGCGAAGGTCGGTCGCAAGAAAGTAGTCGCAGGAGTGACACCAGGGACCCGCAAATTGTGTCGCAACTCACTACGGTATTTGCTAATATTGTAATATTAATCCACGTCTTTAAATACTTCTTTCACTAAACTTTTGTATACAGTAGAATCCCTGACAAGCGGACTAAGAAGGTCTTCCGGATATGAGGAATTGGTTACAAAGTCCGGATATAAAGGGTTCCAGATATCTTCCAGATATCTTTTATTCCGGATATGAGGAATTGGTTACAAAGTCCGGATATGAGGGGTTCCGGATATGAGGGGTTCCGGATATGAGGGATTCCGGATATAAGGAATTGGTTACAAAGTCCGGATATGAGGGATTCCGGATATGAGGGATTCCGGATATGAGGAATTGGTTACAATGAGGGGTTCCGGATATGAGGGGTTCCGGATATGAGGGATTCCGGATATGAAGAATTGGTTACAAAGTCCGGATATTAGCGGTTATATTTAGATTAAAATAAAAGAACTGAAATCAAGTTTAACATTTATTTTCAATGTTTTATATAGTAAACGGAATAAGCTAATGGTGAGTGAAATATAACGCAATTGATTTTAAAGAAAAAGAAATAAATTATCTAATATTAATGAAAATTCATTAAATTAAGTATGCCACGTATGCAAAACGAATAATGTAACGATTTTTTAATCGCTGTTGCATGATGATTCTTTCTCTTTTAATGTCATTCTCAACTTTTTCCGCATTTCGTTTTGCTTTTGTTCTTGTTTTAAACGAAAGACACTTTTTTAAAACTCTGCTTACCTTATTGCAATCGTCATAGCTGAATGCTGGCTTTCTTTCCATAAAACTGACAACCTTTCCAATAGCTTTTTCAATTTCAGTCCAGGTTTCATCACAATCATGCATCTCGTCGTTATCTTGTTACAGATGTGTCTCGTTGTCATCCTTTCCTCTTATTCCCATCGTCTTTTGCTCAAATACAATCCCTTAGGGTGAAAAAAGCATAAGCAATTGTCCAAGTAAATTTTCTGAAAAACTGATATTTCAAATCAGTTACATATCACAAAAATAGTTCAAATATACACATCGGAATCATGTCCGAATTATCGGGAATCCGGATGTGAGGCACTCCGGATATGCGGGATTCCGGATATGAGGCACTCCGGATATGAGAGATTCTACTGTATTATTAACCTGAACTACGAGCTGATACAACCGTTATAAGAGCAAGTATAGTGCTCGGTCTCAAGAGATAGATAATTCTAACGCCTCCAGAACTAAGCATCTCTCCATTAATAATGCGAGAAAGACCTGACTGCCTTTCATCAGAATGGCTGATGCTAACCTCCCGGAAAGAGACGCGGGATAACGGCCTCAGCTGACATGAAATGGAAAGACTACATTGAAACCATTGCTGCTAGCTAAGTCGATTCACCGAGTCGTGCGAGACAATTTTTCTCTCCAGAATCAATCTTACATATCTATAAGTCTACCATTCGTTCATGCTTTGAATATAGCTGCCACATATGTGCCACCGCCCCTGCTATTTAACCCGAGCTCCTTGATAAGATCCAAAGAAGAATCAGCAATATTATTGGCCCTGATTTGGAGGCTCGGCTTCAGTCACCTTTTCACCACCGTAACATTGCCTCTCTGTGCCTTTTCTATAAAAACTTTCATGGTAATTGTTTAAACGAGCTCATAACTTCTCGGGTTAACTTTCTCAACCGACATGAAGACTATATTGAATCTATTGCTAGGTGAGCTGTTAAGAAAGTACGAGACATTTTTTCTCTTCAGAATCTGTCTTACATATCTATAAGTCTACCATTCGTCCATGCTTAGAATATTGCTGCCACATATGGTCCAGTGCTCCTGCTATTTACCTTGAGCTCCTTGATAAGATCCAAAGAAGAATCAGTAATATTATTGGTCCTGATCTATAAACCTACCATTCGTCCATGCTTAGAATACTGCTGCCATATATGGTCCGGTGCTCCTGCTATTTACCTTGAGCTCCTTGATAAGATCCAAAGAAGAATCAGCAAAATTATTGGTCCTGATCTATAAACCTACCATTCGTCCATGCTTAGAATATTGCTGCCATATATGGTCCGGTGCCTCCGCTATTTAACTTGAGCTCCTTGATAAGATCCAAAGTAGAGTCAGCAATATTATTTGTCGGAAATCCCCTTCGGCTCAAAGGGTAAATCAGAAGCTGCTCCGATACAGTAAGTGTTGCGAAACACCGCCTAGTCTCTCCACCCAAAATTCCGTCAGGGATCAATAAATAGAGAAGAGAGCTGCGGAACGATTCTCTTCTCATAAAGTCCCTCTCACACGAAATATGAGAAGGGAAGGAAGGCAGGCCTTACGTAACAAGGTGGCAGACCTGCACACCCCACTTTTTCCAGTAAAAAAATTACAAAAATCACTGCTCGGAGCGGCCTCGCTTTGATTAACACCCATGGCAAGCACTCCGCCTCCCACATCTGACCGCAACAAAACACACGCAGGTAATTTCATATTTTTACACATATTGGCGGTTCTGCTGCAGTCACTTTCACACCGCTGTAAGGTTGCCTGCCTATGTCTTTTCTATGAATATTTTCATGGTAATTGTTTGAATGAGCGCTTTGCTATCGTACCTACACTTTATAAATTTAAGCACTGTACTAGACTGTAGTCACTATCACATCGATTTATATTTGAGCTTGCTGGATATAGTTTCTTTTCTTGGACTTCTCGTTTGTGAAGCTCCCTTCCGTCTCTATGCTTCCCAGCCAACTTTAATCTGCAAAAAATTAAATGCAATGTCAGACGTGATCTACTGTCCTCGTCATTACTCTTTTCTTTTCTCGCTTATTATTAATGTTTCTGTTTCTCATTCTTCATCACCCTTTAAGCCCTTGTGTCTTAGTGGCTTTACTGCCTTGCATGGGGTGATAGCGATTAAAATAACCACTCAAATTATCCTAAACATATTAATCTTTGGTATCGCAATAAAACACATTCTAATTATAAACAGGACGGAAATATATTAAAACACTAATAAATACTAATATATCTACCACAGATCCTAGTAAAAACAATAAAATTAATTATATACTATCAAAATTCAATATATCTAATTTAATCATTCGAAAAGACTCCTCCCCACCAAGTAACATGTTGCCGAAAACCAAAATTTCATATAAATTTAAATGTCCCTTGAAAGATTGTATCTCTAACAGAAAAATAATATATATGTGGGCCATACCACTACTACATTGTCTTGAAGGTTGAGTTTTCATTTGAATGATGCATCTAACAGTTCTCAATATTTACAACATCATACCTGTCCACATTCCCAATTTAGAAAATTTCTTGCCGAAAATACATCTATATCTTTTCATGAAAATAATAAAGAAAAAATTCTTGACGTTATCTAAATTAAAAAATTGAAACCAGTCCCTAATAAAATTAATCATGAATACTGTAAAAATGTTTTCAGCAGACAGTTTAAAATATTTAGGTTATAATAGCGTTAAATAGTTTTTAAAATATACTTTTATATCCCAATTTTCAGGGAACCTACTTCAGCGTTGTGAGCTGTTATTAATTTGTTGACGGACCTTTTTAAAGTCTCAGTGGGATTTCTTTTCAGTTTTGTGAATTTTGTCCGGTCGTCGACAATATTCTTTAATTTTTGGTGGTAATCGGCTTTATCGAGAATAACGTATGTGTTAGCTTCATCAGCTCGTCTGGTGACGATGTCGGGGTTGCTTTTTAACTCTTTCGCGGCCTTTCTCAGTTTTGGCGTTAAGATGCTACTATCGTTGTTGCCAGGGGATCTGTTCTTCAAGCCTTCAGCTTTGAGTAGCTGCTAACCGTATTTAGAAATTAAAACACCACTACTACACACTAAGGCATATACATAATGCACACACTCAATTAAGCTGAAAAATCAAATCATCCTTGATAATGGCTAAAGGTATATCCGAAAGCGCTCGGAAAAATAAAACATTTGGACAGTTCTTACACACCCTTTGTCCAGCAAAGAAAGCTCTTGTTCGTACACAAGAAAAATTAAATAAAAAACTTAACCGTAGTACCTTGGCTGTCGTTTTTAATGAAACTTGCATATATATATATATATATATCGATATATATATATATATATCGATATATATATATATATATATATATATATATATATATATATATATATATATATATATACGCGCAAAAATCGCTTTGGAATAGATATGTATCCATCCCCTCCCCCATATAGATTAAATAGTGGATCCTTTATCTAAAAAAAATGTTATCACCCGAAAATTGTTAATTCAAAATTCGCTCGCAAGAAAAAACTCTTACTATTCAAAATCGATAAGCCGTAAAGAACCTAATCAAACAAATCAATCAGTCCGCAGGTGTTGCAGATATTACAGCACCTAGGACTTCATAAGTTGCACCTCAAACAGGGAAGAATTCACTCAGCTAACATATGGAGTATTGCTGCCATATATGGTCTGGAGCCCCTTGTGTTTGACTCGAGGTTCTTGATAAGATCCAGAGACGGATTTGCAATGTGGTTGGCTCTGATATGGCATCTCGTCTGCAGTCGCTCTCTCACAGACGCTCCGTAGCCTCTCTCTGTCTTTTTTACAAATACTTTCATGGTAATTGCTCCGATGAGCTGCTTTCGCTGGTTCCCAGACTTCATGAATTCAAGCGTCCTACGAGGCTGGCATCCCACTCGCACCCTTTCACTGTTGAAAATGTTAAATGTAGACGTCTCTTCTACTCAAATAGCTTCATATCCCGCACCTCTTGCCGTTGGAACTCACTTCCTTATTCCTGTTTTCCTGATTACTATGAGCTCCAACTATTTAAATGTAATGTCAATCGACATCTCCAGTTGCCTTGATCTATCCACTATCCTTCTCCACTTCCATTCCTCTATCACTCCTATCTGCTCTCGCTCCAACTCTTCTATAAACCCTTGCCTTGATCTATCTATTATCCTTCTCCACATCCTTTCCTCTTTCACTCCTATCTGCTATCGCTCCAAATCTTCTGTAACCCCTTGCCTTGATCTATCCACTATCCTTCTCCACATCCTTTCCTCTTTCACTCCTATCTGCTCTCGGTCCAAAGGTTCTGTAACCCCTTGCCTTGATCTATCCACTATCCTTCTCCACATCCTTTCCTCTTTCACACCTATCTGCTCTCGGTCCAAATGTTCTGTCACCCCTTGCCTTGATCTATCCACTATCCTTCACCAATGTCCTTTCCTCTAACACTCCTATCTGCTCTCGCTCCAAATGTTCTGTAACCCCTTGCCTTTATCTATCCACTATCCTTCTCCACTTCCATTCCTCTATCACTCCTATCTGCTATCGCTCCAAATCTTCTGTAATCCCTTGCCTTGATCTATCCATTATCCTTCTCCACATCCTTTCCTCTTTCACTCCTATCTACTCTCGCTCCAACTCTTCTGTAACCCCTTGCCTTGATCTATCCACTATCCTTCTCCACATCCTTTCCTCTTTCACTCCTATCTACTCTCGCTCCAACTCTTCTGTAACCCCTTGTTTTGATCTTTCCACTATCCTTCTCCACATCCTTTCCTCTTTCACTCCTATCTGCTATCGCTCCAAATCTTCTGTAACCCCTTGCCTTGATCTATCCACTATCCTTCTCAACATCCTTTCCTCTTTCACACCTATCTGCTCTCGGTCCAAATCTTCTGTAACCCCTTGCTTTGATCTTTCCACTATCCTTCTACACATCCTTTCCTCTTTCACTCCTATCTGCTCTCGCTCCAAATCTTCTGTAACCCATTGCCTTGATCTATCCACTATCCTTCACCACATCCTTTCTTCTTTCACTCCTATCTGCTCTCGGTCCAAATCTTCTGTAACCCCTTGCTTTGATCTTTCCACTATCCTTCTACACATCCTTTCCTCTTTCACTCCTATCTGCTCTCGCTCCAAATCTTCTGTAACCCATTGCCTTGATCTATCCACTATCCTTCTCCACTTCCATTCCTCTATCACTCCTATCTGCTATCGCTCCAAATCTTGTCTAACCCCTTGCCTTGATCTATCCACTATCCTTCTCCACATACTTTCCTCTTTCACTCCTATCTGCTATCGCTCCAAATCTTCTGTAATCCCTTGCCTTGATCTATCCACTATCCTTCTCCTCATCCTCTCCTCTATCACACCTATCTGCTCTCGCTCCAAATGTTCTGTCACCCCTTGCCTTGATCTATCCATTATCCTTCTCCACTTCCATTCCTCTTTCACACCTATCTGCTCTCGCTCCAAATCTTCTGTAACCCATTGCCTTGATCTATCCACTATCCTTCTCCACTTCCATTCCTCTATCACTCCTATCTGCTATCGCTCCAAATCTTGTCTAACCCCTTGCCTTGATCTATCCACTATCCTTCTCCACATCCTTTCCTCTTTCACTCCTATCTGCTATCGCTCCAAATCTTCTGTAATCCCTTGCCTTGATCTATCCACTATCCTTCTCCTCATCCTCTCCTCTATGACACCTATCTGCTCTCGCTAAAAATGTTCTGTCACCCCTTGCCTTGATCTATCCAGTATCCTTCCCCAATGTCCTTTCCTCTAACACTCCTATCTGCTCTCGCTCCAAATGTTCTGTAACCCCTTGCCTTTATCTATCCACTATCCTTCTCCACATCCTTTCCTCTTTCACTCCTATCTGCTATCGCTCCAAATCTTCTGTAATCCCTTGCCTTGATCTATCCACTATCCTTCTCCTCATCCTCTCCTCTATGACACCTACCTGCTCTCGCTAAAAATGTTCTGTCACCCCTTGCCTTGATCTATCCAGTATCCTTCCCCAATGTCCTTTCCTCTAACACTCCTATCTGCTCTCGCTCCAAATGTTCTGTAACCCCTTGCCTTTATCTATCCACTATCCTTCTCCACTTCCATTCCTCTATCACTCCTATCTGCTATCGCTCCAAATCTTCTGTAATCCCTTGCCTTGATCTATCCACTATCCTTCTCCTCATCCTCTCCTCTTTCACTCCGATCTGCTCTCGGTCCAAATGTTCTGTCACCCCTTGCCTTGATCTATCCACTATCCTTCTCCACATCCTTTCCTCTTTCACTCCAATCTACTCTCGCTCCAACTCTTCTGTAACCCCTTGCTTTGATCTTTCCACTATCCTTCTCCACATCCTTTCCTCTTTCACTCCTATCTGCTATCGCTCCAAATCTTGTGTAACCCCTTGCCTTGATCTATCCACTATCCTTCTCCACATCCTTTCCTCTTTCACACCTATCTGCTCTCGGTCCAAATTTTCTGTAACCCCTTGCCTTGATCTATACATTATCCTTCTCCACTTCCATTCCTCTATCACTCCTATCTGCTATCGCTCCAAATCTTCTGTAATCCCTTGCCTTGATCTATCCACTATCCTTCTCCTCATCCTTTCCTCTATCACACCTATCTGCTCTCGCTCCAAATCTTCTGTAACCACTTGCCTTGATCTATCCACTATCCTTCTCCACATCCTTTCCTCTTTTACTCCGATCTGCTCTCGCTCCAAATCTTCTGTAACCCCTTGCCTTGATCTATCCACTATCCTTCTCCACATCCTTTCCTCTTTCACTCCTATCTACTCTCGCTCCAACTCTTCTGTAACCCCTTGCTTTGATCTTTCCACTATCCTTCTCCACATCCTTTCCTCTTTCACTCCTATCTGCTCTCGGTCCAAAGGTTCTGTAAGCCCTTGCCTTGATCTATCCACTATCCTTCTCCACATCCTTTCCTCTTTCACTCCGATCTGCTCTCGCTCCAACTCTTCTGTAACCCCTTGCCTTGATCTATCCACTATCCTTCTCCACATCCCTTCCTCTTTCACTCCTATCTACTCTCGCTCCAACTCTTCTGTAACCCCTTGCTTTGATATTTCCACTATCCTTCTCCTCATCCTTTCCTCTAACACTCCTATCTGCTCTCGGTCCAAAGGTTCTGTAACCCCTTGCCTTGATCTATCCACCATCATTCTCCTCATCCTTTCCTCTATCACACCTACCTGCTCCCGCTCCAAAGGTTCTGTAACCCCTTGCCTTGATCTATCCATTATCCTTCTACACATCCTTTCCTCTTTCACTCCTATCTACTCTCGCTCCAACTCTTCTGTAACCCCTTGCTTTGATGTTTCCACTATCCATCTCCACATCCTTTCCTCTTTCACTCCTATCTGCTATCGCTCCAACTCTTCTGTAACCCCTTGCCTTGATCTATCCACTATCCTTCTCCACATCCTTTCCTCTTTCACTCCTATCTGCTCACGCTCCAAATTTCTGTAACCCATTGCCTTGATCTATCCACTATCCTTCTCCACTTCCATTCCTCTATCACTCCTATCTGCTCTCGCTCCAACTCTTCTGTAACCCCTTGCCTTGATCCATCCACTATCCTTCACCACATCTTTTCCTCTTTCACTCCTATCTGCTCTCGCTCCAAATCTTCTGTAACCCCTTGCCTTGATCTATCCACTATCCTTCTCCACATCCTTTCCTCTTTCACTCCTATCTGCTGTCGCTCCAAATCATCTGTAACCCCTTGCCTAGATCTATCCACTATCCTTCTCCACATCCTTTCCTCTTTCACTCCTATCTACTCTCGCTCCAACTCTTCTGTAACCCCTTGCTTTGATCTTTCCACTATCCTTCTCCTCATCCTTTCCTCTAACACTCCTATCTGCTATCGCTCGAAAGGTTCTGTAATCCCTTGCCTTGATCTATCCACTATCCTTCTCCACATCCTTTCCTCTTTCACTCCTATCTGCTCTCGGTCCAAAGGTTCTGTCACCCCTTGCCTTGATCTATCCACTATCCTTCTCCACATCCTTTCCTCTTTCACACCTATCTGCTCTCGGTCCAAATATTCTGTCACCCCTTGCCTTGATCTATCCACTATCCTTCACCAATGTCCTTTCCTCTAACACTCCTATCTGCTATGGCTCCAAATGTTCTGTAACCCCTTGCCTTTATTTATCCACTATACTTCTCCACTTCCATTCCTCTATCAATCCTATCTGCTATCGCTCCAAATCTTCTGTAATCCCTTGCCTTGATCTATCCACTATCATTCTCCTCATCCTTTCCTCTATCACACCTATCTGTTCTCGCTCCAAATCTTCTGTAACCCCTTGCCTTGATCTATCTACTATCCTTCTCCACATCCTTTCCTCTTTCACTCCTATCTACTCTCGCTCCAACTCTTCTGTAACCCCTTGCTTTGATCTTTCCACTATCCTTCTCCACATGCTTTCCTCTTTCACTCCTATCTACTCTCGCTCCAAATCTTCTGTAACCCCTTGCCTTGATCTTTCCACTATCCTTCTCCACATCCTTTCCTCTTTCACTCCTATCTACTCTCGCTCCAAATCTTCTGTAACCCCTTGCCTTGATCTATCCACTATCCTTCTCCACATCCTTTCCTCTTTCACTCCTATCTACTCTCGCTCCAACTCTTCTGTAACCCCTTGCTTTGATCTTTCCACTATCCTTCTCCACATGCTTTCCTCTTTCACTCCTATCTGCTATCGCTCCAAATCTTCTGTAACCCCTTGCCTTGATCTATCCACTATCCTTCTCCACATCCTTTCCTCTTTCACTCCGATGTGCTCTCGCTCCAACTCTTCTGTAAACCCTTGCCTTGATCTATCCACTATCCTTCTCCACATCCTTTCCTCTTTCACTCCGATCTGCTCTCGCTCCAACTCTTCTGTAACCCCTTGCCTTGATCTATCCACTATCCTTCTCCACATCCTTTCCTCTTTCACACCTATCTGCTGTCGGTCCAAATGTTCTGTCACCCCTTGCCTTGATCTATCCACTATCCTTCACCAATGTTCTTTCCTCTAACACTCCTATCTGCTCTCGCTCCAAATGTTCTGTAACCCCTTGCCTTTATCTATCCACTATCCTTCTCCACTTCCATTCCTCTATCACTCCTATCTGCTATCGCTCCAAATCTTCTGTAATCCCTTGCCTTGATCTATCCACTATCCTTCTCCTCATCCTTTCCTCTATCACACCTATCTGCTCTCGCTCCAAAGGTTCTGTAACCCCTTGCCTTGATCTATCCACTATCCTTCTCCACATCCTTTCCTCTTTCACTCCGATCTGCTCTCGCTCCAACTCTTCTGCAACCCCTTGCCTTGATCTATCCACTATCCTTCTCCACATGCTTTCCTCTTTCACTCCTATCTGCTCTCGGTCCAAATCTTCTGTAACCCCTTGCCTTGATCTATCCACTATCCTTCTCCACATCCTTTCCTCTTTCACTCCTATCTGCTCTCGCTCCAAATCTTCTGTAACCCATTGCCTTGATCTATCCACTATCCTTCTCCACTTCCATTCCTCTTTCACTCCTATCTACTCTCGCTCCAACTCTTCTGTAACCCCTTGCTTTGATCTTTCCACTATTCTTCTCCTCATCCTTTCCTCTAACACTCCTATCTGTTATCGCTCGAAAGGTTCTGTAATCCCTTGCCTTGATCTATACACTATCCTTCTCCACATCCTTTCCTCTTTCACTCCTATCTGCTCTCGGTCCAAAGGTTCTGTCACCCCTTGCCTTGATCTATCCACTATCCTTCTCCACATCCTTTCCTCTTTCACACCTATCTGCTCTCGGTCCAAATGTTCTGTCACCCCTTGCCTTGATCTATCCACTATCCTTCACCAATGTTCTTTCCTCTAACACTCCTATCTGCTCTCGCTCCAAATGTTCTGTAACCCCTTGCCTTTATCTATCCACTATCCTTCTCCACTTCCATTCCTCTATCACTCCTATCTGCTATCGCTCGAAAGGTTCTGTAATCCCTTGCCTTGATCTATCCACTTTCATTCTCCTCATCCTTTCCTCTATCACACCTATCTGCTCTCGCTCCAAAGGTTCTGTAACCCCTTGCCTTGATCTATCCACTATCCTTCTCCACATCCTTTCCTCTTTCACTCCGATCTGCTCTCGCTCCAACTCTTCTGTAACCCCTTGCCTTGATCTATCCACTATCCTTCTCCACATCCTTTCCTCTTTCACTCCGATCTGCTCTCGCTCCAACTCTTCTGTAACCCCTTGACTTGATCTATCCACTATCCTTCTCCACATCCTTTCCTCTTTCACTCCGATCTGCTCTCGCTCCAACTCTTCTGTAACCCCTTGCTTTGATCTTTCCACTATCCTTCTCCACATCCTTTCCTCTTTCACTCCTATCTGCTATCGCTCCAACTCTTCTGTAACCCCTTGCCTTGATCTATCCACTATCCTTCTCCACATCCTTTCCTCTTTCACTCCGATCTGCTCTCGCTCCAACTCTTCTGTAACCCCTTGCTTTGATCTTTCCACTATCCTTCTCCACATCCTTTCCTCTTTCACTCCTATCTGCTATCGCTCCAACTCTTCTGTAACCCCTTGCCTTGATCTATCCACTATCCTTCTCCACATCCTTTCCTCTTTCACTCCGATCTGCTCTCGCTCCAACTCTTCTGTAACCCCTTGACTTGATCTTTCCACTATCCTTCTCCACATCCTTTCCTCTTTCACTCCTATCTGCTATCGCTCCAACTCTTCTGTAACCCCTTGCCTTGATCTATCCACTATCCTTCTCCACATCCTTTCCTCTTTCACTCCGATCTGCTCTCGCTCCAACTCTTCTGTAACCCCTTGCTTTGATCTTTCCACTATCCTTCTCCACATCCTTTCCTCTTTCACTCCTATCTGCTATCGCTCCAACTCTTCTGTAACCCCTTGCCTTGATCTATCCACTATCCTTCTCCTCATCCTTTCCTCTATCACACCTATCTGCTCCCGCTCCAAAGGTTCTGTAACCCCTTGCCTTGATCTATCCATTATCCTTCTACACATCCTTTCCTCTTTCACTCCTATCTACTCTCGCTCCAACTCTTCTGTAACCCCTTGCTTTGATGTTTCCACTATCCATCTCCACATCCTTTCCTCTTTCACTCCTATCTGCTATCGCTCCAACTCTTCTGTAACCCCTTGCCTTGATCTATCCACTATCCTTCTCCACATCCTTTCCTCTTTCACTCCTATCTGCTCACGCTCCAAATTTCTGTAACCCATTGCCTTGATCTATCCACTATCCTTCTCCACTTCCATTCCTCTATCACTCCTATCTGCTCTCGCTCCAACTCTTCTGTAACCCCTTGCCTTGATCCATCCACTATCCTTCACCACATCTTTTCCTCTTTCACTCCTATCTGCTCTCGCTCCAAATCTTCTGTAACCCCTTGCCTTGATCTATCCACTATCCTTCTCCACATCCTTTCCTCTTTCACTCCTATCTGCTGTCGCTCCAAATCATCTGTAACCCCTTGCCTAGATCTATCCACTATCCTTCTCCACATCCTTTCCTCTTTCACTCCTATCTACTCTCGCTCCAACTCTTCTGTAACCCCTTGCTTTGATCTTTCCACTATCCTTCTCCTCATCCTTTCCTCTAACACTCCTATCTGCTATCGCTCGAAAGGTTCTGTAATCCCTTGCCTTGATCTATCCACTATCCTTCTCCACATCCTTTCCTCTTTCACTCCTATCTGCTCTCGGTCCAAAGGTTCTGTCACCCCTTGCCTTGATCTATCCACTATCCTTCTCCACATCCTTTCCTCTTTCACACCTATCTGCTCTCGGTCCAAATATTCTGTCACCCCTTGCCTTGATCTATCCACTATCCTTCACCAATGTCCTTTCCTCTAACACTCCTATCTGCTATGGCTCCAAATGTTCTGTAACCCCTTGCCTTTATTTATCCACTATACTTCTCCACTTCCATTCCTCTATCAATCCTATCTGCTATCGCTCCAAATCTTCTGTAATCCCTTGCCTTGATCTATCCACTATCATTCTCCTCATCCTTTCCTCTATCACACCTATCTGTTCTCGCTCCAAATCTTATGTAACCCCTTGCCTTGATCTATCTACTATCCTTCTCCACATCCTTTCCTCTTTCACTCCTATCTACTCTCGCTCCAACTCTTCTGTAACCCCTTGCTTTGATCTTTCCACTATCCTTCTCCACATGCTTTCCTCTTTCACTCCTATCTACTCTCGCTCCAAATCTTCTGTAACCCCTTGCCTTGATCTTTCCACTATCCTTCTCCACATCCTTTCCTCTTTCACTCCTATCTACTCTCGCTCCAAATCTTCTGTAACCCCTTGCCTTGATCTATCCACTATCCTTCTCCACATCCTTTCCTCTTTCACTCCTATCTACTCTCGCTCCAACTCTTCTGTAACCCCTTGCTTTGATCTTTCCACTATCCTTCTCCACATGCTTTCCTCTTTCACTCCTATCTGCTATCGCTCCAAATCTTCTGTAACCCCTTGCCTTGATCTATCCACTATCCTTCTCCACATCCTTTCCTCTTTCACTCCGATGTGCTCACGCTCCAACTCTTCTGTAAACCCTTGCCTTGATCTATCCACTATCCTTCTCCACATCCTTTCCTCTTTCACTCCGATCTGCTCTCGCTCCAACTCTTCTGTAACCCCTTGCCTTGATCTATCCACTATCCTTCTCCACATCCTTTCCTCTTTCACACCTATCTGCTGTCGGTCCAAATGTTCTGTCACCCCTTGCCTTGATCTATCCACTATCCTTCACCAATGTTCTTTCCTCTAACACTCCTATCTGCTCTCGCTCCAAATGTTCTGTAACCCCTTGCCTTTATCTATCCACTATCCTTCTCCACTTCCATTCCTCTATCACTCCTATCTGCTATCGCTCCAAATCTTCTGTAATCCCTTGCCTTGATCTATCCACTATCCTTCTCCTCATCCTTTCCTCTATCACACCTATCTGCTCTCGCTCCAAAGGTTCTGTAACCCCTTGCCTTGATCTATCCACTATCCTTCTCCACATCCTTTCCTCTTTCACTCCGATCTGCTCTCGCTCCAACTCTTCTGCAACCCCTTGCCTTGATCTATCCACTATCCTTCTCCACATGCTTTCCTCTTTCACTCCTATCTGCTCTCGGTCCAAATCTTCTGTAACCCCTTGCCTTGATCTATCCACTATCCTTCTCCACATCCTTTCCTCTTTCACTCCTATCTGCTCTCGCTCCAAATCTTCTGTAACCCATTGCCTTGATCTATCCACTATCCTTCTCCACTTCCATTCCTCTTTCACTCCTATCTACTCTCGCTCCAACTCTTCTGTAACCCCTTGCTTTGATCTATCCACTATCCTTCTCCACATCCTTTCCTCTAACACTCCTATCTGTTATCGCTCGAAAGGTTCTGTAATCCCTTGCCTTGATCTATACACTATCCTTCTCCACATCCTTTCCTCTTTCACTCCTATCTGCTCTCGGTCCAAAGGTTCTGTCACCCCTTGCCTTGATCTATCCACTATCCTTCTCCACATCCTTTCCTCTTTCACACCTATCTGCTCTCGGTCCAAATGTTCTGTCACCCCTTGCCTTGATCTATCCACTATCCTTCACCAATGTTCTTTCCTCTAACACTCCTATCTGCTCTCGCTCCAAATGTTCTGTAACCCCTTGCCTTTATCTATCCACTATCCTTCTCCACTTCCATTCCTCTATCACTCCTATCTGCTATCGCTCGAAAGGTTCTGTAATCCCTTGCCTTGATCTATCCACTTTCATTCTCCTCATCCTTTCCTCTATCACACCTATCTGCTCTCGCTCCAAAGGTTCTGTAACCCCTTGCCTTGATCTATCCACTATCCTTCTCCACATCCTTTCCTCTTTCACTCCGATCTGCTCTCGCTCCAACTCTTCTGTAACCCCTTGCCTTGATCTATCCACTATCCTTCTCCACATCCTTTCCTCTTTCACTCCGATCTGCTCTCGCTCCAACTCTTCTGTAACCCCTTGACTTGATCTATCCACTATCCTTCTCCACATCCTTTCCTCTTTCACTCCGATCTGCTCTCGCTCCAACTCTTCTGTAACCCCTTGCTTTGATCTTTCCACTATCCTTCTCCACATCCTTTCCTCTTTCACTCCTATCTGCTATCGCTCCAACTCTTCTGTAACCCCTTGCCTTGATCTATCCACTATCCTTCTCCACATCCTTTCCTCTTTCACTCCGATCTGCTCTCGCTCCAACTCTTCTGTAACCCCTTGCTTTGATCTTTCCACTATCCTTCTCCACATCCTTTCCTCTTTCACTCCTATCTGCTATCGCTCCAACTCTTCTGTAACCCCTTGCCTTGATCTATCCACTATCCTTCTCCACATCCTTTCCTCTTTCACTCCGATCTGCTCTCGCTCCAACTCTTCTGTAACCCCTTGACTTGATCTTTCCACTATCCTTCTCCACATCCTTTCCTCTTTCACTCCTATCTGCTATCGCTCCAACTCTTCTGTAACCCCTTGCCTTGATCTATCCACTATCCTTCTCCACATCCTTTCCTCTTTCACTCCGATCTGCTCTCGCTCCAACTCTTCTGTAACCCCTTGCTTTGATCTTTCCACTATCCTTCTCCACATCCTTTCCTCTTTCACTCCTATCTGCTATCGCTCCAACTCTTCTGTAACCCCTTGCCTTGATCTATCCACTATCCTTCTCCACATCCTTTCCTCTTTCACTCCGATCTGCTCTCGCTCCAACTCTTCTGTAACCCCTTGCCTTGATCTATCCACTATCCTTCTCCACATCCTTTCCTCTTTCACTCCGATCTGCTCTCGCTCCAACTCTTCTGTAACCCCTTGCTTTGATCTTTCCACTATCCTTCTCCACATCCTTTCCTCTAACACTCCTATCTGCTCTCGGTCCAAAGGTTCTGTCACCCCTTGCCTTGATCTATCCACTATCCTTCTCCACATCCTTTCCTCTTTCACTCCTATCTACTCTCGCTCCAACTCTTCTGTAACCCCTTGCTTTGATCTTTCCACTATCCTTCTCCACATCCTTTCCTCTTTCACTCCTATCTGCTATCGCTCCAAATCTTCTCTAACCCCTTGCCTTGATCTATCCACTATCCTTCACCAATGTTCTTTCCTCTAACACTCCTATCTGCTCTCGCTCCAAATGTTCTGTAACCCCTTGCCTTTATCTATCCACTATCCTTCTCCACTTCCATTCCTCTATCACTCCTATCTGCTATCGCTCCAAATCTTCTGTAATCCCTTGCCTTGATCTATCCACTATCATTCTCCTCATCCTTTCCTCTATCACACCTATCTGCTCTCGCTCCAAAGGTTCTGTAACCCCTTGCCTTGATCTATCCACTATCCTTCTCCACATCCTTTCCTCTTTCACTCCTATCTGCTCTCGCTCCAACTCTTCTGTAACCCGTTGCTTTGATCTTTCCACTATCCTTCTCCTCATCCTTTCCTCTAACACTCCTATCTGCTCTCGCTCCAAATGTTCTGTAACCCCTTGCCTTTATCTATCCACTATCCTTCTCCACTTCCATTCCTCTTTCACTCCTATCTGCTCTCGCTCCAACTCTTCTGTAAACCCTTGCCTTGATCTATCCACTATCCTTCTCCACATCCTTTCCTCTTTCACTCCTATCTGCTCTCGGTCCAAAGGTTCTGTCACCCCTTGCCTTGATCTATCCACTATCCTTCTCCACATCCTTTCCTCTTTCACACCTATCTGCTCTCGGTCCAAATGTTCTGTCACCCCTTGCCTTGATCTATCCACTATCCTTCACCAATGTCCTTTCCTCTAACACTCCTATCTGCTATGGCCCCAAATGTTCTGTAACCCCTTGCCTTTATCTATCCACTATACTTCTCCACTTCCATTCCTCTATCACTCCTATCTGCTATCGCTCCAAATCTTCTGTAATCCCTTGCCTTGATCTATCCACTATCATTTTCCTCATCCTTTCCTCTATCACACCTATCTGCTCTCGCTCCAAATCTTCTGTAACCCCTTGCCTTGATCTATCTACTATCCTTCTCCACATCCTTTCCTCTTTCACTCCTATCTACTCTCGCTCCAACTCTTCTGTAACCCCTTGCTTTGATCTTTCCACTATCCTTCTCCACATCCTTTCCTCTTTCACTCCGATCTGCTATCGCTCCAAATCTTCTGTAACCCCTTGCCTTGATCTATCCACTATCCTTCTCCACATCCTTTCCTCTTTCACTCCGATGTGCTCTCGCTCCAAATCTTCTGTAACCCCTTGCCTTGATCTATCCACTATCCTTCTCCACATCCTTTCCTCTTTCACTCCTATCTGCTCTTTCTCCAAATCTTCTGTAACCCCTTGCCTTGATCTATCCACTATCCTTCTCCACATCCTTTCCTCTTTCACTCCTATCTGCTCTCGCTCCAAATCTTCTGTAACCCCTTGCATGCTAGTGGTTTCCCGCCTTGCTTGGGGTGAAATGCTTAAAAAAAATCAAACTCTTATTAACTTAGTGCCTTCTGTCAGACTAAGGTAAATATCTTCTTATTGTATAACAGCAAACCAACCTAATGCTGCTGAGATCTTCAATGGGTTCCTCACTCCCACTAGCATGGCTTTTTGCCAGGCTAAATTCAGTTCAGTTAGGTTGTAAAGCTTGACAAATATGAGATTTGTGTATAAATAGGTTCAAAGGACGCGTCAATCAGTAGCGATTGTAGCCGAATGAAAGCAAAACATCTAATCCGGTCACGTAACTTAAGTACACTTTAGTGTTACGTGTCTTTGACCATGGACACTTGTGTAAAGTAACTAGTTAACCACAAAACTCATAGATAGTGTGTTCAGATATTTCTACTCAGGTCACTATTGGATTGCTGTTAAGATTTTAGAAGCTGTCAACTGATTTAAAATAGGCGAAACCATGAATCAACATGGTAAGTTTATTTCTTCCTTTAATAATCTAATTCTTTAATACCTTTAAGAAGAATACCAAGAAACTTGTCGGTCAATATAAAAGGATCCTATTAAGAATTAGTAAACAAAACTTGTCTGAATGTTTCCCTACCCTCATAGACACTTTAATCACAGCAGAAATGTTGTTTTCTACAAACATTCCTCTATTTCATGACCTTCCAAGTCATATACACGGAATGGCAGAATACAAAATTTAACATAAATAAAATCCAACAATATTTTATAACCATTTCAACCCAAGCAAGGCAATAAAGCCACAAAGATGATAAGGAAACGAAAAGAAAGTGAAGAAACGTTATGGTTAGTAAAGAGAATACAAGAATAACATTCAAGGAGAAATAACGATTGCTACTGCATTTAAATCGTGGAAGATTGTATATCTTTGTGCAAATTAAACTCATAGTGTGTTGAGATATTCCTACTCAAGTCACTATTAGCTTGTTGTTTAGATTTTACAACTTGTTAAATGATTTAAAATAGGCGAACGAATCTGGTCACGTAACTTAAGTACACGTGTTTTTGTTCATGGACACTTGTTTAAAGTAACCAGTTAACCGCGACACTCAGAGATAATGTGTTCAGATGTTCCTACTCAAGTCACTATTAGCTTGTTGTTTAGATTTTACAAGCTGTTAAATGATTTAAAATCGGCGAACTAATCTGGTCACGTAATTTAAGTACACGTGTTTTTGTTCATGGACACTTGTTTAAAGTAACCAGTTAACCGCGACACTCAGAGATAATGTGTTCAGATGTTCCTACTCAAGTCACTATTAGCTTGTTGTTTAGATTTTACAAGCTGTTAAATGATTTAAAATCGGCGAACTAATCTGGTCACGTAATTTAAGTACACGTGTTTTTGTTCATGGACACTTGTTTAAAGTAACCAGTTAACCGCGACACTCAGAGATAATGTGTTCAGATGTTCCTACTCAAGTCACTATTAGCTTGTTGTTTAGATTTTACAAGCTGTTAAATGATTTAAAATCGGCGAACTAATCTGGTCACGTAATTTAAGTACACGTGTTTTTGTTCATGGACACTTGTTTAAAGTAACCAGTTAACCGCGACACTCAGAGAAAATGTGTTCAGATGTTCCTACTCAAGTCACTATTAGCTTGTTGTTTAGATTTTACAAGCTGTTAAATGATTTAAAATCGGCGAACTAATCTGGTCACGTAATTTAAGTACACGTGTTTTTGTTCATGGACTCTTGTTTAAAGTAACCAGTTAACCGCGACACTCAGAGATAATGTGTTCAGATGTTCCTACTCAAGTCACTATTAGCTTGTTGTTTAGATTTTACAAGCTGTCAAATGATTTAAAATAGGTGAAACTCGTCCCTTGTTCATTTCCACGCTCAAAGACCGTTTATTCACAGCAGATATGTTTTCTTTTTTTTCGTGATCCTTCGAACCATATATACCGAATGCTGAAATACAAAATTTAACATGAAAAAATCCAACTATGTTTTTTTTTAAACATTTCAACCCGAGCAAGACGATAAAGCCACGAAGATGCAAGGGAAAGGAAACGAATCTGAGGAAACGTTACTGATTAGAAAAGAGAATTCCAGAATAACATTCAAGGAGAGAGGAGTTAACGATTGATACTGCATTTAAATGGTTGAAGATTGTATATCCTTGTGAAAATTAATTGAAACAACCGATTTAGTTTTCTTTCTTTCGCCCTATATTTAGATTTGAACCTACTGGAGTGACAGGGTGAAATCGATTTCTATTTTTTTCCTCAGATTCGGTCATTTGCAGACGGTGTGCAGTAATATGAATCTATTTTCGGTGCATATGATGAAATTTGTTTGGCCTTGAAAAATATCGCGTCATCCTTGATTGCATCATATTGTTATCACGCGCAGAGACTATTGTCTCGACTGTCGATTAGTTGTCCTATGTCTATTGTCTGAGATGGACGTTACTCTAATGAAGCGTAGGAAAATTGTAACGCTGCACGAACACACTGGCAAGTCTTACCAGTGAACAAATCAAAGTACTGGCCCGGAAACTCTCTTGTTTTAAATCTAATCGAGAATATGTGGTCAATCTGCAAGGGACGATTTCGTGGAATGGACGTACGAAGTACTAACTAATTACTTCCCATTTTTGGAAGATTAATCACTTTCCATTTGGGGGGGGGGTTCTCCCTCGTCCGTGAGAAGAGGTCGGAGGAAAATTATCCTCATAGACTCTTCCTTTCTCATATTGGTATCGCATACCAATCCTTTCGGTGGTCATGTTACATTCGAAAAATACGAAAAAAAAAAAAAAGAAAAGAAAATAATAACGGAATTATTCGTTTTGTTTCAATTAATTTGCACGAGGATGTAATTGGGAGGAGAGGAAGAAGATGGATGAGTTCCACAGGCGAAAAGTGCGAGAAAGAAAAAAAAAATTTTTTAAGAATTTCACCACAAGCAAGGTGAGAGTACCACTGATTCGCAAGGGGTTAACATAGCGTGAAGGTCAGAGAAATAACTGCGTACAGGGGGGAATGAGGAAAGGATAAAATATGAACTGTGTTCAAGACACCAGAAGATGGCGATTAACGTTGCATTTAAATCTTTGAAGATTGTAGTTATCGGGGAAGCAAGTAAACGGAAGCGAGTTCCACATGCGGGGAGTGCGAGAAAGGAAACTGTTGGAGTAGAAGTGGCAGTTACATTTAACTATTTCAATGGTAAAATGTGAAACCTAGATACTAGTCTAATAGCAATCTTAAATTTATGCAGTCGCGGAATTTGGGAAAAAAAGCTCGACCCATGGAAATATTAGTAGAAAAGTCAGAGCGAAGCCACATTACGTCAGTGAGAAAGTGACTGGAGACAAGATGCCTTGTTAGAATCGATTACATTACCGATCCTTCTTTGGGTATTGTCAAGAGAATCGAGATAAACAGCAGACCAAATATGGCAACAGCACTCAGTAGACGGACGAATGGTAGATTTGTAGATATGTAAGATGGACTCTGACGAGAATAACCTTTTGGCACGGCACAGTGAGCTAGCTTTCCTTGCAGCTGATGCAGCTATTGATTCAATACAGTTGTTCCACTTCAAGTCATTCGAAAGCGTGAGGCCAAGAATCTGCAGTGAAACAATCTCCGAGAGGTCTAGCATCAACCATGCTAATGGCGGACAGGGAATTATCTGTGTGGCAGCTAAATGAGAGCAGTTTAGATTTGGAGGCATTAAAATTTACAAGCCATTTCCTACCCCAGTTAACCAATGATTGATTTTTTTTTTCGAGAGCAGAGGCCAGTTTGACTTTGTCAGCGCTGCCGGGTTTACTATTGGGGCAGGAGTAAATAAATGTCTATTTGAGAGCTGATGACATCAAGGAAGATCATTGATGAAAATGAGAAACATTTATTGCAAAAATAAATTACGGTTACAACTAACAAATACAATTATAACTGGCTTCCAGTCTAGTTTGTGTAAATTTTCCTAAACTAGCTGAAAACATTTGTTTTCGAGCGAAAACAACACGATTTTTACTACTTTTTGGTGTTTTCGTGTTTCACGAAACACCATTTTTATTTTAGTATGGCTTTATAACTACCTAAACTAGCTTGTTTTCGAGCGGGCACTGATCGATTTTGACTTCTTTAAGTGTTTTGGGGTTTTAGGAAACACCAATTTCTTTTTAATATAATTTTATGTAAGCTACCGAAACTAGCTGAAAACACTTGCTTTCGAGTGAAAACAACTTGTTCTCGACTACTTTTTAGCTGTATAAGTGATTTTGCAGCCACCATTTAAAAAAATAACTTTGTGTATGCTGAACTAGGTGAAAGCAAGCAAGTTGGATTACCAATAAGTTACGGCGGCGGATTGAAGCAATGTTGCCATGTCAGGACCAATAACACTGCAGATTTTTCTTTGGATTATATATATATATATATATTCACACACACACACACACACACACACACACATATATATATATATATATATATATATATATATATATATGAAACTATTAAATAAGCTATATAAACACATTTTCATTACGTTAACAAAAACAACGATCAAAATTAAAAAAAAATATATAAGATAAAAAATAAAAATAAAAATAAAAACAAGCAAAATAATTTGACCCAAATAAATAAACAAATAAACGACTTCCGGTAACATAACCGCCAAAATAGACTACCCACAATAAGCTATATAAACAAATTTTACTACGTTAATAAAAACACTGATCAAAATTTAAAAAATATATATATATATAAGATAAAAATTAAAAATAAAATTAAATAAAAACAAGCGAAATAAGTTAACGCAAATAAATAAATAAACGACCTCCGGTAAAATAACCGCCAAAATAGACTACCCACAATACACCACTGACCCGTATATATAAATAGCCGAGAAAAACAACAGCATTCGTGGCCTGACGATTGCATCTAGCATGAAACAGACTGTCGCCTCTAAGTGTTGACATCTATGTTCACTTTTATATTTACACACGCTCTATCCCTGATATTAAGCACTTTATCCCATAAATATAGCACACTTTAAGACTATATTTCTTCATATATATATATATATATATATATATATATATATATATATATATATATATATATATATATATACACAGTTTTTCTCTCCAGAATCTATCTTACATATTTATAAGTCTATCATTCGTCCAAGCTTAGAATATTACTGCCATATATGGTCCGGTGCTCCTGCTATTTACCTTGAGCTCCTTGATAAGATCCAAACAATCAGCAATATTATTGGTCCTGGTGGTGGCTCGGCTTCAGTCACTTCCCCAACGCATAAGTCATACATAATAGAAACAGGATTTAGTATAAAAAGAAAATTAACCCTGAGAAATCCAAAGAATCTGCAATGTTATTGATCCTGACCTGGCATCATTTTCCCATAACATAGCTTCCCTGTGCCTTTTTTATAAATACTTTCATGGTAAGCTCTTCGCTATAGTACCAAGACTATATACTAGTTTAAGCGCAATACTGAGATTGGAAACAAGGTCTCATCAATTTACAGTTGAATTGGCTACACGTAACCGTAAGTTCTATGCTAACAGTTTTTCTCGCACTTCTTGCTTGTAGATCTTACATATTTATAAGTCTACCATTCGTCCATGCGTCGAATATTGCTGCCATATATGGTCTGGTACTTCTTCTGTATATTTAGAGATTCTTCACATAGAAGAATAAATGTTGCAAAGCAGTTCGGCATTGTTTTAATAATTTATTTATTCTTTCTAACGAAATTTTTCCCGTTTTTCTAAAAAATGTTTTAATAAACATGAAATATTGAAGATGAAAGATTAACTGATTTGGCCAACTGCGGATAACTGAAACAATAATTGGCAGTCCACGCATGACGAGTGCTAATGTATTAATAATATCGCAATCTTATTAAACGCACATCAATTCACAGTTGAATTGGCGAGACGTAACCGTAAGTTCTATGCTAAAAGTTTCTTTTCTCGCACTTCTTGCTTGTTCCGGCTCCATGCATTCCAGCCAACTTTGATCTTCAAAAATTCAAATGCAATGTCAATCGTTATCTACTGTCTTCCTGATTACTCTCCTACTGCCCTCGCTCCTTAATAATAATCTATGAAATTAGTCAAGCTTTCTCTTTGGTTGTTCTAACTCAGTACAAGGCTGACGTGAGCGTGTTCATTGCAACGATGCTTATACTAACTCACTCTAACTTCCGGATCAAGAAAAAGAAAACAGACATCCCATGACCATGTTTAAACCTCCCAGTGATAAAGTAAGTACAAGTCATCATTTGGTTGTTCCAACTCTGCACAAGGCTGACTTGAGTTTGGCCATGAATACAATGCTTATACTTACTTACCCTAACGTCTGGACCAAGAAAAAGTAAACGGACATATTGAAGAGACATTGGGACATTTGTTTCACTACAGTTATAAAAAGAATAAACGTCTGTAGTAGAACTCAAGTTTTTGTACGTTTCTTTTTTGCTTAACATGTATGAAGCGACAAATACCTAATATAAACCACAGCACACAACAATGTTCGCTTCCGTGCATTCCTTGTTAGATAGATAGAAAGATAAATATCGTGTAGCAGTTCTGCACTGTTTTTAATAATTTATTCTAACGAAAGTTTCCCGTTTTTCTAAAATGTTTTAATGAACACGAAATAATGAATATGAAAGTTTAACCGCGGATAACTGAAACTGATTGCCAGTCCATAGATGACTAGTCCTAACGTATCAATAATATTGCATCTTATTAGACTGTTTTGACAGTCTGATCAGTTCGATAACATGAAATTGGCGGCTGAGTTAAAAAAATGATCTACAGTCTGTTGTTAACTGGGCCAAGGAATGGCTTGTTAATGTTAACGCCTTCAAAACAAAACCGCTCTCTGTTAATCATGTGAAAGACCCCTTTCTGCTTTTCATCAGCATGGCTGATGCTAACCTCCATGATAGTGACTCGATGCTGATTCTCGGCTAACATAAACTGGAAAGACTATATTGAATCCATTGCTAGGTTTGCTGCTAAGAATGTTGGTTCATTGTGTCGTACTAGACAATCTTTTTCTCCAGAATCTATCTAACATATTTATAAGTCTACCATTCGTCCATGCTTCGAATATAACTGCCACATATGATCTGGTACTTCTGCTGTATATTTAGAGACTCTAGATAAAATCCAAAGAAGAATCAACAATATTACCTAGTGTCTCAGGCTCAGTCACTTTCCCAACACCATAAATTTGCTTCCCTGTGCCTGAAGATTTAGTATAAAAAGAAACTTAATTAGCCATGAGAAATCCAAAGAAGAATCTGCAATGTCTTTGATCCTGATCTGGCATCATTTTCCCACCACTATAAAAATAGCTTCCCTGTGACTTTTCTATAAATACTTTCATGGTAAATGTTCGGATGAGCTCTTAACTAGGCTAGTTTAGGTTTTATTTTTGATATTTTAGTTTCTTTTTCCAGTTAACTTAGCTAGGGTATGTATGCTCATTTGGCCCCTTTTATTTCTGTCCCTATTTTTCTTTAAGTTTAATTCCCCATCACCTCCCTCTTTAGGTGGTTAGTGATGTCAGTTCGCAGGTAGGATGCGGGGCGCCTTTCGTTTCGCGTGAGTGTTTTTCGTATTTGTTGTTGTGTCTGAATGAGTGCGTGTCAGTGTGTGTGTTTGCGATGAATGAATGTTTTATACTATTATAGTCCCGCATTGATTTCGGCCTGTGAACTGGTATTTCTGCCACGTTTAATGATTGTGTGTGTGTGTGTGGGGGGTTATTACTAATATTATTTTTCTTTAGTTTCTTGTAAATATTTTGTATTCATTTTGTAAATACTCATTGGGGTTAGTTTTTAGAATTGTTATTTTATTCCCCTCCCCCCACAGACACTGAATTGTAAATATGGGGACTAGTCAGTATTTACATAGAGACAGTGAGGTATTATGGTGGTTGCAGTAAGAAAGGTACGTATGAATGTGTTGTTTTGGTGTAAGGGATATTGTTCGTACGATTGGGTCAGTGTTTGCGGCTAGCTAAGTTATAGTTAAGACAAAAGAAGACCGTCCTTTCCCCAATCCCCTATTTTGGCCTTGTGCCACATTTCTGTTTATTTTACAGAATAAATATAACTCTTCAGTTTGGTACCAAGACTTTATAAATTTAAGGGCAGTACTAGATTGGAAGCTAGGTCTCAACAATTTACAGTTGAATTGGCTACACGAAACCGTAAGTTCTATGCTAACAGTTTCTTTTCAAATGGCAAATAGTGGCTTATAAATTTTAACGCCTTCAAAACAAAACCGCTCTATATTAATCATCTGAGAGGGCCCTTTCTGCTTTCCATCAGCAGGCCTGATGCTAACCTGATGAAACGTCTGGACAGATAACATTGCATATTCTCCTTTGGACAATGTCAAGAATCTCAAGGTAGATATCAGAAACACCAGACCAGATGTGTCAGTAATATTCAATTCGCAGACATGTCGTAATATCGGCCTACCGACACGTGATCATGTAACTCAGGACTTTCTTTTTAACAGACGGCCACCAAATTGTAGATGAAGTATAGGGTTAATTGATTTTTCGTTTCTATATCTGATGAAAAATACGCCACAGATACTTTTTCAATAACTGTGTCATCATTGACTTTCAACTTCGTCGTCACGATTTTTCTTGCGTCTTCGGCTTCAATGGCAAAATGTGGTATCAGGCCAAAGATCAATCAGACGTAATTATCGTATATCGATTCTTGCATTACCGATGAATATATTTGCTGAGTCCAGACACCTTTACTTTAGAATTGAAGACGTCTTTATTTTTATTTTTTTTCAGTAGAATCCCTCATATCCGGAATTTCTCATATCCGGAATCCCTTATATCTGGAATCTCGCATATCCGGACATGATTTTGATGTGTATATTTGAACTGATTGGGTGATATGTAACTGATTTGAAATTTCTGTTTTTCAGGAAATTACTTTGGATAATTGCTTATTATGAAATGGATAAAGTCCGACAATTATTTTAAGACATTTTTATGTTTTATACATTCTTTTTATAGATACAAATATTTAAGTAAATGCTCTGTTTTATAATAAACAGTATTAACAACATTTACCGGCCTGAATGTCCGAGAAATATTCATAGAAAATATTCGTCCTCCGACAACTATTTGTTTTACTAGTGCCCATATTGCAATTTTTGCTGTTATCACCCAATGTTTTTTACCAGAGCTCATATTGCAATTTTTGTTGTTATTATCGCTTTTCTCTGGCACTCCTTATTACTGGTTCCCATATTGTATTAACGTCTATGAGCACTGGTAAAACAAATAGTTGCTGAAGACATTAGGTTTATAATACCAAGAAGATCATACACAAGGGCACATGGCACAGTGGATAAAGGCGTTAGTTAGATCCAGTGACAAGACCCAAAGAGTGAGTTCAATACCTGATTAAGGCAGTGGAGAACTTGGAGAGGGGAATTAATAGGAGATAACTGACAACTGACATCCATTAAACATGGCACGTGTAAATAGAATATGGTTCATATATAGTGTTCAGTTCGACATTCCGACCAACTGAAGAAGGCCAGAAACTACAAGGGCTGAAATGTTGTAATAAATATGGAGACACAGATGAGGGCAATAGTCCGAATAATGTAAATAGTGTACATAATACCTCATTTCAGAAATATAGACAGATATTAAAAGGCCAAAACGTTGTAATAAATATGGCAACAAAGATGAGGAAAATCGTCCGAATAATGTAAATAGTGTACATAATACCTCATTTCAGAAATATAGACAGATATTAAAAGGCCAAAACGTTGTAATAAATATGGCAACAAAGATGAGGAAAATCGTCCGAATAATGTAAATAGTGTACATAATACCTCATCTCAGAAATATAGACAGATACTGAAAGGCTGAAACGTTGTAATAAATATGGCAACAAAGATGAGGAAAATCGTCCGAATAATGTAAATAGTGTACATAATACCTCATCTCAGAAATATAGACAGATACTGAAAGGCCGAAACGTTGTAATAAATATGGCAACAAAGATGAGGAAAATCGTCCGAAAAATGTAAATAGTGTACATAATACCTCATCTCAGAAAAATAGACAGAAACTATTGCTACCAATTTCCTTTTACCAAATGTATTGTTGGTACTATCTATTTTTTTAAATAGGAATGTTTTGCTTGTAATATTTCTTTTTCCTTACAAAAATGTATTGCTGGTAATATTTTTTCCAAAAGTGCATTGTTGAAAATAAAGCCTTTTTTTTGCAATAATTGGCAATTTTTTACTATGCAAATTCACAATGTTTGGATCCCAGTTTCGGATTTGCCCATAGCTGGGATCCTAATAGGTGCTACAACCCCTTGTTAACGTGAACCTGGGAACAATAGCTATTAAGTGGTGGCTCCGAGCTCCTCCAGTAGCTGTTATAGCTCTTTCCAGTATTGACGGAGAATTTCCTTTCTAACATTTATTAGGGACAGTTGAAAATTTAAAATCTTTCTCTTAAAAAATCTATTTTCCAGGAAAATTGGTTTCTCAAGCCCAGTAGCTGTTATAGCTCTTTCTAGTATTGACGGAGAATTTCCTTTCTAACATTTATTTGGGACAGTTGAAATTTTAAAATCTTTCTCTTAAAAAATCTAATTTCCAGGAAAATTGGTTTCTCAAGCCCAGTAGCTGTTATAGCTCTTTCTAGTATTGACGGAGAATTTCCTTTCTAACATTTATTTGGGAAAGTTGGAATTTATAGCATCTTTCTCCAAGTTTTGGTTCACCACTACTGTGGCCTGGTATTGAACTCATAACTGGATCTAACCGACATCTTTATCCACTAGGCCATGTGTCCTTGAGGACATCTGTGCAAGAATTTTTGGGACATATAAACACAGCCATTATTTTTTTTACCAGTGCTCATATTGCAATTTTTGTTATTATTATTTTTTTTTTAATAGAGCTCATATTGCAATTTTTTCTTGTTATTCATTGCTTCTTTCTAGCACCCATTATTACAGGTTCCCAATTGCATTAATTCCTATGCTTGGTCGGCCTGGAGAGTTGAGTTAAAGGGAAATAACTGAGATAGCCGGAAAAGGCATGACACGTGGAACTAGAACAATCTACCCCGTTGAACAAAATAAAGAGTTCGGTTCGAAATTCCAATCACCTGAAGAAGGCCGGAACGTACAACGGCCGAAACAGTGTAAATATGGCAATGACCATAACAGTCCTAATAATGTAAATAATGCAAGTAATCATGATAGCTCCTCTCAGAGATATAGACAGATATTGAAGAGAAATTCTAATTATCTGAAGAAGGCCGGTGAGCTTATCGGCCGAAATGTTGTGAATAAGGAAATGAAGATGAGGATAACAGTCAGAATAATCTAAATAATGCAAGTAATCATGATACCTCATCTCAGTGATATAGACAGATGTTGAAGAGAAATTCTAATTACCTGAAGAAGGCCGGAGCGTACAACGACTGAAACGTTGTGTATATGGCAATGAAGATGAGGATAACAGTCCGAATAATGTAAATAATGCAAGTAATCATAATACTTCATGTTAGATATATAGACAGATGTTGAAGAAAAATTCTAATTATCTGAAGAAGGCCGGAGCGTACAACGACTGAAACGTTGTGAATATAGCAATGGAGATGAATATAACAGTCCGAATAATGTAAATAATGCAAGTAATCATAATACCTCATGTCAGAGATATAGACAGATGTTGAAGAAAAATTCTAATTACCTGAAGAATGCCGGTGCGTACAACGTCTGAAACGTTGTGAATATGACAATGAAGATAGCATAACAGTCCGAATAATGTAAATAATGCAAGTAATCATAATACCTCATCTCAGAGATATAGAGGCCGAAACGCTGTGAATATGAAAATGAAGATGAGGATAACAGTCTGAATAATGTAGGTAATCATAATACCTCATCTCAGAGATATAGAGGACGAAATGTTGTGAATATGGCAATGAAGATGAGGATAACAGTCCGAATAATGTAAATAATGCAGGTAATCATAATACCTCATCTCAGAGATATAGAGGCCGAAACGTTGTGAATATGGCAATGAAGATGAGGATAACAGTCCAAATAATGTAAATAATGCAAGTAATCATAATACCTCATCTCAAAGATATGAGTAGTATTTTTGTAAAATTTTATCAGCTCAAAAGTCAGTAGAAGTATTTTGTCTGTTACTAGCTTTTCGGTGTAATGCGTAGAGGCAAGGTGTTTGGTATTATCCACAGAAAACATAATTCGTAGAAAAAAGTCTAAACTCGTCCTGGGCAATATAAGCAGACAGGCCTATTTCAGGTTGTCTTCCTGATGTCATCGCAAATCGTGCCAAGAGGCGGTGCTCCTTTTCCTGAGTGTAATAACTTGATCTTTCAGTTTCACTTTTGACAGCGTGTGAATTATCACGGAATGTTGGAGTTGCCTCTTTGGAATTGGATTCCAGATCGCCTCAACCTTGTATAGACTTATTCATCATATATATATATATATATATATATATATATATATATATATATATATATATATATATATATATATATAAACTTTACCACCCTCATTGCCAGAAGCAGATCGCTTCAACAATGTATCCATTATTCATTATATATATATATATATATATATATATATATATATATATATATATATATACTCTTTACGACCCTCATTGCCAGAAGCATATCGCCTCAACCCTGTATTGATTATGCATGATATATATATATATATATATATATATATATATATATATATATATATATACCCTTTCCCTCTCTCATTGCCAGAAGCAGATCGCCTCAACCCTGTATTGATTATTCATGATATATATATATATATATATATATATATATATATATATATATTTACCCTTTCCCTCTCTCATTGCCAGAAGCAGATCGCCTCAACCCGGTATTGATTATTCATGATATATAAATATATATATATATATGTATATATATATATATATATATATATATATATATATATATATATATATACCCTTTCCCTCTCTCATTGCCAGAAGCAGATCGCCTCAACCCTGTATTGATTTTCATTATATATATATATATATATATATATATATATATATATATATATACACTCTTTACCTCCCACATTGTCAGAAGCTGATCGCTGAAGTTTTGTTGTCGAAAACTCATTTAACTTTCTTATTAGATAGTTTGCTATTCAGGTCAGCATGTTGTTCTTGACTGGTGCCATAACAGCGTTTCGGCCGTTGTACTCTCCGGTCTTTTTCAGGCGCTATATTATATGCTTTGATTTTCAGATCACCTTTGTTTGTCTTGGTTTTTATACTCATAATGTTTTGACCGTAGTAATCGCCTCCTTCTTCAGGTGACATATTGTTATTTTAATCATAATGCTTGTCTTGCTTGTTATGCCCACAACGTTTCGGCCATTGTAATCAACGTCCTTCTTCAGGTATCTTATTTCGTATTAGGCACGGTGCAGTAATGGATAGCGGCTCGGATTGAGGAATCGGTGAGCTGAGGTCGAATTTGTCAGTCAAATCTATTACATTCACTTACTTGCTAATACCCTTGGGAAAGGTATGAATCCACTTCTTCTTCCATCAGCTATGGGTAAATAGCAGGACAGACCGAGTTCTATATCCTTGGATGGCAACTGGTCTATCGCAGAAAGAAATGGCAACCTACTGCGGGAAAAAAATCTGCCTCGTCAGTAATGTATCGAAAGATACATGATCGCCTAAGCGTGTTCACGCATAGTACATAACTGACTGACTTTGTTATTCATATCAGCAGCTCCTCTTGGTTTTTATATTCATGATGTTTCGACCGTTGTAATTTCCGTCCTTCTTCAGGGGTCTTATTATGTGCTTTGTTATTCGAATCAGGATGCTCGTCTTGGTTTTTATAACCACAACGCTTCGGAACTTGTATTCTCCGTCCTTCTTCAGGTGTTTTATTGTATACTTTGCTATTCAGACAAGTATGACCACCTTGGTTTTTATATTCATAACATTTTGACCGTTGCAACCTCCGTCCATCTTCAGGTGTCTTATATACTTTACTATTTGGATTAGCATACGTCTCTTGGGTTTTATATTCATGTTTCGACCGCTGTAATCCCTGTCCTTCTTCAGGTGTCGCATTATGTGCTTTGCTATTCTGACCAGCCTGCTCATCTCTGTCATAAAAGTCACGGAGTTTCGACTATTTTTACTCTTCGACCTTCTTCAGTTTTCTTATTATATTATTTGCTCTTCTGATCAGTGTCTCTGAACTCGGCAGCTTTCTCAGAATTTTGAACCGAGACATTTATTTGATCCACAGCGGTAGATTGATCACTTCCCATGTCGAAGGAATATTTCATCTGATTTAATAATCACCTATCACGCTTACCTCTGTTCGTTTCTTTAAATTTCATCAGTTTCATCAGAAGCCTCTTACGTTGTAGGATCGCGTTATGTTGCCGAACAAACTTGACGAATTCAAACAGAAGACACACCCAAAATTTATAGTACAAACGTAACCTTGCACAATGCACTGGCGGCTGGCTTGATCCACAGCCTCATGTCATACCATTCACACCCTAATGCTACCCGTTTATTTGAAAGCGTTCAAGCTTGTTCAGATTTCCGGTGTCCAATCGTGATGATTTCTGCCCCATGGACGGCATTGACACTCCAAGGGAAAAGGAAAGAAAGAAAAAGAATTATTCTTCCTCGGAAATTTTCTGTTACACAACAGAATTATTAGACCCCATTTGACGAACAAAATCTCTTTATCGTAACCAGATGTCGATTTCTGTCCATGATAGTTTTTGTCCATATCAATGTTTTTGTTTCGCTTAATTCGATTAATTCCGTCTTTCTTGTTAACCGAATTCCGTTGACCCTCTTTTTCCACACGCAGTTGACCGACATTCGAAATTTCGAGTGCCAGCTATGCGTGTGGTCAAAACCATTGTTCTAATCAGGATATTAATTAATGCTGACAGACCTGAGATCCTTCTTCCTTCGACTTTCCGCTTTCCCGCATCGCAAATGCAAACAAGTAAAAAAAATCTTTTACCCATTCTTTGTTTGTAAAAAGAAACAAATAATGTCGCTCAGTATGTCTTTCGATCTATCTATTGCTTTAAGTAATTCCCGTTATTAATTTCTGTGATTGATTAATTAATCAATTAACCACCGTAGCTAAATAGTGTCACACTCTTAAAATTAGCTTCATAATTAGGTATTCAAAAGTGGAATGATACGCGAGTGTATACGGTATATATAACACAGCAACCTATAAGAATATTTTTGGGGTGTTACTTAAATCCTGTCTAGATTATAGAAATGGATAGCAGATACAATGACCAAGAAATGGGGGATTAGTTTAATACTAAAGAACAATACAAAACTGATCCCTCACATTCTATAATCCGTTCATTTGATTATCTATAAGGATGTTTTTGAATCTATGAATATACTATAGCCAAGAAATGGGGGATGAGTTTAATACTAAAGGACAATACAAAACTTATCCCTCACATTCTATCATCCGTTCATTTGATTATGTATAAGGATGTATTGGAATCTGTGAATCTACTATGGCCAAGAAATGGGGGATGAGTTTAATACTAAAGTAGAAAAAAACTGATCCCTCATTTTCTCTCATCCTTTCACTTGATTATCTAAAGAGATTTTTGGAATTCCATCTATGAATCTTTTATGGTCAAGAAATGGGGGATGAGTTTAATACTAAGGAATAATGCAGAACTGATCACTCATTTTCTTTGATCCTTTCGTTGATTGTCTATAAGGATATTTCGGAATTTCATCTATGAATCTACTATGACCAAGAAATGGGGGATGTGTTTATTACTAAAGAACAATACAAAACTTATCCCTTACGTTTTACTATTGCTCCCTTTGTTTATCTATAAGGATGTTTTGCAATTTCATCTGAAACATCTATGGCGAAGAAATGGGGGATTTGTTTAATATTAAATAACAATATAAAACTGATCCCCCATTTTTTACTATTGCTTCCTTTGATTATCGAAATAATTTTTTAGTTACAGTATATAATCGCGTATCATGCGAGTTTTGTAAACCTAATTTTGAAGGTAATTTGACTACAGTAAATGGATATATAGTTTGGTCAACGGGGGAGCCAGGGTTAGCAGTTCATTCGCTAATTTTATATCTTGTTTATGATGCGACCCCCTTAAAATTAGCTTCATAATTAGGTCTTCAAAAGTCGCATGATACGCGAGTATCTATATACAATTCACCAACGCAAGGATAAGAAAGAGAGGTTCAAAAGCTGAAGGTGCGTTCGCAGTTTCTTACTCAGCAGTCATTTTATTTTACTGAACAATTGCTGGAAACAGGAGACCGGTCTTCTGCAGGATCAGCAGATTCCAATTCATACATCTGCGATAAATCAAGGAATCCGTTTGGCGCAGTTTAGCAGATCAAAAGGCGAAAAATAAACATTAGATAATTCGTGCATGCTTGCCAAACGGAATTCTCATGAATCTTGTCGCCGGTCGACAAAGTGATTAATAAGTGTTCAAATATTAGAGAGTTCCCAAACTAATGGCGCTATGCCAGAAAGACGATTAAAAACAAGAATGGTGCAAGGGTTAGCGTCTCGGAATAAAGCATTGGAGATCCGGGTTCGGATTCCAGTTAGGCTCATTCACTTACGAGCAAATATTGATCGGAAAAGTATGAATCGATCTCTTGCCCCTAGCTAAGGTTTAAATACTAAGATATGCGTTATCCTTTATAAGAAACACGACACTTTACAGATCTTTCTTTCAAGTATTTCCTACTAATCAACACGAAGCCCTAAAAAAAAAAAATGAAAAAAGAAAAAAAAAACATATATTTATTGGGTGTAAACAAAATTATATTGCTCAAAGTAGAGTCCAGTAGCGTTATAAAAACCTCGGCAAAATTCCAGTAAGGTATCTTTAATCATTTCTCAGATACAACGGTTCAAAATTTAATATAACAAATGGACAATTTTTCTTGTATGTGATTTGGACAATTTTGCTGTTAAACACGGTATAAGCCTCATCGTCTTTAAGAAAGACATTACCATATACTTTGATCCAAAGAATGCTAGACTTATTGAAATAGGAAATAACTTACTTAGGGGAAAGTTCTTGTGAGTGCTACTATCGAGTCTACACAAATCATTAACCTGCGGCCCGGACTTTTGCAAATATATCCTTTGCTAAAAGATATATCCTCCTCTCCCAATCATTTAAAAAATAATACATTAGCAATAAAAAGGGGTATTTATCTATCTATCTATATATAAAATAATATATAATATATAATGTATAGCTGAAAGCGCTCGGAAAAGAACATTCGGACAATTTTTATATAATTTATCCTCTGAAAAGAAAAACTTTATTAGATCGCACGAGAAATTATATAAAAAACTAAATAAAAGCACCTTGTCAGTCGTTTTTAATGAAAAAATTTTTAATGAAAGAAGAATTGCTGCCTAAATACACAAATATATATATATATATATATATATATATATATATATATATTAACCATTTCCTTTGAACTTTTTAAATTTTATAACGTATTCTTCGATCTTTTGGCTTGTATAATAAAAATCTTTTTCACGCCTTCACATGATTAAAAATCTTCGCCATGCACGTGATAACATCATCGCGTCCTTTGAAATTAAAATGATTTCGTAACGTTTATTTAGTTTGTAAAAATAAAATGTAGCAACCTGATTCTGCTACAAGACAATTTGCAAATGTTTTTAAAAATTTGAATCTACATATATATAAGACATTGTTAAAAAAATTTGACCCTGAAGATAAACAATGATGTTCGAAAGTACTCGGTTATCTTACGGACAATATTTATTTCAATATAATTTTCAAATAAAAAGTCTCATTAGAAAATATGAGAACATTCAAAAGAGAATATGCAGGACTATGTTGTCTTTGACATTCAACACAACATGTTTAAAAGAAAAGTTGCTGCCAAATTCTTCATGTGATACCAACACCAGGGATTACAAAGAATATCTTATAAAACGACAAATTGATTTTGCCAAAAATAATATTAACCATTTCCTTTGAACTTTTTAAATTTTAAATTTCATAACGTATTCTTCGATCTTTTGGCTTGTATAATAAAAAAAATCTTTTTCACGCCTTCACATGATTAAAAATGTTCGCCATGCACGTGATAACATCATCGCCTCTTTTGAAATTAAAATGATTTTGTAACGTTTATTTAGTTTGTTACAAAAATAAAATGTAGCAACATGATTCTGCTACAAGACAATTTGCAAATGTTTTAAAAATTTTTGACTTTACATATATATATATATATATATATATATATATATATATATATATATATATATGTATATAAACCATTTCCTTTGAACTTTTTAAATTTTAAATTTTATAACGTATTCTTCGATCTTTTGGCTTGTATAATAAAAAAAATCTTTTTCACGCCTTCACATGATTAAAAATCTTCGCCATGCACGTGATAACATCATCGCCTCTTTTGAAATTAAAATGATTTTGTAACGTTTATTTAGTTTGTTACAAAAATAAAATGTAGCAACATGATTCTGCTACAAGACAATTTGCAAATGTTTTAAAAAATTTTGACTCTACATATATATATATATATATATATATATATAGTGGGGGGAAACAAATATTCGTAGCCATACACATTTTATATTTATTGTATTTCCAACTAAGGAAGAAACATAGATTTCATATAATTGCTTTAATAGTAATAAATCCCATTTATCCATTTTAATGGGCGAAGAAAGTATTCGTAAAATACAAAAAAGAATACATAATCTTTATTTAATACTTTGTAGAATCGCCATTATTCACTTCTACAGCAACCAACCTCTTCTTATATTTCTCAATTAATGATTTGCAAATTTTAGTTGGTATTTTTTTCCATTCTTCTTTACATATGGTCTTCAGATCCGGAATGTTTGTTGGAGTTCTCGATGGGATTTGGATTTTCAAATAAAACCACAGATTCTCGATTGGGTTTAAATCTGGGGACTGACTTGGTCATTTTAGGATATTTACATTATTTTCGGCAAGACATTTCATCGTAGATTTTGCATCATCTTGTTGGAAGATCCAATCAGGAGGAAGCTCAAGATTTTCAACCGAAATCATTAAATTTGCTTCAAAATATTTTGATATATGGCGGCATTAATTCTACCATCTTTTACTGATATGTTGCCAGTACCTTTTGCAGAAAAGCATCCCCAAACCATGATTCTGCCACCACCAAATTTCACTGTTGGAACCGTGTTCTTTTGTTTGGAGGCATCGCCATCTTTCTTCCATACATGATTTCTAGAATTACGTCCAAACAACTCAATTTTGGCTTCGTCTATCCGTAATGCTCTTTCCCAATACGATTTTTCCTTATGCTTCTGTTCACGAACGAATTTCAACCTGACATCTCTATGTCTTTTCCGAAGCATTTGAGTTTTACGAACGGGGCGTGACTTTAGATTGTTCCTCTGAATGTCATTGCTTATTGTCCGTTTAATGACAGATTCCTGATGAAAGCAAATTATCCTGCAACTCTTGGATTTTCTTCAAATTGACGCTTTAATTTCCTTGAAGAATTCTTCCATGGGACGCCTTGTTCTTTTTAGGTATTCAACAGTTTTGAATTTTTTATACTTTGCAATGAATGAACTAATGGTAGTGCATGAAATATTCAGGTTGTCTGTGACTGAAGGCAAAGGGAAAACTATTGTTTACCAAGGCGTTTCGTCCTTTGATGAACTTTATCAAAGCAAATGTAAGGATTTTACTTTGCAACATGTTTTGCATCAAGTAACTCCCCTTGGTATATCAACTCTCCAAATTTTTGTTCCCTCTGCTGTGATCAGGTATTGAACTCTCACCGCATTGGGTTAAATCACTTTTGGACCATTCAATCAATGGTTTTATCCACTTATTCCAAATTCTAACTAATACCACCCACAGAAGGCCGGAGAGTACAACAGCCGAAACGTCGTAAATATGGCAATGAAGATGACGACAATATCAAATAGAGTAATAGTTACAACAATACCTCATCTCAGAAATATTGACAGATGTTGAGTAAATATTGTTTTTTGTTGTTCATATATATATATATATATATATATATATATATATATATATATATATATATATATATATATATATATATATATATATATATATATATATATAAGAGTGTTAGCTTGCTTTTTATATACAGTAAGGATTTCTGTTATAGATAAAGTGCTTTCTGTTTTAAATTGAGTATTAACTTGCTTTTTATATACAGTAAGGATTTCTGTTATAACTAAAGTTTTGTAATGCGGTAATAGACATTAAATCCATTTTAACACCTTATTAAATACCCTGCTAAAACGCAGGGTTTGTCTAATAAACCCACGCCCTTTTTACACTGTCGAATGTGGTTATTATATGCTCTCAAAACATTGTTTATTAATATGGTGACACGTTTGCAAATCCATCCTAAAGCTAGTAGACAATAGGAAATTAATTAACATATGCCCATAGTATCAAAATCTCTCCTCCTCTCTTTCTCTATGTGTCTCTTTATCCTCATTTAGACGGTAACAAGTGACACTGTCAATTTCTGCAGATGCGAACTATGTCTCCCTAGAGATGGCGCCACGATCAGTCATTATCTCTTGGCTCCGTTTTATATTTGCTGTTGATTAAATCGCGGATTGATTTTCTCAACTATAGTGATGCCGAAAAATAGGTCCAATGGCCACCGCGGATCGATTCCTCCGCAGTTCACACTCTGTGAATTTGATTCTCGTTCTACAGTATAGAAGACAGGGTTTTTTTTTCTCTCTCGGAAGGTTTAAAGGTAGATAATATTATCAGGGGTTCAAACCCTGTCTCGAGAGACAGTCGGTTGAAAAGATGGAAATCATTTAATCTAGAAATGGTAACGAACAAAAAACACTTCACGAGTAGATATTTTTTATTTATTTATTCAAGAATCTATATAATCAGTATCTGTCTATATTTCTGAGATGAGGTATTATGTACACTATTTACATGATTTGGACTATTGTCCTCATCTGTGTCGCCATATTTATTACAACATTTCAGCCGTTGTAGTTTCCGGCCTTCTTCAGGTGGTTGGAATGTCAAACTGAACGCTTTATTCCGCTCACTGGTGTAGACACTTCTAGTTCCACGTGCCATGTCTAATGGATGTCAGTTATCAATTATCGCCTGTTAATTCCCCTCTCCAAGTTCTCGACTGGTATTGAACTCACACCTCTTTGGGTCCTGTCACTAGATCTAACCAAGGCCTTTATCCACTGTGCTATGTATCCTTGAGGATAAAGGCGTTGATTAGATCCAGTGACAGGACCCAAAGAGTCTTAATTCAATACCTGGTTAAGTCAGTGGAGAACTTGGAGAGGGTAATTAACAGGAGATAACTGATAACTGACATTCATTAAACATGGCACGTGGAAATAGAACAGTCTACCCCAGTGAGCGAAATAAAGGGTTCAGTTCGACATTCCAACCGACTGAAGAAGGCCGAAACGTTGTAATAAATATGTCGACAAAGATGAGGACAATAGTCCGAATAATTTAAATAGTGTATCTATACTATCATTCATGGATGACTTTTAACACTTACGGCCATATCACGTTGAAACCAAAGTTAAGCAACGTCGATCGTGTTCAGTACCTAGAGTGGTGACAACTTGGGAATACCAAGTGCATGTAAGCTTGGATGTAATGGTGGTGCACTTCGCTTACGGTCATATCACGTTGAAACAGTGGTTCACATACGATCACTGAAGTTAAGCAACGTTGAGCCTGGTCAGTACTAAGATGGGTGACCGCTTGAGAATACCAGGCTCTTGATGTGCTGGTTGGGCAATGGGTATAGGAATGAAATGACAAAAGATAATCATACAAGTAACAATTTATTGACACTGAAAACTAAATAAAACGTATATAAAAACATGTAAGTGGAGGTCTGTGTATATAGCAATGACTGAAGGCAAAAAGGAAACTATTCATTACCTAGATGGGTGACCACTTGGGAATACCAGGTGCTGTAAGCTTGGATGTGCGGCTGGTGTAATGGATAACGTCTCGGAATGAGAAATCGTAGTTAAGCAACGTCTAGCCTGGTCAATATCTAGATGGGTGACCGCTTTGGAATACCAGGTGTTGTAAGCTTGGAAGTGCGGCTGGTGTAATGGATAACGGATCGGAATGAGAAATTGAAGTTAAGCAACGTCTAGCCTGGTCAGTACCTAAATAGGTGACCGCTTCGGAATAACAGGTGCTGTAAGCTTGGATGTGCAGCTGGTCTAATGGATAATATCTCGGAATGAGAAATCGTAGTTAAGCAACGTCTAGCCTGGTCAATATCTAGATGGGTGACCGCTTTGGAATACCAGGTGTTGCAAGCTTGGATGTGTGGCTGGTGTAAGGGATAACGGCTCAGAATGAGAAATCGTAGTTAAGCAACGTCTAGCTTGGTCAGTACCTAATGAGTGACCGATTAGGAATACCAGGTGCTGTAAGCTTGGATATGCAGGTGGAATAAGGGATAATAGCTTGGAATTGTTATTAAGAAAGACTATTTCCGCCATGTCTAACCTTCACTGCTAGGACCCATCATGTCACGTACATAGTAGCAAACCACAGACATTTTCTCCGTATTCCACTCAAATAGCTTCTCCCGCAAGCGATTGCGCCTCTGTGGATCAGACTCCTATGAGGATGTTTTCCTGATCACTAGAATTATTAAATAATAGTTTTTACAGACTATTATTTTTTAGAGAAATGTATTTCTGCTCCGAATGCCTCATTTTGATCTTTGCGGCCAGATACAAGACAAAATAAAGGAAGTCAATTGTGATTGGCTGAGCTAGCGTGGGAATGATAGATAGAAAACGGTTTTTCAAGGAGTCGAGTATTAATCATGATACAATGTAGATGTGTTCCTTTCGTGACTGCAATGTCTCCCAGTGGAGGGAGAGAGCGACCCCACTGTCTAGTTAGAAGATGTACACGTCGAGGTGTTGTAACGCTTGCCAGATAGCTTACATTTCTATAGTTGCTTCATTTTGATATCTCCAGTTTCTCGCTTGGATTGTGGTCTGTCTCTAGTAAGTACCTTCTATCATCTAACTCTATAAGAGCCAGATCAGGCCGAAAATGGAATACTGTTGCCATATTTGGGCAGGAGCTGCCCAGTTCACACTCTCCTGTTTTGATAGATTTCAAAACCGTCTCTGAGTCTTTGTTGAAGAAGAATTATTTTCCAACCTCCAACCTCTTTCTCACAAGCTAATTCCATGGAAGGTGCTCGGACGAACTACATTCCTTGATTCCGATAGGTGTAACTTTCACGGCGAGGACTCGTCATTCCACTCACATAGTAACAAACCACCTACATTCCCTCCGTATCCCACCGGTTAGAAGTTCCACTCAAACAGCTTCTTTCTGAGAATCCTATGGAACAGTCTCCCAAGAGTATGCTTCCCCAATCACTACAATCTTAACCTGTTCAATTCTAGAGTTAACCGTTATCTTCCCCTCCTATGCATATAAACTACCCCTTAACGTAACCCGCTACTACGTGTTCCTTTCGTGACTGGAACGTCTCCCATTAGAGAGAGAGAGAGAGAGAGAGAGAGAGAGAGAGAGAGAGAGAGAGAGAGAGAGAGAGAGAGAGAGATACAGACAGACAGCCAGACAGACAGACAGAGACAGACAGACAGAGACCCCACTGTCTACATTCCTTAGTTCCGCTGGGTCTAACCTTCACGACTTGGACCCATTATGTCACGTACATAGTAGAAAATCACCGACATTCCATTACTAGGGACCATGATTTTCTCCGTTGCCTCAAGTCTCCTCTTCATCTACGAAGTAATTGTCCTGCATTTATCGCCTTATAAAACGATTCTTATTTTATAATACTTGAACAGTCTTATCTTTGTTTTTCATTAAATTTTCCTGCTTCTTTATATTTTGCTTAGTTTTTTGGAAGGCATCTTTCTCTAATTCAATGTACCTTCAGGTTTCGGTGTTTCACATTACATCAGTTGTGACAGTTGACAGAATTATTTTTATGTCACCAGTTTGCATCTTGCCCCTTTATTTTTGCTAATAACCATTGTAAGTTTCATGAATCTTTCCGCGCAGTCACAAATTTGCCAAAATTCATTACTTTTTTTTAAAATAGGGGGCCGTATATTGAAATGTGTTTAATATAAAATATATGTAGACACATATATAAATTTAAATATATATAGACAAATATATAAATTTAAATATATATAAACACATATAAATTTAAATATATATAAACACATATATAAATTTAAATATATATAAATACATATATAAATTTAAATATATATAAACATATATATAAATTTAAATATATATAAACACATATAAATATAAATATATATAAACACATATATAAATTTAAATATATATAAACACATATATAAATTTAAATATATATAAACACATATATAAATTTAAATATATATAAACACATATATAAATTTAAATATATATAAACACATATATAAATTTAAATATATATAAACACATAAATAAATTTAAATATATATAAATACATGTATAAATTTAAATATATGTAGACACAAATAAATTTAAATATATATAAACACATAAATAAATTTAAATATATATAAATACATGTATAAATTTAAATATATGTAGACACAAATAAATTTAAATATATATAAATAGATATAAAAATTTAAATATATGTAGACACATGTATAAATTTAAATATATGTAGACACATGTATAAATTTAAATATATATAAACACATATATAAATTTAAATATATATAAATAGATATAAAAATTTAAATATATATAAACACATATATAATTTGAGTAGAAGAGGCGGTTACATTTCGCCAGTAAAAAAAATGAGACCGAGATACCAAAGTAGTAGCACGTTTAAACTCCTGCAGTCAGGGAACCAGTGAAAAGACAGAGGGAAGCCACATTATTTCGGTGAGAAAGTGACTGCAGTCGGGGAGCCAGGTCAGGAGCTATCACATTGCATATCCGTCTTCGGATTTTGTCAAGAACCTCGAGATGAACAGCGGGGTACCAGGCCATATTTGGAAACAGGACCCCATGGTAGATTTGTAGATAAAATAAAAGTTTCCTGTTTTTTTAAATATATTTTGCTTAGGGTCTTACTCTATTATAATGCTCCTTCAAATTTCTGTGTTTCACATTCTATCAGGTGTGACAGTTGACAGATTTATTCTGATGTCTCCAATTTATAGCTTGCAATGTAACCATGTCCCTCTCTGTGCCATAGCCTATTACAGCATGCCAAGTTTGGTTTAGTTTCATTCGGTTTACGGCATATCAACCTCAATGGGTTATTTAATGCCGAGAAAGTTTTTATTGCTACTAATATTTTTCTTCAAAAATCCATTTCTGGGAATATTTTAATAGTTCAATAATCTATTGCTGGTAATATTTTATGTTCAAGAATCTATTGCTGGTAATATTTTTTGTTCAAGAATCTATTGCTGGTAATATTTTTTGTTCAAGAATCTATTGCTGGTAATATTTTTTGTTCAAGAATCTATTGCTGGTAATATTTTATGTTCAAGAATCTATTGCTGGTAATATTTTTTGTTCAAGAATCTATTGCTGGTAATATTTTTTCCAAAAAACTGTATAGCTCTTTGTATCACTGGTATTATTTTTTTTAATTATTGCTGGTAATAATTTTTTTTCTTCAAAAATTTATTGCTGGAAATATTTTTTTTAAAAAGTAGTTCTGGTATTAAAATCTGTTTTTGCACTTTCGTATTATTTTGACCTCAGTTTGAAGGTTAAGTATTAACCCATAGCTGGGGGCCTAAAAGGTGCTACCAATACGGATCAGGTGAACCAGGGAACACCAGCAATGAATAGGTGGTTCCACGCTACTCAAAACCTTCTGATCAGAGGCCATGCTGTTGGACGTAGTTTATCGTCTTACCCAAGACACGGATGTAGTTTATCGTCTTACCCAAGACAAGGATGTAGTTTATCGTCTTACCCAAGACATGGACGTAGTTTATCGTCTTACCCAGGGCGTCTCATTTGGCCGAGGGTGTTCTTACCCCTCTGCAGAGGTGTAGTCGGCGTATTCTGAAGCCACAGCTGACAGGGCCACATGCCAATTTTGGTTTAAATCTATCCCGTAGCTTCTGAGTCCATAGCGGACAGACAGATCGACCGACACTTCATGTATTTGTATAGATTGGAAAGAACGATGTCATTTTGATTTGAATGCAAGAGAATAATGTAATTGAAAACGATGCTTTAGGTTTTGAACAACGGAAACAGAAGATGTCTGAAAAAAAAATGGAAGAAAGACAGCAAGGAAATATGAAAATGGAAAAACACTTACCTGAAAACCTGCGCATGAAAACTGTTCTGGGAAATCAACGAAATGTACTTTATGGAGGCAAACAGCAGTGGCAGTTTCATCTCTCCATCTTAGTTGAAAATTGACTGACGTTAGGTTTTTGATAGAAAGAACTTGTTCTTTATGGGGTTTTCTTTTTTTTTGAGTTTATATTTTTGAGATTCTATACCAAGTTCCTCGCAGTGCCAACTTAAGACGCACGCTTTCTCTTCCATGGCAAGCCCATTAAATATTACTCGTAATATTTCAAGAACGTTTGACAGTAAAATAGAGAAATGAAAGTAATTTATCAATAACGTATGATTCAGATTTGAATGGAAATGATTACGTTCATACATTTTCTTAATGTAGTTTTTTTTTGTTTGAGAAGGGTTCTTGAACAAAAGTGGATTAATAAAATAAAAGATCCATTTCGAGATTTTATAAGGTTTTGCGAGGACCGATTTTACAAGAATACAATTCTACAGGTTTCGGGAAATTAGCTTCCGACTCTAAAATGCAACATCGCAAAAATTGTGCAATGAAAGAAATCATTTTACATAAAATCTAAAAATAACATAAGAGATTTTGTAATTCATTTAACAGCTGAAGAAGAATAGATCGACTCAAAAGTGTTTTATGATAGAAAGAAAAAAAAAAGAAAAAAGATTTAGAAACGTTGTAATATATAAATGTTGATTAAAAATTGTTGTAACCTAGAAAAGGTTAACGTCCTGGGTATAAATATAAACTACATCCGCGTCCAGGGTATGACGATAAACGACATCCGTGTCCTGGAAAAGACGATAAACTACATCCGCTTCCTGGTTATGATTATAAAGGATTTCTCCTTCTGACTGATGACCCCTGCGTTTGTCCCAACAGATAAGCTCAAAGTCCTTGCAATGTCATCCACTGTCACCCTTCTGTCAGACTGAATGAGGTCATTGACTGATTCGATCACCTCAGGAGACCTCACTTCTGTAGGACTCCCAGGCCTGTCTTCATCCTCAACACTGCTCCGTCCTTCTTTAAACAATTTAGCCCACTTGTAGACATTTTTTTGGCTGAAACATGTGGCACCATACACAGTTGGCATTCTCCTATGAATTTCAACTGGTTTGCACCCTTCAGCAACCAAAAACTTGATAACTGACCACTGTTAAATCCTGGAGCATGCTTCTTGGTCGGCCATCTTTGTTAATCGCCAAAACTCTTTTTTTAATCTGCAAAAGAAATTAAATCCATGTGAAAAAGAAGTAAAACAAAAAATAAAGAAAAAAAGAGTTAGCTTCTATCTCTATTAGAAATCCTTATACCGAAAAAATCAACTTATTTATTGAATGACCCTCGTATATATATATATATATATATATATATATATATATATATATATATACGAGGTCAACATATATATATATATATATACATATATATATATATATATATATATATATATATATATATATATATATATATATATATATATATATATATATTGACCACTAATATGATCTATATCTATATATATTAAGAAAGCCTGTGACAAAGTGAACTTTTTTTCTTGAGGTGCGTTTCGTTGTTTTGGGCTTCATCAGACGGAAGTGATGTTTATCTTGATATGATTGCACATATTAGGACTCTCAAATATTAAATTTAAATTAAGAGAAACTGTAAATCATTGTTTGGCCATGTAGTCTAAATGATTTGATTTATTTTCTTTTTTGTTCATGTTTCCATAAATTAATTAAATATCCCACATTGTGATAATAGAAGATCTGCCACGAAAGATGAAATGTTTTAAGGACCTGCCGGTAAATCTACTGCCAATGATCTCGCAAAGCAATTTCTAGACATTTTTATACTAGTGAATTGCTCTAAATTAAAGTAGTATTAAACGGTGCAGACCATCAATGAGCTGGGCTGGGAACTGCTCCCTCATCCCCCTTACAGACCAGACCTTGCCCTTTCAGACTTCCACCTGTTTGGTCCCTTGAAAGCGTTCACGAGAGGCACGAAGTTTAAAAGTGACGATGAAGTCAAAAGTGTTGGGAGCGACTGGCTGAGACATCAGTCCAAATATTTTTACGCTGAGGGAATACGGAAGCTTGTGCATAGATGGGAAAAGTGTGTGACAGTGCTGGGAGACGACGTTGAAAAAAAAAGTAAGCTTCTATCTGTATTAGAAGTCCTTATACCGAAAAATTCACCTTATTTATTGAATGACCCTCGTATATATATATATATATATATATATATATATATATATATATATATATATATATATATATTACGTAGTTTCACCCTGTAGAGGGCTACGTTAAGATGTAGTTTATATAGATAAGAGGAGGAAGGTAACCGCTAATTCTAGACTTGACCAAGCCATGATTCTGTTGCATAGCACTTTGGGTGAAGGTCTTAGTCTGGTCTGGGTCGACGGCGTCAATTAATATATATATATATATATATATATATATATATATATATGTATATCCTCTCTCTTCTTTTTATTCTCTCAACTGGAGTTCGCCAGTTGTTTTGTTTCGAGGTAAAAAGACGTCAACAAATGGAATTTGAACTTAACAATTTTATACAAGACCTCGCCGTGTACATCTTCTAACTAGACAGGGGGGGGTCGCTCTTTTACTCTACTAGGAGATGTTGCAGTCACGAAAGGAACACGTCTTCATTGTATCACGGTTAAGACTCGACTCCTTGAAAAAAACTTTCTCTATTTACCATTCCCACGCTAGTTCAGCCAATCACGATCGACTTCCTTTGTATCTAAAACTGTATCTAAACTCAAAGGTCAAAACTGAGGAAGCCAGACCAAAAATACACTTTTAAAAAAATTAATAGTCTGCTAAACTATATGTCTATATTTCTGAGATGAGGTATTATGTACACTATTTACATTATTCGGACTATTGTCCTCATCTTTGTCGCTATATCTATTACAACGTTTCAGCCTTTCAGTATCTGTCTATATTTCTGAGATGAGGTATTATGTACACTATTTACATTATTCGGACTATTGTCCTCATCTTTCTCGCTATATTTATTACAACGTTTCGGCCTTTCAGTATATGTCTATATTTCTGAGATGAGGTATTATGTACACTATTTACATTATTCGGACTATTGTCCTCATCTTTGTTGCCATATTTATCACGACGTTTCGACCGTTGTACGCTCCGGCTTTTAAGGACACATGGCACAGTGGATGAAGGCGTTGGTTAGATCCAGTGACAGGACCCAAAGGTTTGTGAGTTCAATACCTTTTTAAGGGGCACCCAGTGAGGATCGAGTTCACTCTTCAGTCGTTACTGATCTAGCGAGACAAGCGTGTTAAACATGACAGCACACTACTGCGCCCAATTCGAGGCGTGTATGTGGCGTTGTTCCACACCCCCTTCAGCAACCGGCGCTCTGTCTCCACTGTCACCAGTTCATATTCTCTTTCTTTGGCCTGTCGGCATCCATTTAACAGCTTTGTGTAGAGGATTTGCTGTGTGGTGCCTGAAGACATGCCTCGAACAGCACAGGTGTCGTCTATAAATGGTAGTTGACACTGAGAAATGCTTGGAGCGCTTTGTGAAATAACAATAGACAGGTACATATTTTTCTCAGATGTTTGTAAAACCATGAAAACCAGTAGTGCTCATCAAAATTACACGGATTTCCATTTGAATTTGCTGATGTGTCATAAAAGTCACTGATTGATAGATTGATTCGTCTTACGGTTTATCAACCCTCTGCAGGTTATTTAAAGCCATAAATTATTGGCCTATATTTCTGAGATGCGGCATTGCAACTATTTGCACTATTTATATTGTTCGAACTGTTGTCTTCATCTTTGTTGTCATATTCACGACGTTTCGGCCGTTGTAAGCTCCGGCCTTCTTCAGAATCTGTTTATATTTCTGAGATGAGGCATTGTAATTATTTTTTCTATGTATATTGTTCCGACTGTTGTCCTCATCTTTCTTGTCATATTCACGACGTTTAGGCCGTTGTACGCTCCAGCCTGCTTCACTGACTTCACTGACTTCACCCAAGACAATCGTAAGTGCACAATACCTGTCCACAGTAGAGGTGAACAAAAACTTGTAGAGCTGAGTTAATAAAGGAGATAACTGGATGTGACAACTGAGATATCCGGAAGAGGCATGACACGTGGAAGTAGAACAATCTAGCTTGGAGGACGAAATAAAGGGTTCTGTTCGAAAATCCAATCACCTGAAGAAGGCTGGAGCATACTATTACCGAAATGTTGTAAATATGACAATGGAGATGATGACAACAGACTGAATAATGTAAGTAATTGAAACACTTCAAAGGAAATTTAGTACATGCTTGATTTTGGTATCTCTAATTTGTAAGTCTAATTTGAAATGTGGTATTGTAACTATTTACACTATTTACATTGTTCGGATTGTTGTCCTCATCTTCGGTATCATATTCACGACGTTTCGGCCGTTGGACGCTCTGGCCTTCTTCAGGATTTGTCTACATTTCTGAAATGTGGTATTGTAACTATTTACACTATTTACATGGTTCGGATTGTTGTCCTCATCTTCGGTATCATATTCACGACGTTTCGGCCGTTGTACTCTCTGGCCTTCTTCAGGGTTTGTCTACATTTCTGAAATGTGGTATTGTAACTATTTACACTATTTACATTGTTCGGATTGTTGTCCTCATCTTCGGTATCATATTCACGACGTTTCGGCCCTTGAACGGTCCGACCTTCTTCAGGATCTGTCTATATTTCTGAAATGTGGTATTGTAACTATTTACACTATTTACATTGTTCGGATTGTTGTCCGCATCTTTATTGTCGTATTCACGGCGTTAATACTGGACGACCCTCCCCCATACAAATGAAGAGACTTGGAGCAACAGAAACATGGTTATACAGAAGGATGATGAGAGTAATATGGAACATAATACCTCATCTCAGAAATATAGACATATATTAACCATTATTTCAAATAATTTCTTGCCACTTAAAATTCCGTGGGTTTTGTCGTGAAAAAAGATTTCGACGAACCATTGAATCCTATTTTGAACATCTTATCAAGTAGTTTTTTTTTCCATTATTTTCAGTGACTTTTTCCTATTAACCAGGCCGTCTTTTGGTAGATTTTCAGTAAGATTCCGCAGTACCGTGGTCGAAACGTCATTAATATAACAACAGAGATGAGGACAATAGTCTCAAAAATATTTTTAGATAGTACGAATTTTTTGGAGACAATAATTTTGTAGTGATAGAAGTCTTATTACTTAACATATAGCTGGTGGAGAAGGAGAAGAGGAGATTGATTTATACCTTTCCTAGGGGTATTTACGCGTAAGGGAACATAAAGAACTCAACGGGAACTAGAACTCGGCTCTCCGAATACTAATTCCGACCTATTATGCATGACACCACCCGCACACACAATCTTACAGCACCTGGTATTCAGAAGCGGTCAGTCATCGCGACACCGAGAAAACTTGAAGTCGTTTGTGATCGTGCCGGAGTCGGTGTTTTAACGTGATGAGGCCGTAAGCATTCATAATTTTCAACGAACAAATAACCTCATTGAAATGTGAAAATCTTGCATGCATTCATTTCTAATCTTCTTATTAATAACTGCATTGTTTCTTTCCAGGTATGAGGGTGGGCTGAAAAGTTCATAGGCTGACTATGAAGGAGTGATGCTAGAGCTGTGAAATCTTTTCACGAATTAATTTCACATCTTCCTATGACTGCTTTGTTCATTTCCGGGTAAACAGAGAAATGAATGTTTCGAAAAGACTTCAAAAGGAACTCTCTTGAAAATGGTAAACATTTGGCATCGTGATGTTATCAAGTACCGGCAGAAAATTGGTTCAACTGCGAAGGATATTCTTGCTGACAATGTTGCTACAATTGTTAATGACGCCCAAGCCGAATTTGGGAGGGGAAGGGAGAGACTTGAAGATGATTCACGGTCTGGATTATTTACTAGACCCTTATCTATGTTGTTACAAGTTTCCTCTTCATCTGTGAGGAGATTGTCCAGCATTCACTGCCATATAGGAGGATTGATATTGGAGAGCAGTTAAGTACTCTTTGATTTGTATTCTCAGCATCCTTCTATAAAACCACATCTCTGTAGCCTCAAATCTCCTCTTCATCTGTGAGGAGATTGTCCAGTATTCACTGCCATATAGGAGGATTGATATTACATAACAGTTAAGCACTCTTTTCTTTGTATTCTCAGCATCCTTCTATAGATCCACATCTCTGTAGCCTCAAGTCTCCTTTTCATCTGTGAGAAGATTTTCCAACATTTTTTCCATATAGGAGGATTGATATTACATGGCTATTCGGCACTCATTTCTTTGTATACTAAGCATCCTCCTGTAGAGCCACATCTCTCAATCCTACTGTCTCCTCTTCACATGTAATGAAATTGTCCACCATTCATATAGAAGGATTAATATTACATAGCAGCTAAGCACTCTTTTCTTTGTATTGTCAGCATCCTTCTATAGAACCACATCTCTGTAGCCTCAAGTCTCCTCTTCATCTGTGAGGAGATTGTCCAGCATTCACTGCTATATAGAAGGATTAATATTACATAGCAGCTAAGCACTCTTTTCTTTGTATTCTCAGCATCCTTCTATAGAACCACATCTCTATAGCCTCAAGTCTCTTCTTCATCTGTCAGGAGATTGTCCAGTATTCACTGCAATATAGGAGGATTGATATTACATAGCAGTTAAGCACTCTTTTCTTTGTATTCTCAGCATCCTTCTATAGAACCACATCTCTGTAGCCTCAAGTCTCCTCTTCATCTGTGAGGAGATTGTCCAGCATTCACTGCCATATAGGAGTATTGATATTACATAGCTGTTAAGCACTCTTTACTTTGTATTCTCAGCATCCTTCTATAGAACCACATCTCTGTAGCCTCAAGTCCCCTCTTCATCTGTGAGGAGATTGTCCAGCATTCACTGCCATATAGGAGGATTGATATTACATAGCAGTTAAGCACTCTTTTCTTTGTATTCTCAGCATCCTTCTATAGAACCACATCTCTGTTGCCTCAAGTCTCCTCTTCATCTGTGAGGAGATTGTCCAGCATTCACTGCCGTACAGGAGGATTGATATTACATAGCAATTAAGCACTCTTTTCTTTGTATTCTCAGCATCCTTCTATAGAACCACATCTCTGTAGCCTCAAGTCTCCTCTTCATCTGTCAGGAGATTGTCCAGCATTCACTGCCGTACAGGAGGATTGATATTACATAGCAGTTAAGCACTCTTTTCTTTGCATTCTCAGCATCCTTCTGTAGAACCACATCCCTATTGCTGCAAGTCTCCTTTGCATTAATTAGGCGAGTGCGCGGCATTCATTGCCATATAGGATGATTGCTATTGCATAACTGTTCAGCAAACGTTTCTTTGTCTCTAAGGAACTTTTCCTGTTCTTTAAAACTTTGTCTAGTTTTTTATTTTTATTTGTCAGTCTTCTGTTATAACTTTTGTCTGAGGATACGCGATGCAAATAATAAGTCGGCCGCATGTGTTTTATTGGATTATTATCATGTTAGCTCTGTTGGTCCGGCAAAAATGATAATCCGGCTTGCTTTAGGTATTGTGTCTGTTGGCAGCATCGAGACTGAGCCTGGATTATAATTTAATAGCTCTCTCCTCAAGTATGAATCATTCGCATGAATAACACTTTATCAAATTTGTGATGTAGAAAAGAGACATCAGTAAAAGAGTGAGCCCGAAATGCGATTTGCAGTTTGGGAACACTAGAATCAAGCAGACGCAGAAGTTTAAATATCTGGGAAGCGTTCTGACAGAGGACGGCAAATACAACACTGAGACAGGAGGATTTCTTTGGTAACGAAGAAAAGAATACTGAACTGTTACGTGACATCGGTCCTTCTTTACGGCAGCGAATCTTGGACGATTTCCTAAACGATGAATAAGAGACTCAAGGCGACGGAGATGTGGTTCTACAGAAGGATGCTAAGGATATTAGCATGTGAGCAACGGTGAGGTCTTAGAGAGGATGCGAACAAGAAGAAAGTCTTATACTTAACATCAGTACGAGGAAACTGAAATTCCTGGGACACATAATGAGGAAGGAGGGCATGGAGAATCTGATACTCACGGGTCGAATAGAGGATAAGTTAGACAAGGGGAGTTGTTTTCCTTTGTCTCTCTCTCTCCTTCTATTCGACTGGACATACATATCTAACGAGCTTAAGCAAGTGGATGACAGAACCTGGTCGGCAGGGCAGAGGTAATGAACTTGTTGATAGCTGCAAGGGAAAGAGCGGGGTGGAGAGCCATAATCGTTTAAGTCCTGAAAGGACACGGCACGTAGAAAGAAAGATGTACATGTACTGAGTGTCTGGAATATTTTGGTCAGAGAGAAAGAGGGGTTGGGAAATGATGCAGAGAGATAAAAAGTGAGGTTGAGAAAGAGCGAGGGGGATATAAAGTGAGTCATAAACAGAGAGGGGAGAGAAAAATAGATAGAGTGGTAAAGAGAGAAAAAGAGAGAGGTAGAGGGGAAGAAATAAATGGGGGGAGAAAAAAGTGAGGGAGAGAGAGAGGAGGAGGAGAAAAGAGAAGTAGATAGAAGAGAAGGGGTAGAAAGAAAGGGTAAGAGAGGCTGAGAGGGAGATATAGAAAGAGGGGGTTAGAGAGAAATGGGGAGAGAAATAGAGTGGGAGACAGAAAGAGATAGGAAGAGGGACAGAGGGAGAAGCAGAAATATATAGAGAGGGAGAAGGAGAAATATATAGAGAGGGAGAAGGAGAAATATATAGAGAGGGAAATGTGCAGAGATAGTTTGAGAGAGAGAAATAGAGATAGGAAAGAGAGAAAGAGAGACATTAATTGAGAGAGAGAGGAGAAGAAATAAGTAGAGAGAGAACGAGAGAAAGAGGGAAGGACAGGAAATTATAAAAGGAAAGAAAGAAAGAAAGAAACAAAGAAAAAAGAAAGTGAGAGAAAAGAAAGAGTGTGGAGAAGGCAAGAGAAAGAGAGAAGAAGAGGGAGAGTGAGAAATGGAGAGAGGGAGAGAGACATAAACTTCAGCTGCGAAAGTGGGTTGAATCCATGATCTCCTATATCTGATTGGTTGGCATAGTAACCGGATGGAAATACCAACACTGTCTGCGCATGACAGGAAGATAAGATTAGTGTACGCTCCAGTGACTTGTAAATTTTATCCCGTTTCTCATCTCGTCTCGTCGAGGCAAATGTCGGTCTGATTGGGCCAGGTCGAATAAGTTCATTGCCGGATTTTGAGGAAGAGAAAAAAAGGGAAAAATAAAAATAGAAATAGATATAGAGAGAGAAAGAGAGTGAGAAAATGGGGGAAAGAGAGAGAGAGAGAAACTGAGATAGAAAGAGGGGGAGTGAGAAATATAGAGATATAGCGCGAGAAGTAGAGAGAAGCAAATGTGCAGAGAGAAAGAGGGAGAAATAGAGAGCGAGAGATTAATTTAGAGATAGGGAGCAGAGAGAAAGAGAGCTATATTGATTGAGAGATGGTGGGGGAGAAATAAATCGAGAGAGAAGGATAGAAATGTATAGAGAACGAGAGAAAGATGGAGAGGCAGGAAAAGAGAGGGATAGAATAAAAGAAATAATAGATATGAAAAGAAGAAAGTGAGTGAGAAATAGTAAGGAAGAGAGAGAGAGAGAAGAGAGAAGAGAGAGAGAGAGAGAGAGAGAGAGAGAGAAAGACCTGTACTTAAACTTATTTCTAAATATTGCCACTTTTAATGTAACTCAAACTTAAATTCATTTTATGAGCTCTCTACAGACATTATATTTCTAAAGATGTAACGGGTTTTTTATTTATTAATCTCATCACTTACCGATTTTGAAAACCTAATTTTGAAGCTAATTTTAAGGGGGTCACATCATACCCGATATATAAAATTAGCGTATGTACTGCTGACCCTGGCTACGCCCTTGGCCAAACTATATATCCATTTTCTGTAGTCAAATTACCTTCAAAGGTCGCATGATACGCGAGTATATACCGTAACTAAAAAAACCCTTATGGATTAATCAAAGGATGCAATATTAAAAAATGGGGGATCAATTTTAATAATCATTAGTATTAAACACATCCCCCATTTCTTAGCCATAGATGAAATTCCAAAATAAAACTTATAGATAGTCAAAGGAAGCAAGAGTAAAAAGTGGGAGATCAGTTTTGTATTGTTCTTTAGTAAAAAAAACATCCCCCATTTCTTGGCCATAGTAGATTCATAGATGAAATCCCAAAACATCCTTATAGAAATCGAATGAAAGAATGACAGAAATTGAGGGGCAGTTTTGTATTGTCTTTATTATTAAACACATCCCCTATTTCTTGGCTATATTAGATTCATAGATGAAATTCCAAAATATCCTTATAGATAATTAAATGAAAGGATAGAAATTGAGGGACCAATCTTGCATTGTTATTTAGTATTAAACTCATCCCCCATTTCTTGGCCACTCTATTTGCTATCCATTTCTATAATCTAGACAGGATTTAAGTAATTTCCAAAAAATATTCATATAGGTTGCTTTGTTATATATACCGTATATACCCGCGTATCATGTGACTTTTGAAGACCTAATTTTGAAGTTAATTTTAAGGGGGTCGCATCATGCACGAGAAATAAAATTAGCGTATGAACTGCTGGCCCGGGCTAAATTGCTGACCAAACTATATAACCAATTACTGTAGTCAAATTAGCTTCAAGATTAGGTCTTCAAAAATCGCATGTTACGTGAGTATATACTGTAAACGTTATTTTTATTGGATACTCATATTTGAGTAGACGATTGTTTTATTTATTAAACAGTATATTTATTTTGGTCTACCGGTCTGAATATTCAAGAATTCTTATTAAAGAAAAATGGGCACTCTCCACCTGGGCAACCGTCATTAGATCCGATGTGCTTTAACTGAGTAAGCCCCTTAAAATTTCCTTATTGCATTGTTAAATATTTGAGCTTAACAAATTTAACCAAATATTACAATCACATTCATAAGTGTGAATGAAGGTCGTTATTTAAAAAAATAAGGGGGTACAAATGAAAAGATTTATAATTGATAGGTTTTTCCATTTCACTGAATATGTATATATATATATATATCTGTAATACAGCGAAACAGTACTGTATGCTAATGACATAATTTAGCTCTTGAAAATACATTTCAATTGAGCACTGTTGAGTGATAAGCTAATTCTATAAACAACAGCCACCTGCACTAATGCAAAGCTCTTCAGTAAAATGAATAGAGCACTTTGGCTGGTTGGCATTTGTTTACATTTATAAAAACAATACGCTAGATTTAGTTGTGTAACTCTACCGAGTGAAGATAGCTATGGCTGACACAAAATTAGTTGTGTTTCAATCCTGGCTTGAAGCATTCGGAGGTCTAGTCGCACTGAGGAGCTGTGATACAGCGAAACAGTACTGTCTGCGAATGACATATATATATATATATATATATATATATATATATATATATATATATATATATATATATATATATATATATATATATACTAGGTGTAACGGCATAATTGTCCTCCTCACAAAATGTAATATTTAATATCTTAAAAAAACACTAAACTAATTGAATTTCTTTTTACAAAGTTTTCAGATAAGACATTTAGCCATTTTGACACCATTTGTCATAAGAATCACTGAGAAACTCTTTGCCTTATTCAGCCAGAAAAACAGAACGGGTTAAAATCGTTTTGTGCCAGCCCCATTATGTCTTTCCAAATGGGCAATGGTGAGAGGAAAAAGATCATTCAAGCCTTCAATAATGGTAACAAAAATAAAAAATAATAAAAATAAATAAACTGGCTTCAATCTTCAATGTCCATTCAAAAACCATCAAAAGAAAAGTGAATAAGAGCGAATAGCAGAGAGAAATACTAGATCCAGAGGTCAAAACCACAAGAAAGATCATCATTTCAATTAAAAAGAGATCAATTAGAAAAGATCCAACTCAATTCCTAAGACAATGACAGTCAAAATCGTAGTAAAAAAAATGATTGAAAATGTAATCATGCATGAAACCTGTGAGGCACTTTGTTACTCCAGGACAGAAAGTTAGGAGGTTAAAGAAGGCAAAGATCATCTTAAATGAGTTGGAAAATGATCCTGGAATTATATATATATATATATATATATATATATATATATATATATATTGAATTTATATCAACAATTTATGAGCTTCCGATCCTTAGCTATGATTAATTAATTTTCGTTTATGATCGATTTCTTCACGATTCTTCTGTTAAGCTTGGAGATTAATTATACATTCAAGTTGCTCAAAGTAGAGTCATAAAAAACAGCCAAAAATTCCAGTAAGATATCTTTAATCATTTTAAAGACACAACGGTTCAAAGCTCAATCAAACAATTACATGATTTGGACAATTTTGCTGTTCCGCCCGGTATATATATATATATATATATATATATATATATATATATATATATATATATATATATATATATAGTGATGTTACAAGCGTAGCTTAGATGTGACACAAAGCCGGAACTGGGGTGGGGGGCGCACAGTGAGGATCGAACTCACTAATCAGTCGTAATCGTTCTAGTGAGACAAGCTTGCTAACCATTTACACCGCCTCGAGGTACCCAGATATATATATATATATATATATATATATATATATATAGAGAGAGAGAGAGAGAGAGAGAGAGAAAGAAAGAGATAGAGAGAGAGAGAGATAAAGAGAGATCGAGAGAGAGAGAGCGAGAGAGAGAGAAAGAGAGAGATAGAGAGAAAGAGAGAGAAAGAGAGCAAGAGATAGAGAGCGAGAGAGAGGTAAAGAGAGACCGAGAGATAGATAGATAGATAGATAGAGAGAGAGAGAGAGAGAGAGAGAGAGAGATAGATAGAGAGAGAGAGAGAGAGAGAGAGAGAGAGAGAGAGAGAGAGAGAGAGAGAGAGAGAGAGAGAAGGGATCGGTTTTTTAGTGGATGCGCGGATTTGAGCAGAGGCTCGGTTTAGTTATTAAACGGGATATTTATTTATTTTCGTCTACCAGCCTAAATGTTCGAGAAATCATATTTTTGTGATGTCACCGAACACTCGTTGCCATTACGGGATGCCAACGAATCCCCGTTGTCACTTTCGTAATGTTCCTTGCAGATGCACCTCACTCATGTCATTGAACAATACTGGTGTCAGACGCCTTCGAATAGCACTTGCACTACTAGTATTCGCTCGATAATACGCGCTCGAAATTAACCACCCTAGCTTGATCCGTATGGAGAATAGTGTAGTGAAAAGAATAGAGAATAGCGGTCCGTATAGTAATAGAGGATCGAATAGAAATAGCGATCAGAATAGTGCTAGAAGATAGACGAGAAATGGCGATCAGAATATTGCTAGAAGATAGACGAGAAATGGCGATCAGAATAGTACTAGAAGATAGACGAGAAATGGCGATCAGAATAGTACTAGAAGATAGACGAGAAATGGCGATCATTTAGACGTAACGCTACGTCGTATGTATACGTTTCCTCTATGGTCACGTAGTCTACTTGATTCAGTAATGGGATCGTCTGTGTTTGCTTACTGTCGGTCTGTGTTCAAACTCAAGTCTCGTCAGCGACACTTTATTCCTTTATGATAGACAGGAAATTGTGGAGAGCTATTATCGCTAATAATTATCCTATATAACAATACTAAAGTCAAAATTGACCGGATTGAGCTTTAATAATCATTTTACGATTATTCAATCCTGTAGATGAAAATAAATAAATGTAGTATTTAAACTATTAACGGAACGTCTACTCAAATATGTGTAACCACTAAAAATAACGTGCAAGTTATAAAAATGATTTTATACTCGATTACAAATCAAGCATCAATGGTTCGCTAGGTCAAAATATTTACTACACTTCTTCTTTGTGCCGTCTCTCTTCAGGACGTAGGCGATCATGTCTCTCCACAGTGTCCTGTCTTTTTCTAACTCTTAAATAAATTTTGTCTTTCTGCCATCTCTCTTAAACCCTATTCTACCATCCATTTACTCAAGCTCACTAAGTACGTTATGCGATGATTTACACTCTCCTTCTTGCCTGTCCTGTGAGTATCAGATTTTCCAAACCCTCTTTTCTCATTATGTTTCCTAGACATTTCAACTGTCTATTCTTGGTGTTAAGTACTATTTTCCTTCTTATTTCCACTTTCTCCAAATTTTCGTCGTTACTCACATGTTCGGCCCATAGTATCCTCTACAACTATTAGAGATGTTCCGTTACACTACACACATTGAACTTAATCTGCCTTCATGTACTCTTACTGATTTAATAGCGTATACCCCTCTACGGTCAGCTGATACGTAAATCTGATCTGCTGGTTAGTCATTTCATCAAAACATCGGACTTCGTGCCAGACTAAGAGGTGCTTTCTGCGTAAGCTGATCATATCGCTCCTCATGCTTCTGGCCTTTTGCCAGACTAAGTTGAGTATGTAACGATTAGATTATCAGACTAAGTTTAATAAATATACATGTTCAATTCAAAAATTGACGCAATACAATATTCTTATTTTGTCTTTTGGTAATATAAGCTAAGGTTATGAAATATCTCTATAAAGGTAGATATGTAAGGATTCCTTGTGTATGGGATAGATTCTTTTACAAAGGGTACCGGCTGGACTCTTTTCAAGAGCAAGGAAAAGAGTGAGATTTCGAATGCTGATTTTCTAGGCAACAGGCACTTCATAGTTTTAAGCGCAATTAAATCTTCTTAGTGCCATGTAGACTATGTGCGTACAAATTAACTTGAATAGGAGATATAGCAATCTAGGGGGTGTTTCAAAAGTCTGTGTCACATTCTAAGAACTCTTCAGGGTGTTTCAAAAGTCTATGCCACATTCTAAGAAATCTTCAGGGTATTTCAAGTCTATGTTACATTCTACGAACTCTTTACAGTGTTTCAAAAGTCTATGTCACATTCTAAGAACTCTTCACATTGTTTCAAAAGTCTATGTCACATTCTAAGAACTCTTCACATTGTTTCAAAAGTCTATGTCACATTCTAAGAACTCTTCAGGGTGTTTCAAAAGTCTATGTCACATTCTATGAACTCTTCAGGGTGTTTCAAAAGTCTATGTCACATTCTAAGAACTCTTCAGGGTGTTTCAAAAGTCTATGTCACATTCTAAGAATTCTTCAGGTTGTTTCAAAAGTCTATGTCACATTCTAAGAACTCTTCAGGGTGTTTCAAAAGTCTATGTCACATTCTAAGAACTCTTCAGGGTTTTTGAAATGTCTGTATCACATTATAAGAACTCTTCAGGGTGTTTCAAAAGTATATGTCACATTCTAAGAAGTCTTATATCATGATGTACAAATAGTATGTTTGAACTGGTACCTTTTAAAAGCTAAAAGTGTCAAGTTTTCTTGTTAATTTAATTTACATGTAATTAAAATTAAATTTTTGAACATCACATGTTCCAGACAGACTGATCGCGTGTTCCTGAGATAGCCACATGGGTCTCCAGACCTCATGCCATATGACTTCTTCCTCTGTACCCCACTTACTTCCACGAAACGTGGATGATCTGAAGAGGCGGATAACTGAAGCCTTGGCAATTATCGACAACTTGATGCTTGGTCGCCTTTGGCAAGAATTGAATTATGGTTTGGATGTGTGTCATGTAACCCGCGGCGCTCACATTTGAACACCTGTAAAAACCTGTACAGGAAAGAAACGTGGAATTATTAACTTTCAGGAAATATAAACTGTGTTTTGATAATCTCAATAGTTATTAAGAAATACAGTGTTGCAATGTAACATGGACTTTTGAAACACCCTGTAGATATGAACAGATAGATAGATAGATAGATAGATAGATAGATAGATAGATAGAGAGAGATAATGAACACAGATAGATAAATAGATAGTTTCGGCCTTCTTTATGAACACATGGCACAGTGGATAAAGGCGTTAGTTAAGATCCAGTGACAGGATCCAAAGTATGTGAGTTCAATACCCGGTGAAGGTAGTGGAAAACTTGGAGAGGGGAATTAACAGGCGATATCTGACAACTGACATCCATTAAGCATGTCACGTGGAAGTAGAACTGTCTATCCCAGCGAGTGAAATAATGGGTTTAGTTCGACATTCCAATAAACTGAAGAAAGCGGGAGCGTACAACGGCCGAAAATGTTGTAATAAATATGGTGACCAAGATTCGGACAATAGTCCGAATAATGTAAATAGTGTACATAATACCTCATCTCAGAAAAATAGACAGATAGTGAAATACCGAAAGGTTGAAATAAATATGGCGACAAAGATGAGGACAATAGTCCGAATAATGTAAATAATGTACATAATACCTCATCTCTGAAAAATAGACAGATAGTGAAAGGCCGAAACGTTGTAATAAATATGGCGACAAAGATTAGGATAATAGTCCGAATAATGTAAATAGTGTACATAATACCTCATCTCAGAAATATAGACAGATACTGAAAGGCCGAAACGTTGTAATAAATATGGCGACAAAGATGAGGACAATAGTCCGAATAATGTAAACATTGTACATAATACATCATTTCAGAAATATAGACAGATACTATCTATCTATCTATCTATTTATCTATCTATCTGCCGACAAAGATGAGGACAATAGCCCGAATAATGTAAATAGTGTACATAATACCTCATCTCAGTAATACAGACAGATGCTGAAAAGCCAAAACGTTGTAATAAATATGGCGACAAAGATGAGGACAATAGTCCGAATAATGTAAATAGTGTACATAATACCTCATCTCAGAAATACAGACAGATACTGAAAAGCCTAAACGTTGTAATAAATATGGCGACAAAGATGAGGACAATAGTCTGAATAATGTAAATAATGTACATAATACCTCATCTCAGAAATACAGACAGATACTGAAAAGCCGAAACGTTGTAATAAATATGGCGACAAAGATGAGGACAATAGTCCGAATAATGTAAATAGTGTACATAATACCTCATCTCAGAAATATAGACAGATACTGAAAGGCCGAAACGTTGTAATAAATATGGCGACAAAGATCAGGACAATAGTCCGAATTATGTAAATAGTATAGATAGATGGAATTGATGGGAAAATAGCGTGGCTTGGTAAAGGGGAAGGACCCCAGCCACAGCCGAGAAGGGAACTTCATGGGCAAAAGTTTCTTCTTTCAATCTGGTAAGATTGCCAAGGAATAATCCACTTTGAATTCTTACCACCTCATGCAACAATTAATGCTCAAATAAACTGTCAGCAATTAGAGCGTTTGAACCGAGCTTTGAAGGAAAAAAGACCTACTCTAGTGAATCGAAAACGGGTGATATTTCATCAGGTCAATGCGCGACCACACACAGCAAGAATCACGTCACAAAAGATCGAAGAACTTGGTTGGTAGAAAATTCTTAATCCACCTTATTCTCCCGACATTGCTCCTTCAGACTATCATTTGTTTCGTAGCTGACAGAATCATTTGCAAGAAACAGCTTTTGTAACACAGGAAGAGGTTAAAACTGACATTTGTGAGTTCTTCGAATCAAAGCTAAAAGAATTTTACAGTAATGGAATTAGTAAGCTTGTTAATAGATGGAAGGAAGTCATAGATAATCAGGGAAAATGCATTGTTGATTGAATCTGTAATTAAATGTAACATTTGGTCACTTGTTTCAAAATTCAAAATTCGGACAGAACTTATGGGATGACCTGATATATATAAATATGCTGAGATAGGTATAAACTGTTATATAGATATATAGAAACAGACATAGATAGATAGAAATGCCTCGAAATACATAGGTAGATAGATAGATAGGAATGCCTCGATATATATATATATATATATATATATATATATATATATATATATATATATATATATATATATATATATATATGTTATATAGATATATAAAACAGACATAGGCAGGGAGATAGTCAGATAGCAATACTATGAGATATATAGATAAATCGATACTCACAGACAGATAAGAATATGCCGAGATAGATATATTTGAACAGATTGAGATATATAGTTACAAACCGACATAGACAGAGAGAAAAATATCTTACTAGATAGATAGATAGACAGATAGATAGATCATTTTTCTGAAATAATTTTGTCTTAATCACTAGATCAGAGGAAATGGTAACACTTTTAATGCTGATTTTATAATGCCTCACTCAATATTCTTGAATTCTAAGCACCCCTCCTTATTTGGCCTTCGGCCAGGCGTATTATCGATTATCAGTCGACAGCGACAGTCGACTGACAATTTGACTCTTTTAGACGACACGTTTGAATGCGTTCGTATCAGGTTGACTGCTTATTGACACCGAGGTTGTAGCGGAAGTGAGCTGGGCGCGTAACAGATGAATGCACTCAATTCCGTCCGTGTGTAATCCGGGGCGGCCAGCTTGAACTTCCTTTTCCGACCATTAAGAACACTTTTCGTTGATCCGCTCAAAAGACGGACATGAGCCAGTCGACAACTTCATTTGCGCACGAAATGACTTTCGTATTTAGGACAAGGCACGCTTTGAAAGCTGCTACCAACACAAGGCATACTTTAAAAGCTCTCCCAATACCGTCTCTCACAATTGCCTGTCGTAAATTGACAGTCATGTAGCTATTCGCACAGGCTATAATTAGTGGATTAATTTCGATATGTGCGATTTTAATTCAGTCGACCACTTACATTTTTTAATACCTAAGGAGATTCGGCGGATTTACTGTTTATTTAATTGAAATTATAGGAATTAAATCGTATACTTATTTTTCAACCAATAAAATCCCATCAGAAGATTTGTTTGTGAAACTATCATTACAAGGGCAAATACCGCGCAAATACTTGCGGACATAGCTGTAGACCTACCACGTCTTATTTTTTGGACCATTTAGAAAATCACAATAATAACCCCCTTCACCACTCCCACAAATTCACGAAAAATACTTTCGCGAGCCAGCGTTAAATAATTTTCTAACTAATGAAAACCTTGTATTCAAAAAGTTGACACCTCTATGTGAAATTAGATTTTGAATCCAACTTACGGATATAAAAATAGAAGCATACGGCTTCTCGAGGTTTAAAACAATTTCGGATGCCAGTTCTTTCTATATGGCGGCACCGTAGGTGTTTGGAACGAGTCCATTCAATGGTTCCGCCATATGCGAGCACCTATTAAAGAGCAGA
>OZ038495.1:87680919-87763419 GCA_964036315.1 Acanthosepion esculentum | reverse complement strand
CACCTACACACTGAAGACACACTGCACATAGAGGAAGACTAATGAGTTGGATTAAACGCATGGGGGAACAGGATTTAGGAGAAATAAGAAAAAGACATAATTTATTAAGAGCTACAAAGGTAAGGAAGTTGTGGAGAGCCATGTTCATCTACACCCTTAAGGTACACGGCACATAGAAGAAGAAGAATGAGCTTGAGGAAATGGATGGCGGAACAGGGCTTAGGAGAAATAACAGAAAGCCAAAATTTATTAAGAGCTACGAAGGAAAGGAAGTTGTAGAGAGCCATGACCACCTACACCCTAAAGGTACACAGCACATAGAAGAAGAAGAATGAGTTTGAGTAAATGGACGGCAGAACAGGGTTTAGGAGAAATAACAAAAAAGACAAAATTTATTAAGAGCTACGAAGGAAAGGAAGTTGTAGAGAGCCATGACCACCTACACCCTAAAGGTACACAGCACATAGAAGAAGAAGAATGAGTTTGAGTAAATGGACGGCAGAACAGGGTTTAGGAAAAATAGCAGAAAGACAAAATTTATTAAGAGCTACGAAGGAAAGGAAGTTGTAGAGAGCCATGACCACCTACACCCTGAAGATACACACAACATAGAAGAAGAAGAAGAAGAAGAAGAAGGAGGAGGAGGAGGAGGAGAAGAAGAAGAAGAAGAAGAAGAAGAAGAAGAAGAAGAAGAAGGAGGAGGAGGACGAGAATGATTTTGATAAAATGGATGGCGGAACAGGGTTTAGGAGAAATAACAGGAAGACAATATTTATTAAGAGCAACGAAGGACAAGAAACCTTGGAGAGCCACGCTCATCTACTTTCTGAATGAGCACGCCGGCATATAAAGAAGATGCATTGAAAAATGCTTAGGATGTAAGCGTTACATCCGTGAGGCCCGGTTTCGAATCTCAACATAGTCGATAAGTTAAGGCGATGTCTTCGTCATTGGCAAGATCCTGAAATCTAGATCGCGGCTTGACGAGCCTTGATTGGAGAGTTGGCTAAAGGGAAAAGTTCAGAAGTTGTGGAAGGTTGTTCTACCGGCTCGGGTTCATGCTCAGTGTACTGACATTCTAATCACTAGGGCACGCGCCCATACAGCCGCAAGGATTCTTTCAAACGTGTTTGGTTTAATAATTTCGACAAATTCTATTTTTCCACTTTTTATTATGTTTTTGAAATTTACGAATTATGTAATTGGTAAATTTACCAAATTTCATATTTATCTTTTATTTTAAAAAAATTTTTTCCGAGTATTTTCGAGAGTCGCTACATTAGTTTTCAAAGATTTTATTATATGTATATTTACCTAACTGTTTTTGGTTACTGTAATTACCCATGTATAATACGCATTTTCCCTAAAAAAATAATAAGCAAAATCAGGGGTGAGTATTATGCACAGCTACAAAAAATCTTTAAAATATTGCCATAAAATAAGAAAAAAATTATCATAAATCTAAATTATAATAATATTATTCAATGTTTAAAACCTTTTTTTTTTCATAAGATTAGGAAACGCTAGCCGTAAGGAAATTGGAGAGGTACAATTTATAGGGTTTGATTACCAAAAGATGGGTGCATATTACGCATGAGAAGAAGCATTTTCCCACACTTTCAGCACAATTTTAGGTGTGCATATTATGGGGTGTTACGGTAAATATGGTGTTCTTCGTTTCAAGTCATTGAAGGTCTATATTTTGTAACAATTTTTTACTGTTTATTTATTTTGTAAAAATACAAAATTCTAGCACAGGTCGAAGGGCAGTAGAAAAAAGCTGACCTTCATTAGCTATCCTAATACTAGTTAATCCAAATTACGGTCAATTCATGATTACAATTTACTTATTCACCACGAGAACTTCTTCATCACCTGCATATACCAGAATACAGCAGGAGGGATACAAAACATCCCAAGATATAAAATTGTCCTCATCTTTGTCGCCATATTTATTACAACGTTTCGGCCCTTCAGTATCAGTCTATATTTCTGAGATTAGGTATTATGTACACTATTTACATTATTCGGACTATTGTTCTCATCTTTGTCGCCATATTTATTACAACGTTTCGGCCCTTCAGTATCTGTCTATATTTCTGAGATGAGTTATTATGTACACTATTTACATTATTCGGACTATTGTCCTCATCTTTGTCGCCATATTTATTACAACGTTTCGGCCCTTCAGTATCTGTCCATATTTCTGAGATGAGTTATTTGTACACTATTTACATTATTGGGACTATTGTCCTCATCTTTGTCGCCATATTTATTACAACGTTTCGGCCCTCTTAAATTTTCAAAAAAATTCGACCTCAGCGTTGCGACCGCACGCTCCAAAATTTTTCCCGTTAACAATAACACATTGCTAAAAAACATATTTCGAATCGCATCTAATCTTTCGTTATCCCGTTATTACCTGGATGTAAAAAACAAATCAATTTCCATACCTGATGATGACTGTATGAACTGACGAAAGTACTCGTATGAAAAAGACCTTATGCAACTAGAATTTATTAAAAACAGGGATCATATCATTCATCTACAGGTTCGTGGGTTAATGTATCTTAATAAATTTGTTTGCGAAGATGTATTCTCGCCATTTATATCATTAACTTCACTATCGGCTTTTTGTATGAATGATTCATGCAATATATATATATATATATATATAGCAAAAACAAGCAAAATAATTTGACATAAATAAATAAACAAATAAGCGACTTCCGGTAAAAGTAACCGCCAAAATAGACTACCCATAATGCACCACTGACCCTTATATATAAATAGCCGAGAAAAAATAACAGCACTAGTTGCCTGACGATTGCACTAGCATGAAACAGACTGTCGCCTCTAAGTGCTGACTTCCATGTCAACTTTTATATTTACACACGCTCTATCTCTAATATTGAGCACTTTATCTCATAAATATACCACACTTTAAGACTATATTTCTTCATATATATATATATATATATATATATATATATATATATATATATATATATATATATATATATATATATAGGCAGCATATCTTCATTCAAATAATATATTATGTCTATTTATTTTAATAATTATCCTTTCCAGTTCCCTAACCAGTTTCTTGATGTTAAGACGAAATTCATCAAGGAAGGCGCCACTGTTTTTTCCTACCCAAGTACTTTCGATATCCTCCAAGATCATCAGCAGCAGTAAATTTCTAAAACAAACTTATTGTGAGTGTGATCGTTGTAATGATGACACACTGTTTTAATTATTTTAACATTTTAAATTTATCCGTTGTGTCTATGGAATTTTCCGCTAAACAAGCATCCCAATACAAAGGAGCTGACCGGGAATTGGTAGAAATGAAAAATTAATTAAGGCAGATAGTGGCTTTATGAAAGAAAACAAAATAAGCCACTGTTGTATGATAACTTTATATAGTTCAGTGGATCTTTTTGTCAAGACTAACGTCCCAATATAAGGGAGCTAACCAGTAATTGGTAAAAATGCGAAATGGCTTTAAATGTATGTTAAATGCATTTCAACACGTTGTTGCTACATTCGTCATAACTTTTGTTGAGTGCTGGTTGGTTGATTTTGATATAGAGGGCCTCGAGAATTTGTAGTTTTTGTTTATTAATTTCGCTAACAAGTATTTTTCTGTGTTGTGAAGGCTGACAGAAATGTGTTGTCCTTTAGGTAGGATAAAACTATATATATATATGTTTGTGTGTATATATATATGTATCTGTGTGCGTATATATATATATATATATATATATATATATATATATATATATATATATATATGTATATCTATATCTATATCTATATCTATATATATATGTTATATATATATGTGTGTGTGTGTGCGTGTGTGTGTCTCTCTCTCTGTGTTTGTGTGTGTGTGTGGTTTGGTTTGGTTTATTTTGTTCTACAACATATCAACCTCAATGCCGACAAATTTTTTTATTGCTGGTAATGTTTTGTTTTGTCAAAAATCTGGTAATATTTTTCCTTCAAAATTCTATTGCTGGTAATAATTTTTTCAAAAAGTATTGCTGGTAATAGCTAACTATTCGCCCATAGCTGGCACCCTAACAGGTGCTACCACCCCGAGTCAGGGTGGACCTGGTAACACCAGCAATTAAGAGGTGGTTCCACGCTTCTCAAAACCTCTTGACCAGAGACCTTGCTGCTGGATGTAGTTTATTGTCTTAACCAGGACGTGGATGTAGTTTAACGTCTTACCCAGGACGAATATAAGTGTATAGGCTTAGACTTAAAGATTTTTATATAATAGTAAGAATAATGAATGTATTTTTTTTTTCATGAAAAGTAATGTAAGTGGTAAGGTTTAGTGATCGAATTAGGATTTAAAACGTAAAACATTGGATTGTACTATGCAAGAAGAAGTCCAACTTACCTCGTAATGAATTCCGGGGAAATATCGCGAATCAAAACTGTATGAAGCGAAAGACAAGTCTATATAGGAGGGAAGGGGGAAAAGCCTTTATTTCATTGGCTGATGTTGACTGACGTATGTCAATAAGAATGGTCGGAATCCTTGCCACATCTGAATTTTTTTGCAATGTCAAAGGTGCGTAGCACAACGCTATCAAGGAGGCGGCCCGACCCTTTTGGAATCAGATCGTGGTTGCTGTTTGAGCCGATATGACAGTGCATCACTGAAGACCATCCTAGGTGTATCTGAAATGTATTACTCTACTATATATATATATATATATATATATATATATATATATATATATATATATATATATATATATATATATATATATATATACGTATATATAAAAAAGTAATAGTAGTAATAATATGTCCCTCTCTCTCTCTCTCTATATATATATATATATATATATATATATACGTATATATAAAGAAGTAATAGATTTTTATTTATTAATCTGCCATATTTTCGCGTTTTTGTGAGTTTGTAAACCTCAAATGTTTTTTTAAATATAACTTTGTGTAAGCTGTCTAAACCATTTGAAATTATTTCTTTTCGATCGAAAACAAATCGATTTTCAATAATTTTAGGTGTTTTAGAAAGTTTTCAAACATCAAATTATTTTAATATAATTATTAATATATTATATAATTTAAAATAAATTCGTAGAAATACAAAATGGCGTTAAATGTTAGTTACATGTACTTCAACCCGTTGCTGCCGCACCCGTAATAAATTTTGTTCGGATTATAATCAAATTTATTTTATACAAGGAACATAGTCATTTTATCCGCTTTATATATATATATCTATATATCTATCTATATATATATATATATATATATATATATATATATATATATATATATATATATATATATATATATATATATGAGTATTGTTAAGTAGTTCCTTGCCAGCTATTTTAAATTGTTTTGTTAGGAGCGTGGAAGAGTTATATATGAATAAATAAAAAAAGAGGCTTCATTATGACAACTAGTCTCGTAATCAAAAGACCGTGAGGTATAAGTATTAATGTCTATTTCGTCTACCCTCAGGCCCACACCACGTTGATTGAAACAGACGATGGACTGATCAGGATGATGATAATTTGGTAAATTTACCAAAGTTCATATATACACCCTTGTACAAATAAATTGAAACAACCGCTTTAATTTCCTTTCTCTCACTACACAGTCAGTTTTAGACCCACTGAATTGACAGGCTGTAATACATTAGATCATTTACAGTGGTGTGCAGTAATATGAATCTATTTTCGGAGTGTATGATGATATTTGTTTGGCCTTGAAAGTATTGCGTTATCCGGGATTGCATCGGATTTTTGTCACTCCAAGACACTATTGTCTCGACTGTCGATTAGTTGTCATACGGCCATTTTATGCGTACGAAAATTGTAACGCTGCACGAACACAATGGCAAGCCTTACCATTGATCAGATCAAAGTACTATAGTCTGGCCCGGAAACTCTCCTTATTAAATCAAATATATATATATATATATATATATATATATATATATATGTATGTATACATAAATATAAATTTATCTGTAATTTGATAAAGTATAGGATCAAATCCTCCTTACAATTTCTATCATGTGTATATCATTGCTTGATCCGGCTTCTAATGCTTCAGTTTGAGCGGCTTGGTGATAGTAGTCATGGCTGCAGGGGGCACAGTCCTATGGTTAAAGAGAATCTCAGTTGAGTTCCACCACGGAATATGTGAGCGAGCGGCGCTATATCGAGTCTGATTTGCTATCTCTTCGTCACCGAAGCCCGTTGGAACAGTTGGTATGGTGTTTGCTTGATCCACTTCCCTTCTCCACTTCCTTTCATCTTTCATTCCTGTCTGCTCTCGCTCTAAATCTTCTGTAACCCCACTGCCTCGATCGACCGTCCGTCCTTCTCTTTCTCCACATCCCTTCGTTTACCACTCCTATCTGCTCTTCCTCCAACACTTCTGTAACCCCATGCGTGATAGTGGCCACCAGCCTTGCTTGGGGTGATACGCTTAAAAAAAAAAAAAAAAAATCTAACTGCCAGGGTTTCAATTCTCGGTAGTGGGTGCGCACTGCTGATGAGTCCCAAATATAGGACGAAACGGCCGTCCAGTGCTTTCTGCATTCTGTTGAGGTTTCTTTCAGACTCAATGGATTACTTAATTACATATATATATATATATATATATATATATATATATATATATATATATATATATATATATATTATGACTAAATGGCTCACTTTATTGGAAATTAATTAAACGCTACTGAAATGTTACATAGCTCATTTATTTAGTTGAAATAGGAACCGTGTTGATGAATGAGCATTCTCCAACGTACCTCTAAATTCTTGGTCTTATCATTAAAAATTTCTCATCTTTTGATGTGATAAACAGTTCAATTGCTTCGATTACGTCTTCCTTATTGAAGAATGTTTCCTTGCCTATGAAAAGTTCAAAATGCTTAAATAGGTGATAATCAGTAGGAGAGATATCAGGTGAATACGGAGGATGAGGCAGAATTTCATACTTCAGCCTATGGAGGTTTTGGACAGATGATTAAGAAGCGTGTGGCCGTGCGTTGCCATGCAGCAAAATTGGGCAAGTCTAGGTTGTTTCTCTTTATAATTGTTCGTGCACACGCTCAACTTCTTCACAATGTGAGGTTGCTGGTATTGTTTTCCCTTAAAACAAGAACGAATAATGAATAACTCCTTTGAATGACCACCATAACCAGTAACTTTTTAGGGTGCAATGGAGGTTTTGGGTATTGTTTTGGTGATGTAATCACTAGCCAACTCTCTTGCTTTGTTAAAGTTTTGTGATGTTCAGACGCCTTCGTCGTTGTCCCTTTTGTGGTGTCAGCGAATGCTCGTTATCACGTTGGTAATTTCTCTTTGTAGCCGAGAGTTTGGAATTGCAGATACTAGTTGTAACTCCTTCGACTAATATTCGCATTAGTAATACTTGTTAGAATAGTAACCGCCGAATAGTAATCTGGAGAGAAATAGTATAGAGGGTAGTATAGAGAAACGCGATCACTTAGACGCCACGCTAATTTCTCCTTCGTCTTTTTTTTTACTATTCTACTTCTTTTTCTTAAACTTTATCTTCTGTTTTTCTTTCTCGTCTGCTTACTTTTCTTCTTTGTTTTACTCTTCTTTTTCTTTCTCTTCTTCTTTGTATTTTTTCTTACTCTTCTTCTTCTTCCTTCTCTGCTTATATTTTTCTTCCTCTTCTTCTTTATTACTTTTCTTCTTCTCTTTCTTACTCTTCTTCTTCTATTATACTCTTCTTCTTCTTCTTCTTCTCTTTCTAACACTTCTTCTTCTTTTTCTTACTCCTCTTCTCTTTTACTCTTCTCCTTCTTCTCTTTCATACTCTTTTTCTTCTCTTTTACTCTTCTTCTTCTCTTTCTAACTCTTCTTCTTCTCTTTTACTCTTCTTCCCTTTCTTACTCTTCTTCCTCTCTTTACTCTTCTTCTTCTTCTCCTCTTTCTTTTCTTCTTCTCTTTTACTCTTCTTCTTCTTCTTTTTCTTACTCTTCTTCTTCTCTTTAACTCTTCTTCTCTTTCTTATTTTTCTTCCAGTCTTTTACTCTTCTTCCCTTTCTTACACATCTTCCTCTCTTTTACTCTTCTTCTTCCTTTTCTTTCTCTTCTTCTTCTCTTTTACTCTTCTTCTTTTTCTTACTCTTCTTCTTCTCTTTTATTCTTCTTCTATTTCTTCTTCTTCTTCTTCTTCTTCTTCTTCTCTTTCTTACTCTTCTTCCTCTCTTTTACTCTTCTTCTTCTCCTCTTTCTTTTCTTCTTCTCTTTTACTCTTCTTCTTCTTTTTCTTCCTTTTCTTCCTCTCTTTTACTCCTCTTCTCTTTTTTACTCTTCTTCTTCTCTTTTACTCTTCTTCTTCTTTTTCTTACTTTTCTTCCTCTCTTTTACTCCTCTTCTCTTTTTTACTCTTCTTCTTCTCTTTTATTCTTCTTCTTCTTTGCCTTATTCTTCTTCTCTTTTACTCTTCTTCTCTCTCTTACTCTTCTTCTTCTATTTTATTCTTCTTCTTCTTTGCCTTATTCTTCTTCTCTTTTACTCTTCTTCTCTCTCTTACTCTTCTTCTTCTATTTTACTCTTCTTCTCTTTCTTACTCTTCTCTTTTCTTCTTCTTCTTCTCTTTCACTCTTCTTCTCTTTCTTACTCTTCTTCCTCTCTTTTACTCTTCTTCTTCTTCTTCTTCTTCTTCTTCTTCTTCTTCTTCTTCTTCTTCTTCTTCTTCTTCTTCCCACTCTTCATCTTCTCTTTTACTCTTCTTCTTTCTCTGCTTATACTTCTTCTTACCGCATTTTTTCTTGCTTTTTTCTCCTATATTTTTAGTGTTATTTCTATTGCTGTTATTTTTATTATTATTATTATTATTATTAATATTATTATTATTATTATTACTATTATATTTTTAGGTTTGTCAACCAGTAACTTCAATTTTTCGCCCCTCAAATATGTGTATTGTATTTTGCTGGCGTGGGGTCTGTATGGATATTTTTTCTTGTTTTTGCTTCATTTTATTTTATTTTTTAATGTGTTTTGCATATTCGATCATTACTTTCAATGATATCAAGTTTTTTTTTTCGTTCCTGTTTCGTGGAACGGAATATTTTTCAATCAATCTCAATTCACCGACACTTGAAAGGATTTTACAGCCTGTCTTCGACTTCGTTTCAGCGATTGTATTTTAAAACGTTCACTTCTTGTGACTTGCTTCATTCGCGTATTACCCAGGCACTCCCCGCTTTAGCCAAATAACATTATTCGCCAGGACTGATCTAATCGCTCTTGTCAGTCGACAACGTCTCTTGTATCAAGTACATTTACAGTAAGGGGGATACCCGGGTCTGTGTTTGGGAAGGGAGATGAAGTTGAGCGCAGTGGAGGGTGTAAAGTATAAAGGAACATTGTCATTACCAATAGACAATTGGGGGACCGGCAGAAACATTGACGAAATTATAATTTATTCATTGATTCTTTGAGCGGGACACACAAACACACACGCACACACACACACACACAAAATAAAAAATAAAAATAAATAAAAATAAAACAGAAAAGACTGAAAAGAAAAGGACAAAAGACAGAATACATTTTCTGTCATCAAATTTATGTTCGGGACAAATCTAAGTCGTCAGTTGCAATAAAATTCAGAGCCGATTGCAAGCGTGAAATGCTTGTTAAATTGTCGGCTGCGTCTCGCAAAATTCAGTGACGAATTTAAGCGGCAAACACAAAATAATTTCAGAAAATCTAAATAAAAGAAAAAAAAAACTTTTAGCATTTTTTTTTTTTTTTGGCAAATTACCTAATTTTAATCTTGTGTGGCGTTTTTGTCATTGATTATTTGGGCCCAGAGAGATAGAGAGAGATAGAGGAAATTCTCATTACAGAAAAATCCTTTCGCTGAATTTTCAGTTTGTGGTTAACAGCTTGTCAAATGGCGATTGAAAGACATGTGAGAGGGAGAAAGTGACAGGCAAAGATGGGAAATTTGGCACCTTGATAATGAGTTAGGAGATAGTCTGGTTAACCATTATCATTAAGAAGTGAGTTCGATCCACATTGGGTTCTCCATAGCAAGGACTTCTGGTAAAGTAAACAGCGAACTATAAATTATGTCAATGATAGAAAACAATGAATGGTATTTTTTTATCATCTCAACCCAATCAAGGCAATAAAGCCACTAAGACGCAAGGAACCTCTGGATGTGAGAGAATACGAGGAATACAAAACGAAAACAAACAATATTAAGAAAAGAGAACAATAAAAGAACAGAAACGAAGAAGGAGAGAAGATAGCGATTAAAATTCCACTTAAATCTTTAAAGCTCAATGCTAACTGGAAAGCGGGAAGCTGAAAGAAAATTCCACAGGGGTGAAACGCGAGAGAAGACACATTTACGGTTACAACTAGTGAATTTAACTGTAGAATGAATAGACCATGCTACCAATGTAGTACTGCGCTTAAATTCACGAAGTTTCAGGTAACCTACAGTAAAGTTCATCAGGAAAATTACAATGAAAGTATTTACAGAAAAAAAGCACGAGGAAGTTATGTTGATTTAAAAAGAATGACGACTGTTTATTAAGGTTAAATCATTGTTATAATAATGAATGCATATCATAAGAATATATATATATATATATATATATATATATATATATATATATATATATATATGTATGTATGTATGTATGTATATAAAAGTGAACATTGAAGTCAACACTTAGAGGCGACAGGCTGTTTTATGCTAAACGCAATCGTCAAGCAACTGACGATTGCGTCTAGCATGAAACAGCCTGTCGCCTCTAAGTGTTGATTTCAATGATCACTTTTATATTTACACACGCTCTATCTCTGATATTGAGCACTTTATCCCATAAATACAGCACAGCTTAACAGTACTTTTCTTCATATATATATATATATATATATATATATATATATATATATATATATATATATATATATTCACCACCAAATATAGTGAAACAAGCATAATGGGTTCCAATTTTTAAAAATAAACCAGTTTGTTTGATGATCGAAAAACCAGAGTCACAAACTCATATCCATACAACTAAATATCTTAGTTCATCACTGTACACTCTTTACATTATTCGGACTATTGTCCTCATCTTTGTTGCCATATTTACGCTCCGGCCTTTTCAGGTGGTTGGAATGCCGAAATGAAACCTTTATTTCGCTCACAGGGGTAGACTGTTCTAGTTCCACGTGCCGTGTCTAATGTATGTCAATTATCAGTTATCTCCTGTTAATTCCCCTCTCCAAGTTCTCCACCGCCTTAACCAGGTATTAAACTCACACTCTTTGGGTCCTGTCACTGGATCTAGCTAACGCCTTTATCCACTGTACCATGCATCCTTGAGGTCATCTGTGCATGAATTGCACATATAATATATATATATATATATATATATATATATATATATATATATATATATATATATATATGTGTGTGTGTGTGTGGGGGGGTGTATTTATATATTAATATATAAACATGTTTCACTTTTTTAAGCTTCGTCAGAGATTTCTGACGAAGCCTTAATAAAAGTGAAACGTGTTAGTTTGAGACATATTTCCTACTTGTTCTTTGTTTTATTTTATCATCTTGACGGATTCCTATCCATATCTGATGTCTATTTGATCTTCAACCCATATATATATATATATATATATATATATATATATATATATATATATATATATATATATATATATATTATGGAAATAAAAACGGCAAGGTCAGCTTTATCTTTCATGATTAAAAGGTAAAAAAAATGATCAGCCGACCTGTTCCGCCCACACTCAGCAGAGCTGAAATCGAGGCAAGACTAAATATTGCAATATAAAATATAAAAACATGAGAAGCATGTGATAAAATAAATGTGGAAAGATCAAATGGAAATCATGCCAAGCCCTAACAGGCATTCCCACTGTTTACAGAGGGTGTCCTGCCTGGACCTGACACAGATCGTTTCCAATACCTTTAAGTGTAACACAGAATGAGCATGACTAAGGATGGAAAATGAGTTAATGCTGAAATTGGTGGCACAATTTGGATTGTTTATATGGTGCTCAACAACAGCGGAGCCGTATGTGTTCCTGATCTTGTCACCAGATTGGAACGTACAATTCCTAATTCTTCTGCGTACGTGCTCGTTAATCCATGCATCTAAACGTAAGGTAGTTCTACCTATGTAGTCGGCTCCGCAAATACATCCAAAACCGTATATTACATTATTAATATGACGGGAAGACATAACGCCCTTCCCAGTAGATATGCGAAAAAACAACAAGCACATTGGCGGAAAAATAGCAATTATATATATATATATATATATATATATATATATATATATATATATATATATATATATATATATTAAATAATTTTGTCTATTTATTTTAAGTAAGTTCCTTTCATATTGTCTGATAAGCTTAATAACATTATCATTGAAATGACTATAATTGATAACAGAAGCCATTGGTTTATACCAACAGCTTCCCATAATTAATACTACTTGTTTTCACTCTCGCGTGATCATGTGTGACATCATGAGCTGCGACGCTATTTTCGCTTCCGTGTCTCGTATACACGATTTTTTTTGAAATTTTTCATGCAACAAAAACAGGCTATTATTATTGTTTCGTCTGTGTATTGCCTGATATATTGAAATGTATTTGTCATCTTTGATAATGGCTTATGCAAACCGAAAGCTTAGATTGGATTAAAACATGTATCAATATGGTGATTTCCTTTCCTCTTTCAATGATAATGTTATTAAGCTTATCAGACAATATAAACGGAATATGAACGGAACTTACTTAAAATAAATATACAAAACTTGTCTATATTATTTAATGAAACATGCATGAATGAAAAATTGCTGCCTAAATATACACAATTTAAATATATATATATATATACATATATATATATATATATATATATATATATATATATATATATATATATATATATATATATATATATATATATATATACATACACATACATATAAATATATATAAATATATTATTATATTTTTATTTCTGGAGTTATTCTTTCTGATTTCTTATTGAATTTGTAGGTCTGATGAATTGGATCGTAGTTACGATTCCAATGTAATAAATTATAACCATGGAATATTAGCCTTTTTATTATATATATATATATATATATATATATATATATATGTATATATATAGTATAAAATGACAATTGGACAAATCTTAGATTTTGCCGACACGTTTCGTCTTCCGACTTTTTCAATGCAAAAATGAAATCGAAATATCTCTGTTGTTATAGTTACATTAAAAAATCCAAATTTAAAAGATAGACGCTTCTGTCCAAGCGTTTTTTCTGGTTAATGTAAATTACCCGTATAGTAAAAGATTTTTTTTTGATCTGGGAATTTAACTATATATATATGTATATATATATATATATATATATATATATATATATTTATATATATATATATATATATATATATATATATATATATATATATATATATATATATATATATATATATATATATATGATATGTCATGAGAAAAGCAGGAATTAAATAGATACAAAAGATACAAATGGCTACGATTGAAAGAAAAGAGGAAAAGGGAAAAAAAGCTATGGATTGAGTATAAATTGAATAAAAACAAAGAAAACGCACATAGGGACACAAACAATACGAGGAAAAAACACTAACACCAATGATCAATGCATAAGAACGAAAAATCGATAAATATCAGCAGGCAAATGCTGATACCCCCTGAACAATATACGTACGAGCTCTGTCTACGAAACTCTGGAGTCGGCAGGCTGAAACATCAATCAGCTAAGGCACAAATCTTTTACTAATTCTCTCTCTCGCTATATATATATATATATATATATATATATATATATATATATATATATATATATATATATGGTGGACTCTTCCGTCGTATTCGATATATGAGGGTCAAGCTGCTTAGTTCCTAGAAACCGACAGCCAGACACCAACACATATGATTTGATTACAGTGGTGAAGACTTTGTGCAGAACCAACCACACTTTTTGAAGGGCCGAATACAAAGACCTGGTGTACTACGTACCACAAGGTCCTCAAACAATCCTCTGCAGGTTTTGAATTCAGATTTGTCCTTCTCCTAGACCAGTTGTCATCCAAGGCTATAGAACACAGTCTGTCCTGCTATTTATCGATAGCTGGAAGGAGAAGAAGAGGATTCAAACCTTTCCCAAGAGTATTAACACGTAAGTGAATGTAATGGATTTAACTGAAATTCGAGCTCGGCTCTACGATTCTTTAATTCGAGTCGCTATCCAATTTATACATATATATATATATATATATATATATATATATATATATATTAGAGTGTGCAGCTTATATTTTATATAATAAAGAAACAATTTATACAAAGAATTAAATACCAATGTTAATGTGATTAATGACGAAATCACTTCGCTAACAGAACTTAATGAGACATTAACTTACTATCAATTCCTTGAATAATAAGATACTTATATTGGAGTTGTTGTCAGATGGAAGACATATCTCAAGTACTTTCGACTATTTCAAATTGTCATTTCCAGTGCTCAATTTTCTTATATACAGGCAAAATTTTAAAAAATCTTTCGGTTTACCCATATTTCATCTTAGTATTTGCTTAAGAAAATTGGGCCCTGAAGATGACACTCTGCAATGTGATTTCGACATTAACATTGCTATTTAACTTTTTGTATAAATTGTTTCTTTATGATATATATATATATATATATATATATATATATATATATATATATATATACTAATAATTATACTCAGTTGGTAAAAACCTCGGAGAGCACAACTTGCAATTATATCAAAACAAATTGATATCCGAGGAAAAAATTGGAAAAAAAAGAAAGAACTACAAACGTCCGAACACGGCAAAAAAATCGTCCAGTGCCTTAAGTTTACAGTCCAAATAGAAAAACCCGAAGCGAGTAACCAAGCTAAAATTACCTACATAGGGTTCACCTGAACGGATCTTCAGGGTAAGATTCGTTTAGCTGAAACATATATATATATATATATATATATCCGGCTCTTCAGTCATATACGGAACCGTCATATAGCCCGACGTGCCTTTAAGCGATAGAGCCACAGAGGAGCGTTTTGGTTAGCAAGGTCGATAGGATACAGGTTCGATTCCAGTCGGAGGACGCATATTTTCTATGAAAATTTCTCGGACATTCTGGCCGGTAAATTGTCTTTAATACTGTTTATTATAAACAGAGCATTTACGTAAATATTTGTATCTACAAAAAGAACGTATAAACATAAAAATATCTTAAAACACACACACACACACACACACACACACACACATATATATATATATATATATATATTCCACTTTCCACATTTTCTAAATATCTACATGGTGTGATTGTTGCCATTTTATATTTCTAATTTCGCGCATGCGCGTTGGCTTTGATTTTGACGACTGTGAAGTATAGTAAGGCCACTATGTCCATCATGATGACCTTACTACAGTCGACAAAAGAGCTGCAAACCACAATTCACTCCGCCAGAAATTTGGAAACGACATCCTGTACTGCTTGGCATTCGCACCGGAAGCTCCAAAACAAGCATTTCAAAGTGTTTTGGTATCAGTCCTACAGAGGGCTTGGAAAGAGTTGGATGATATATTCAGTCAACATTTTGGTGTTTGGAGTGACCACTACTGATGGCGAAATTATGCCTCCATTCATCTTCCCACGGGGCCTCAGACTCAACATGTAGGCCTACAAGTGCCTTGAGGGGCTAGTAATGCCCTGGGTCAAGAGGGTGGCTGCTGGAAGATGCTAAGTTTGGCAACATGACTCTGCACCTGTTGGAATTTTTGGGTCCCCTGGTCTACTAGTGACTCATTTTATAGTTCACCAATAGAAGTTTTAATCAATCAGAAGGCTCAGAATATTCAGTTGGACGTGTATAAAAGTCAGCCATGTTTATTTTTTCCGGAATATTCACTACCAGCCTTTGATATCAAAGATTGAAGAATTACGGAACAGCTGCTGGTGGTATTGGCGATTTAGTCAGATTCAGTAGAGTGTCTGACTCGTGAGTGTTAATCTTTAACGCTGTTTCATTGAACAGATTACGTACTGCGCTGGATTCTATATTCATAGACTATGGTGAACATAAAGCAGGAGAATCCAGTTATGTCTGTCAGGTAATTTCTGAGAGCGCATCACCTTTTATATCTGGCAACCTTTCCCACAGGCGAAACGTGGCAAGCCTCTTGATATCGCTGTTTCTACGGAAAGGGCTCAGACGAGATACATTCCTCAGTGCCACCAGTTCTAACCTTTTAAACAATCATACACCAACCACCTTCGTATTCCACTGGTGAGATAAATGTTCCACCCAAGTTGCTTCTTCCTTCGAACGGCTGCTTTGTGAAATCGACTCCCAAGAGGATGTTCATCCAATCACCACAATCTTAACGTATTTGGGCACGTGGCCGAGGACGTTCGCTTTCTGACCATGAGACCCAGGTTCGAATCTCAGCATGGTCGATTTGTCAGGAAGGAGACTTCCTGATGTTATCGCCCTGGAAAGTGCCTGAAAACCCTTACCACGGGTTGACGCAAGCCCTGTGAGTGAAACTGGGTAGACAGTACCCTTGGGGGACGTCGATAGCTGTGCTAGCAGGAAGTCACAAGTTATCGTGGCCGAGCGTTTGTGCGTGCAGGCCTTGATCAGAATGCTGATCACGCGAGATAACACGCTTCTCTCTCTGGGTTCTGTGGGTGTTGAACAAACACAACTGTCTCTGAGCAAGCGTCTGCTATAGGGATTGGCTAGTAGACGGGTATCCTCGAGTACGAATGGTCAGGTATCGATAGACAATCTTAACCTGTTCAAGTTTCGGGCCAAGCGTTGTCTTCCTTATAAAGGGTGTCCATAAAGTTCGTGTGTACTTTAAAAAATTTAGAACTTTATTTGTATTTGCGATACAAATAATCTGTAAAAAATGTTATAAAGTTGAATGTACCTAGTTTTAAGTATAGCTAAAATAACTAATGTGATTTCAGGCATTACTGTAAATCAGTTGGCAAATATTTTCCGTGAACTGCAAAATCGTATTACCCTTTGTATTGCTAATGATGGAGGACATGTGGAAACTTAAATAAAATTTCAATAAAACCTTCAAAAATATAGATTTACTTCTTTCTAATCCTTTTTACAAACTATTTTTATCGCAAATACAAATAAAGTTATAAATTTTTGAAAGCGTACACGAACTTTATGGACACCCTATATATATATATATATATATATATATATATAAATATATATATATATATATATATGTGTGTGTGTGTGTGTGTGTGTGTGTAACACAAATGTACCTATACAAATTTTAGATAGAAAGATATGAACAACCCGTTATAGAAATAGATAGATAGATAAATAGATAGATATGAACAACCCGTTAGATAGATAGATAGATAGATAGATAGATAGATAGATAGATAGATAGATGCCTTGTTGTTTAATGGTTAATAATTTAACCTCTTTTCCTAGCTACAATTATTCATAAAGCCCGTGGATTAAAGACAAAGAGAACCTTTCGGCCGAGGGGGGGACTTTTCCAAGTGAAAATACTGGTAAAAATATAGATTTACTTCTTTCTAATCATTTTTACAAATTATTTCTATCGCAAATACAAATAAAGTTATGAATTTTTTAATGTGTACACGGACTTTATGGGCACCCTGTTTATCACCACAAACTGTGCGTCTTATTAAGCAACCGTCTACATCGAGTGGCTCTTGCGCCTTTTTCAGAGTGAATATCATTGTATAAAAGAAAGAGGACTGGAAGAAAATATATCATACAGCTTTTCGTATTTTTTAATCATGGAAGCAAAGAATTTGTCAAAGAACAAAATTAATCTTTGAATGCAAATATTCCAGCTCCGTTCCCTGCAGTTATATTTTCTGTGATTACTTACTTAGCATTTGTTTGGAGATAATATATATATATATATATATATATATATATATATATATATATATATATATATATATATATATATATATATATAATGAAAACAATCCTTCGAATCGATACAGATGCATTGAAAACGACAACTAAAAAGTACATGTTGCTGTCTGATCAATCAATAATTCTGAATCTAGAATCGATCTCTTCGAAAGGAAGCGCGCTATTTCAAATGTGATTTCAATGCTGCATTCGTCGAAGGTGGTTAGAACGGTTTATTTCTCTCCTGATACAGATCGGGTAAAAAGTATTCAGTATGGCACGTTTATTTTTCCTCTCGGAGATTAAAACATTTTGGAAAACATTTATATCTGCCCTGGGAAATATATATTTTTGCTTTTCTTTTTCAGGGGGCTTCCGTCTTTGACTTCGTATGACAATATCGCTCTTGTCAAAAAGAGGCAGAAGGTGTGAAAAACAGAAGGGCAACCGTGTCGTTCTTCTTCACGCAAAACAGATACACTGCGAGAGAAAAAATCGTTAAAATATGTTAAATTCACGAATATTAAGAATATACACACAACGAATCAATAACTGTATTGTCAGCTAAAACAGGAAATGTCAAAATACGCCCAAAAGGAGAAAGATTGAAAGTGTAAAGGAAGTGATTAAAGTACAATAATTCAAGAACATGAACATGGGCACGCAGAGGACACCTAAGAAGAGAAATAACAATTGAATATCCATAAATTATATTTCTTTTGTTTTTTTTTTGTTTTTTAACATTGTCAATATTACTCTCATCAAAAGAAGCTTCTAGATTGAGTGGCTGAAGTTCAAACATGCGTTTCTTCTATTCGCAAAACAAAGACAGTGTGAGAAAAAATCGATAAAAAATGTTAAATGAACGAATATATAAATAGTCAAACGACGAATCGAAAACTGTATTGTCAGCTAAAATACGTACAAAAGTTTGGAGAAAGATACATCGGAGATGATTATAACTGTGAATGAAGTGCTTAACGTGCGATAATTTAAGAGAGATTATAAAATTAAGTGAAGTAATATGAACATGGGCACGCAGAGGACACTTAAGAAGAGAAATAACGATTAAATATCCATAAATTATATTTCAGTTTTTTTTTTTAACTTTGTTAGTCAATATCATCCTCATCAAAAGAAGCTTCTAGATTGAGTGGCTGAAGTTCAAACATGCGTTTCTTCTATTCGCAAAACAAAGACAGTGTGAGGAAAAAATCGATAAAAAATGTTAAATGAACGAATAGTCAAACAACGAATCGAAAACGGTATTGTCAGCTAAAACAGGAGATGTCAAAATACGCCCAAAAGGAGAAAGATTGAAAGTGTAAAGGAAGTGATTAACGTACAATAATTCAAGAACATGAACATGGGCACGCAGAGGACACCTAAGAAGAGAAATAACGATTAAATATCCATAAATTATATTTCTGTTTTTTTTTTTTAACTTTGTTAGTCAATATCACTCTCATCAAAAGAAGCTTCTAGATTGAGTGGCTGAAGTTCAAACATGTGTTTCTTCTATACGCAAAACAAAGACAATGTGAGGAAAAAATCGATAAAAAATGTTAAATAAACGAATAGTGAAACAACGAATCGAAAACTGTATTGTTAGCTAAAACAGGAGATGTCAAAATACACCCAAAGATTGGAGAAAGAAATATCGAAATTGATTGTAACTGTAAAAGAAGTGATTAAAGTGCGATAATTCAAGAGAAATTACAAAAATAGGCGAAATTGTATGAGCATGGGCACGCAGAGGGCACTTAAGAAGAGAAATGACAATTAAAGATCCATAAAGTATATTTTTATTTTTTAAATTTCTTTATCAATAACACTATCATAAAATGAGTTTTCGATGTTAAGGGGCTGAAATGCAAGCGTGTCTTTCTTCTAAACGTAAAACAAAACATCGTGAGAAAAAAATCGTTAAAATATGTTAAATAAATGAATACTAAGAGAGATTATAAAATCAACGAATCAAAAACTGTATTGTCAGCTAAAATACGTCCAAAAGTTTGGAGAAAGATACATCGGAGAAGATGATAACTGCGAATGAAGTGGTTAACGTGCGATAATCTAAGAGAGATTATAAAATTAAGTGAAATAATATGAACATGAGCGCGCAGAGGGCACTTAAGAAGAGAAATAACGATTAAAGATCCATAAATTATATATTTGTTATTCGTGTTTGTTTGTCAGTATTACTCTCGTGAAAAGGAGCTCCGCAATTGAGTGGCTGAAATTCAAACATGCTTTTCTTCTATACGCAAAACAAAGGCATTGTCAGAAAAAAATCGATAAAATATGTGAAATAAACGAATATTAAGATTAGTCAAACAACGAATGGAAAACTGTATTGTCAGCTAAAACAGAAAATTACAAAATACACCCAAAAGCTTCAAGAAAGAATCATCAGAGAAGATTGTAACTGTAAAGGGAGTGATTAAAGTTAGATAATTTAAGAGAGATTATAAAATTAAGTGAAATAATATGAACATGGGCGCGCAGAGGGCACTTAAGAAGAGAAATAACGATTAAAGATTCCTAAATCATATTTTTGTTATTCGTCTTTCTTTGTCAGTATCATTCGCATCAACAGAATCTTCGATGTTAAGGGGCTGAAATGCAAACATATCGTTCTTCAACTCAATGACAATCTTGGAAGAAAATAATCAATACTGAATGGTGAATATTAGGCCAATGGCAAGTAGATGGCACCGTCTCCTGAAACTGACCGCCACTATGCAGCGTTGATTATCTACGTCTATAAATACTCTGACCCCGATACTGAGTACCTTTCCTAAAATATAAAATGTCCCGATACAACTAGTTTTTCGAACACACCTGTGTGCCAGATCGGCAGGTAAAACCAGATTAGAGACGCCTACTTATTCTACCTGTTGTTTATGCGGCAACTCTGCTGAGCGGTGGCCAGTTCTCCATACAGAAGAACATTCGATAATCCTGCTATCGTGTTGAGGCGACGCTTGATTGTCTCTCTAAGGCGAAGACATTGGCAGTGTTTTATGAGGATCGGCGGTTGCCAATGCAGAACATCTCCCATCTCCACGCCACCAATGTTGTCAAAGGAAAAGGTAGAGTCCAATACAGCTTGGTACCGGTCGCGTCGCAGGAGTTGTCAGAACGAAGTTGAACATGACATCGGACTCTCTTAGGCACTCCGGCTTCAGATTTGTCCTCTGGATTTACTCCCGAAAACTTTCCCAAAATTGGATATGGCTGTAAGGCAGCAGAGGTTTAATATCAGAGTTTTACTTCACTTAGATGGATTACCTTTCCGGGGTGACAAGTTCCAACTACCCAAAATACATCGAGACATAGATAAAGTATAGATAGATAGACTGAAACAGATAGATTGATAGATAATAGACTGAGATAGATAGATAGATAGATAGATGGATAAATAAAGAATAGACTAAGATAGATAGATAGATAGATAGATTTAGAAGAAATTGAAATAGATAGATTGATAGCTAATAGGCTGAGATGCGTAGATAGATAAAAAATAGATAGATAGATAGATAGATAGAAACAGATAGATTGATAGATAATATACTGAGAAAGATAGATAGAAACAGATAATATACTGAGATAGATAGATAGATAGATAAAAAATAGATAGATAGATAGAAACAGATAGATAATATACTGAGATAGATAGATATATAGATAGATAGATTTAGAAGAAATTGAAACAGATAGATTGAGAGATAATAGATTGAGATGCGTAGATAGATAGATAGATAAAGAATAGATAGATAGACAGATAGATAGATAGATAGATAGATAGATAGAAACAGATAGATAATATACTGAGATAGATAGATAGATAGAAACAGATAGATTGATAGATAATATACTGAGATAGATAGATAGATAGAAACAGATAGATAATATACTGAGATAGATAGATAGATAGATAGATAGATAGATAGATAGATAATATACTGAGATAGATAGATAGATAGAAACAGATAGATAATATACTGAGATAGATAGATAGATAGATAGATAGAAACAGATAGATAATATACTGAGATAGATAGATAGATAGAAACAGATAGATAGATAGATAGATAGATAGAAAAAAACAGATAGATTGATAGATAATATACTGAGATAGATAGATAGATAGATAGAAACAGATAGATAATATACTGAGATAGATAGATAAATAGATAGAAAGAAACCGATAGATAATATACTGAGATAGATAGATAGAAACAGATAGATAATATACTGAGATAGATAGATAGATAGATAGATAGATAGATAGATTTAGAAGAAATTGAAACAGATAGATTGATAGCTAATAGGCTGAGATGCGTAGATAGATAGATAAAAAATAGATAGATAGATAGATAGATAGAAACAGATAGATTGATAGATAATATACTGAGAAAGATAGATAGATAGAAACAGATAATATACTGAGATAGATAGATATATAGAATGATAGATTTAGAAGAAATTCAAACAGATAGATTGAGAGATAATAGATTGAGATGCGTAGATAGATAGATAGATAAAGAATCGATAGATAGACAGATAGATAGATAGATAGAAACAGATAGATAATATACTGAGATAGATAGATAGATAGATAGAAACAGATAGATTGATAGATAATATACTGAGATAGATAGATAGATAGATAGATAGAAACAGATAGATAATATACTGAGATAGATAGATAGATAGATAGATAATATACTGAGATAGATAGATAGAAACAGATAGATAATATACTGAGATAGATAGATAGATAGATAGAAACAGATAGATAGATAGATAGATAGATAGATAGAAACAGATAGATTGATAGATAATATACTGAGATAGATAGATAGATAGATAGAAACAGATAGATAATATACTGAGATAGATAAATAGATAGAAAGAAACAGATAGATAATATACTGAGATAGATAGATAGAAACAGATAGATAATATACTGAGATAGATAGATAGATAGATAGATAGATAGATAGATTTAGAAGAAATTGAAACAGATAGATTGATAGCTAATAGGCTGAGATGCGTAGATAGATAGATAAAAATAGATAGATAGATAGATAGATAGAAACAGATAGATTGATAGATAATATACTGAGAAAGATAGATAGATAGAAACAGATAATATACTGAGATAGATAGATCGATAGATAAAAAATAGATAGATAGAAACAGATAGATAATATACTGAGATAGATAGATATATAGAATGATAGATTTAGAAGAAATTGAAACAGATAGATTGAGAGATAATAGATTGAGATGCGTAGATAGATAGATAGATAAAGAATCGATAGATAGACAGATAGATAGATAGATAGATAGAAACAGATAGATAATATACTGAGATAGATAGATAGATAGATAGATAGATAGAAACAGATAGATAATATACTGAGATAGATAGATAGATAGATAATATACTGAGATAGATAGATAGAAACAGATAGATAATATACTGAGATAGATAGATAGATAGATAGAAACAGATAGATAATATACTGAGATAGATAGATAGATAGATAGATAGATAGAAACAGATAGATAGATAGATAGATAGAAACAGATAGATTGATAGATAATATACTGAGATAGATAGATAGATAGATAGAAACAGATAGATAATATACTAAGATAGATAGATAAATAGATAGAAAGAAACAGATAGATAATATACTGAGATAGATAGATAGAAACAGATAGATAATATACTGAGATAGATAGATAGATAGAAACAGATAGATAATATACTGAGATAGATAGATAGATAGATAGACAGAAAGATAGAAACAGATAGATTGATAGATAATATACTGAGATAGATAGATAGATAGATAGAAACATATAGATAATATACTGAGATAGATAGATAGATAGAAAGAAACAGATAATATACTGAGATAGATAGATAGATAGGTAGGTAGATAGATAGATAGATAGATAGATAGATAGATAGATATGAACAGGATTAGATAGATAGATAGATAGATAGATAGAGGTCTACGATGGACTACCATCCTTGGTTGACGGGTCCCATCTACCCGATTCCGATAAACAATATAATAAGTGTAAATAAACGCTCCAATGACTACTCAGTTCTCAAGAACAATTTAAAATCGCTTTTTTCAAACAATAAACTTTGCCAAGGATTGAAGGTAGTTAAAATAAATAATAGCGGCGGTAAGGGAAAAACCTCCCTTTTGACACTCGTTCCACATGACATTTATAGCTTGAACTCACCATGCTGCGTCCACTCACACGTGTTTCATGCTTATTCCAAATGTAAGTCGGACGTTCCACTCAGACAGCCTTCTTGTTTCCCTGATCCTCGAGTAGATGCTTCTCTGAACATTACAATATTAAACTCTTCAAGACAAGTTTCAATCGCCATCTGTTCTCCTTATCCTCATAATCTTCACCCGGAGTCGTTCTTTTAAGATTGAATGCACAGTTTAGTTTGGTTACAGAAATTCGGGGAAGCTATTTTGATAACTGAGTAAAGGGGATATGATTTTATGCGAATAAAATATTTTCTCGAAAATGCTGGAAAGTTTTTGCATCAAAGGACAGAGAAATAAACTTCTGAGATTAGGAGTTATCATTATATTATAGTTGTGCATGCCCCCACCTCGTTAATTCGCACGACCATTACGCCCTGCCAATACCTCATCACCATCAATCGACCATATTCGGGAGCATCAAGCTAATGTGAACGATCCTTTCATTAGTTGTATAGTATGTACTACGCCAGGGCTACATACAGTTTTGAATTCAGAGTTACTTTCTCCTAGACCAGTTGCCACCCAAGGCTATAGAACCCAGTCTGTCCTGCCATTTACCCATAGCTGATTTTGGGGAGAAGAAGAGGATTCATACCTTTCCCAGGGGTATTAGCACGTAAGTGAATGTAATGGATTCGACTGGAATTCGAACTCGGCTCTCCGATTCCTTAATCCACTATCTATTACTCCAGTCAATTATGTGCCATGCGTGATACACGCTTAGGCGATCATGTATCTTTCGATACATGACTGACGAGACAGATTTTGTCTCGCAGTAGGTTGCCATTTGTTCTGTGGTAGACCATCCAAGGCTATAGAACCCGGTCTGTTCTGCTATTTACCCATAGCTGGGGGGGGGGGAAGAAAAGGCTTCATACCTTTCCGAAGGGTATTAGTATGTAAGTGAATGTAATGGATTCGACTGGAATTCGAACTCGGTTCACCGATTCCTCAAACCGAGCCACTATCCGTTATTCCACCGTACCTCATAAATATTGAACTATTCCGTTTCGATTTCGTGGAAAGAGGGGAAAAGACAATACCTGGTTTCAGTGAGGAGACGAAAGAAGGTAAGATAGAAGCAGAGAGAGAGAGAGAGAGAGAGAGAGAGAGAGAGAGAGAGAGAGAGAGAGAGAGAGAGAGAGAGAGAGAAAATCAGATTACGCTAATTCGAACAGATACAACACATTGATCCTTGACAAAAGGCCGAGATGCGGTTGTAATTTCTTGACGTCCCACGCTGGCAGGGTGTGACACAAGGGCCTTTTAATGTGGGGAGCCAGAGCCCGGTCGCAAAATAGCCTAGCCACCGTAACTCTCGGTTGCGCTAACATGGGTTTTTAATACCGATCCCCGCCTCTTTAATGCCATGAGGTAGGTACTACGGCGGCCACTTATTTTTCCCGAGACCAGGAACCTTTCCGTAACATTTGTGCTCTGTCCGCAGTCAACTGAGAGATGAAATGTAGTTTATCCACCCGAGAGCAGACACTACAGTTTGATCCCAGACAAAATGCCGTGAAGAGATGGCGACCTCGATAAACACACCATTTTTTGAAGCGTACAGTATCGAACGGCGGAAACTATGTTAGGCAGTTGCCAAAAATCCAATTAACTTAAATTAAATAAAATAACATCGTTTACTTAATTATTTTAAAATTATTATTAAGAGACATTTTTATAATTTGGTTAGTTTACAATATTTATTGCCGGATGATAAGGATGAAGTTTATCTCAGACTATTTTTCTGACGACCGCCATTCTGTGAAACAGAATCCTAAGTGGATACTTCCAGAACTTTACAATCTTAAACTCAAGTGTCAATCGCTATCTATCCTCCCTATCTTCATATAGTTCATTTCATTCTACCCACTGTCACGTTCATATCAAACACTACCTTCAGTAACCCTCTACAATGAGTGGCTCTTGGGCCTTGCATTGAATAAACTTTAGTCTTTAAAAAATATATTAATAGGTAACTTTTATTTATAGTTTTTGGTATTTCACTTTATAAATTCTTAATGTTCCCTGTTTCCTGCATATGGCCTGATCAAATACGTTAATTAGATTAATGGAAGACGTTTGTAAAGCCGAATTGAAACAATCAAATTATACACTTCAAAAGTTTGTTATTGCTTTTCAAGTTTGAATGCATTATTCATTCGTCGGCTAGGTTAGAGCTATACGCATACACCTACAACGATACATTTTCATGTGCGTACGTATGGCTATATGAGCATGTACGCATGCGTGCGCGCATGTCAGGTGATGCAGAGTGAACGTCCATATCTGTGTTTGAATGCAATATTGACATTCTGTTCGGCAACCATTTCTATTAAATCAAAAGAAAGAAGAATTTTGATTAAAATTTTCATTTTGTCTGCGAATTTCTTCACTTAGCTGATAAAATGTACATGACCGAGAAATTAATACAAATATTTTTTGTACTTAGCACCATCAACGTGAGAATACTTTAATACCTTCGCAAGATACAAGGTCAAATAAAAGGAAATGGTCTGTCGGAAGTTTATATTGTTTTAAATCGTTTAATTCCAAGCAAGACGATAATGCCACTAAGACACAAGGGGCTACTGGGAGTGAAAGAGAATGAGAAGACTTTAAATCCTAAACAGGAAATAAGGGATAAATCTCTACTCCTGTTTTAAAAGAGCGGCGAGGTTTGTAAATTGGACGAGAGACAAACCTATCTACTCTTGTTGAAAGGAGGAAAAATTAAAAAGTAAATAAAATTTCAGAATTTAGGCGGAGACATTAGAAGTATATACACCAGAAGAAACCGGAAACCCACTCCTAAACAGGAATCCAGAGATAAAACTCTACTCCTGTTCAAAAGACCGGATGGAGTGTGAATCGGGCGATAGGCAAACCTGTCCACTTTTGTTGAAACTTAGTTTGATGAAGTCCTAAAGAAAAAGAAAAGGTTTCTTGGTTTGGTTTGGTTTGGTTTGGTTTAGTTTGGTTTGGTTTATGGCATATCAGCCTCAATGGGTTATTTAATGCCGACAACGTATGAATAGAATATGTATTCTTTGGTTTAGATAGGTTTGGTTTATTTTGTTTTACGGCATATCAACCTCAATGGCTTATTTAATGCCGACAACATTTTTAATAGATTCGTATGAATAGAATATGTATTCTTTGGTTTAGATTGGTTTGGTTTATTTTGTTTTACGTCATATCAACCTCAATGGCTTATTTAATGCCGACAAGATTTTTAGGATAGATTCGTATGAATAGAATATGTATTCTTTGGTTTAGATTGGTTTGGTTTATTTTGTTTTACGGCATATCAACCTCAATGGCTTATTTAATGCCGACAACATTTTTAATAGATTCGTATGAATAGAATATGTATTCTTTGGTTTAGATTGGTTTGGTTTATTTTGTTTTACGGCATATCAACCTCAATAGGTTATTTAAAGCCGGCAAGATTTTTAGGATAGGTTCGTATGAATAGAATGTGTATTCTTTGTAATAAATAATTTTGTAGATCAGGTTTCATTGAAGTTTTTTTGCAAAGAGTGATTTTGTAAAGAGTCTGGTTTAGTCTGGTTGATTTGTTTTATGGCCTATCGAGGTCAATGGGCTATTTGATGCTGACAAGATTTGTAGGATAGGTTCGTATGAATAGAATATGTATTCTTTGTAAGAAATCAGTTTGCAGATCAGGTTTCATTGACATATTTTTGTAAAGAGTGCTTTTATTTAGAGTCTAATTTGCTTTGATTTATTTTGTTTTATGGCATATCAACCTCAATGGGTTATTTAATGCCGGCAAGATTTTTAAGATAGATTCGTATGAATAGAATATGTGTACGTTGTAATGAATCAGTTTTTAGATCAGGTTTCATTGACGTATTTTTGTAAAGAGGTTTTTTTTTATAGAGAATCTGGTTTGGTCTGGTTTGTTTTGATTTAAGGCATATCAAACTCAATGGGTTATTTGATGTCGACAAGATTTTTAGGATAGGTTCGTATGAATAGAATATGTATTCTTTGACAGAAATCAGTTTTTAGATCAGGTTTCTTTGACGAATTTTTGTGAAGAGGGATTTTGTCTTGATTCAGATGTGTTGCTGGTAATATTTTTTTTTTTTTACAAAAATGATGATATTTTAATATAAAAATCTTTTTTTATACCTTCATCTGTAGTCATATCAACGTAAACATAATCTTAGTCTGACGAAATCCTAAAAAAGCGAAAAGGTCATGCAGAAATATTTTTCACTTTTTTCCCTAAAAAGGCCAATATGATTATTAAGCTTTTCTTAGTCGACACGTTTCGTCATCTGATAGACTTTATCAGGACAAATGTAACGATTTTATTTTGCAGAAAGTATTTATAAATAAAAATAAAAATATCGTAAGATATCCAAAATTTTTAAATTTAAGAACTCTTAAATATATTTCAGGCGAACTGAAAAGTGAATGTAAATTATGGAAGATGCTAAGTGACACAATTTAATGTCTAATGAACAAAATTGAGTAAATGATTTTGTTTTCTTAAATAATGTAATTAATATTTACATTAATATAATTTAGGATTAATTTGTGAATTATATATTTTTATTCTATTATCTAAAATATATAACGCATAAATTAATAACAAACTAAAATTACAATTAAAATTACATTATTTAATTAAAAACTGTTAAATAATACACCAAATGGTGGGCTGTCGTGAATTCAACATAATCTCTCTCTCTCTCTCTCTCTATATATATATATATATATATATATATATATAGAGAGAGAGAGAGAGGGGACAGATATATATATATATATATATATATATATATATATATATATATATATATATATATATATATATATATATATATATATATATATATATATATATATATATATATATTCAAACACAGCCTCTAGACGACGTCGGAATTTCCTGTAATTGAGTAATGATTTTGTTTTCTTAAATAATGTAATTAATATTTACATTAATATAATTTAGGATTAATTTGTGAATTATATATTTTTATTCTATTATCTAAAATATACAACGCATAAATTAATAACAAACTAAAATTACAATTAAAATTACATTATTTAATTAAAAACTATTAAATAATACACCAAGTGGTGGGGTGTAGTGAATTCAACATAATCTCTCTCTCTCTCTCTCTCTCTCTCTCTCTCTCTATATATATATATATATATATATATATATATATATATATATATATATATATATATATACATATATATATATAGATAAATATATATACATATATATATATATATAGATAAATATATATATATATATATATATATATATATATATATATATATATATATATATATATATATATATATATATATATATATATATATATATATCGAGTCTAGTTTATGACTTTTTTGTCACCGAGTCCCGTGTTACAGTTGTTATGACGTTCGCGTTGTATCGAAGCGATCCGGGTTCGGTAGTGGATGCGCACTGCTGATGACTCCCAGATAGGACGAAACGGACGTTCAGTGATTTCAGCATTCTGTTGATGATTCTAAGCTTGACGAATTACTATATATATATATAAATAAAGGGGTCGATGATGGATAAATTGTCGTCTAAATGATGCAAAAATGAAAATAACACTGACTTCTCATTCGGACAGATATATTTATCAAAATTACACAAAAATATCATGAAAGACTAAAGAATAAATTTATTGTAATTCTTCTGGACGCTCTCCTTGTTGAAGTTGGTGAATGCTGCCATAATCCTTGCCTTCAATTCATTTTTCGGGTTACATTTTGTTGGTCTCTCGGTCAACTACGCCCCACACATAATAATCAAAGGAGTTGCAGTCTAGGGAGTTAGGTGGCCAGATGTAAGGAGTGATGTGTTCGCAAGAATTGTCTGACAGCCATGGGTGGCTTCTCTTTCTTGTACGGAAAGATGCAGAATACTATTTCCAGGCATAGGGTCTTCCAGCAGCTAAGCCCTTGACCAAGGGCAGCTCTGTCCCATCAAGGAAATTGATGTAGGCCTCTGTGTTGAGTTTGAGGCCCTCATCAAAACATTCGGGTGTTCTTCTCTCATCAGAACGATCAAAGAGTTGCCAGTGATCAGCATCGTAATCACATTAAAGACGCAACCAAATCTTCCCGAAAAATGTGAGATAGATAGAGTTTTGAAAACAGTGATATAGATAGATAGATAGAGAGTGTTTTGAAAACAGTGAGAAAGACAGATAGATACATAGATAGTGTTTTGAAAATAGTGAGATAGATAGATAGATAGATAGTGTTTTGAAAAGAGTGAGATAGATAGATAGATAGATAGTGTTTTGAAAAAGTGAGATAGAGAGATAGATAGATAGTGTTTTGAAAATAGTGAGATAGATAGATAGATAGTGTTTTAAAAACAGTGAAATAGATAGATAGATAGTGTTTTGAAAACAGTGAGATAGATAAATAGATAGATAGTGTTTTGAAAATAGTAAGATAGTGTTTTAAAAACAGTGAGATAGATAGATAGATAGTGTTTTGAAAAGAGCGACATAGACAGATAGATAGATAGATAGTGTTTTGAAAAGAGTGACATAGACAGATAGATAGATAGATAGTGTTTTGAAAATAGTGAGATAGATAGATAGTGTTTTAAAAACAGTGAGATAGATAGATAGATAGATAGTGTTTTGAAAAGAGTGAGATAGATAGATAGATAGTGTTTTGAAAAGAGTGAGATAGATAGATAGTGTTTTAAAAACAGTGAGATAGATAGATTGATAGTGTTTTGAAAAGAGTGAGATAGATAGATAGATAGATAGTGTTTTGAAAAGAGTGAGATAGATAGATAGATAGATAGTATTTTGAAAACAGTGAGATAGATAGATAGTGTTTTGAAAACAGTGAGATAGATAGTGAGTATTTTGAAAACAGTGAGATAGATAGATAGATAGTGTTTTAAAAACAGTGAGATAGATAGATAGTGTTTTGAAAAGATTAAGATAGATAGATAGATAGTGTTTTGAAAAGAGTGAGATAGATAGATAGATAGATAGTGTTTTGAAAAGAGTGAGATAGATAGATAGATATGTGTTTTGAAAACAGTGAGATAGATAGATAGATTTTTGAAAACAGTGTGATAGGTAGATAGACAGATAGATAGATAGTGTTTTGAAAACAGTGAGATAGATAGATAGAGTTTTGAAAACAGATAGATAGATAGATAGATAGATCGATAGATAGATAGATTTTTGAAAGCAGTGAGATAGATAGATAGATAAATAGAGTTTTGAAAACAGTGAGATAGATAGATAGATAGATAGATATTTCATTGTAACAGATATATTTACCAAAATTGCCCAAAAATATCTTGAAATACTAAAGAGTAAATTTATTCGATAAAATAGCCATTGGCTTCACTCATGGCCTCCACACGACTTCGGTATCTCCTGAAACACTTCTGGACGGTCTCCTTGTTTAAGTTGGTGATAATCCTTGTCTTCAGGTCATCTTTGGTGTGTTGTTGGTCTCTCGCTCAAATGCGCTCGACTCATAATAATCAAGTGGGTTACAGTCTGGGGAGATAGGTGGCCAGATGTCAGAGTAATGTTGTCACAGGCATTGGTTGACAGCCATGACTGGATTCTCCTGCTTGTGTGGCATACTGACGATGCCTGTCGCCAGACATGGGGTCTTACAGCAGTCACCCTCTTGACCCAGGGCAGCAGCACCTCCTCAAGCCACTCGATGTAGGCCTCCGTGATGAGTCTGAGGCCCTGTGGTGAAGACGAATGAAGACGCATATCATCGCCTAAACTAGGGATCACTCCAAACACATTCGTAATCACCATTAGACACAACCAACTCTTCCCGACTTCTCTGTACTGTCCTCAGATTGACACCCAAACACTCTGTATTTGAGCTTCCGCTATGAATGACAGTACAGCATGCCGTTTCCAAATTTCTGTTGGAGTGAATGGCATCGTGCTGCTCCTTTTCTCAGAGACAGTTCCTAATTGACAGTAATATTCTGTGCAGTCGACAAAATCAAAAGCAAACAATGCGCATGCGCGAAATTAAAAATATAAAATGGTGACAATTTACCCATCGCACCCTGTATATATATGTATATAATATAGAAAAAACAACTGAAAAGTTGCAAATTAAAAAAAATTGAATGTTTTTTTTGTGAAAGTATTTATTTATATTTTATATATATATATATTTGATATTTCAGATCGGCCACGATCTTTCGTCAGAAATGACTGTTTTCAGAAGTTTGTTTACATTAAGTAGCGCCCGTCGCGAGACGCGGACGTCACGTGATATGGAATGCAACTGTGTTTGAATATTTCTAACGTAAATCTAACTGTAGTAATATTTTAGATGTTGTTTAAAAAAAAAGAAATTTTGAACTATATCTAACAAAAGTTTTTTGTTTAACTATTGAAATATTTATAAAGATTTAAAATACCCAAGTCTTTATTTAACCCTATATATATATATATATATATATATATATATATATATATATATCATGATCGGTTCATTTTATCGCTCTAGCAAATATTTAGCTGCTGCTGCCATGCTCTGACTTTGCAAGAGCCACTTCAGACCAAGGATGGAGCATTGTTGCCATATTTGGGTTGGTAATCCTAATCCCCACTATCAAACTTCAAATGAGTTCAAAAGCCCTAACGCGGCCTTGTGGATGATGAATTAGTCCCCACTCCGCTATCCTTATCTCACTTACGAAACTTTGCCCGCCTCTCATTAAATTATCTTTATTACTATGGAAGATGTTCAGACGAGTTACGCTCCTTAGTTCCACCAGCTCAGACCTTCACAGCTATAGGATCCGCCATGCCATATTCACGGCGCCAAACCATACACAATTCTGTCTGTCTTCCTTTGATAAAATAACAAGTTCCAATAAGACAGCTTCTTCCCCCCAGAACTGTTAAAGTTGGTTCTGTGTGTCACGCCAGAAGATTTTTCTCGTCTGAGTTCATCTTTCAAATATGCAAAGCTACCATTTGGCCTTGCATTGAATATTATTGTCATATATGGTCTGGGGTCCCCGCTGATAATCTGGAGGTTTTCAGCCAAATCCAAAGACGTATATGCAATGTGATCGGCCCTGACTTGGCAGCACTACTGCAGTCATTTTCTGACAGACGTGATATGGCTTCTCTCGTTCTTTTCTGCAAATCTTTTCATGGTAAGTGCTCTGACGAGCCCTAACTTCATGAATTTAAGCGCGCTACTAGGTTGGCATCTAGGTCCCAACCCATCACTGCCGGAAAAGGTTATATATAACCGCCTCTTCTACTCCAAAAGCTTCTCTTGCACTTCCCTTCAGTGGAACTCTCCTCCTCTTACTTGCTTTCGTGATAGCTATATCCTTCAAATATTCAAATGTAATATCAATCGAGATCTTCTGATGCCATGATCTTGTTCCCCGTCCTTCTCTCCATCCTTTCCTGAAACAACTCTCTTTACTCTCACCTTTCTCTAACCCATTGCGTGCTAGTGGCACTCTCGTCTTGCTTGAAATGCTTAAAACAAACTGTATTGTCTAAGTCTCGTTAAGTCCAGTGTCAATCGACAATCAATCCAACCCGTTCTCATAATTTTCTCTTACCTCCTACCTCACTTCGATCTCGTTTAAAATAACCTCACTCAGTAAACCTCTACTTTGTGTGACCCTTGGGCTTTGAATTACCTGAACAAACATTTATTCATTTCCTCTTGTAATTTTTAATAAATTGTCTGGAAGATTTAAACTATTTTCTAACTCCAGTCTGTTATCTGTCTGAAATAAATTATTACCGAGCTCTTTAATGACATATATATATATATATATATATATATATATATATATATATATATATATATATATATATATATATATATATATATATATATATATATATATACATATATCCACTCTTATCACCAGTCCAAGAACAGAAATTTGAATCACTAACATGCAACATATTCGTGTTTATATGTAGAAATATCTATTTCTGCTTGAAGAAGGTGGCGAAACCAGAAACACTTGTAGCAAAATTATCGAAAATAGAGCATAATATATATTTTTAAATAAAAAAAAATCCACATTTGAAACAAAAACGTTTGCGGTTTATCTTCTTTTTAATATATATATATATATATATATATATATATATATATAGTATTACACAACAAAATGCAAAATGACCTCATATGGGGGTGAGATATATTTCAACCGACGAAAACTGTGTCAGTCTTACTCAACCCCGGTGTATAGATTGAGTTATTATCGGAATTAGAAAATTGACTGTGACAGTCTTCGAGAAATTAATACAGAATTAATTTGTATTAGTTTTTCTACTGCTGTTCCAGTTAAATTTCTAATTCCGACACGAACTCAGTCCACACCAGGGTTGATAAGACAGACGATCGGTATCCCCATATGAGGTTATATTGGATTTTATTGTTTATTTATTATTTACTCTGTATTAAGAATTACATCGAGCTCTTTTTCTGGATCAGATTTAATATTTTATATTACTAGGATCTACTTGGATTATATACCAACGGATTTGTTACCTTTCCTATATATAAATATATATAAATATATATATATATATATTAAATATAATATAATATATACATATTAAATATATATATATATTTATATATATACATATTATATATATATATTTATATATATATATACATATTATAAAAGTGAACATAGAAGTCAACACTTAGAGGCGACAGTCTGTTTCATGCTAGATGCAATCGTCAGGCAATGACGATTGCATCTAGCATGAAACAGACTGTCGCCTCTAAGTCTTGACTTCTATGTTCACTTTTATATTTACACACGCTCTATCTCTGATATTGAGCACTTTATCCCATAAATATAGCACAGTTTAAGACTATATTTCTTCATATATATATATATTATATATATATATATTTATATATATTATATTTAATATATATTATCTTATATTTAATATATATATATATATATTAAATATAATATAATATATATATATTAAATATAATATATATATAAATATAGATATATATTAAATATTAGATAAATATATATATACATATATATATATATATATATATATATATATATATATATATATATATATATGTATATATATATTTATCTAATATTTAATATATATTTATATATATATATATATATATATATATATATATATATATATATATGTATGTTAAATATCTATATATATATAATTATTTATTGGAAAATTATAAAATAAATATGTTATAAAATCGCTACAAAAATAGCCATTTTGTTTCAACACTTCTGATGTCTTATCAAGTGATGGTGTTGAATGTAGAATAAAGGTATTTTAAAAGGTTCAAATCAATCAAACACTTTTCGCTAAGGGGAAACGCTGTTACATAAGCTGGAATGACCAATCAAAATACACAGTATTAACGTAAACAGTGATAACATATAATGAAATGGATTAATTATTTAATATATTTTCTGTTTATACTTTTTTTTCTTTTATAGATACAATTTATTTAAGTAAATGCTCTGTTTTTAATTAAACTGTAATTATTACATAAACCGGCCTGAATGTCGCTGATCCCCCTCTCTTTTGATGGAAAGTTTTAAGACACATTAGAGCCAACCATTTTCTTTACTTCCACTCGAGAAGCTTCTTACCACGAATGGGCTCCCGAGGGAATGTTCCCCCGGTCACTACAATCTTTTTCAAGTCTAGGTTCAATTGTGATCATCCCTGCATATCTCCATAAACTGTGGTTCTTACTTTATAACGCTCTGCCTTGAGTGGCTCATGGTCCTTGTGCAGGGCGGATAAAACAAAAAAGGAAAAAACGGAAGAAAAATATACATTCACACAACAGTGGAGAAAATATTAATGAGCAGGAATGTAGGTTTCTGTTGTTTTTTCTCTTTCTTTATGTAAGCGTCTGTCGTCCATAGCGAAGGTGTAGTTGCCGGACAGTCGTAAATATGTCGAAAGCGATATATTCCTACAGGATGCACTCCGAATTAGGGGAGAGATGCTGATCGGAAGTAAGTTATTTTGTTTCTGTGCTGTGTTAAGGAATATTAAAAATTCATTGAGAGAACAAGATAGTCTATATGCAATTTTCAATTATATTAACTCGGAGAAAAGATAGAACCTGCTGCTGACATAGAAAAGTTTCTTAACTCCACACCCCCATATATATATATATATATATATATATATATATATATATATATATATATATATATATATATATATATATATATATATATATATATACTAGTTGTAATCTTATAAATATAAGAAATTATACTCGTCCGGAAAACCTTCGGTGTCTTGATTTGCAAATCAACAAACCAATAACAAAGGGGAAAAAATGTACAAAAAAAGAAAGAACAGAGAACATGTACGTCAGCCGAAAATAATCGTCTAGCACCCAAGTTCAGACCCCCACCCAAAAAAAAATTATCCAGATACGAGTAAGTAAAATAACTAAATAAAGTGTTCAATACGCTAAGTAGAGCAAACCTAAATTAAACCTAAAGAGCCAGACAAACCTACCACGCTTTTCACCAAGCTGCTCAAACTAAAGCATTAGAATATAGGACGAAACGGCCGTCCAGTGCTTTCTGCATTCTGTTGAGGTTTCAGACTCTATCAATTATTTAAATATAATTATCAAATCCTCCTTACAATTTTTATCATATGTATATCATTGGTTGATCCGGCTTCTAATGCTTCAGTTTGAGCGGCTTGGTGATAGTAGTCGTGGCTCCGGGGAGGCACAGTCCTATGCTTACAGAGAACTTCAGTTGAGTTCCACCACGGAATATGTGAGCGAGCGGCGCTATATTGTGTCTGATTTGCTATCTCTTCGTCACCGAGGCCCGTTGGAACAGTTGGTATAGTGTTTGCTTCACAACCTGTCAGGGTTTCAATTCTCGGTAGTGGATGCGCACTGCTGATGAGTCCCAAATATAGGACGAAACGGCCGTCCAGGTTTCACCTAAACGGATCGTCAGGGAGTTCTCCCTGACGATCCGTTTAGGTGAAACCGAAGTAGGTATTTTTAGGTTTATATTAGGGTTGCTCTACTTCGTTTATTGAGCAATTTACGTATTTACTTTTACTCGTTTTGGAGGGTTTTTTCTCTGTTCTCTGAGCTTGAATTCTGGACGATTGATTTCGCCCCAATTTCATGTTCTTAGTTCTTTCTTTTTTATCCCTTATTTTTATTTGGGCATTGGCTTGTTCAATCACGAGCCGAAATACATTAGTTTTTTCCACTATACATACATACATACATACACACACACACACACACACACACACACACACATATATATATATATATATATATATATATATATATATATGCAATATATGTATGTGCAATATATATATATATGCAATATATATATTTTATATATACGCATTTTATATATATATATATATATATATATATATATATATATATATATATATATATATATATATATATATATATATAAGCTAAGAAATGCCAACTAGTCTAGCCTAGCAGGTGTTAAAATGTCTTTGAACTGTAATCTTTATTTTAATTTGTTACTGAAATTCTGTTCCACACCCACTGCAAATGGAAACAGATTCAAATCTACCTTCTGACAATAAACAGCATAAAGGCTAAACTCTGGATATAAAAGGGAACACTGAGGTCAACACCGAGTGGAGACTGTCTCTTTCATGCGTGAACGCAATCTTCAGGCCACATGTGTTTGCTCGACTATTCATATATAATGTTCAATTAGTTGTGTAGCAAGGTTTATTGTATTATCCTTCCATTAATTTGGTAGGCAGTAACGGTTATATTTCAAATTATTCTACAGTCGATTGAGTATAAATAATGGTGAATGTTATTATTTGTAGCTATTGTATAGTGATCATTGTTACCTTTTTCTCATTTTTTTAATTATTGATTAGCAGCCATACCCAGCTGGTCTTTCAGAAAAAGCGTTCAATTAGAATGGAGCAAAAACAGCATCATTTTTAGATGTAAATGAAGCTATCTTCCTCAATTAGTTTAAAGTACTGTCATTAAAAACATTTTGAATTAATGCAGTTACTGATATAACAGAAGTAGTCTGTATTTATTAAATCAAAGTTAACCGGAGACATGAAGGGGTAAAACAGGCGACATGAAGACTCACTTCAGGCCACAATTATTTTGGAGTTTTTGAAATTCAATTTGTCAGTGCGCTACCAGGGATGTAAAAGAGGATATATTTATAAAACAATTGTTAAGTTTGTCGAAAGTCAACGAAAAATAGGAAAGAAACCAGTAAAAATCATCGTTTTTCGCTATTTACGCAGGTTTCCACGATATGGACAGACGTAATTATCAAGTTAAATGACTTTTAAACAATCAACTTATTGTTGGCTACAAGTGAGTGAAGTTTGTATTAGATTGCTTGAAAATATCGGGAGTTTTAGTTTAAAATTTGTGTTGAAATCGATTTTTCGTTTTTCGCTGTATTTCGCTAAACGCAGTGGCTTAGAAATAAAAATGAGACATCGTTGAGCTCATTATGATGTAAGTAACCTACATACCGAGTTTGAACGAAATAGGAGGAAAAAAGTTGAATTTATCGATTTTTGATCGGCTTTATCGATTATTTATTTATTTTTTAAATTATCGATTTTTTACATTAAGTAACTAACTCTTACATAGTACAATTTATGTGCCAAATTTGGTCAAAATCGGACATTAAAACAAAGATATTCACCAGGAAAGATGATATTCTGTTATGTTGACATAGAAGATTACTATGCAATGATAGCGGTCGGGGAATAGTAGACGCAGGTCGTAAATTCATGATGGGGTTCTATGACGTCGTACCACGTGAGAGACCGAAATATTAACAACAGAACCATATGTCTAGATGCTATGTAATTTGGTGGGACTAGTTTGAAATGTAATTTTGGTGAATGTATGTCGCGTTATTTAATATTAGATATTAGTTGATAATAAAACAATTCTCACACATGCACACAGTAAAAAGAACCTATATATATATATATATATATATATATATATATATATATATATATATATATAACCGATCACTTTTTAGCTTCTAAAAGACGTAATGTATATAAATGTTTATATACGTACGTTATGTTCCAAAGTATTTCATAGCAGGATGGGATATTGGGGACAAGCTCCTACTGTCTATAAATGCTTCCGTAACATGCGTCTGACAACCTCCAGGCCTGCACCAAGTCGCGCCTGTTTGACCACCAGAGGACTGAATTTTGACGAGAGAAGGCACAACCCTTATCTGACGAGATAAACGGATGAGTACTAACATATTTGCTTCAGGCCTTTCGGCCACGCCCCTAACTAAACAGATTCTTACTTCTGTCGATAAACAAACACGTGACCAGTGTCATTCGTAAATAAGGACAAAATTTTGTCGGATAAAAGGTCAGACCATATATATATATATATATATATATATATATATATATATATATATGTGTGTGTGTGTGTGTGTGTGTGTGAGTGTGTTTAAATCATCCAGCTATGAATGAAATAGAAAGGTAGATTGGGATTTTTAGCCTTGGCTGGAAATCAGTCTAGGAGATTCTAAATTCAAAATCAGGGAGAAGCATTTATATATATATATATATATATATATATATATATATATATATATATATATATATATATAAGTTAACATTAAAGTCAACACTGTCGCCTGTCGCCTCTGAGTGTTGAGGTCAGTGTTCAGTTTTATATTTATATTTACATACGCTCTATCTCTGATATTGAACACATAATCCCATTAATATACCACACAATAAAACTATATTTCTTCATATATATATATATATATATATATATATATATATATATATATATATATATATTCCTTTATTTATTTATTTTTTTAAAAAGTGAACCTTACCTATACTTCATTTCCTGCACCTTTTGTACGATTTTATTTTTGGACAATGAAACAGCGTTCCGCTCATGTCACATCCGTGTATCTTTACATAAACAAGACATACTTTGTGTCCGATTAGCTGAAAAAGACACACACCAAAACGTAGGTACATATATATGTATATGTATATGTCTTAATATATATCTTCGCTCTGTCTCATCGAGTCCTGTTATGTTTACACCTCACGAATAAATTTGAGGATTATTTATGTGCTTACCTGTCTATGCACGCCATCACGCGCGTATACGATTGCTTATATCTTGTCGTTTGATTTACCCTACTCTATACATATATATATATATATATATATATATATATATATATATATATATATATATATATATATATATATATATATATATATGGAATAAGATTGAGTGTGTGTTGAAATGAAGTAAATATCAAGCATTCAAACACTCAACGTGAATCACGTTTTATCTCGTTAATTTAGATTTTGTTTTGAGAAAGTATTTTTCTGATAACACCGTAGTCTTTCATATAAACAAATGTATGTAAAAAAAAAAAAAAATGAAAAAAACTCATCTGATTTTAACAGGCATATTTACCAAAACAGATGTATTTTCAATTTTCACAGGTATATTTATCAAAATTACACAAAAATGTCTTGAAATAGTAAAAAGTACATTTATTAAATAAAATCGCCATTGTCTTCAACCATGGCATCCAGACGACTTCAGAATCATCTACATCTCTTCTATGTTTGATATTGACCACTTTATCCCATAAATATAGCAGACCTTAAAACTATATTTCTTCTTATCTATATATATATATTTATATATATATATATATATATATATATATATATATATATATGTGTGTGTGTGTGTGTGTGTGTGTGTGTGTGTGTGTGTGTGTGTGTGTGTGTGTGATGTATGCAGGTATGCAGAAAAATAGGAAAGAACACGTTAGGTAAATAATCCGGAGTGCTTTAGTATTTTTGTTTTTATTTTTAAAAATACAGTGCTCCATACAGAAGTAGAGATAATATTATAATATTTAAAAAAAAATATGATTCCTTCGCTACATAAGAGTTCTCATGTTTCAAAAACGAGAGCCGAAATCCTCAATATAATATCTACTGATGTTGGTATATGCCTAATTATAGATGGAGGGTGGTTTGACTTAGGGTGTACATACAAGGGATTAGGGTTAGGTTTTCTGTAGGGTGTATAAATGTTGTTTATTAAGGCTAGAGTTACGTTGAGGAAGTTTACCCTTTTTAATTTAGTGTTGACTATAGTTTTTAGATTTAGTTTTCCGAATAGTAGCGGTGGCGGAGATGGCTGTGAGAGAGAGAGAGAGAGAGAGAGAGAGAGAGAGAGAGAGAGAGAGAGAGAGATGAAAAAGAGTGAGAGAGAGAGAGAGAATTATGAAATAGTGAGAGAGAGAGAGAGAGAATTATGAAAAAGTGAGAGGGAGAGAATTATGAGAGTGAGAGAGAGAATTATGAAAAAGAGTGAGAGAGAGAATTATGAAAAAGTGAGAGGGAGAGAATTATGAAAAAGTGAGAGGGAGAGAATTATGAGAGTGAGAGAGAGAATTATGAAAAAGAGTGAGAGAGAGAATTATGAAAAAGTGAGAGGGAGAGAATTATGAAAAAGAGTGAGAGAGAGAATTATGAAAAAGTGAGAGGGAGAGAATTATGAAAAAGAGTGAGAGAGAGAATTATGAAAAAGTGAGAGGGAGAGAATTATGGAAAAGAGTGAGAGAGAGAATTATGAAAAAGTGAGAGGGAGAGAATTATGAAAAAGTGAGAGAGAGAATTATAAAGAGAGAGAGAATTATGAAAAAGAGAGAGAGAGAATTATAAAGAGAGAGAGAATTATGAAACAGAGAGAGAGAGAGAATTATAAAGAGAGAGAGAATTATGAAAAAGAGAGCGAGAATTATGAAAATGTGGGAGAGAGATAGAATTATAAAAAGTGTGAGAGAGAACTATAAAAAAAGAAAGAATTATAAAGAGAGAGAGAATTATAAAGAGAGAGAGAGAATTATGAAAAAGAGAGAGAGAATTATAAAAAGAGAGAGAGAGAATTATAAAGAGAGAGAGAATTATGAAAAAGAGAGAGAGAATTATGAAAATGTGGGAGAGAGAGAGAATTATAAAAAGTGTGAGAGAGAATTATAAAAAGAGAGAGAATAATAAAGAGGGAGAGAATTATAAAGAGAGAGAGAGAGAATTATGAAAAAGAGTGAGAGAGAGAATTATAAAGAGAGAGAGAGAATTATAAAAAGAGAGAGAGAATTATGAAAGAGAGAGAGAATTATGAAAAAGAGTGAGAGAGAGAATTATAAAGAGAGAGAGAGAATTATAAAAAGAGAGAGAAAGAATTATGAAAAAAGAGAGAGAATTATGAAAAAGAGTGAGAGAGAGAATTATGAAAAAGAGAGAGAGAATTATAAAAAGAGAGAGAGATTTATGAAAAAGAGTGAGAGAGAGAATTATGAAAAAGAGAGTGAATTATGAAAGAGAGAGAGAGAGAGAGAGAGAGAGAGAGAGAGAGAGAGAATTTTTTACGTGGCCATTCACGTGAATTTGATTTTGGTGAATATTTCTGTGTGACGGAGACGCCCCCCCCTTGCAGCTAAAGCTGGATTCATAAAAAATAAAAAAATTGAGTTTTTCTGTTAACAGGTGAGATCTGGCAAACTTGGTTGCATCGGGCTGTCAGATTCTTGGTCTGTTAAGGACCGTCTTGTTTGAACTAGCCCGACTGGGGCTGCCCTATTCCGACCGTTTGGCCGTTGAGTTCGTGTACATGTTTGTCGACTCTTTCATTGTGAATCTTCGGGATTGATCAAGTTCAGGCTATTCCTTCCTCTACTACCTTACCGCTATGGATGGCCCTACAGGTGTTAAACGGGCGATATGAGGAAACTCGCTACAGAATTGTAGAAAAATGCAATAGATTTAAGTTATTTTATATAAACTCAAAATAAACTATCCATTTTTTCGACTCCAATTTGAACTTTCGGGTATATTAACCAATCAAAAACGATAAGCGCGTGAAGAAATTTGAAATTTTCAGACAAGAATGTTTGCTACAAAATTTTGAAGACTCGCTCCAGAATTTGATCAACAATATTTTCCCTCTTAAAATTAGAAAAATTATTAAACAATAAACGTATATGTTTAATAAAATCTATCTTTTAGGCCTTTCGGGGCTGATTTCTCGGTTATAAAAGCACTCGAAATAGTTCTCAAAAATGGATTTTTCAATTAACCTTTGATCAGGGTTATTATACAAGCTAAAATTTTCAAACCTTAATTAATTACTCATATTTTCGCATATTTATTCGAGTATACTCAATAAAAAAGGACTTAGCGATGTTGAATTAAGAAACGAATACCAGGATATGGACAGAAAACGTAAATCTGCTGCCGACTGCTAAAAATTACACGCATACATAACATACATAAATAGGTGACACACGTATTCTAATACCCTCTTGTGCAAAATTAATTGAAACAAAACGAATAATTCCGTTATTATTTAATTTTTTCCATATTTTCTAATGAAACCTGACTCAGTGCACATGTTAATCCTTCGTATGTCCATTCCACGAAGTCGCTCCTTGCAGATTTACCACAGATTCTCGATTGGATTCAATAAAGAGTTTCCGGGCCAGACTAGTACTTTGATGTGCTCAATGGTAAAGCTTGCCAGTGTGAACACACTGGCAAGCTTTACAACGTTACAATTTTCGTACACTTCCTTGGAGTACCGTCCATTGTTGACAATGTATGTAGGACAACTAATCGACAGTCCAGACAATAGTATCTAGACGTGATAAAAATCAAATGCAATCACGGATGACGTAATATTTTTCAAGGGCAAACAAATTTCATCATACACCCCGAAAATGGATTAATATTACTGCACACCACTTCAAATGACATAATCCGAGGAAAAATAGAAATCTATTGCACAATGTCATTCCAGTGGGTCTACAAGTGTCCGTATAGTGAAAGAAAGGAAACTAAAGCCGTTGTTTCAATTAATTTTCACAATGGTGTATGTATCATACTAACGCAATTGATTTGTTTGTATTGTAAAAAAAAGACAAAAAACTTAAATTCACAAAAATAAAACAATTATTAAAATTTGTAGAGCAGTGTTGAAGATCGTTTATTTCTTCGCTTTATCCAAGCATATTCCTATAAATTTATACATACACACACGCACACACACACATATTGATAATATTAGTGGTCAATATATATATATATATATATATATATATATATATATATATATGTATAAATAAATAAATTTCCAAGTGAATAGAATCCAGGTAGATCTCAATGCCCAGGACACAGTAATAATATAATAAAAAAGCTCAAACACTAATATTTCATGGTTATGGTATATGTATTTTAATTATATATATATATATATATATATATATATATATATATATATATATATATATATATGTATTTCTTATTATATATATATATATATATATATATTACTATATATATATATACATACATATATATATTACTATATATATATACAAACATATATATATATATATATATATATATATATAATGATGATATCCGAATGATATATATCGACTACGCCTAGGTACATGGCGACAATCTAAGGAGACCTAGGATACTGGCAAATATATATAAATTCTGTTCCATATGTTTGGGTTTTATTAAAATTTTAAGAATACTCCATGCCAGCGTCTCACTGCACCTTCTTAGCCTCAGGTTTTCCAATGACTTGAGATGGAACAACTACATTGAATCAATAGCTGCATCTACTGCAAGGAAAGTTGGTTCACTGTATCGTGCCAGAAGTTTTTTCTTGTCAGAGTCCATCTTATACATCTCGTCCTTGCATTGAATATTTATCACGAGGTTCTCGACAATACCCAAAAGAGTATCTGCAATGTAATCGGTCCTGACTTCGCATCTCGGCATCAGTCACTTTCTCAGAGACGTGATGTGGCTTCCCTCTGTTTTTTCTACAAAAATATTCATGGCAACTGTTCTGACGAGATTTTTTCCTGGTGCCCCGACTACATGAATATAAGCGTACTACTAGATTGTCATCTAGGTCCCACCGTTTTACTGTTGAATTAGGTAAATGTAACCGCGACTTCTACTCCAACAGTTTGTTTTTTGCACTTCCCGACAGTGGAACTCCCTTCCTCTTATTTGCTTCAAAGATTTAAATGCAACGTTAGTCGCATCTTCTGTTGGCTTGATCCCCGTTTTTCATTCATCCTTTCCTCAATTCCTACGATACATAGTCTTTTCTCTCACGTTCACTCTCTGTAAACCCCTGCGTGCTAGTAGCACTCGCGACTTGCTTGGAAGTGAAATGCTAAAAAAAAAAATAAATAAATAATAAAAATTATCGAGGTAGTATGGAGTAACAGGTATGTCAAGCGAAAACTCGTGTTTTTGACACCGTTTCTTTGCGGGTATGATTGTTAAACTTTGCCATGGATTCTGTGTGACGTCGACTGGTGAAATCTTTATTCCGTTGCGTTTTCTTTCTTTCTCTTTCAAACCGAAAATGTTAGCACAGATACGAGTAAGCGCCGACAACCGGACGCCATTGTCTATTCCAGATAACCATCTCACGCTTCTGGTATTCTTGAGTCAATCGCGCCAAAGACAGTCGGCCCTTTCCGGTTATTTTTTTTTCATGCTGCACTTTCGTCTTCCGATAAATAAAAAAAAAACAGACAAACACAATGTATCTTTAATCTTCTCGTTATTGTACTTGTGCTATATATTTTGTCGTCTGGTTCCGTTTCGTCAGGAAGTAACGCCTTTCTTGTGTTTCAACATTAACAGATTTAGATTTCTGATTAATCTTCTATGCGAGATATCTTGTGTTCTTGGATTGATCTTTTCCTTGTTTGGTGATAAAAAACATCCCGTCTTTCTCGAGTGGATTCTCTTTGGACTGGAGCTAAAAAAAAAAAAAATAATCCTCGTCTCATTTGTGTTATATAATTAACCATTTCTTTGCGTGCCCGCGACGGAGAAAAATACTTCAGGTCAACGAAAATACAGACGCGCACACAAAAACTCTCTTTTAAGATATCATATTTATCTCAGTATAAATATACAAAATTAGATCCAATTGAAAAGATAATGAAAAACAATGTTTACTAGGTAGATGTACATATACACAAACTTACATATATATATTATCATCTGAATCCTAAATAGATAAAACAAAATTATTATACACTTATATTCTTTGATATAAAAAATTCTCAGATTTAACTTCTAGAAAAAGTCAATGTGTGTAAAGGGAAAAAGATAATAAGAAAACTGTATATGTCTATATTTCTGAGATACGGTATTATGTACACTATTTACATTATTCGGAGTATTGTCCTCATCTTTGTCGCCATATTTTTTACAACGTTTCGACCTTTCAGTATCTGTCTCTATTTCTGAGATGAGGTATTATGTACACTATTTACATTATTCGGATTATTTTTCTCATCTTTGTTGACATATTTATCACAACGTTTCAGCTGTTGTACGCTCCGGCCTTCTTCAGGTGGTTGGAATGTCGAACTGAACCCTTCAGGAGATAAATGATAACTGATATTCATTAAACATGGAACGTGGAACTAGAACAGTCTACCCCAGTGAGAGAAATAAAATATTTTATATATATATATATATATATATATATATATATATAGGGGTTGGACAAAATAATTGAAACAATTGTTAAATTCAAAGAAAATGTATTTAATTTGGATTTGGTCTTCCTTTAGCCTCACATATAGCTTTAATACGTCTAGGAATGGAATCATACACCTTCCTGACTTCATCCAGAGGAATTTGCAGCCATTCTTCCATTACATGAAACCTGCTCCAGCTCTTTAAGACACGACGGTGGAGGATAGCGGATCCTAACTTGTCCCTCCAAAATGCACAACAAATATTTAATAATATTGATATCTGGAGATTGGGGAGGCCACGCCATGTGTTCTAGCTCACTTTTATGCTCTTCATACCAATTCTTAACCACTCAAGTGGTATGCATTGGAGCATTATCGTCTTGGAAGATGCAGTCACCATCAGGGGATAAAGTCTGGGCCATTGGATGAATATGATTTCCCAACATGTTCAGGTAATCTTTGCTGTTGATTCTACCATGCAGGGCAACTATTGGACCGAGGCATTTCCATGATATGACGGCCCAAATTATCACTGACCCACCTCCATGTAGGAAGAAGGCAGTCAGGGTTGTAAACTTCTTTGGGCTGCCTCCACACGTAAACTCGCCCTGAAGTTGGGAAAAGAGAAAAACTGGACTCGTCTGACAATATGACTTGCTTCCATTGGTCTGCAGACCAGGCATTGTGAACTCTTCACCACTTCAACCAGTTTTGAATGTTGTGAGTGGAGAGAAGAGGTTTCCTCATGGCGGCTCTTCCATGATATGCAGCCTTATGGGGATCACGACAAACAGTTTTAGTAGAAACTGGACTATTCAGATGATTATTCAACCCAGCAGTCACTTTGGCCGCAGTAGTCCGATGATTTTTTGCCACATTGCGTTTCAATGCACGTCGGTCCCTGTCAGTAAATTTGCAAGTCCGGCCCGAATTGCTAAGGTTGCTAGAGGTCTTATCCTTTTTCTCGAATTGCATCATAGTTCTTGATATGGTAGCTCTTGAAAAACCAAACAGTTCAGCAACCTTAGTGATCGAGACTCCTGCCACGCGAGCTCCAACAATTTGCCCTTTTTCGAACTCGGAGAGGTCACGCATTTAGCTTTTACTAAATTCTACAAAATAAATAAGACAAAGAGAGTAAATTAGATAAATAAACGTATTTACAATAGATATAACCTGCAATTACAAAGTTTTAGTTAAAGTTCTTAATATAATGGGTTTTTGAAATATAGGAGTGGAATCTGCACCTGTTCCAATTATTTTGTCCAACCCCTGTAATTTTCTTCCCTGTTTTTATTTTATTTTTTTATATTTTTAACTTTGGACTTCATTTAACTTTGCAAAAGAAACTTATTCTTAAAGTAATTAACACAATTTATGAGATAAACGTTATTAGACAGTGATATATTTGGACTAATATCTTCATCATCTTCTAACAGCTTTACTGGACAGTTCCCTACTGAATAAAAACATTGGGTAAGTGCATCTAGTTATCTGGGGATTGTAAGTTCAATACCTGTGTGAGGCAGTGAAAATCCATATAATCTAGTACAGAAAAAGTAAGTGCCATCACAAGAACAAATAATTTGAAATTTCAGAGAGAATGGAATAATAAGAAGGAGAGTCTGTATCATAAATCAAATAATTAATGACAGATATCAGATGAAAACTAAAAGATACAATAGTCAAATTAGTGTAATCAGCTCCTGAGATGAGGATGCAGGTTTATTGTAGAATAGAAAATGACCAAGAAAAAACAAACATCCAAATGAGAGATTGCTCAATAAAGACATACCCACAAGTCTATTTTTAAATATGACCTCATAGCCGCCCCCATTTACCTTTCGGAAAAGAGGTAACACTTTGTTTTTAAATTTCCTTAAAATTCATTTAATCACCAGTCACTTACCGTCGCCTGAAGAAGTACAATCACAGTTTTGAAACATGAAAGGATTTGTGTTTTGATTTCAAAATGTTTTTGTTATAATCTCTTACAATAATAATATATGTATATATGTATATATATTTATATGTCTCATTAAATAATTTACATAAGTTCAGTCTACTTATTTTTAATAGGATCCTCTCGTAATTACGGACAATTTTCTTCATATTAAAAGAAAAAAGAAAGTTATCATATTGATGCTTATTCATTTAATCGGAGTACTTTCGACATTAGCACAGGTATCGTCATCGGGGTCTTGTTTTTCTAAGACAAAATCTTGTCCGTGATTACAAAAGGATCCGATTAAAAATAAGTAGACAAAACTCGTCGAAATTATTTAACGAGATATGTCAAACATGCTGCCAAAATATACACAGTAAAGACAATACGCTAGACTTAGTTGTGTAACTCTACCGAATGAAGATATCTCTGGCTGACACCAAATTAGTTGTGTTTCAGTCCGGGCTTGAGGCATTCGGAAGTCTAGTCGCACTGAGGAGCTGTGATACAACGAAACAGTACTGTCTGTGAATGACATATATATATATATATATATATATATATATATATATATATATATATATATATATATATATATATATATATATAGTTATTAGAGTGTGCAGCTTATATTTTATATCTTAAAGAAACAATTTATACAAAGAATTAAATCGCAATGTTAATGTGATTAAAGGCGAAATCACTTAGCTGACAAGACTTAATGAGGCATTAACTTACTATCAATTCCTTGAATAATAAGATCCTTATATTCGACTAGTTTTCAGATGAAACACACTTACCGAGTACTTTCAACAATTTCAAATTGTCATCGAAAATACTAATACGAAATATGTGCAGACCGAAAAAGTTTTTAAAAAATTATGCTATTATCCACAGGGTCACGAACTCACATCAATCCAATTGTCTTTCTTTCTTTCTTTCTCTCTCTCTCTCTCTCTCTCTCTCTCTCTCTCTCCCTCTCTCTCTCTCTCTATATATATATATATATATACTTGAACGGTAATTGCTCCGACGAGCTACATTCGCTAGTTCCCAGACTGCATGGATTTAAGCGTGCTACTAGGCTGGCATCACGGTCCCACCTTTTCACAATATATATATATCCAAGTCTAGGATTGGTGTATACGGAATAAATTCCAATAACCAAAAAATATTATTCTTAAAAGAGTGCTCAATACAGTGTAGAGCAAATATAATTTATTCGAAAATTATAACATAAATATGTTATAAAATCACTACAAAAATAGTCATTTTATTTCAACATTTCTGGTGTTTTATCAGGTGATGATGTTGAATGTAGAATAAAGGGTTTTAAAAGGTTCAAATCAATCAAAAACCTCTCACAGCATATAGATTCGGGTCTCTCACTGGGTAGAATGTTTTGTAGAACATTTCCTTTGGTTGTGCAATATGCATACGTGCCACATGACCAGCCAAGCGTAAATGATATATATATATATATATATATATATATATATATATATATATATATATATATATATATATATATATATATATGTAATATCGCGCAATGAGTCCTGGTGTTAATAAAATAGTGCTCGATGTAAATAAAAAGGTGGTTATAAATGATATATTCAATATCTGTCTATATTATGCTTAGATCCATTGACAGGACCCAAAGAGTGTGAGTTCAATTGCCGATTAAGGCAGTGGAGAACTTTCAGAGGGAAAAATTAACAGGAGATAACTGATAACTGACATCCATTAAAACATGGCATGTGGAACTAGAACAGTCTACCCCAGTGAGCGAAATAATGGGTTCAGTTCGACATTCGAACCACCTGAAGAAGGCCGGAGCGTACAACAGCCGAAACGTTGTGATAAATATGGCGACAAAGATGAGGATAATAGTCCGAATAATGTAAAAAATGATATATTAATAATAAACGTACATTCTTTTTCGTGTTACCGGCGAAGAAAAGAGCTTATATATATATATATATATATATATATATATATATATATATATATATATATATATATTAATGCCACATAGGGTGTAACTATAGCATACATTGAAATTTCCGCCGCGTTACAACATCTAAAATTCACTTCCAAATCTTCCGACAAATGTCTTTTTTGGTTCTGTTCTTTAAAAAAAAAAATTATTTAAGATCTGGCATGTCGCTTTTCTTTCACTTCATATCAAATAAAGCCAAAAGCAAAACAAAATGGCGATTACAACGTGCTTTCTTTAATATAAGGGTCGCTTTTTATTTCATTTCTTTTTAATGTCCAATAATTAGTTCGAGGATTGTGGGGCGACATGTTTCGTTTAGTATAATTTTTTTTCTTAATATTCGGACTCAATTTTAAAAGTCTATTTCGTTCAAGCAATGAAGCAGTTCATGTTACGTCTGCAACCAACACTGGCCACGTAACTTGAGAAAATGACGAACAATCGGCAATAATACTGTCACGTGATAATGAAATCAAATGCTGGCAATGGCGCACATTAGGAATAAAGGCTTATTTTTTTTTTCCGAATCAAGCAAATAAATTTGATCGACGAAGAAGGAAAGAACAATGGATAATTGAGGAGAAGATCGGTTGGCAAAATGGTGGATGAATTCCATATGATATTCTTTTTCAGTTTATCCCAAACTTAATATCAACCAATTTCTTCCTCATTTAAAATTGTCTTGGAGGATCGCTAGATCGAATTGAAAATTCTTTGTGGTGGCAGAAGGTGAAATCACGGCATTGTCTCGGTGCTAAAAAGTATGATGACTCAATATTATCTATTTTTTTAAAATCATTCCACGCTCCAATGAAGGCAATAAAGCCACTAAGACGACATGGGTTACTGAGAATGGAAGAGCATGAGAACTGTTTTATATATGTAGCTTCAAGAATTTTTAGTTTTTGTTTATTGTTTTCATGTTTAAGTATAACTGTGTTGTCAACAAGGATTTTCCGAAATTGAACAACATGCCTGCCCGCGTACTCAATTCCGGAAAATCCTTGTTGACAACACAATTATACTTAAACATGAAAATAATAAACAAAAATTTAAAATCTTTGAAGCTACATACATAAAACAGTTGAAACCTAACCTGAACAAAATAAATTATGAAATCTCCACAAATATTCTTAAATGCCTATAATCTATAGCAGAAGCCATTGGTTTATACCAATGGCTTCCCATACTTAATACTTCTCGTTTTCACTCTCGCGTGGTCATGTGTGACGTCACGAGCTACGACGCGTTTTTCGCTTCCTTGGCTCGTAAATAAGAGTTTGTCGTTACTTTGAGCTTATTCAAACAGCAAGGGCGGGCCATTATTGTGGTTTCGTATATGTGTTGTTTTGATTTATTAAAATTGTCATCTTTGATAATGGCTTATGTAAGCCGAAAGCTTAGATTGCATTCAAACATGTGTCAATATGGTGTTTTCCTTTCGTCTTTCAATGATAATGTGATTAAGCTTATCAGACAATACGAAAGGAATTTACTTAAAATAAATAGACAAAACTTGTCTATATTATTTAATGGAACATGCATTAATGAAAAATTGCTGCCGAAATATACACAATATACATATATATATATATATATATATATATATATATATATATATATATATATATATATATATATATCCAACATATCACCTGAAGAAGGTCAGAGAGTACAACGGCCGAAACGTGGTGAGTATGACAATAAAAATGAGGACAAAGATCGAACAATGTAAACAGTGTAAATAGTTAAAATAGTTCATCTCCGAAATATAGATAGATCCGTAGGAAGGCCGGAGCGTACAACGGCCGAAACGTGTTGAGTATGACAATAGAAAAAGAAAAAAAAAAGAAAAAAAAGATCAAGGCGTTTTGATATACTTCTTAAAATTTTTGTTCATTTTCTTTCCCAGCATGAGAAAAATAATACCACTTCCTTCCAGTGAACAACGATAAGCCAATAAACCGTAGTGAATGTTACTTTAAATTACATACAGAAGGCCGGACTAGACGATGGTTAAAACAGGCAGGTGCATCTCTTTCCGACTAGTAGGCTACATCAGATATAGTTCATCATAAGGGTGGGGGGGTATTACTAAAAGATTCAAGGTTATTTTTTGTTGAAGCTGTCTCAGCCATTTTCATGGTGTGCACAATTAATTTCAACTCGGAACTAATTTCAACTCGGAACTAATTTCAACTCGGAACTAATTTAAACTCGGAACAAATTCAACTCGATTTAAAATCAAAGTTATCAATTTCCGTGAATTCCTAAACAAAATGCAATGAGTTGGTGTTAATTTTTTAATTTAGCATTAAAAATCCTTAGTAGATAATTCAGAATCCATCTTTTCTGCAACTTTCATTTATTTTTGTTGCAATTGATTGAAGCGTTACTTTTTATATATTTTCATTCATTTAAATCTGATCCAAAAAAATCCAATGTTATTTGTTGCAAGAACAGTAGATTGTCTAGCTTAGCTTAATTTTGTCTTTTTTCTCTCTTTCAAAAGAAGCCGTTATTGATCAAAATTTAAGAAAATCAATAAATTAAATTCTAATTCCGAGTTGGAATTAGTTCTGTCACCCATCTTCATCGCAGAAGACCGTACGTGTAAACATCTGTCATAGTAATGGTGAAAGGTTGATTGTTTTTGGAGAAAATATTTCTCAATAATTAAAACGCTTTCGTTATTTTTATATTAAGTTAAAATATAATTCATGGACTTTCTGTTATTGTTAAGTTGCTTTTTCTTCTTTGTGTGCGTGTGCGGGTGTGTGTGTTTGTACGCGTGTACGCGTGTAGGATGTCATGGTTTATTCCATTTCTTTCTTTTCTTTATCCTTTGGCCCTGAGGGTCAAAAGATGATGTAACAATGTTATTTCCGGTGTCAGAGACGACTTATATTTAGGCTAAATTCTGGCGTATTCTGAAGTTCTTTAAAATATAGGTGTATTTCGTTTTATATTTCTTGTTTAAATAATTTTAAACACGTAAATGACAAAGGAAATATTTCTTTATATGTCTACGCTTGCCAATTACTTCGTTTTTCTTATTTATACATAATAGTAGTTTTTTTTTTACCTGGTTTGCTGTTATCTTAGCGTGTTAATTATGGAAGCTTAGTTTTATAACAATTTCATTTATTGTTCTTTGAATATACACGATAGTTAAAAAATTTCAAATGACCCCCGCCTTGTTAATTTTTTAAATTGGCTCAGAATAAAGGTTGTTTTGCCCTTTAAATAAGAGAAAATTATTATACATGGTTAAAAAACAAGGGAGACATGAATTTTTATTAGAAATTTTATTATGGCAAAGAGGAAAAAAAATGATTCAATTTTGCTCTCGTCAAAATATCCTCCTTTAGCCTTGATTACTCCAGCACAAAGTTTCGGAATTCGTTCCAAAAGTTTCTAAAAGTATAAGTGTGATAATTGATTCCATTCTTTTTTCAATGACTATACCAGTGAAGATCCCTTTTATATCCCTACAAATTCATATATATATATGTATATATATATATATATATATATATATATATATATATATATATATATATATATATATATATATATATATATATGTGTGTGTGTGTGTGTGTGTTTTGAACAATAAAAATACTGTAAAATTAAAAAAAATTCATACACACTGGGTTGTATGTTACTATTTTTTGTTTTATTTTCAATTAGATTCCTGAACTAGTTTCGGCCAGCATGGCCATGATCAGGAAAAAAAATCCTGACTGTTAGTAGCAGTGAACTACAGATATGAATGACTTTCTGAAGAAAAATGAACTTTAACTGTAGTTTTCATTTGTTTTATATCGTTAATTTGGGTGAGTCCTCGTGTTGATCAAACGGCCACTTTTAAGTATTTTTTTACGACAGAGCCTGGATAGATTCATGCGACTCTGGATTCCCTTGGTCATTTTGACAGATTTATTGGTTCCTGGGAAGTAGGTGTGTTTCTGTTAAGTGTATGCTATCATTTAGTTCTTCAGGAGTGTGTATGATGTGTGTAAGTGTATATATTAATATGAGTGTGTGTATAAGTGTGACAAAACAACACCTCCGCAAGCATATCTGTCTCATGTATATATATATATATATATATATATATATATATATATATATATATATATATATTAAATGATTTAAAATATGGTTTCTTCGCTGCACAGTAATAACCATGTTTCAAAAAATGAAGCAAAAAACTTCAAATTTAATTATATAATTAAATTAAAAGAATTAGATCTGTTTCATCTTCAAGCGAATTTTGGAATAACTTATTTTTAAATTTACTGAGTTTTCTCTGTATCCTTGAAAACAGGAAATTATGAATTTATATGTGCGTTTAAAACTCAGTAAATTTAAAAATAAATCAGTTAATTTATAATATTTATGCTCTGTAAATTTCCATTGAGCACTGTTTTGTAAAAATAAAATAAAAATATCAATAAGAACACCGGATTATATATCTTACGGTTCTTTTTTTATTTATATATTCATATATATATATATATATATATATATATATATATATATATATATATATATATATATATATAGATAGATAGATAGATAGATAGATAGACTAGCGTCTACTAAAATGCGGGTATCCATTAAAATGATAATTTGAAGTAATAAAAATATGGATGTCGGATTAAAATATAAAATACATTACTTATTTAATTTTAATCTAATATTTATCTAATTAATTTAATATTTAATTAATTTAATATTTAATTAATTTAATATTTAATTAATTTAATACATATTTAGTTGCCATTTTTCATGATTCGATTGCGAAACTGAGTCGATATGGCTTTCGAGAAAATTTGAACGAGTCAATATGCTTTCAAGGAAAATAAAACATTGTTTGACAGTTAAAATCACCGTAGACGACCAGTCATAGTGTTTTCCCAAGCGTAGCTTAGATGTGGCACAAGGCCGAATGTATGGGACACACAGTGAGAATCGAACTCACTACTCAGTCGTAACTGATCTAGCAAGACAAGCTTTCTAACCATTACACCACCTCGAGGTGGCCAAGCTGACCGATCATAGCACCCCAAAGAAAACGGGGACGTGGGACGATTCTTGCCACAGGGAAAAATTCTCTTTGATTTACTCGTGTGCACAGGGCGGTAGACGAAATGAAGACTGTTTAAATAACGAAGCCTTTACTAAAAATACGGATCGCGACTAAAAATAACGTTTCGTGCAATAAAAATATGTCTGATTAATAAACAAGCCCCCTTAGTATATGATGTGGACCCGAAGCAGGGGCCACGGAAGGAAAACACGGAACACGGGTTAGAGGTAAGAAAGATATATTAAACAGAAAAGTCACAAAGAATAGTGTAAGAGTAAGCAGAGCTTACTATCCAGTGGTTTCCGATATTGGCATCGTACGCGGCTGCGCATTACTGGTGCTACTCCCATGATACTACCATTCACATAATAATATAGTACTGGGAGAGTCCATGATGTAGGAAAGTATCGGTCTCACAATAGTATACACACACACACACACACACACACACACACACACACACACACACACACATATATATACATATATATATATATATGCAAAAATGAAGCAAAAAAACTTCAAATTTAATTATATAATTAAATTAAAAGCATTAGTTCTGTTTCATCTTCAAGCGAATTGCAGAAAATGCATAGTTCACACAAATCTTGGATCGAGGATAAAAACTCTCCAGGCAAAAAGAAAGCCTACACAACCTGTGAAGCCCAGGTTCGAAGAGCCCTGTGTACAACGAAAGAAGCATGGTGGTCTGCACAGGCTACCTATCTTCCGGGAGCATTCGATAGGAAGGACTCAAAAGCCTTTTACGAAGGTATGAACAAAGTGTTTGGTCCACAGGAAAATAGTGTTCGTTTCTTAGATTAAGTTACAAAGGTTTTCATGGCTGAAACACCCCTCTCTTAGAAATGATTAAAGATATCTTACTGGAATTCTCCGGGGTTTTTATAACACTACTGGACTCTACTTTGAGCAATAAGAATGTATAATTACGTTCCAAGCTTAACAGAATAATCGCGATCGAAATCGATTATAAGCGAAAATGTCATCATGAATTAATTATAACTAAGGATCCGAAGTTCATGAAGGATTGAAATATAGTTCAAAAGTCTTATATATATATATATATATATATATATATATATATATATATATATATATATATATATATTCCAGGATCATTTTCAAATTTATTCGAGGGGATCTTCGCCCTCTCGAACTTTCTAACTTTCTGTCCAGGAGAAACAAGGTAACTCACACATTTCGCGTATGAATTCATTTTCAAGTTTTTTTTTCATTCCTCTTAGGGCTCTCATGGCTGAAACCCCCTCTCACGTGACAAACGTCTTATGGATTGAGTTGGATCTTTTTAATATCAGAGATAGAGCGTGTGTAAATATAAAAGTGAACATAGAAGTCAACACTTAGAGGCGACAGGCTGTTTCATGCACCACTGACCCGTATATATAAATAGCCGAGAAAAATAACAGTACTCGTGGCCTGACGTTTGCATCTAGCATGAAACAGACTGTCGCCTCCAAGTGTTGACTTCTATGTTCACTTTATATATATATATATATATATATATATATATATATATATATATATATATATATATGAGAAACGGTGATGTTAAATAGTGCTCAATACACAACGTTTGTTTATTTTTTAAAGCAATAATATAGCTTTCTTTACTTTTTTTTCTTAAATAAGGTGTTAAACTGATAATTTGATAAAAGTCTGAGGATACCATGAGGTTGAAACCAAAGTAGCGGATTCAACTAACCTCTTAGAAATGATTAAAGATATCTTACTGGTAATCTCCAATGTTTTTATAACACTATTCGGCTCTACTTTGAGCAATAAGAGTTTTTTTTATCTCCAAGCTTAACAGAAGAATCGTGATGACATCGGTCATTAACGAAAGATGACATGTCATCATTAATTAATCATAGCTGAAGATCGGAAACTCATGTCAAATATATATATATATATATATATATATATATATATATATATATATATATATATATATATATGCAAGTTTCAATAAAAACGACAGACAAGGTACTACGGTTAAGTTTTTTATTTATTTTTTCTTGTGTACGAACAAAAGCTTTCTTTGCTGGACAAAGGGTGCGTAAGAACTGTCCAAATGTTTTATTTTTCCGAGCGCTTTCGGCTATACCTTTAGCCATTATCAAGGATGATTTGATTTTTCAGACTTAGTTGAGTGTGTGCATTATGTGTATGTCTTAGTGTGTAGTAGGGGTGTTTTAATTTCCGAATACGGTTAGCACCGTTGCATCATGACAACGCAAGGCCTCGCACAGCAGCCCAAACGGTGCAGACCATCAACGAGCTGGGCTGGGAACTGCTCCCTCATCCCCCTTACAGCCCAGACCTTGCCCCTTCAGACTTTCACCTGTTTGGTCCCTTGAAAGCATTCACGAGAGGCACGAATTTTAAAAGTGACGATGAAGTCAAAAGTGTTGTGAGCGACTGGCTGAGACATCAGTCCAAAGATTTTTATGCGGAGGGAATACGGAAGCTTGTGCACAGATGGGAAAAGTGTGTGACAGTGCTGGGAGACTACGTTGAAAAACAAAAGATAAAAGTAAGCTTCTATCTGTATTAGAAGTCCTTACACCGAAAAATTCACCTTATTTATTGAATGACCCTCGTACATTCTATGAATATTTTTCTAATCGACTATTTCATATTAAATCCCCAAAATCTTTGTAATAAACTTTTAAAACAAACTTAAATCTCCAACAAACATCAAATTAAATTCCTTATAGACTGTTTAAACATTCAAATTTATATCAAACATTATAATATTTATGAACCCCCAAAATAACACTCTCAAATAAAGCAAAACAACAGCGTCTATTTCGGGCCTTTCATTCCAAAGAAAGTTGGTGACACTTTCTCTCATGACTTCCTTCTCTCTTTTTCTGTTTACGTCTTTTTCGTCTTTCCCCCTTCTATATTAATATATAACTTCCGTTAAGTTAACCGATTAAATGTGTCAACGTCTGGACTTCCTCAAATAATATTAAATTTGAAAGAATAGAAATTTTTAAATTACATCTAACTCAATCATGACTCTCTCCCCCTCACTTCCTCACTTCGTTAATTTACATATGCTTAGTACTGCCCGTCAAAAATGTGTAAATTTCTTTTCATTTTTCGTTTCAACATTTGGAAGTAAAGTCTGATGATCTGTGGTCCTTTAAAAGGGCTGTGGTGAAATAATTTATTACATGGAACCTCAAAGTGGTTTGTTTTTATCTAATATATATATATATATATATATATATATATATATATATATATATATATATAGATATCTGTGTGTGTGTATGTATTATAATTATTATCTTTGTTTAAAGATATGATTCCAGCGCGACACAGAAGTTTCAGTGTTTCAATTTGCAGTTATAATGAATTTCTTGCCTTATTCAATTCTAATATGCGGAAAAATATTCGTGAATATGAAAGGATTATGATCAAAATAAGCAGACATAACGTCTAATTTATTCAATCAGACATCCCAAAAAGAGAATTTAATGCCCTAAAACGTATGGATATACATATATTACAGTAATAACTTCGAAAACTCAACATAACGCAGAAAGCACAGGACGGGCGTTTCGTCCCATCTGGAAGGCATCAGCAGTGCGCATCCACTACCGAAAATCGAACCCGGATCACTTCGATACAATCCGAACGTCATACCAACTGTACCACGGGACTCGATGTCGAGGAAGATATAAACTAGACTAGACTATATCGAGTCTATTTTATGGATTCTAAGCTCGACAAATTACCATGAAATTAGCCTAAATCCCCAATATCAATTACTTATATATATATATATATATATATATATATTATGAAATTCACAAATCCGACAATTATTTTAAGACATTTTCATGCTTATACATTCTTTTTATAGATGCGAATAGTTAAGTAAATGCTCTGTTTCATAATAAACAGTATGAATAACATTTACCTGCCTGAATGTCCGAGAAATTTTCATAGATATTCAGGCCGTAAAATGTTATTAACAATATTTACTATAAAACAGACAATTTACTTAAATATTCGTATCTATAAAAAGAATGTATAAGCAGAAAAATGTCTTAAAATATACATACATATAAATACATACATATATATATATATATATATATATATATATATATATATTGGGATGGATAAATAGATAGACACAGGAAAGAAAGTACTGTAATTTATCGCTTAAAGTTACTCTGATGATGGTTCAGATTTTATGAATTGGATTAGGTCGATATTTCCACTCACCATTATATATATATATATATATATATATATATATATATATATATGTATATATATATATATATATATATATGTACATATATCTATATATATGTACTTATATATATATATATATATATGTATGTACATATATATATATAGAGAGAGAGACATATATATATGTGTGTGTGTGAGTGTGTGTGTGTATATATACACATATATAGTTGATGCACTTTCAAAAAGAAAAAAAATTCATTAAATAACCTTTTCTCTGACTTAATTAATCTCTCACTTATAGAAGAAAATAAACAAGATAATTTAATTTAAATTTGACGTCAAAAGATCTCACACGTTTATATATATATATATATATATATATATATATATATATATATACATACATATATATATATATATATATATATATATATATATATATATATATATATATATATATATATATATAAGACTGATTTCGAGAAACTGAAATAAAACAGATTACTTCACAACTTGATAATTTCGTAAATATTTATTATACAAATATATTTACAATTCTCAGAACACATCTCAGTAAAAAATGAAATAGGTCGCCGCTGAACAATTCGGCTACAGATCAATAACAGATCTAAACAGAGCAGATCTAACAATGAGGCGTTGTGGTATTCGTTATTTGATTGCAAAGTTATTGTTTAAACATAATCGCCATTTTTTCTCCTTTCAGTTTTGCACATTGAAATGTCAAATAATTTTAAACGCCTTCATGAATGTCAGCGATGTTAATCCACAAGAACACAAGATTTGGTGTTTCGGAAAATTAACCCTTTGAGTTGAAAACCAAACCGTAATTAAATTATAATTTATGTGGCTTCTCAAAACATCAGAGAAGATAAACGCAACAGAGAATTTTGAAATAATTTTAGCCTTTCACGTAGGTGCTTTTTAACGCAACACTCTGGCTCTATACACTCTTCATTATTACTATTATTTTATTACTAGTTTTATTTCATCCTATTATTGTTGCTTTTTATCCCAACACTCTGGCTCTATACATTCTTCATTATTACTATTATTTTATTACTAGTTTTATTCCATCTAATTATTGTTTCTTTTCATCCCAACACACTGGCTCTATACATTCTTCATTATTACTATTATTTTATTACTAGTTTTATTCCATCTAATTATTGTTTCTTTTCATCCCAACACACTGGCTCTATACACTCTTCATTATTACTATTATTTTATTACTAGTTTTATTCCATCTTATTATTGTTGCTTTTTATCCCAACACTCTGGCTCTATACACTCTTCATTATTACTATTATTTTATTACTAGTTTTATTCCATCCTATTATTGTTGCTTTTTATCCCAACACTCTGGCTCTATACATTCTTCATTATTACTATTATTTTATTACTAGTTTTATTCCATCCTATTATTGTTGCTTTTTATCCCAACACTCTGGCTCTATACACTCTTCATTATTACTATTATTTTATTACTAGATTTATTCCATCCTATTATTGTTGCTTTTTATACCAACACTCTGGCTCTATACACTCTTCATTATTACTATTATTTTATTACTAGATTTATTCCATCCTATTATTGTTGCTTTTTATCCCAACACTCTGGCTCTATACACTCTTCATTATTACTATTATTTTATTACTAGATTTATTCCATCCTATTATTGTTGCTTTTTATCCCAACACTCTGGCTCTATACACTCTTCATTATTACTATTATTTTATTACTAGATTTATTCCATCCTATTATTGTTGCTTTTTATCCCAACACTCTGGCTCTATACACTCTTCATTATTACTATTATTTTATTACTAGATTTATTCCATCCTATTATTGTTGCTTTTTATCCCAACACTCTGGCTCTATACACTCTTCATTATTACTATTATTTTATTACTAGATTTATTCCATCCTATTATTGTTGCTTTTTATACCAACACTCTGGCTCTATACACTCTTCATTATTACTATTGTTTTATTACTAGATTTATTCCATCCTATTATTGTTGCTTTTTATCCCAACACTCTGGCTCTATACACTCTTCATTATTACTATTGTTTTATTACTAGATTTATTCCATCCTATTATTGTTGCTTTTTATCCCAACACTCTGGCTCTATACACTCTTCATTATTACTATTGTTTTATTACTAGATTTATTCCATCCTATTATTGTTGCTTTTTATCCCAACACTCTGGCTCTATACACTCTTCATTATTACTATTGTTTTATTACTAGATTTATTCCATCCTATTATTGTTGCTTTTTATCCCAACACTCTGGCTCTATACACTCTTCATTATTACTATTGTTTTATTACTAGATTTATTCCATCCTATTATTGTTGCTTTTCATCCCAACACTCTGGCTCTATACACTCTTCATTATTACTATTGTTTTATTACTAGATTTATTCCATCCTATTATTGTTGCTTTTTATCCCAACACTCTGGCTCTATACACTCTTCATTATTACTATTGTTTTATTACTAGATTTATTCCATCCTATTATTGTTGCTTTTTATCCCAACACTCTGGCTCTATACACTCTTCATTATTACTATTGTTTTATTACTAGATTTATTCCATCCTATTATTGTTGCTTTTTATCCCAACACTCTGGCTCTATACACTCTTCATTATTACTATTATTTTATTACTAGATTTATTCCATCCTATTATTGTTGCTTTTTATCCCAACACTCTGGCTCTATACACTCTTCATTATTACTATTATTTTATTACTAGATTTATTCCATCCTATTATTGTTGCTTTTTATACCAACACTCTGGCTCTATACACTCTTCATTATTACTATTGTTTTATTACTAGATTTATTCCATCCTATTATTGTTGCTTTTTATCCCAACACTCTGGCTCTATACACTCTTCATTATTACTATTGTTTTATTACTAGATTTATTCCATCCTATTATTGTTGCTTTTTATCCCAACACTCTGGCTCTATACACTCTTCATTATTACTATTGTTTTATTACTAGATTTATTCCATCCTATTATTGTTGCTTTTCATCCCAACACTCTGGCTCTATACACTCTTCATTATTACTATTGTTTTATTACTAGATTTATTCCATCCTATTATTGTTGCTTTTTATCCCAACACTCTGGCTCTATACACTCTTCATTATTACTATTATTTTATTACTAGATTTATTCCATCCTATTATTGTTGCTTTTTATCCCAACACTCTGGCTCTATACACTCTTCATTATTACTATTATTTTATTACTAGATTTATTCCATCCTATTATTGTTGCTTTTTATACCAACACTCTGGCTCTATACACTCTTCATTATTACTATTGTTTTATTACTAGATTTATTCCATCCTATTATTGTTGCTTTTTATCCCAACACTCTGGCTCTATACACTCTTCATTATTACTATTATTTTATTACTAGATTTATTCCATCCTATTATTGTTGCTTTTTATCCCAACACTCTGGCTCTATACACTCTTCATTATTACTATTATTTTATTACTAGATTTATTCCATCCTATTATTGTTGCTTTTTATACCAACACTCTGGCTCTATACACTCTTCATTATTACTATTGTTTTATTACTAGATTTATTCCATCCTATTATTGTTGCTTTTTATCCCAACACTCTGGCTCTATACACTCTTCATTATTACTATTGTTTTATTACTAGATTTATTCCATCCTATTATTGTTGCTTTTTATCCCAACACTCTGGCTCTATACACTCTTCATTATTACTATTGTTTTATTACTAGATTTATTCCATCCTATTATTGTTGCTTTTTATCCCAACACTCTGGCTCTATACACTCTTCATTATTACTATTATTTTATTACTAGATTTATTCCATCCTATTATTGTTGCTTTTTATCCCAACACTCTGGCTCTATACACTCTTCATTATTACTATTATTTTATTACTAGATTTATTCCATCCTATTATTGTTGCTTTTTATACCAACACTCTGGCTCTATACACTCTTCATTATTACTATTGTTTTATTACTAGATTTATTCCATCCTATTATTGTTGCTTTTTATCCCAACACTCTGGCTCTATACACTCTTCATTATTACTATTGTTTTATTACTAGATTTATTCCATCCTATTATTGTTGCTTTTTATCCCAACACTCTGGCTCTATACACTCTTCATTATTACTATTGTTTTATTACTAGATTTATTCCATCCTATTATTGTTGCTTTTTATCCCAACACTCTGGCTCTATACACTCTTCATTATTACTATTGTTTTATTACTAGATTTATTCCATCCTATTATTGTTGCTTTTTATCCCAACACTCTGGCTCTATACACTCTTCATTATTACTATTGTTTTATTACTAGATTTATTCCATCCTATTATTGTTGCTTTTCATCCCAACACTCTGGCTCTATACACTCTTCATTATTACTATTGTTTTATTACTAGATTTATTCCATCCTATTATTGTTGCTTTTTATCCCAACACTCTGGCTCTATACACTCTTCATTATTACTATTATCTTATTACTAGTTTTATTCCATCCTATTATTGTTGCTTTTTATCCCAACACTCTGGCTCTATACACTCTTCATTATTACTATTGTTTTATTACTAGATTTATTCCATCCTATTATTGTTGCTTTTTATCCCAACACTCTGGCTCTATACACTCTTCATTATTACTATTGTTTTATTACTAGATTTATTCCATCCTATTATTGTTGCTTTTTATCCCAACACTCTGGCTCTATACACTCTTCATTATTACTATTGTTTTATTACTAGATTTATTCCATCCTATTATTGTTGCTTTTTATCCCAACACTCTGGCTCTATACACTCTTCATTATTACTATTATTTTATTACTAGATTTATTCCATCCTATTATTGTTGCTTTTTATCCCAACACTCTGGCTCTATACACTCTTCATTATTACTATTATTTTATTACTAGATTTATTCCATCCTATTATTGTTGCTTTTTATACCAACACTCTGGCTCTATACACTCTTCATTATTACTATTGTTTTATTACTAGATTTATTCCATCCTATTATTGTTGCTTTTTATCCCAACACTCTGGCTCTATACACTCTTCATTATTACTATTGTTTTATTACTAGATTTATTCCATCCTATTATTGTTGCTTTTTATCCCAACACTCTGGCTCTATACACTCTTCATTATTACTATTGTTTTATTACTAGATTTATTCCATCCTATTATTGTTGCTTTTCATCCCAACACTCTGGCTCTATACACTCTTCATTATTACTATTGTTTTATTACTAGATTTATTCCATCCTATTATTGTTGCTTTTTATCCCAACACTCTGGCTCTATACACTCTTCATTATTACTATTATTTTATTACTAGATTTATTCCATCCTATTATTGTTGCTTTTTATCCCAACACTCTGGCTCTATACACTCTTCATTATTACTATTATTTTATTACTAGATTTATTCCATCCTATTATTGTTGCTTTTTATACCAACACTCTGGCTCTATACACTCTTCATTATTACTATTGTTTTATTACTAGATTTATTCCATCCTATTATTGTTGCTTTTTATCCCAACACTCTGGCTCTATACACTCTTCATTATTACTATTATTTTATTACTAGATTTATTCCATCCTATTATTGTTGCTTTTTATCCCAACACTCTGGCTCTATACACTCTTCATTATTACTATTATTTTATTACTAGATTTATTCCATCCTATTATTGTTGCTTTTTATACCAACACTCTGGCTCTATACACTCTTCATTATTACTATTGTTTTATTACTAGATTTATTCCATCCTATTATTGTTGCTTTTTATCCCAACACTCTGGCTCTATACACTCTTCATTATTACTATTGTTTTATTACTAGATTTATTCCATCCTATTATTGTTGCTTTTTATCCCAGCACTCTGGCTCTATACACTCTTCATTATTACTATTGTTTTATTACTAGATTTATTCCATCCTATTATTGTTGCTTTTTATCCCAACACTCTGGCTCTATACACTCTTCATTATTACTATTATTTTATTACTAGATTTATTCCATCCTATTATTGTTGCTTTTTATCCCAACACTCTGGCTCTATACACTCTTCATTATTACTATTATTTTATTACTAGATTTATTCCATCCTATTATTGTTGCTTTTTATACCAACACTCTGGCTCTATACACTCTTCATTATTACTATTGTTTTATTACTAGATTTATTCCATCCTATTATTGTTGCTTTTTATCCCAACACTCTGGCTCTATACACTCTTCATTATTACTATTGTTTTATTACTAGATTTATTCCATCCTATTATTGTTGCTTTTTATCCCAACACTCTGGCTCTATACACTCTTCATTATTACTATTGTTTTATTACTAGATTTATTCCATCCTATTATTGTTGCTTTTTATCCCAACACTCTGGCTCTATACACTCTTCATTATTACTATTGTTTTATTACTAGATTTATTCCATCCTATTATTGTTGCTTTTTATCCCAACACTCTGGCTCTATACACTCTTCATTATTACTATTGTTTTATTACTAGATTTATTCCATCCTATTATTGTTGCTTTTCATCCCAACACTCTGGCTCTATACACTCTTCATTATTACTATTGTTTTATTACTAGATTTATTCCATCCTATTATTGTTGCTTTTTATCCCAACACTCTGGCTCTATACACTCTTCATTATTACTATTATCTTATTACTAGTTTTATTCCATCTTATTCTTGTTGCTTTTTATCCCAACACTTTGGCTCTATACACTCTTCATTATTACTATTATTTTATTACTAGATTTATTCCATCTTATTATTGTTGCTTTTTATCCAAACACTCTGGCTCTATACACTCTTCATTATTACTATTATTTTATTACTAGTTTTATTCCATCTTATTATTGTTGCTTTTTATCCAAACACTCTGGCTCTATACACTCTTCATTATTACTATTATCTTATTACTAGTTTTATTCCATCTTATTATTGTTGCTTTTTATCCCAACACTTTGGCTCTATACACTCTTCATTATTACTATTATTTTATTACTAGTTTTATTCCATCTTATTATTGTTGCTTTTTATCCAAACACTCTGGCTCTATACACTCTTCATTATTACTATTATTTTATTACTAGTTTTATTCCATCTTATTATTGTTGCTTTTTATCCCAACACTTTGGCTCTATACACTCTTCATTATTACTATTATCTTATTACTAGTTTTATTCCATCTTATTATTGTTGCTTTTTATTCCAACACTCTGGCTCTATACACTCTTCATTATTACTATTATTTTATTACTAGTTTTATTCCATCTTATTATTGTTGCTTTTTATCCAAACACTCTGGCTATATACACTCTTCATTATTACTATTATTTTATTAATAGTTTTATTCCATCTTATTATTGTGGCTTTTTATCCCAACACTCTGTCTCTATACACTCTTCATTATTACTATTATTTTATTACTAGTTTTATTCCATCTTATTATTGTTGCTTTTTATCCCAACACTCTGGCTCTATACACTCTTCATTATTACTATTATTTTATTACTAGTTTTATTCCATCTTATTATTGTTGCTTTTTATCCAAACACTCTGGCTCTATACACTCTTCATTATTACTATTATTTTATTACTAGTTTTATTCCATCTTATTATTGTTGCTTTTTATCCCAACACTCTGGCTCTATACACTCTTCATTATTACTATTATTTTATTACTAGTTTTATTCCATCTTATTATTGTTGCTTTTTATCCAAACACTCTGGCTCTATGCACTCTTCATTATTACTATTATTTTATTACTAGTTTTATTCCATCTTATTATTGTTGCTTTTTATCCCAACACTCTGGCTCTATACACTCTTCATTATTACTATTATTTTATTACTAGTTTTATTCCATCTTATTATTGTTGCTTTTTATCCAAACACTCTGGCTCTATGCACTCTTCATTATTACTATTATTTTATTACTAGTTTTATTCCATCTTATTATTGTTGCTTTTTATCCAAACACTCTGGCTCTATACACTCTTCATTATTACTATTATTTTATTACTAGTTTTATTCCATCTTATTATTGTTGCTTTTTATCCCAACACTCTGGCTCTATACACTCTTCATTATTACTATTATTTTATTACTAGTTTTATTCCATCTTATTATTGTTGCTTTTTATCCAAACACTCTGGCTCTATACACTCTTCATTATTACTATTATTTTATTACTAGTTTTATTCCATCTTATTATTGTTGCTTTTTATCCCAACACTCTGGCTCTATACACTCTTCATTATTACTATTATTTTATTACTAGTTTTATTCCATCTTATTATTGTTGCTTTTTATCCAAACACTCTGGCTCTATACACTCTTCATTATTACTATTATTTTATTACTAGTTTTATTCCATCTTATTATTGTTGCTTTTTATCCCAACACTCTGGCTCTATACACTCTTCATTATTACTATTATTTTATTACTAGTTTTATTCCATCTTATTATTGTTGCTTTTTATCCCAACACTCTGGCTCTATACACTCTTCATTATTACTATTATTTTATTACTAGTTTTATTCCATCTTATTATTGTTGCTTTTTATCCAAACACTCTGGCTCTATACACTCTTCATTATTACTTTTATTTTATTACTAGTTTTATTCCATCTTATTATTGTTGCTTTTTATCCCAACACTCTGGCTCTATACACTCTTCATTATTACTATTATTTTATTACTAGTTTTATTCCATCTTATTATTGTTGCTTTTTATCCCAACACTCTGGCTCTATACACTCTTCATTATTACTATTATTTTATTACTAGTTTTATTCCATCTTATTATTGTTGCTTTTTATCCCAACACTCTGGCTCTATACACTCTTCATTATTACTATTATTTTATTACTAGTTTTATTCCATCTTATTATTGTTGCTTTTTATCCAAACACTCTGGCTCTATACACTCTTCATTATTACTATTATTTTATTACTAGTTTTATTCCATCTTATTATTGTTGCTTTTTATCCAAACACTCTGGCTCTATACACTCTTCATTATTACTATTATTTTATTACTAGTTTTATTCCATCTTATTATTGTTGCTTTTTATCCCAACACTCTGGCTCTATACACTCTTCATTATTACTATTATTTTATTACTAGTTTTATTCCATCTTATTATTGTTGCTTTTTATCCCAACACTCTGGCTCTATACACTCTTCATTATTACTATTATTTTATTACTAGTTTTATTCCATCTTATTATTGTTGCTTTTTATCCAAACACTCTGGCTCTATACACTCTTCATTATTACTATTATTTTATTACTAGTTTTATTCCATCTTATTATTGTTGCTTTTTATCCCAACACTCTGGCTCTATACACTCTTCATTATTACTATTATTTTATTACTAGTTTTATTCCATCTTATTATTGTTGCTTTTTATCCAAACACTCTGGCTCTATACACTCTTCATTATTACTATTATTTTATTACTAGTTTTATTCCATCTTATTATTGTTGCTTTTTATCCCAACACTCTGGCTCTATACACTCTTCATTATTACTATTATTTTATTACTAGTTTTATTCCATCTTATTATTGTTGCTTTTTATCTCATCACTCTGGCTCTATACACTCTTCATTATTACTATTATTTTATTACTAGTTTTATTCCATCTTATTATTGTTGCTTTTTATCCCAATACTCTGGCTCTATACACTCTTCATTATTACTATTATTTTATTACTAGTTTTATTCCATCTTATTATTGTTGCTTTTTATCTCATCACTCTGGCTCTATACAATCTTCATTATTAGTATTATTTTATTACTAGTTTTATTCCATCTAATTATTGTTGCTTTTTATCCCAATACTCTGTCTCTATACACTCTTCATTATTACTATTATTTTATTACTAGTTTTATTCCATCTTATTATTGTTGCTTTTTATCCCAACACTCTGGCTCTATACACTCTTCATTATTACTATTATTTTATTACTAGTTTTATTCCATCTTATTATTGTTGCTTTTTATCCAAACACTCTGGCTCTATACACTCTTCATTATTACTATTATTTTATTACTAGTTTTATTCCATCTTATTATTGTTGCTTTTTATCCCAACACTCTGGCTCTATACACTCTTCATTATTACTATTATTTTATTACTAGTTTTATTCCATCTTATTATTGTTGCTTTTTATCCAAACACTCTGGCTCTATGCACTCTTCATTATTACTATTATTTTATTACTAGTTTTATTCCATCTTATTATTGTTGCTTTTTATCCCAACACTCTGGCTCTATACACTCTTCATTATTACTATTATTTTATTACTAGTTTTATTCCATCTTATTATTGTTGCTTTTTATCCAAACACTCTGGCTCTATGCACTCTTCATTATTACTATTATTTTATTACTAGTTTTATTCCATCTTATTATTGTTGCTTTTTATCCAAACACTCTGGCTCTATACACTCTTCATTATTACTATTATTTTATTACTAGTTTTATTCCATCTTATTATTGTTGCTTTTTATCCCAACACTCTGGCTCTATACACTCTTCATTATTACTATTATTTTATTACTAGTTTTATTCCATCTTATTATTGTTGCTTTTTATCCAAACACTCTGGCTCTATACACTCTTCATTATTACTATTATTTTATTACTAGTTTTATTCCATCTTATTATTGTTGCTTTTTATCCCAACACTCTGGCTCTATACACTCTTCATTATTACTATTATTTTATTACTAGTTTTATTCCATCTTATTATTGTTGCTTTTTATCCAAACACTCTGGCTCTATACACTCTTCATTATTACTATTATTTTATTACTAGTTTTATTCCATCTTATTATTGTTGCTTTTTATCCCAACACTCTGGCTCTATACACTCTTCATTATTACTATTATTTTATTACTAGTTTTATTCCATCTTATTATTGTTGCTTTTTATCCCAACACTCTGGCTCTATACACTCTTCATTATTACTATTATTTTATTACTAGTTTTATTCCATCTTATTATTGTTGCTTTTTATCCAAACACTCTGGCTCTATACACTCTTCATTATTACTATTATTTTATTACTAGTTTTATTCCATCTTATTATTGTTGCTTTTTATCCCAACACTCTGGCTCTATACACTCTTCATTATTACTATTATTTTATTACTAGTTTTATTCCATCTTATTATTGTTGCTTTTTATCCCAACACTCTGGCTCTATACACTCTTCATTATTACTATTATTTTATTACTAGTTTTATTCCATCTTATTATTGTTGCTTTTTATCCCAACACTCTGGCTCTATACACTCTTCATTATTACTATTATTTTATTACTAGTTTTATTCCATCTTATTATTGTTGCTTTTTATCCAAACACTCTGGCTCTATACACTCTTCATTATTACTATTATTTTATTACTAGTTTTATTCCATCTTATTATTGTTGCTTTTTATCCCAACACTCTGGCTCTATACACTCTTCATTATTACTATTGTTTTATTACTAGATTTATTCCATCTTATTATTGTTGCTTTTTATCCAAACACTCTGGCTCTATACACTCTTCATTATTAATATTATTTTATTACTAGTTTTATTCCATCTTATTATTGTTGCTTTTTATCCCAACACTCTGGCTCTATACACTCTTCATTATTACTATTATTTTATTACTAGTTTTATTCCATCTTATTATTGTTGCTTTTTATCCAAACACTCTGGCTCTATACACTCTTCATTATTACTATTATTTTATTACTAGTTTTATTCCATCTTATTATTGTTGCTTTTTATCCCAACACTCTGGCTCTATACACTCTTCATTATTACTATTATTTTATTACTAGTTTTATTCCATCTTATTATTGTTGCTTTTTATCCAAACACTCTGGCTCTATACACTCTTCATTATTACTATTATTTTATTACTAGTTTTATTCCATCTTATTATTGTTGCTTTTTATCCCAACACTCTGGCTCTATACACTCTTCATTATTACTATTATTTTATTACTAGTTTTATTCCATCTTATTATTGTTGCTTTTTATCCAAACACTCTGGCTCTATACACTCTTCATTATTACTATTATTTTATTACTAGTTTTATTCCATCTTATTATTGTTGCTTTTTATCCCAACACTCTGGCTCTATACACTCTTCATTATTACTATTATTTTATTACTAGTTTTATTCCATCTTATTATTGTTGCTTTTTATCCCAACACTCTGGCTCTATACACTCTTCATTATTACTATTATTTTATTACTAGTTTTATTCCATCTTATTATTGTTGCTTTTTATCTCATCACCCTGGCTCTATACACTCTTCATTATTACTATTATTTTATTACTAGTTTTATTCCATCTTATTATTGTTGCTTTTTATCCCAATACTCTGGCTCTATACACTCTTCATTATTACTATTATTTTATTACTAGTTTTATTCCATCTTATTATTGTTGCTTTTTATCTCATCACTCTGGCTCTATACAATCTTCATTATTAGTATTATTTTATTACTAGTTTTATTCCATCTAATTATTGTTGCTTTTTATCCCAATACTCTGGCTCTATACACTCTTCATTATTACTATTATTTTATTACTAGTTTTATTCCATCTTATTATTGTTGCTTTTTATCCCAATACTCTGGCTCTATACACTCTTCATTATTACTATTATTTTATTACTAGTTTTATTCCATCTTATTATTGTTGCTTTTTATCTCATCACTCTGGCTCTATACAATCTTCATTATTAGTATTATTTTATTACTAGTTTTATTCCATCTAATTATTGTTGCTTTTTATCCCAATACTCTGGCTCTATACACTCTTCATTATTACTATTATTTTATTACTAGTTTTATTCCATCTTATTATTGTTGCTTTTTATCTCATCACTCTGGCTCTATACACTCTTCATTATTACTATTATTTTATTACTACTTTTATTCCATCTTAGTATTGTTGCTTTTTATCTCATCACTCTGGCTCTATACAATCTTCATTATTACTATTATTTTATTACTAGTTTTATTCCATCTAATTATTGTTGCTTTTTATCCCAACACTCTGGCTCTATACACTCTTCATTATTACTATTATTTTATTGCTAGTTTTATTCCATCTTATTATTGTTGCTTTTTATCTCATCACTCTGGCTCTATACAATCTTCATTATTACTATTATTTTATTACTAGTTTTATTCCATCTTATTATTGTTGCTTTTTATCTCAACACTCTGGCTCTATACTCTCTTCATTATTTCTATTATACCGCCAATCTAGTACTGTGCTTAAACTCATTAAGTTGGGGTAACACAGTGAAGATGTCTTCCGTTTCTTTATAAGAAAACATTCGCTATATATTGACCGAGCTGCTACTGATACTCGAGTTAAGCTTTTCTTCATTTTTTGGCCATGAGCCTGGGTGCAATGTTTAGTATTTGATTTCCTGATCTCTAATGGTAATGATAATAATAGCCGTTCCTTATCAGGAAACATTAGGTATTTTTTGACCGAGCTGCCATTGCTACATGAGTTGCCGTTTCCTTCATTCCTTGGCTGTGATCAGCGTTTTTTTATTTGTTTCTGTTGTGGTGTCCTCCCTCTAAAGCGTCTATGTTGGACTCCTCCGCCCACTATAAGATTACAGTCTTATGGACTTCGGAGAGAAGGCCTTGGGGGAACAGTCGACCAGATCGTTTATGCGGCTTCTAAGGGAATATTTTTGGCCGATTCTACGGGCTTCGAGAACCCAAGGTAAACTCGGCCTTGTGCTACATACATCCCTCGTAAGGGTGGTCTGTTAAATATTAACAGTGCTAGATTGTTCATCTGTCAAATTCTCTTCCTTGAGTAGAGTGGAACCCGGACGAGCATATGCCGAAGGGCAAAATTTCGTCCGTTTATGTGGTTTCGAAGGGAATATTTTTGGCCGAGCCAACGGCCTCGGAGAACCCACGGTAAACTCGACCTTGTGCCACATGCATCCCTCATGGGGTGGCTATTATATATAACACTCGACTAGATTGTTCGTTACTGTCGGACTCTCTGCCTCAAGCAGAGAGGAACCCGGACGAAGCTTTGTCCTGGGAGGTAGACAGGCCCGGAACCCGTTTATGCGGGTTCAAACGGAATATTTTTGGCCGAGCCTACGGGCTCCCAGAACGCATGGTAAACTCGGCCTTAGAATCCCCAAAATTTCCCTTAACATTTTGAGGTGTCATATACTACAATTCTAAAAAAGAAATCTTAAATTCTGAGTGATGTTTGTCGGTAGGTTAACCTCTGCTTCGAAGCGATAACCCATAATGCACATGAAAAGGTTCACATTATCAAATAAACTGATAATAAAAGTAATGAGACCATTTCTACCTTATATATTACTGGTATAACTTCATAATAAGTTGCCTAGTCGAAGAATAATTCTATATCAATGAAATCAACTTGTATCTATGCAAGCTCAGTTGAGGAATGGTAAACATAGAGTTATGATTGCCTTTCACAGCTAGGGAATGTGCTATTATCGTACATTATCGTACTGTTATTAGCGATATTTTATTATTGGCTATGCAGTATAAGTAAATGGCCATTAGTACACCAGGCTGTTTGTAACTGTTTACATATAAGAAAAGAAGAGGAAAAAGAAGGAGAATAACCAGTATTTGCAAGAGATCACGTGATGAAACGTAAAGAAAACAATTGGATCGGTTTTGTTGTTTCGTTTATTTTGAATTTCTAAGGAAACAGTAATAACAACATTTCCAATAACGTTATGTGGCTTCCCTCTGTCTTTTCTACAAATATTTTTATGACGACTGCTCTGACGAGCTGTTTTCACTGGCTGTATGAATTTAAGCGTGCTACTAGTTTGGCGTTTGGGTCCCACCCTTTCACTGTCGAATCAGTTTAATGTAGCATTAAACTTCTACTTTAACAGCTTCTTCTCTCGCACTTCCCGACAGTGGAACTCCCTTCCTCTTACTTGCTTCCTTGATGACTATAATCTTCAGAAACTTAAATGTAATGTCAATCGACATCTCTTAATTTCATCTGTTCTTCTATTTATCCTTCCCCCAATCCTGTATATACCCAAGTTTTTCCCTTGCTCTGTACCCTCTTGCATACTGGTAGCACCCCCGCCTTGCTTGGGGTGAATTCCTTAAAAAAGGAAAAAAAAAACGATAATGTGATTCATGTATTGGACCCGCGAAAACTTGACCACGGATTATCTGTCTGTTGTAACTTTTTGGTATGTGACTTTGCTGTCAGAGCAAAACCTTATAATCTTCAAATATTCAAATGTAATGTCAATCGACATCTTCTCATACCTCGATACTCATCCCTGTCCTTCTCTATATCTTTTCGTTAAAAAAAAACTCTTTACTCTTGCTCTGAGTCACTTTAACCCCTTGCGTGCTAGTGACACTCCCGCCTGGCTTGGGGTGAAATGCTTAAAAAGAAACATCAATAAGCAGTCGTCTTATACTACAGTTATAGGAAAAAATTAATGAAAAAAGGCTCTATTTTTTTTTACCCCGTCTTATCTAAAGGTCGCCTTATACGGTAAACAGAAAAGTTGAATTTATTTTAGTGAATTTTATTTTTGTTTTTTTTTAAAAAAAAACAAAAAAAAAACATGAGTGACGTACGTTAGGATTTGAATTGGTGTATTTTTTTTCTGAATTGCTTGTCGAACTCCCATTTCCCTGAAGAACATTTCCCAAGACTTTCGGAAAAATTTCCAGGTCGGAAATTGCCACGTAGAGCAGTATCAATCCTCGACCGAGGAAGGAAGCAAGGAGAAGCGAAGGAAAAGAGGAAGGACGGGACAAAGACTGGAAGGAATAAAAAAAAATATAGTTACTTTGCGCCACAGAACATTTTGCGCCGGGTGATTCGCTTGCAAAGAAAAGAAGCCAATTGACAGCGAATTAATTTCGATGGCCCACAAAATAAAAGGAAGAAAAACCGAAACAGAAAACAGCTCATTGCTATAAACAATCAATCCTGAGGAAAGTCGTTTTAATTTCCGATCAAGCATCAGTTCGTGCTAGAGAAAGAAACAAAATGAAGTAAGACGTCATGGCGTATAAAATAAAAATAAAATGAACGTGAACACAAATACATGTAAAGTAAATTATATCTACGATGATAGAATGGAATAAAAGTTGTTGATTGACCAACTTACTTTGTAGCGTTCGACAAAATCGTCTTTCATTTGGTTATCGTCTGCGTCATACATTCAATATGGCTGCTATCCTTCGTCATTTCAGCCTCGTTTACGCGTTAGAATAAAAGAATATCTAACTACACTGCGAAAGTGCTGACATAGGCACGCGTACACACACACACGCATATATATATATATATATATATATATATATATATAGAGAGAGAGAGAGAGAGATAGATAGAGAGAGATAGATAGATAGGGATAGATAGATAGGGATAGATAGATAGATAGATAGATAGAAGAGGTTGTCAGAGATACGTTAGAGACCAGTTATTCATCAACATGGCGCTTGTTTCAAAATTTTTTTTATTTCTTATCTTATGTATTTATTTAATTATTTTAATTTTAATCGGAGTTTTATTAACGTAGTAAAAATTTGTTTGAATCGCTTATTTAATACTTTTGTTTTGGTTTGGGAAGATAATTAAAGCTTTTTATTCAATTTTGGGGTTGATTGTTGTAGTTTATTCTAACTATTATTATGGCGGGAAGAGATTTTAATTTGTTTATTACTTCATTTATTTATTTGGATGATTATCCTTACTTGTTTTTCTAACGGTTAATTTATCGGGATCGGTTTGTTAGTTTGTTTATTTATTTGGATTAATTTAGATTAATTTATTTTACTTGTTTTTAATTATTTATTTATTATACTGTATATTTTTATTTATTCTTTTCGGTTTTCGATTTTTAAGTAATGTAGTATTTTTCATCGTTATATAACAGTTATAGCTATGTTTTTCATCCGATTTCTGGTTTGGTTTATATATACTCTGACGCGCCAAAAAGTCATGTTATATGTATCTACTATCTACTAAGCCCAATCAAAATTCAGCAGCTCGTCATGGAATTTGATTCCACAGGTGGTCATAAGATCTCTGTAGACATATGGAGAGATAGCCTGCATCAAAGCCTGTCTGTAATACTATGATTTGGATGCCCACATAAAAGAAAGCGAGGTATTATCTGGATCTCAAGGGGTTTTGTTTTATGGCCAGCAAATGTGGTCTTTGAAGTAGGGTCTTTTAAGCAGCGCTTACTTGATCGAAAGGGAACAAAAGAGCAAATAAAAAAATAAAGGAAATCATTTGGGTTCAAGTGACAACAAAACCGGAGGATAGGATTTCCCGTTATTGGTCTATATTAACTGTCATTCTAAAGATTGGGAAAGCCAGTTCTGGTCCGCACTGTCCCGTTTGTGTAGCTGGGTAGGAGTTTGTTAGGAGGAAGAGGTGGGCACTTAGACAGACATTCCAGATGTTGTCAAAATTGTCACCTACCTACACACCTAGACAGAATAAGCGTAGCCCTGTATAAAACATGTAAATACAAGATGTCCATAAAGTTCGTGTGCACTTTAAAAGAAAGTATAACTTTATTTGTATTTGCAATAGAAATAATATGTAAAAAATGTTATAAAGCTTAATGTACCTAGTTTTAAGTATAGCTAAAATAACTAATGTGATTTCAGGCATTACTGTAAATCAGTTGGCAAATGTTTTCCGTGAACTGCAAAATCGTATTACCCTTTGTATTGCTAATGATGGAGGACATGTGGAAACTTAAATAAAATTTCAATAAAACCTTCAAAAATATAGATTTACTTCTTTCTAATCCTTTTTACAAATTATTTCTATCGCAAATACAAATAAAGTTATAAATTTTTTAAAGTGAACACGAACTTCATGGACACCCTGTATATATAGGGTGTTCCAAAAAACTGACATAATTTTAAAAGCAATTACCTTGAAAACTACCAAATCTACCTCAACGAAATTGAAGAGTTTAGGTGTTGAACATCATAAGTTTATTATGGGATCGATAAGTGCTCAAAATGTGCAAAGCCTGTGACACGGCACACGTCAAGTCAGTAGTTAAGCTGTTGCCAAACACGATGTAAAGAGTGTTCCAATTTTTCCCTTATTGAAATGACATTTTTTTCATCTTTCGTTTCCTTGTGAGATTTTCTTTTGGTGCATACGGGCTTGAACGAGAATGAATAACTCAACCTCAAGTAGATAATCACGTTGCAGGTTAACACATGATTTTTTTATATGCGTTAACCCTTTCTGTCTTCCATCAGCACGGCTGATGCTAACCATCAGGAGAGTGACGCGTTGCCCCTTCTAAGGCTAAAGTTCTCAGCCAACATGAATTACAAAAGAATATACGGAATCCATTCGATAGGTCAGGTGTTTTACAAGACAATTTTTCTCTCCAGAATCTATTTTACATATATATGTCTACAATTCATCCATGCTTAGAATATTGCTGCCATATATGGACCATTGCCCCTGCTATTTAAATTGAGCTCCTTGATAAGATCCAAAGAAGAATCAGCAATATTATTGGTCCTGATCTATAAACCTACCATTCGTCCATGCTTAGAATATTGCTGCCACATATGGTCCGGAGCTCCTGGTATTTACCTTGATCTCCTTGATAAGATCCAAAGAAGAATCAGCAATATTATTGGTCCTGATATATAAACCTACCATTCGTACATGCTTAGAATATTGCTGCCATATATGGACCAGTGCCCCAGCTATTTAAATTGAGCTCCTTGATAAGATCCAAAGAAGAATCAGCAATATTATTGGTCCTGATCTATAAACCTACCATTCGTCCATGCTTAGAATATTGCTGCCATATATGGTCCGGTGCTCCTGCTATTTACCTTGAACTCCTTGATAAGATCCAAAGAAGAATCAGCAATACAATTGGTCCTGATCTATAAACCTACCATTCATCCATTCTTAGAATATTGCTGACACGTATGGTCCGTTGGCCCTGCTATTTACAGTGAGATCCTTGATAAGATCCAAAGAAGAATCAGCAAAAATATTGGTCCCGATCTATAAACCTGCCATTCGTCCATACTTAGAATATTGCAGCCACATATGGTCCAGGGCTCCTTCTATTTACCTTGAGCTCCTTGATAAGATCCAAAGAAGAATCAGCAATATTATTGGTCCTGATCTATAAACCTACCATTCGTCCATGCTTAGAATATTGCTGCCACATATGGTCCGGTGCTCCTGCTATTTAAATTGAGCTCCTTGATAAGATCCAAAGAAGAATCAGCAATATTATTGGTCCTGATCTATTAACCTATCATTCGTCCATGCTTAGAATATTGCTGCCATATATGGTCCGGTGCTTCTGCTATTTACCTTAAGCTTCTCGATAAAACCCGAAAAAGAATATGCAATGTTATTGGTCCTGATCTGGAGGCTCGGCTTCAGTCATTAGCCACCGCAGTAAGGTTGCCTCTGTAACCTCTTTTTTGTAAGTATGTTCATGTTAATTGTTCGGATGAACTCTTAGCTATGGTACCCAGACTTTATGAATTTAAGCACAGTATTAGCCTGGCGTCGAAATCTCATCAATTTTCAGTTCTGCTGTCTAGGTGCAGCTTTATTCTAACAGTTCCTTTCTCGCACTTCTCGCTTGTTTCGGCTGTTGCACGCTCCGGCCTTCATCAGGTGGTTGGAATGTCGAACTGAACTCATTAATTCGTTCACTGGTGTTGACTGTTATAGTTCCACGTGCCATGTTTAATGGATGTCAGTTATCAGTTATCCCCTGTTAATTCTCCACTCCGAATTCTCTACACTCTTTGGGTCCTGTCGCTAGATCTAACTAACGCCTCAGTGAGCCACATTTCTTTAAACAGATAGATATGAACAGACTGGGCGAGAGCAATATGAATCAACTGCGCTAGATAGATAGATAGATAGATAATGAAAAGCCATAGATAGATAGATAGATAGATAGATAGATAGTAGATAGATAATGAAAAGCCATAGATAGATAGATAGATAGATAGATAATGAAAAGCCATAGACAAATAGCTAGATAGATAGATAATGAAAAACCACATATAGATAGATAGATAGACAGATAGATAGATAGATAATGAAAAGACATAAATAGATATAGATAGATAGATAGATAGATAGATAATGAAAAGCCATAGATAGATAGATAGATAGATAGATAATGAAAAGCCATAGATAGATAGATAGATAGATAGATAGATAGATAGATAATGAAAAGCCATAGATAGATAGATAGATAGATAGATAGATAGATAATGAAAAGCCATAGATAGATAGATAGATAGATAGATAGATAGATAGATAGATAATGAAAAGCCATAGATAGATAGATAGATACATAATGAAAAGCCATAGATAGGTAGATAGATAGATAGATAATGAAAAGCCATAGATAGATAGATAGATAGATAGATAATGAAAAGCCATAGATAGATAGATAGATAGATAATGAAAAGCCATAGATAGATAGATAGATAGATAGATAGATAATGAAAAGCCATAGATAGATAGATAGATAGATAGATAGATAGATAGATAGATAGATAATGAAAAGCCATAGATAGATAGATAGATAGATAGATAATGAAAAGCCATAGATAGATAGATAGATAGATAGATAGATAATGAAAAGCCATAGATAGATAGATAGATAGATAGATAGATAGATAGATAATGAAAAGCCATAGATAGATAGATAGATAGATAGATAGATAATGAAAAGCCATAGATAGATAGATAGATAGATAGATAGATAGATAGATAGATAGATAGATAATGAAAAGCCATAGATAGATAGATAGATAGATAATGAAAAGCCATAGATAGATAGATAGATAGATAATGAAAAGCCATAGATAGATAGATAGATACATAATGAAAAGCCATAGATAGGTAGATAGATAGATAGATAATGAAAAGCCATAGATAGATTGATTGATAGATAGATAGATAGATAGATAGATAGATAGATAGATAGATAGATAGATAGATAGATAGATAATGAAAAGCCATAGATAGATAGATAGATAGATAGATAGATTGATTGATTGATTGATTATTAAATAAAAATGAATATAATTCAGGGAGAGATGGACTTTATTTTCCAACAAATAGAAACATTCCAAAAATGGATCCTGCTATTAACAAACAAGTCCACCTCCGCTCGATAATTCAGCTTAAAGAATATTTTTTGTCTTCCTAAACGATTATTACAATTTGCGTGGATGAATGGTAAATTTGTAGATATGTGGGATGGAGTCTGTCGAGAAAGACCTGCCGGAGAGCGAACATTTGCTTTAATGAATTTTCTCTAACAATCAGGCTGGTAGGCGAAAAAAATACTGTTTGATAAATAAACCGAACGTCTATGCAAATATGAGTATCCGCTAAAAATAACGTTTACAGTAATAAAAAAAAACATTCGAATATATTTATTGCTTTAAATGTTATTTTAGTTGATACTCATATTTAAGTAGACGCTAATTTATCTTTTTAACAGTATATGTATTTTCGTCTACCAGCCAGAGTACTCGAGAAATCTTATTAAAGAAAAATGATCTCCACGACCCCGGTAGGATTCGAACCTGAATTACCCTTTGCTGTAGTAACTGTCGTTAGATCCGCTATGCTTTTAACCGACTCCGATGGATGGACGAAAATAAATATACTGTGTAAAGAAAAATGGACGGAGTGCCTACTCAGATATTGGTATTCACTAAAAATAAGGAGCTCATATATATATATATATATATAATATATATATATATATATTCAATAAATAAGGTGAATTTTTCGGTGTAAGGACTTCTAATGCAGATAGAAGCTTACTCTTTTTTAATTTTTTTTTGTTTTACTTCTTTT
>OZ038495.1:87633419-87678419 GCA_964036315.1 Acanthosepion esculentum | reverse complement strand
CAATGCGAAGAGAACGAAAGTAATATATAAATTTTAACGTTCGCAGCGTTAATTCAAAAAAGAGCTCGATACAGGTAGAAGAGCGATAATTATTTAATTATTATAATTTTATCATATTTCCAACCCTCACCCGTAGATGTGCAGTTAAAATGCGCTGAAACCAAGGTGCATCTTTGTTGTGAGTAAAATGGTTTTGTCTATATGATAAAATTATAATAAATAAATATATATATATATATATGTGTGTGTATGTGTGTGTGTGTGTGTTTGTTGGTTGATTTTGTTTAGCCACATATCAACCTTTATGGGCTATTTCATGCCAAATATCTAAATGTTTCGGAAAAATTTTAGAGCTTCAGGTAAATATATTTTGAACGCAATTGTACGCCTTCAGTTAGGGATAAAATGTGTTACTGGTCTTTTTTAACATAAAAATATATTGATGGTATATTACTATAAAAATGTATTTTTATAATTTCATAATGTCTTGATTTTGTTTCACGATTTGCCTATAACTGTGCCCCTAACAGTCGCTGACACCTCGGGTCAGGAATCCCGAACCTGTCAACAACCGTGATTAAAAAGTGTTTCCAGGCTCCTGAAAACCTTCAATCTCCCGATCAGTAGCCTTGCCGCCGGATGGAGCTTATCGTCATACCCAGGGAAAGTGTGTGTGTGCGTGTGTTGTTTCTCGTCTTGAACTTCTTTTTGAGGTTGGCTCTCCATTCGCGCGATGCTGATACAAATATTCAAGTCCATCGCTTAAAGATTTTTTTTCTTTTCATTTTGCGTATTTAAAAGGTGTCGGAGATGGTTTGATGATGTTTTTTTTTATTGATTTCTTTCCCTCCTTTCCCAAGACAGGCTTAGGGGGGAAAAATGCTCAGTTTTTTCGTATCAAAATGCTGTCAAAATTTCCATTAAAATCCGCCGACCCAAACATCTTGGATGATTACGAAAGGAAGTACAGGTGCGGAAGTTTCTGCGTGATCTCGAACCACAAACCGGAAGCAGACGGGGAAAATTTACCATTTGAATGAAAAGATCGATGCAGATTCACGCCCTCTCTGACAGTGGCAGGGAATTCTGTTGCAAGAATCATGAACCGGAACTTATTTTTAACCCGATAATAAGTTCTAAGGAAAACAAAAATAGAAATAAAACTAAACATGGCAACTGATAATAGGAAAAAAAAAAGGCTTTTTTAAATTATATCACCTCAAATGTCAAATTTTGGCAGGAGCAAAAATTAACACACTATCTTTTAAATCAAAATAGATTTTTTAAATACCCCCCAACCCTCCATAATGCGTTGTCCTTGATCGTAATGGATGCACTTTTAATGACAAAGACAGAAAGAGGATTTTTATAAGCATTTTCTGATTTTATTGTAATACAGTTTGAATCGATTACTTGCATTATTTACATTATTCGGACTGTTATCCTCATCTTCATTGCCATATTCACAACGTTTCGGCCGTTGTACGTTCCGGCCTTCTTGCATTATTTACATTATTCGGACTGTTATCCTCATCTTCATTGCCATATTCACAGCGTTTCGGCCGTTGTACGGTTCGGCCTTTTTGCATTATTTACATTATTCGAACTGTTATCCTCATCTTTATTGCCATATTCACAACGTTTCGACCTCTATATCTCTGTGATGAGGTATTATGATTACTTACATTATTTACATTACTCAGACTGTTATCCTCATCTTCATTTCCATATTCACAACGTTTCGGCCGTTGTACGTTCCGGCCTTCTTTAATTATTTACATGACTCAGACTGTTATCCTCATCTTCATTGCCATATTCACAACGTTTCGGCCGTTGTACGTTCCGGCCTTCTTGCATCATTTATATTATTCGGACTGTTATCTTCATCTTCAGTGCCATCTTCACAACGTTTCGGCCATTGTACGCTCTGGCCTTCTTCAGGTGATTGGAATTTCGAACCGAACCGTTCATTTCTTCCACCGGTGTAGATTGTTCTAGTTCCACGTGCCATGCCTCTTCCGGCTGTCTCCGTTCTTTCCCTTTAACTTAAGCTTGTGTTCACCATTGCTGTTAGGTCCAGTGACTAGACTCAAAGCGTTGTGAGTTCAATACCAGGCCACAGCAGTGGTGAACCAAAGTAAGCATAATAACTCATCTCAGAGATATAGACAGGAGTTTGATTTTCACAATTATTTTCGTTGTTTTTGTGTCTAGGCTACGCTGCACATGTCTTTAAACGACGCCGCTTCTGATTTTCTATTATTTATCCAAATATTCCGATGTCTTTACAATAAAGCTGCGATACACATATCTAAAAGCGATGGGCACTTCGATGTGGTGTAATGGTTAGCAAGCTTGCCTCGCGAGAACGATTACGACTGAGTAGTGAGTTCGATCCTCACTGGAGGATCGATGCTTTGGGACACAAATAATCTTGATGTCTTATTCAGGTCTTCCCATGTTTTTGCCTTTAAGCGACGATGCACAGATCTCAAAACGGCGCCATTTTTGATCTTCTGACAATTCGGGTGGAATGGTTTGATTAATTTTTTTTTAAAAATCTGTCTTTGCCATTTATAATCTTGTTTTCAGTCACTCCTTCTTGGGATACACACTTTCGCGGTGAATCTTCACTTTTACTTAACAACTTTTTTCCCTCTGGAGTTGAATACAGAAAACCTCTATATCTCTGAGATGGGGTATTATGATTACTTACATTATTTACATTATTCGGACTGTTATCCTCATCTTCATTTCCATATTCACAACGTTTCGGCCGTTGTACGTTCCGGCCTTCTTGCATTATTTACATTATTCGGACTGTTAACATCATCTTCATTGCCATATTAACACCGTTTCGGCCTGTATATCTCTGAGATGAGGTATTATGATTACTTACATTATTTACATTATTCGAACTGTTATCCTGATCTTCATTGCCATATTAACACCGTTTCGGCCTCTATATCTCTGAGATGAGGTATTATGATTACTTACATTATTTACATTGTTCGAACTGTTATCCTCATTTTCAGAAATTCTTAAAATGACGTTGTGAATATGGCAATGAAGATGAGGATAACAGTCCGAATAATGTAAATAATGTAAGTAATCATAATACCCCATCTCAGAGATATAGAGGTCGAAACGTTGTGAATATGGCAATGAAGATGAGGATAACAGTTCGAATAATGTAAATAATGCAAAATTAATTTAGTGAAAATTAAATAATTTTTACGACATTTTGTCTCACTATATTTGCCTATGTTTCAAGTCACTTCATTATTCCTTTCTCCCGCAAAGTTTGACGTATTATATTTTTTCTTTTTTTTTTACTGATTGGAAAAGTATCTTTCTAAACTGTTCATTGATTGATTGATTCATTTTTTACGGTTTATCAACCCTTTGCAGGCTATTTAAAGCCAGAAGATATTTTTTGTTTTTAAGAATTTCTTTTTTTTTAGATATAATAATTTAGTGATACAAGTTTTACTAATTAACCCATAGATGGAGAAAGAAGAGTGGTATCCATACCTTTCGCAAGTATAATTACGCTTTAAGTGACTATAACAAACCCAACCGGAATTGGAACTCGGTTTTCCGATTAAAAATTCTGAGCCATTATAAATTACGCCATACGAACGTCCAGGATTACCACGTGTGACTTGCGGCAACAGACATTTGGCTCTACAGAAGGATGCTGAGAATAACACGGATCGCACCTGTAAACAATGGGGAGGTTTTAAGGAAAATTGAAACGAATAGGACAATTACTCATAGAATCAGGGTTAGGCGAAATTTCCTAGACAGGCACTTGAAGGCTTGGAAAAAGGAACGCTTCCATGACATATAATGAGGTAGTAGGCTGGTGGTAAGTTTTCCTGGTGATGAGTTGTCCTGGTGGTGAGTTGTCACGATGAGGAGTTGGCTTGTGTTGAGTCGGCGGTGATGAGTCGTCCTACACCTCTGAGAAATACAGAGAGACGTAGCTTAGATGTGGTGCAAGGCAGAAAGTATGGAGCACCTCATGATGATCGAAATCACTACCGGAATTGATCGAGCAAGGCAAGTTCGTTAACCGTTACACCGGATTTCAGGTACCCAATCAATGGGGTTATGTCTAGTGATTAAGAGAAGAAAAACAGAAGATTACTCGTTGTCCAGTATTTGAGAAAGATTTTAGGGCATAATTTTGAGGGATATTTTCTCATTACGGAGCGAAAAATCCCTCGAAGAATGTTCTTAATTCTCTGGTGCGCGATTAGCCGTGGCAAGAACCCTGGAACGATAGAAATTTTCGGAACTCTTCCAGTCTCGAGAGAAATGTGGCTTAATCAAATATTCATTCTTGTCTCTTCGCTGCTTTCCTTCAGGTAGTTTTAAGAATATTTGTCTTTTTACTAACAACCCTTATCCTTTCCGTTCTATCATCCAGAGCCGGTGCGTACTAGATTCGACCCACCACCCGACCGATTGTTTGGGGGCCCCAGGCAGTATTTTATCAACTTCACTATCTTATCAAGATTTGCTTTTATATATATATATAAATTTGTGTATTTAGGCAGTAATCCTCCTTTCATGCACATTTCATTAAAAACGACAGACAAGGTGCTTTTATTTAGTTTTTTATACAATTTCTCATGCGATCTAATAATGTTTTTCTTTTCGGATGATAAATTATATAAAAACTGTCCGAATGTTCTTTTTATCCGAGAGATTTCGGCTATACATTTATTATATAAATTGCATAATTATATAGGCCACACTACAACATGTTTAACACGCAGACTAACTCTACACCTTTCTGACAATAGCTCAATTAGATCTCATTTAAATATTCATGAAGACCAACCGGACACTATTCGGAACATACTTGTCGACAACACTAATATAATAGCATCATCCACTTGCAAAAAAGGCTAAAAATAATAGAATTATTAATAGAAACAAACAAACCAACACTTCATAATAAGCAAACGTCATACCAACTGTTCCAACGGGCCTCGGTGACGAAGAGGTAGCAAATCAGACTAGCGGCGCTATATTGAGTTTGATTTTCTACCTCTTCGTCACCGAGGCCCGTTGGAACAGTTCGTATGATGTTTGCTTCATAACTCAACTGTCAGGGTTTCAATTCTCTGCATTCTGTTGAGGTTTCTTTCAGACTCAATGAATTACTTAATTATAATTATCAAATCCTACTAACAATTTCTATCATGTGTATATCATTGCTTGATCCGGCTTCTAATGGTTCAGTTTGAGCGGCTTGGTGATAGTAGTCGTGGCTCCCGGGGGCACAGTCCTATGGTTACTGAGAATTTCAGTTGAGTTCCGCCACGGAAAATATGTGAGCGAGCGACGCTATATTGAGTCTGATTTGCTACTTCTCCGTCGCCGAGGCCCGTTAGAACAGTTGGTATGACGTTTGCTTGATAACCTAACAGTCAGGGTTTCAATTCTCGGTAGTGGATGCGCACTGCTGATGAGTCCCAAATATAGGACGAAACGGCTGTCCATTACTTTCTGCATTCTGTTGAGTTTCTTAATTATAATTATCAAATCCTCCTAACAATTTCTATTATATATATATTTATACGTTACAAATTAAACTTAGCACAATAATTATAGAAGGAAAAACTTTTGCGGATTTTGACGCCATTCTGGTGTCTTTTTGTCTTTCTTTTTTCCCCTTTAGTGCAGTAAGGGGAGGGGTACTGCAGTGGGCTGCTTTTTCCCGGAATGAAGCACCTCTCAATATTTTTCGAGTCACCCAGGCTGTTCCCTCAATAAATTATCGAATGCTGCCTTATAAGAAAACGGTTAATATTACGATCACCATTAGAGATGAGGTGGAATAGATACTACACTTTGATTTAAGACCAAAAGCCATGTGGTGTAGAAAAGCGTAAATCGAGTCACCCAGGCTGTTCCCTCGATAAAATATCGAATGCTGCCTTATAAGAAAACGGTTAATATTACCATCACCATTAGAGATGAGGTGGAACAGATACTACACTTTGATTCAAGACCAAAAGGCATGTGGCGTAGAAAAGCGTAAATCGAGTCACCCAGGCTGTTCCCTCAATAAAATATCGAATACTGCCTGATAAGAACGGTTAGTATTACCATCACCATTACTGATGAAGAGAACAGATGTTACACTTTGATCCACACCCGAAGGGCATGGTGTGTAGAAAAGCCTAACTCGAATAGCACTGGCTTTTCCTTATAAGGAAACATTTTTAATTACGATCACTATGCAGAATCAGTTACCCATGATGCAAAATCATTTCCCCTTGTTATTTCAACGCATGAAAGAGTCCCAAAGGCAGAACGGTAAGAAACTGCAATAAATGAGACCCTCACGCATCTGGTGACGTGTTCAAAAACCGGTTGCATATATTTAGAATAATTCGATATTTATAAATAGTGGTACGCATGCGCACTCCGATTTCCATCCGCGCTTTCATTCCCATGTACACCTGAGCTGAAGTCTTCGATTTAAATTCGTCTTCCATGGCAATTGGATCAGAATAATCATATTACAATCAATCGCGGATAATCCTACTCCGCGTCACACATTCTCTAACATTATCTTTCATCGATTGTCTCTCTCCAGTTGCCCATTATCTATCTATCTATCTATCTATCTATCTATCTATCTATCTATCTATCTATCTATCAGCTTATATATATATTTATAAATGTCTATTTATGTCTATCTCTCAATGTACATATCTATCGCTGACTGTTGCTCTGACTGCTCACATCTATCTATCTATCTATCTATCTATCAACTTATATATATTTATGTATATATATATATATATATATATATATATATATATATATATATATATATATGTCTGTTCATATCTATCTATTTCTCCCTCTCCCTCCCTCTCTCTCTTTCTCTCTCTCTCTTAGATAAGTCTTTTCATACCTATGTTTCTTGGTCTCTACATATCTATCTGTCTTTTTCTTTCTCTCTCTCTCTCTCTCTCTCTGTATAAATATATATATACATATATATATATATATATATATATATATATATATATATATATATATATATATATCACTCTTTTCATATCGATCTATCTATCTATCTATCTATCTATCTATATCTATATATATATGTATATATCAGTCTTTTCATACCTATGTTTCCTTGTCTCTACATATCTTTTTCTTTCACTCTCTCTCTCTATTTATATATATATATATATATATATATATATATATATATATATATATATATATATATATATCACTCTTTTTATATCTATCTATCTATCTATCTATCTATCTATCTATCTATCTGTCTCTCTTTTTTATGCCCTCTTCCACTTTGCCTGATTATTATTACATGTAGGAATTGATTTCCTTCCTTTCTCTCTTTTCTTTTTCTTTTTGGGAATATTTTTACGTCTTCGTTCGCCTCTTTCCCGCTTTAAAATAGAGAAGCCCTTTAATAATCTCACACAGCCTCCATTTATTAAAGCAGAGTTCGTCTCCGTAGGCAATTAGTTCTCTTAAAAGATTACAAGATTCAGAATATGAATTTCCCGGAGATTGATTCAATGTTTCCAATCCGCTATGTTTTTGCATCTACAGGTGGTTTAAAGGATAGTGGCTCAAAATGTGAAATCAGAGATCCGAGATCAAATTTCAGTTCGTTACATTCGCTCCATTTTTTTTTTTTTTAAATCATTTCACCCCAAGCAAGACAATAAAACCACTAAGGCGTAGAGACTTACTGGGTGTGAAAGACAATAGGAAGAATAAAACGCTTTTACGGTGTGAATAATAAAAGGAAAGGAATTAAGAAAACACGAGATAACGATTGACATTGCATTTAAATTTTGGGAGATTAACGTTAACTGGGAAGCAAGAAGCCGAAAAAGACTTCGACAAGGCAGATTTATTTAACATATTTTCTGTTTATTTCTACGAAATTTCCCGAAAATTCGGTCCGGTAAATTTAATTAAAAAATTTAATTAATACGGTTTAATTAAAAACAGAGTATTTACTTACATAAATTGTATCTATAAAAATAACGTATAATTAGAAAATATATTAAATAATTGTCGGACTTAAACCATTTCATTATACATACATACATACATACACACGCATAATATATGATATATAATGTGTATATATATATATATATATATATATATATATATATATATATATATATATATATATGTAACGTAAATCATTCAAACGAAAAACAAATACTGAAGCTAGTTATATGGCGAGAATCACTCTCACAAACAATATTTAATAATAAATTACAACCAACTTCGAATCTGTTAATGAATGGTGTGATCCTTGTTCATAAATTCCGGGTTTATCTGGTCTTATTTTTTTGTACGAGCCGGCTTTCCGTCGTTCCGAACGACCATCCTCAGGTAGACATATTAGTGTGTTTTTGTTAAACTCCGAATAGTAATGCGACATCGAAAGATATTGTGGTCCGAAAGAGTGCTTTTTTAGTAATGAGATATTGTTAAATGTAAGAATAATTTTGGAGCGCTGCAGACACAACGCTGAGGTTGAATAATAACAGGATTATATTTCAACTGTTAGAATTAGAAATACTTTGTTATACGTATGTTTTATAATATGTATGTTTTATAATATTAACTTTGAACATGGACATAATATCTTGACCGTATTTTGAAACAACAAAAAAAAAAGAATCACTTTATAAAACATACATATAACAAACTATTTCTATTTCTAATTCTAACAGTTGAAATATAATGCTTGAAAATGGCTAAATGTATCGCCGAAAGCGCTCGGATAAAAAGAAGATTCGGACAGTTTTTATATAATTTATCCTCTGAAAAGAAAAATCTTATTAGATCGCACGAGAAATTATATAAAAAACTAAATAAAAGCACCTTGTCAGTCGTTTTTAATGAAATGTGCATATATATATATATATATATATATATATATATATATATATATATATATATATATATATATATATAATTCGTTGAAAAAAGGCACCCCTACCCTACCTAGACTTAACCGGTTTTCGTAATTCATAACTGATACAATAATAGTTAATAAAAAAGAACACGCTACCGCCCCTGTCTAAATGATTGGATTTATCTGCATCTTTGGAAACAAAAATTATTGATGGACGTGCTTTTAAAATATAAAATATTCAAAAATTCGCTTGCAAATGAAACAGAACTAATGCTTTTAATTTAATATAATTGAATTTGAAATTTTTGTTTTTTGTTTTTGAAACACGGTAATTCCTGTGTAGCGATGAAACCATATATTAAATCAGTTAATTTATAATATTTATGCTCTATAAATTTACATTGAGCACTCTTTTGTAAAAATAAAAATATCAATAAGAACACCGGATTACGTATCTTACTGTTCTTCGTTTGTTTACTAGGACATATATATATATATATATATATATATATATATATATATATATATATATATATATATATATATATATATATTCCTCTTCTCTCTTTTCATTCATTATTGATACACTGTATCTGAAAATAATTTACACCCCTCCACACATATCTATATATTATATGCAACTGATTAAATCTGACAAATATTTTTATATATTTTTTGCCTATGAGTTATTTTACATTTACCGGCCTGAATATACGAAAAATCTCGGAGAAAATATGCGTTACCCAAGAGAAATCGAACTTGTATCCCATACGAAAATCGATATTTTCCCTGACGTGCTGTTAAGCATTCAGTCACTAATAACTTCCGGTTTAGCAAAGTTCAAACAGAATATATATATATATATATATATATATATATATATATATATATATATATATATATATATATATATACATATATATATATATATATAACTGTTCCCGCCAAAATAAGTTAGAACAAACTACAACAATCAACCCAAAAATTCAACAAATAGTTTTAATTAGCTTCCCAAACCAAAACAAAACTATTAAATAAGCGATATAAACAAATAATTAATAGTTAATAAAAACACCGATCAAAATAAAAATAAATAAATATATAAGATAAGAAATAAAAAAAAATATAATAAATAAAAAAAAGCAAAATAATTTAACCCAAATAATTAAATAAACAAATAAACGACTTCCGGAAAAACAACCGCCAAAATAGACTACCCACAATGCACCACTGACCCGTATATATAAATAGCCGAGAAAAATGACGGCACTCGTGGCTTTACGATTGCGACTGTCGCCTCTAAGTGCTGACTTTATGTTCACTTTTATATATATATATATATATATATATATATATATATATATATATATATATATACATATATAAGAGGTATCTAGAGATATAAAATTAACTTACATGAATTGAGAATGCGACAAAACTCAAGGTTTCATTCCTACAGAAATAACTTTGAAGAACAAGAAAAAAAAAACTGTTACCGTTTCCAATATCAAATCAATCTTCGCTTTGTGATTCTTTCTCTTCTAATCAAAATATAAGTTGATGAAATTTAGATATGATGCTGTCTTCTCTGCCATCCATTAACGGAAGACCTCAAAGATAAGAGAATAAAGGAGTAAAAAAGACGGAGGAATGTTGTGTATTAAGATGGCTGCCTTTCCGAGAATCTTTGGAGGAACTGTCATAATTTCGTTGCAAAGTCTGAGAAAAAAAAGTGTTAACTGCATCTATATTATCGTACAGTTAACGTAATCAAATTATTAGCTCTAACCAGATTGATTGATTTGTATTTTACGGTTAATCAACCCTTTGCAGGTTATTGAAAGCCCTGTAAATATCCATGATTCCCTTCTGCCAAATATTCTGATATTTATTTTTGGGTCGGTGGTGGACGGTAAATTGCGATTCACATATATGTAAATGACATTGTTTCGTATTTTCATCTCGAATGGGTTTATCCAAGCGTTCAGATGGTTATCTTTAAGCAATTGATGCACAAATATCAAAACAACAAAATTTCTGATTTTGTTGTCGAATGCATTTATCCAATCATTCCGATGGTTTTACATTTGAACAAATGATGCGCGGATCTCAAAACGGTAAAATTCCTGATTTTCATTTTTCTGTCTGCATCTTTGGAAACAAAAATTATTGATGGACGTGCTTTTAAAATATAAAATATTCAAAAATTCGCTTGCAAATGAAACAGAACTAATGCTTTTAATTTAATATAATTGAATTTGAAATTTTTGTTTTTTGTTTTTGAAACACGGTAATTCCTGTGTAGCGATGAAACCATATATTAAATCAGTTAATTTATAATATTTATGCTCTATAAATTTACATTGAGCACTCTTTTGTAAAAATAAAAATATCAATAAGAACACCGGATTACGTATCTTACTGTTCTTCGTTTGTTTACTAGGACATATATATATATATATATATATATATATATATATATATATATATATATATATATATATATATATATATTCCTCTTCTCTCTTTTCATTCATTATTGATACACTGTATCTGAAAATAATTTACACCCCTCCACACATATCTATATATTATATGCAACTGATTAAATCTGACAAATATTTTTATATATTTTTTGCCTATGAGTTATTTTACATTTACCGGCCTGAATATACGAAAAATCTCGGAGAAAATATGCGTTACCCAAGAGAAATCGAACTTGTATCCCATACGAAAATCGATATTTTCCCTGACGTGCTGTTAAGCATTCAGTCACTAATAACTTCCGGTTTAGCAAAGTTCAAACAGAATATATATATATATATATATATATATATATATATATATATATATATATATATATATATATACATATATATATATATATATAACTGTTCCCGCCAAAATAAGTTAGAACAAACTACAACAATCAACCCAAAAATTCAACAAATAGTTTTAATTAGCTTCCCAAACCAAAACAAAACTATTAAATAAGCGATATAAACAAATAATTAATAGTTAATAAAAACACCGATCAAAATAAAAATAAATAAATATATAAGATAAGAAATAAAAAAAAATATAATAAATAAAAAAAAGCAAAATAATTTAACCCAAATAATTAAATAAACAAATAAACGACTTCCGGAAAAACAACCGCCAAAATAGACTACCCACAATGCACCACTGACCCGTATATATAAATAGCCGAGAAAAATGACGGCACTCGTGGCTTTACGATTGCGACTGTCGCCTCTAAGTGCTGACTTTATGTTCACTTTATATATATATATATATATATATATATATATATATATATATATATATATACATATATAAGAGGTATCTAGAGATATAAAATTAACTTACATGAATTGAGAATGCGACAAAACTCAAGGTTTCATTCCTACAGAAATAACTTTGAAGAACAAGAAAAAAAAAACTGTTACCGTTTCCAATATCAAATCAATCTTCGCTTTGTGATTCTTTCTCTTCTAATCAAAATATAAGTTGATGAAATTTAGATATGATGCTGTCTTCTCTGCCATCCATTAACGGAAGACCTCAAAGATAAGAGAATAAAGGAGTAAAAAAGACGGAGGAATGTTGTGTATTAAGATGGCTGCCTTTCCGAGAATCTTTGGAGGAACTGTCATAATTTCGTTGCAAAGTCTGAGAAAAAAAAGTGTTAACTGCATCTATATTATCGTACAGTTAACGTAATCAAATTATTAGCTCTAACCAGATTGATTGATTTGTATTTTACGGTTAATCAACCCTTTGCAGGTTATTGAAAGCCCTGTAAATATCCATGATTCCCTTCTGCCAAATATTCTGATATTTATTTTTGGGTCGGTGGTGGACGGTAAATTGCGATTCACATATATGTAAATGACATTGTTTCGTATTTTCATCTCGAATGGGTTTATCCAAGCGTTCAGATGGTTATCTTTAAGCAATTGATGCACAAATATCAAAACAACAAAATTTCTGATTTTGTTGTCGAATGCATTTATCCAATCATTCCGATGGTTTTACATTTGAACAAATGATGCGCGGATCTCAAAACGGTAAAATTCCTGATTTTCATTTCAAATGCATCTATGCAAATATTTTGATGTTTTTACTTTTAAACGGCGATGCAAATATCTCAAAACGACGTCGTTTCTGATTTTCTAGCAATTCAGGTGGAATGCTTGTCTCATAATTTGATTTTACATTCTCGCCACTTTTATATTTCGCCACTCCTTCTTGCGCTAAAACCTCTCGCGGTGTCTTTTCCATTTTATTTTAGATTAAATTTTCTTCCGAATCTCAACGTAGAAAAAAAAAATTATTAAGTCTAAATTAAACGATTTTTACGACACTTTGTCTCACCATATTCTGCCATCTTTCAAGGAACTTCAGGATAATAACATGGCGTAGCGTCGGTCGGATTTTATAAACATTTACTAAGTTATAAAAATATTTGAACGAACTGTAAGGAATTCCTTATTATTTACCATTTTATAAAGTTTGAATCAATTGGCATTTAGCCGACGTTTTGCCAACCATTTCATTAAACAATATAATAGATAAATAATGCCAATAAACAATCTAATCCCTCTGTCCCGAAATAGTTGTTACAGGTATTTACTTGACCCCCCACTGAGTCAGATTGTGACACAAGGTCGGTTTTTAATGTGGGGACCCGAGTGTTTTCTCCCGGGCAGCTGGTCTTAGCTGGTCATAGCTTGTCCAAGCTGGTCATAGCTGGTCTAAGCTAGTCATTGCTGGTCTTAGCTGATCGTAGCTTGTCCAAGCTGGTCTAAGCTAGTCATTGCTGGTCTTAGCTGGTCATAGCTTGTCCAAGCTGGTCAGAGCTGGTCTAAGCTACTCATAGCTGCTCTAAGCTAGTCATAACCGTGATAGTACCAGCGCAGGGACGAATCCCTACACCAGGTAAGTATAAAGTGAGGTTCTCAGCCAAAAGGCCGACAAAGCGAGAGATCTGAGAGCAGACACTACGCTTTGATTCAGGTATTTACTTGAGTGTTTTCTCCCGGGCCGCTGGTCTTAGCTTGTCCAAGCTGGTCAGAGCTGGTCTAAGCTAGTCATAGCCAAACGTAGCCGTGATACTAGCAGCGCAGGGACAAATCCCTACACCAGGTAAGTATCAAGTGAGGCTCTCAGCCAAAAGGCCGACAAAGCCAGCGATCTGAGAACAGATACTACACCTTGATCCAGGCCTCCAGGCCGAGCAGCGTCAAACATAGTTGTTCTATAGCCGGAAATCTCATGTGGGATATACTAATTCTTAGTCGACTTGTTTGCCGTTTACATTAACAGGTTAGCATTGATATTCCTCAAGTATTTATATTAGCTTATTCAGGTAGAATAATTTGAAGCGCAAATTATATCACTTTTTCACCACATTAAAATTGTATTTTTTTTCAGACCACCCGCTGGCAAGAGATTATGATGGGAGAAGAGAAGCTAATTGGCAGAAATGCTAAACGAAATTGCAAGAAGCACGAATTGACAAATAATGAACGTAGTGCTGTGTTGCAAGCACTTCTGGAAAGATCCACAGATCGTGTCCTGAAGCGTGGTGCAATAAAACAGGTTGCAGATGAATTAAACGTAGCTGCAGAACGTCTGGGTTTGCAAATTGAATTAGTTTGCCAGCCTCCAAATAGTCCTGATCTCAATGTCCTTGATCTGGGTTATTTTAATGCAATTCAATCAATTCAGCACCAGCAAGCTCCAAATAATGTTGACCAGCTCATTGAAGCAGTGGAAGAAAGCTTCAATAAACTTCAGAAGTCGAAGCTTAACAATACTTTTCTAAGTTTGCAGTTAGCAATGGAACAAGTTATTTTAGTTGACAGCGATAACAACTATAAACTCCGGCACAGAGAAGCTTGAGAGAGAAGGAAAACTTGAAGTATCCATTTCTATTTCTGACGAGTTGCAACCAAAACTGCTTTTGTTAAAGCAAACCTTCCCAGTTATTTTTGTTATTAATTTAACTGTTTATGTATATCGGTTTCGATATATTTCACACTTATTTATATGACAATTCACTAATATTACTCATTTACTGTTGAGTATGGGAATAAATGATATTTTTTGTTCTTTTTGGTGTTTTTTTTTTCTACTGGAACAATTATTTTGGAACAACATGAAACTTTTTTTGGTATAACTATTTCGGAACGGAGGAAGTATGTTTTATTCGTGAATTTATTTACAATTAAAATTTATTTTAATCGCGTTCCAACACCCCCCACCCAATTTGCTATTAATATTAATGGATCTTGATTGTGTTTGTGTTTGTATATCGCTAAAGATGACCCTTTGAAATAGCGTTGAAGCCTTAGCTTTTGCTACGTAATCCCAGGTGATAGTTGGGTTTTTATTACCGCTTTTTATTTCCCAGAAAAATTTAGAGAGGACAATGCTCTTACTATATTTAATAGGCTAGTTCTATCTATTATACCTTTAGTCGTGCACTTGCTGTTCGGCGGGCAGGTCTTGTTTTTCGGCATTTGCATTCGTTAATTGTGGGGTTACTTTTACCTTGTACGTTGGTTCATTGCTTGTCTAGTGTCACATTGTTGCGTTGTGATATATACTGATCAATGTTTTTAGCACAACTATAGCTAACTTTGATGTTGTTTTATTGAAACTTTTATTGTTGTTTTTAGCATTGGGGATTAAATGTTTATGGATTAAATTCAGGAAAAACTTTCCGATGTTAGTTTTGACATTGCTGCTAAAGGATGTATTATTATCGCTCTCGCGTCGAACTCGACGTATGAGGGTCAGACAGATCAGTTCCCAGAAACTGAAAGCCCGACAGCCACACAGGATTTGATTATAGTGGTGAAGGCTTTGTGGAGGGCCATCCACACTTTTTATATATATATATATATATATATATATATATATATATATATATATATATATATATAAAAAGTGTGGACTTTTTATATATATATATATATATATATATATATATATATAAAGTGTGGATGGCTCTCCACAAAGCCTTCACCACTATAATCAAATCATTGGCCTCAACCGCGGCTTCCTGACGACTTCGGAATCTCCTGTAACTCCAACAATATGATACTAGACAAACACTCCTAGCTTAAGTTGGTGAATGCTGCCATAATGATTGCCTTCAGTTCATCTTTGGTGTTACATGGAATTTTATTGGTCTCTCGCTCAACTGCGCCACCCACATATTAATCAAGGATCTTGCAGTCTGGGGGTGCTAGGCGGACAATGTAAGGAGTTGATATGGTCGCCGAAATTGTCTGAGAGCCATGTCTGGATTTTTCTGCTTATGCAGCACGGAGCAGACTCCTGTTGTCAGACACAGGGTATTTCAGCAGCCACCCTCTTGACCTAGGGCAGCACTACCTCCCCAAGGCACTTGATGTACGCCTCCGTTTTACTTATTTGATTACACCTATTTCGGAACGGACGGAGTAGTATTTATTAATTTTGTTGTAAATTCTCAAGAACAAAGAAAATATATAAATTCGCTTTCGTATGTTTAGGTTTTATTAAAATTCTAATCCTCACTTTTTAAAACAATAAACACTGCTGAGGAGTGAAGGTAGTTAAAATAATAAGCAGTGTCAGGAGAAAAAACGTCCTTTTGTCACTTCTTTTTTATGTGGGGAAAAATTTAAACATTGCCAAAAAATATTAGTATAGAACTTACAGTTACATCTCGCAATCACAACTGTAAAAGGATGAGACCTAGCTGCCAATCTAGTACTGAGATTAAACTCATGAATTGTTTATTATTTACAGTATTCGGACTATTGTCCTCATCATTGTCGCCATATTTATTACAAAATTTCGGCCGTTGTACGCTCCGGACTTCTTCAGTATCTGTCTATATTTCTGAGATGAGATATTATGTACACTATTTACATTATTCGGACTATTGTCCTCATCTTTGTCGCCATGTTTATTACAACGTTTCGGCCGTTGTACGCTCCGGCCTTCTTCAGTATCTGTCTATATTTCTGAGATGAGGTATTGTGTACACTATTTACATTATTCAGACTATTGTCCTCATCTTTGTCGCCATTTTTATTACAACGTTTCGGCCTTTCAATATCTGTCTATATTTCTGAGATGAGGTATTATGTACACTATTTACATTATTCGGCCTATTGTCCTCATCTTTGTCGCCATATTTTATCACAACATTTCGGGCGTTGTACGCTCCGGCCTTCTTCAGGTGGTTGGAATTTCGCTCACTGGGGTAGACTGTTCTAGGTCCACGTGCCATGTTTAATGGATGTCAGTTATAACTTTTGTTTGTTCACTGGTAAAGCTTGCTTCTTCGTGCAGCATTACAATTTTCGTACGCTTCCTTGGAGTAACGTCCATCGCAGACAATGGCCGTAGGACAACTAATCGACAGTCGAGACAATATGTCTGGGCGTGATGAAAATCTGATGCAATCACGGATGACACAATATTTTTCAAGGCCAAACAAATTTCATAATGCACCCCGAAAATAGATTCATATTACTGCACAGGGGCGGTAGCGTATTCATTTTTATTAACTATTATTGTATAAATTATGAGTTACGTTCGAAAAAGAGGTTAAGTTTAGGGAGTGTAGGGGTGCATTTTTCAACTAATTCTCACATCCGTTCAACGCATGTCGTCTGTTTTTTATCAACGACAAAAATGTTCTTTCTTTTTTACTATAATATATATATATATACATATACATATATATATATATATATATATATATATATATATGTATATATATATATAATGTGTGTGTGTACCCTTGTGCAAATTGAAGCAAAAAGAATAATTCTGTTATTATTTACTTCTTTTTTCGTATTTTCCGTTAAAACATGACTTAATACACATGTTAGTACTTCGTATGTCCATTCCACGAAGTTGTTCCTTGCAGATTGACCACAGATTCTCGATTGGATTTAAATCAGGGGAGTTTACGAGCCAGTCTACAGAACTTTGACATGCTCACTTTTAAGGATTGCCTGTGTGTTCGTGCAGCGTTATGATTTTCGTACGATTGCTTCCATAGGACAACTAATCGACAGTCGAGACAATAGTGTCTGGGCGTGATAAAAAAACCCTGATGCAATCAGAGATGACGCAATATTTTTGAAGGCCAAACAAATTTCATCATACACCCCGAAAATAGATTTATATTACTGCACACCACTGCAAATGACCTAATCTGAGGAAGAAATAGATATCGATTGCATCCTGTTACTACAGTGGATCTAAAACTGACCGTATGGTGAAAGAAAGGAAACTAGTGCGGTTGTTTCAATTAATTTGCATAACGGTGTACCTTAAAATCTGTAACATCTGTGACAGTAATCCCTGATTTAAGTACGGCTAAATTTTTATTTTGTAACCCGCTGCTAAATCACGTTGGCTGTGATGAGACTTGAAATGTCCAAAGCTGATTTGCAATGCACATCAGAAGCGTTCAGATGCATTCCTTTGTATCCAGAACGACCTATCGATAATTTCACCGTCGTATTCCAACTTCGCCATTAAATGTACAGTACATAATAAAATTACAAGCGTTTGTAAAAGAAGACGAAACCCAACCATGCCGGAGACCGGAGGCCATTTTGAATACTTCAAATGACGCATATATTTTCGGGTTTAATGTAGCAAAACAAAGCAGGTGCGTCCGACGCCTACAAATTATGGTAAACGCTCGGGACTGATTGGTGCCAGATGGCTTTAATCCAGTCAACGAATGCTTTATCGTAAATCGATTAATTTTAATTTAATTGCATCGATTTTTGGGCAGCTATAAACACGTATTTTTATTCGGTCTTTGTATCGCTCTAGGACCTTTCTGGGGAATGATCGATTAACGTATTTAGAATTTGTTACTCTAATCACTTGATGTCGTCAACGAGATTCTTACATATTAACGCTTTACATGGCCGAGAACTGCTGATTACTTGGAAGGATACACAAGAAAGGAAAATTATTTTGCCAGTGTCTATACGTAGCCTAGTCTGAAACAAGACCAGGCAGAATGGAGCGATTAGAATGATCTTTGTTGTCATATTTATAATCACGGATTTTTTTCTTTTGCCAACGAAATAAGGGCGGTTTTTTTTCGGCATGTTTTTAAACCTGATGAATGCTAAAGTAGGGATCGGTCGAAAAGTTTTCTTTTCAATGGCAGAAGACGTTAACTTGACTCAGCCATGACGGCTGGAGCTTCAGAATACGCCGACTAAAACACTGCCCTTCGAAAAGTGTGGATGGTTCTGCACAAAACCTTCACCACTATAATCAAATCTGTCAGTTTCCTGGGAACTGATCTGCTTGACCCTCATACATCAAATTCGACGGGACAGACGACTATATATATATATATATATATATATATATATATATATATATAGCAATCCTTCTTTCATGCACATTTCGTTGTATATTTTGATTTAGTTTTTATATAGTTTCTCATGTGATGTAATAATTTTTTATTCTTTTCAATTGATAAATTATATAAAAACTGTCCGAATGTTCATTTTTATGAGAGATTTCGGCTATACATTTAGCCATTTTGCACAATGAAATATTTTAACTTTCAAATAAGAAATAGTTTGTTGCATGTATGTTTTATAAAATATTTTCATTTTTCAAAACACGGTCAAGATATTGTGTCCATGTTCATAGTTAATATTATTAAGTGTTTTTTTTGTTTTTATTAATAAGGCTTCCATTTTATTTTGCCTTGAACATGGACACGATATCTTCACCGTGTTTTGAAAAATGAAAACATTACATAAATATATACATGCAACAAACTATTTCTTATTTAACAAATAAAATATTTAATCCTTATATAGGGTGTTGCAATAATTGGACCGATTTAAAAAAAATATTAGATCACATGAGAAATTTTATAAAAAAAACACAAATCAAAGCACCTTGCCCGTCGTATTCACTGAAATGTGAACATTCTATATATATATATATATATATATATATATATATATATATATATATATATATATATATATATATATATATATATATATATATGTATGTGTGTGTGTGCTGTGTAATTTGGTAAAGCAGAGATTAGAAGAGATAGCGAAACGACATTTGTTAAGAGATAAAAATTACAGGAAATTGTGGAGAGCCATGATCATCTACGCCATGGACACGGTACGTCGAAGAAAAAGTCTGTTTTATATAGGGTGTTGAAATAACTTGTTTTGGAATTTTTTTCTTTGGACTCTGAGATTGAACTCAGGACGATTGTTTACGCCTCAATTTAGTTTTTTCTTTTTTTATTCCTCTTTTTCCCTGATATACCCAGGGTTTTTAAAGCGAATATCAATATCTATCTATCTACATATATATATATATATATATATATATATATATATATATATATATATATATATATATATATATATATATATATATATATATATATAAGTGAACATAGAAATCAACACTTAGAGGCGACAATCTGTTTCATGCTAGATGCAATTGTGGCCTGAGGATTGCGTCTAGCATGAAACAGACTGTCGCCTCTAAGTGTTGACTTCTATGTTCACTTTTGTATTTATACACGCTCTATCTCTGATATTGAGCACTTTATCCCATAAATATAGCATATTTTAAGACTATATTTCTTCATATATATATATATATATATATATATATATATATATATATATATATATATAGATAGATAGATAGATAGATAGACTGAGGTAGATATCGATTGATGTACGTAAAAATAGCTTTCTTGCACATTGTCTTTTTTAATATAGCACTTTTACTTGTAAGAATCGAAGTGATATATACCTGATATAAAGATAAGGAGAAGGTGGAGTCGAGTTTACCTTGAAAGTAAGACTCTTCGCTTTTGCCTTGGTTGAGAAATAGTCTCCTGTCGCTGATAGGAAATCTGCAACTTGGGGCGGAAGCAGTCGGCCTTGAAGAGAATACCAGGTTACTTATTCCCAAAGAATTAGTATTTTTTCTTTTTACAACCCTGAAAAAAATAGGCCCGCTGTTAAGTTTCAGAAGCTGGTTTATTTAACAGAAATTTGATAAAAACACTCCTTTCATGAATTGTATACTTCATAACATAGTTGATTATGGCTCTCCACAACGTCCTATCTTTTGTAACTCTTTGATCGTCAACAATTTAACCCGTTCTCGCCAATTATTTTGGGAAAACATTTCATTTTCAGACGAATAGTAAAAGAAGAATCTTATGTAAATGGTTGATAGAAAAAGGAGAGGAGAGATAGCGAAAGGACAACCTTTACGAAGAGCTACAAACGACAGGAAATTGTGGAGAGCCATGATCGTCTACATTCTGGGGTGATATGGTACATAGTAGAAGGAGAACAATCTTTTGTAAATGGTTGATAGAAGAAGGAGAGGAGAGATAGCGAAAGGACAACCTTTAGTAAGAGCTACAATGGACAGGAAATTGGGGGGAGCCATGACCGGCCACATTATGAAGGGACAAGGCATGTAGAAGAAGTACGAGCTTGTGACAATGGCTGGTAGTGCAGAGATTAGAAGAGATAGCAGAACGACATTTGCTAAGAGATACAAATTACAGGAAATCGTGGAGAGCCATGTTCACCTACGCCATGGACACGGCACATGGAAGAAAATGTCTGTTTCATATAGGGTGTAACAATAACTTGGACCGATTTTAAATGTGAAGTAATTTTAAGCGTCTAATGATTTTTCTTTTTCTTTCAGATTTAACTTAAGTCTTTGCCAATTTCAACCATGGAAAGATTAACAATCAAACAACGTGTTAAAATTTCTAGAGTGAAATTGGAAAAATAGTTCGTGAATTCAAACAAACTGGGTCAGTGGCAGATGTGAAAACACCATTGCAGTGCACGAGAATGTGGCCGAAAATCCAGACACCTCTATTCGTCATCGCGTGCAGGAAATGAACCTCTCCGCAACAACGTTACATCGAATTTTGACAAAAGATTTGTCTCTACACGCTTACAAAATTCCATTGACGCAAGAACTGAGACCTGCTGACCATTTGGAGCGCCGTACATTCGTCAATTGGCTTCACGAGCAAAGACAAGCCGATGAAGATTTTTCGCTAAAAATCCTCTTCAGTGATGAAGCCCATTTTCATCTTGCTGGTTTCGTTAATAAGCAGAATTGTCGAATTTGCGCTGATAAAAATCCAAGGAAGATTGTTGAAAAGCCACTGCATCCACAAAAGGTCACTGTTTGGCGTGCAGTTTTTGCTATCGGAATTATTAGGCCGTATATTTATAAATTTGAACGTCCATTTTCGTAATAGGCTTCGAATCTGTTTCGAATGTAATGTAAACTGAGTTAGTTTCAAAACATTAATGCCCTAGTCACAAAAGCAAAACGCGAAAGGAATTATTCTTATTTCCTTTGCTTTCTAGGAAAAGCAATTAAGAAATAAACCTCACTGACCAGAGACAAGAAAAAGTCAAAATTTGGTTACATTTGGTCTATAGATTTGATTTTTAGGCAGATAAGGTATATATCGGGTGTAACAGCAAAATTGTCCAAATCGTGTTTTTTTTTTTTTAAGCTTTTCACCCCAAGCAAGGCTGGAAGCCACTAGCACGCAAGGGGTTACGGAAGGTTTGGAGGAAGAGCAGATTTGGAGTGGTAGAGGAAATGATGTAGAGAAAGATAGTGGATCGATCAAGGCAAGGGGTTTACAGAAGATTTGGAGCGAGAGCAGATAGAAATGAAAGGGGAAAGGATGTGGATAGATCAAGGTAACTGGAGATGTGTATTTACGTTGCACTTAAATAGTTGGAGATTGTATTTGTCAGGGAAACAGGAATAAGGAAGGGAGTTCCACAGGCGAGATGTGCGAGACATGAAGCTATTGGAGTAGAAGAGATGTCTATATCTAACAATTTCAACGGTGAAGAGGTGGGAACGGGATGGCAGCCTCGTAGGACGCTTAAATTCATGAGGCCTGGAAACCAGCGAAAGCAGCTCATCGGAGCAATTACCGTGAAAGTATTTGTAACAGCATAAGAGTCTATCCCAGAAAATATTTAATATCTAAAAAAAAATAAAATAAAATAAAACTAAACTAAACTAACTGAGTTTCTTTTTTCCAGGTTTTCAGATAAGACGTTTAGCTATCTTGACACGATTTGTCGTAAGAGTCACTGAAAAACCTAGAAAGAGAACAGGTTAAAATCGTTTTGTGTCAGCCCCACTGTCTTCCCAGCTGGGCAACGGTGGGAGGAAAAAGATTATTCAGGTATTCAGTAATGTTATCAACATTCATACTTTGGCTTCCATCTTCCAAGTCTATTCAAGAATCATCAAGAGAATGGCGAATAAATTTTAAAAAGAGTGAACAGTAGAGAGGAAAACTGGATCAGACGGTCACAACATGAAAAGGGATCATCTTTTTAACTTAGGGCTAAAGATATAAATTAGAAAAGATCCAAATGAGTCCATAATACTTTTGGCAATTTAGAGAGTACTTTCAGCTATGTCAGTCCAAAGAGCAGCGAAAAAAGACTTGAAAAGGAAAACGTACGTGAAACCTCTGAGGCACCTTGGTACTCCGGGACAGAACGTTAGAAGGTTAGAGAGGGCGAAGATCATTTTAAATATGTTGGAAAAGGATCATGGAATATATATAACTTTATTTCAATACTTCATGAGCTTTAGCTATGATTAATTAACGATGAACATGTCATTTTCGTTTATGATCTATTTCATCACGACTATTCCGTTGAGCTTGGAGAATAATTATACGTTCTTATTGCTCAAAGTTGAGTTTAATAGCGTTATAAAAACCTCAGAGAATTCCAGTAAGATATCTTTCATCATTTCTAAGATAAAATGGTTCAAACGTAATCTAACAATTGGACAATTTTTCTGTTACACGATTTAGGCAACTTTGCTTTTATACCCTATATATTTCAAAAGTACTTATTTTAATTTTTATTCTTTCTTAAGTTGGGCATAAAAATTAAGTGTCGATGAAAATAGTATATATTTTTGACAGAGATCAGAAATAGCACAAAATCTTTGTTATCAATATAAAGACAAAACAAAAGCATATCTTTTCATCTACATTCTTACAAGGATAAATGATTTTGGTAATTTTTATTTTCCTGTCTGCACCATCATCCTATCAACTTATGTTGTTGTTGAACTGCTACAAATGATGAGAACATAACTTTTTCTGAGTAACCATTATATATATATATATATATATATATATATATATATATATATATATAGGTAACTATACTCGTGTCGAAAAACCTTCAAATTCTTGATTTAACAATAGCCAAATCAATCACGAAGGAAAAAAAGGGTTTTAAAAAAGAAAGAGCCAGGAACATGAAAGTCTGTCGAAAATAATCGCACAGATACAGGTTCAAGGCCCAAAGAAAAAACCCGATACGAGTAAACAACTAACTAAAGAGCTCGATACAAACGTAGAGCAAACCTAGTCAAACCTAATGAGCCAGACAAACCTACCAATATTTCACTTAGGCAGATCGTCAGGGTCGGTAGGTTTGTCTGGCTCATTAGGTTTGACTATATATATATATATATATATATATATATATATATATATATATATATATATATATATAGATATAAATATATATATATATATATATATATATATAAATATATATATATATATATATATATATGTATATATATATTTATATATATATATATATATATATATATATATATATATATATATATATATATAGTCAAACCTAATGAGCCAGACAAACCTACAGATATATATATATATATATATATATAAATATATATATATATATATATATATATATATATATATATATATATATATGAATATATGTATATATATATATGTGAATATATATGAATATATATTTATTTCGGTTGAGCTCTCTGGGGAGGATATGTGGGTTTGTAAGCAGTGACTATTACGGCTAATAAAGCAAGACTCTTCGGTAAATCGAATCGAGTTCTCTCAGTCACTGTGTGTTTATCTAAAAATAAATACGCTTAAATTCACCATCTTCTCTGCCGTGAGCCAACGGCTTCGGGATAAAATTTCCGACTGACGCGAATTCAGCCGGTTTTCGATTCTAGCCAGAGGCAACCGGACGTCTAGCCACACTAATGAGCTGTGATACAGCGAAACAGTCTGTCTGTGATTGACAATATATATATATATATATATATATATATATATATATATATATGAAGAAAGACTTGTACCCACAGAACCTCAGAATAGATTTAAACAACAGGGACGCCATTTTATTAATCCATTTTTGTTTATTATAGACATGAACACCTGAACACACTTATTCATAGGTAACGCGTTGGTACATTATTTATTAGTATAAAGAGGACACATATAGTGAAATATTTGCTAAAATGGAAGAAAAGTCAGAGCTCGTTTACAATTTTCAGTAACTCGGACTTTTCTTCCAAAAAAATTTTTTTAAAAGTTTGATTAATATATATATATATATATATATATATATATATATATATATATAAAATCTAATTTAAAGTAATAAGATTTAATAACATTAAATATGAAATACTAAAGGAAAATAAATACTAATACTACAAAAAATATAATAAAATAAAATAAAAAAATAAAAATAACAATAAATAAATGAATATAAAATTAAAGTATAATCAATAATAAGAAGAGAAAAATCAATATTAAAAAAAAATAATAACCCACAATACAACAAATAGTAAATAAATAAATATATTTATAAGTAAATCGAAAAATATATATTAAGCAAAAACCAAACAGTGGGAGTATAAAGAGATTAATCCGTGTCTATGTGTTTAAGTAGATATTTGCTTTTACGTCCACCAGTTGCCATCCAAGGCTATAGAATCCAGTCTATCCTGCTATTTACCTATAGCTGGAGGGAGAAGAAGAGGATTCATACCTTTCCCAAGGGTATTAGCACTCAAGTGAATATAATGGATTCGACTGAGAGCCAAGTTCGAATTCTAGTGGAATACATTACATTGACTTTATATGGCAACTGTTCTAAGTGAAAGACAACTCTGAATTCAAAACCTGTGGACGGTCGTTTGGTGACCTTGTGGCATATATATATATATATATATATATATATAAAGAAATATAGTCTTAAGGTGTGCTATATTTATGGGATAAAGTGCTCAATATCAGAGATAGAACGTGTGTAAATATAAAAGTGAACATAGAAGTCAACACTTAGAGGCGACAGGCCACGATTGCATCTCGCATGAAACAGATTGTCGCCTCTAAGTGGTGACTTCTATGTTCACTTATATATATATATATATATATATATATATATATATATATATATATATATGAATAAGCGACTTCCGGTAAAAGTAACCGCCAAAATAGACTACCCATAATGCACCACTGACCCTTATATATAAATAGCCGAGAAAAATAACAGCACTAGTTGCCTGACGATTGCACTAGCATGAAACAGACTGTCGCCTCTAAGTGCTGACTTCCATGTCCATTTTATATTTACACACGCTCTATCTCTGATATTGAGCACTTTATCCCATAAATATAGCACACTTTAAGACTATATTTCTTCACACACACACACACACACACACACACACACACACACACACACACACACATATATATATATATATATATATATATATATATATTGTGTGTATTTAGGCAGCCCTTTTTCATTCATGTTTCATTAAATAATATAAACAACTGTTGTCTATTTATATGTAAATTCTTTTCATATCGTCTGATAAGCTTAATGACATTATCATTAAACGAAGAAAGAAAATCACAATAGTGATACGTATTTTTTAATGCCTATAATTGGTAACAGAAGCCATTGGTTTGCACCAACGGCTTTCCATACTTAATAATTCTTGAATTCACTCTCGGGTGGTCATGTGGGACATCATGATCTGCGGTGCGATTTTCGCTTCCAGCGTCTCATATGCACGTCTTTATCGTTGCTTGGAAATCACCATGTAAACAGAAACAGACTATCATCACTTTATCGTCCGTGTATTGCTTAATATATTGAACTATAATTGTTATCTTTGATAATGGCTTATGTAAGCCGAAAGCTTAGATTAGATTAAAAAATATGTATCAATATTGTGATTTTCTTTCTTCGTTTAATGATAATGTTATTAAGCTCATCAGACGATATGAAAAGAATTTACATAAAATAAATAGACAACACTTGTCTATATTATTTAATGAAACATGTATGAATATATATATATATGTATATATATATATATATATATATATATATATATATATATATATATATATATTATAATAATGAAAAGAACAGTAAGATATATAATCCGGTGTTCTTATTGATTTTTTGCTCAATGCAAATTTCCAGCGCATAAATATTATAAATTAACTGATTTAAAAATATGATTTCTTCGCTACACAGGAATTACCATGTTTCAAAAACCGAAGCTAAAAACTTCAAATTTAAATATATAATTCAATTAAAATCATTAGTTCTGTTTTATCTTCAAGCGAATTTTGGAATAGCTTATTTAAAAATTTACTGAGATTCAAACGCCCATACCATTCATAATTTTTTGTTTACAGAGAAATCCAATCATTTAGACAAGGGCGGTAACGTATTCATTTTTATATATACATACATAGTTAATTTACAAGATATACATACATACGAATATATATATATATATATATATATATATATATATATATATATATATATATATATATATATATATATATAACCAAGCGATTTTTCTCACACACCAGAGAATGGGTATGTAAGGTCAGTCTGTCGAACCGGCAAAGCAATGACGGGCCGGGCAAACTGAGGAAATTATTCAAATAATATAATGTTCGGTAATGAATTTTCAAATCTCTTTTTAATCTTTTACTCAATTCGTTGGAATATATCAGAACGAAAATCAGGGTTTTTCGATTCCTCGAACGATTGATACAACCGTCAGCAGAATCTTTTGAAATATTGTGTAGCAGTTTTTTTTCTCTCTTTTTAACGTAACGATGGACTCTGGAATAAGATCTGAAAGCGATCCAAGTTTTTTTTTTGGCAATAGTTGGAAGCGATGTCAAAGGTTTGCTACCAGGCAAAAGGTTTGCAGTCATGTCAGTATGACGAGAAACGCTGACGGCTTAAAATCACATCTCACCTTCCATTGCTCAAGGCAAAAAGCCAAGTAAACTTCAGGCAAAATTTTCTGCGCCTTGCTCAACAAAGTACAGAGGTTATATTCGCTTCTCAACTCTGATATTCTTTTTAAATGTTTCGGTCTTTCTACACCGCACCCATACACATCGGTCTCTACAATTAAGCATTCAGACTATAATTAACATAATTATGAGGCCCGTACATTTGAGACTGTACTGATATAACTTTCAGAGACGTCTGGCAAAAGGGCACGATAATGGAGATTTCTTTTGTTTTAAGACACATTAACCGTTTACAGTTTATTTAATGCAATTCTGCCGGTTTAATAAACAAAAGATAGATAGATGTATATTTGGTTTGCACGATAACCAAAAAAGTAAACACTGATATGATACTATATACAGATCTTCTTTACAATATAGGGTTATAAGAGTAGATTTTTAAAAAAAATCATTTCACCCAAAGGAAGGCAATAAAGCCACTAGGATGCAAGGGGTCACTGAGTGTTAGAGAATAGGAGAAAAACAACTATTAAGATGATGGGACAATAAAAGAACAAATTAAGAAGACAGAACATGACGATTGACATTGCATTTAAATTATAGAAGATGGCCGGGAAGTAAGAAACCGGAAGTAAGGTCCACAAGCGAGAAGTGTGAAAGAAGAAACTTTCAGCATAGAATAATTACACCTAGCCATTTCATCAGTAAAATGATAGGGACCGTGCTGCCAATCTAGTACTGCGCTTAAATTCATAAAGTCTAGATAACATACCGGAAATTTCATCCGAACAATTATCATGGAAATATGTATAGAAAAGGCACACACAAGCTACGTTACAACGGTAGGAAAAGGAACTGAAGCCAAGGACCAGTTGCAGATACTTCTTTGGATTCTAGCAGGAATCTCTAGAGATACAGTTGCAGCCAAAATGTTCAGAACGGCATTGTTTTCGTCAGAAAAGTAGGTATCAGTTTTTATCAAAGTTGTTTTATATTCTGTAATTTTCACAGACAATAACTACCATATTATTTGTTATTGTCTGAGGTTTTGGTGTAATTTGAGAGGATAATACAAAAGTTATGGATGATTTAATGATTTACTGCAAAACGCATGGCGGCCAAAATGATCAGAACGGTTGAAAAAATAACAAAATAATAAAAAATGACAGAGAATACTGGAATTATTTAATATTTAGTGTGTAGCCCTTTAGCTTCAATCACACTTTGATATATTCGACTGCATGAGGAAATTAAATTTTCAATTTCTTGCTGGGTGATCTTATTCCATTCTTCCTGAAGGGCATTCCATAATTGCTCGGTTGTTTTAGGATTTCTGGCTTTCGAACGTTCACCTAGAATATTCCACACATTTTCAATAGGATTGAGATCGGGGCTTTGAGCAGGCCAATCCATAACAATAACCTTTTCAGCCTTGAGGAAGTTCATGACCACCTTAGCCTTGTGACATGGGGCATTGTCCTGCATGAATATGGGTGGTCGCTTAGTTGAATTTCTCAGCACAGGCAAGACATGATCTTTTAAAAGTTGTTTATAAACTCCTGCATTTACCTTTCCATGTAATCGCACCAAAGGACCCACACGATCTCCAGATATCATCCCCCAAACCATGACTTTTCCTCCATTGAATTTAACACTTGTCTTAAGGCATTTAGGCGACAATTTTTCACCTACTTTTCGACGAACGTACCTTTTCCCATCTGATCCAAATAACATAAACTTAGATTCATCACTGAAATGCACCGTTTGCCATTTTTCTTGAGACCACAACACATGTTCGGTTGCAAAGGTAAGACGACACTTTTTATTTTTGGAGCTGATCAGTGGCTTCACTGCAGGTGCTCTTGCTTGTAGGTCAACTAAACGACGAGACAGTTTTTCGAAATAAAGTTTTCTTCAGTACAATGCACATTTCCCGAGAAATAGCAGTAGCAGTTTTAAATCTGTCCTTTTTAACCAACTTTACCATTGCACGATCTTCTCTCTTGGTCGTTTTTCTTGGCCTACCTGTAGACTTTCTTGCTTCACACGAACCACAATCATCGTAGACCTTAAGAATACCGTGAGCAACACTTTTTGACTTGTTAACAATCTTTGCAATAGACCCAATACTTAAATTATCCTTCTTTCGAAGCTTAATAATCTGCTGACGAATTGGTAATGCAGTAAGTGGCATTATATTAAGAAAGTACACTGCAGATATTCTTAGTAATGTTTAGTAAACGAACCGTCACATAAACAAATTAAAAAAATTAGAGTTCGCCGGTTAAATATACTAAAACACGGAGTAAAAGCAACCGTTCTGATCATTTTGGTCACCATGGGTTTTGCAGTAAATCATAAAATCATCCATAACTTTTGTATTATCCTCTCAAATTACACCGAAATCCCAGACAATAACAAATAGTATGGTGTTTATTGTCTGTGAAAATTATAGAATATAAAACAATATTGATAAAGAAGTATACCTACTTTTCTCACGAAAACAATGCCGTTCTGAACATTTTGGCCGCAACTGTATAGCAAGAGAACAAGATGTGGCAGCTATATTGAAAGCATGGACGAATGGTAGAATTATAAATATGTAAGGTAGATTCTTTTTCTAGACAAATTGTCTAGCACGACATAAAGAACTAACATTCTTAGTTAAAGAATAAACAGTTGATTCAATATACGCTTTCCACTTTATGTCAGCTGAAAACATTATTCCGAGAATGTGTAATACGTCACTCTCCAGGAGGTTAGCATCAGCCATACCAATGGAGGTTAAAAAGGGTTCTCTCGGGTAATTAAAAAATTAGCAGTTTCATTTTTAAGGTGTTAAAATTAGCAAGCTACTTCTTGCCCCATTTAACAATAGATTTCACGTCATTTTTTTTTTAGATCAGCTGTCATTTTGACTACCGATCAGATTTACTATTAAGACAGGAGTAGTGTCATCAGCATAGATACCAAGTTGAGAACTGATGACATTAGGAAGGTCATTTGTGAAAATTATAAACAATAGAGCCCTGAGGAACAACTGCATTAATGAAAAAAAGATCTAGAAGAGTGGCCATTCAAAACAACTTACATTTCACAATTTGATTAGAAATCCCATAAGAAAGAAAAGAAGAAAGCTCATCAGAATAATTACCGTGTAAGTATTTATAGAAAAGGCAAAAGGACGTTACGTTCTGGTGGTGAGATATTAGCTAAAGCTGAGATGCCAGGTCAGGAACAATAACACTGCAGATTCTTCTTTGGATTTTATCAAGAATCTCTAAAACGATCCCCAGACCAGATGCGACAGCGATATTAAAACAAAGCAGTTTCATTTGGGTGGTGTTAAAATTAACCACTCCTTGTCCCAATTAACAACAGATTGTAGCTCATTTTTGAGATCAGACTTATTATTAAGCCACGAGTATATAGTTGTCATTAGCATAGGTATTGAGCTGAGAGGAAGTTAATTTATGAAAATTACGAACAATATAGGTCGAAGGATAGAGGCCAGGGGAACACTTGTATTTATGCAAAAAGATCTAGAAGAGTAGCCATTCGAGATAACATTAATTTCATGATTTGATAAGAAAAACTGAATCAGTTCAAACATTTGTCCAGAAATACCATAACCTTTTGACTTGTGCATAATATCAGTATACCACACCCTGTCAAATGCCTCCGGAATATCCAAAGCCTGAGATTCACCTTTCTTATCTAAAGCTTGATAGACACTTTCAACAATAATTGTTAACACATCAGCGGTTGATCTAGAACAATGAAAGCCATATTGTTTATCTGTAAGAAGACCTTGCAAGGTGAGATGCTTAACCAATTAATAGATTATTAGAGCCTCTAGGTTATTATTTTAAAATATGGATTCTATATTCCTCAAGTCTTTGCCTCCATTGTAACCCCCCCCCCCCAACCTAGGCAGGTAAAAAAAAAAATAAATAAATAAAATATGGTATTTTGAATCTTATAATGATAAATGTTTTGATGTTTTTATTATTTGATGTTGTGTTTCTTTTCTTTTTTCAGGAAAGGTTTTGGGAAAAACAAATTGAGAGTAGCAACAACATTGCGTGTAACATATCTCTGAAGAATCTCTTTCGGACAATGCTTATTGAATATCAGCAACACCAATTTGAGGTTTGTCTTTTGGTTCCTGGTTAAGGAATTATCATTATTATACTCTCAGATACTAGTGTGTTTGGAAAGTAATCACATTTTACCGGAAAGGATATAAAAACAAATGTAAGTTGGATTTAGGTATTATTTATCAAAACCCATGAATTTGAATGCTGATTTTCAAAGCAAGCACACCTTCATATTTCGGAATCTTTCATACCTCCTGAAGCACATAAAGTTACATCTTTTGCATTTCTATAATTGGGAAGTAATACATTTTCCTGGAAAAGATATAAAAACAAACGTACGTTAAATTTACTGAAATATTTTTTAACAAAAATGTAATCGCCTTTATTTTCAACAAATGCAGCCCAGCAGTAAGACAAAATTTCATTTCCACGATTTGTTTTTTTAAATCATTTCACTCCAAGCTAAGCAACAAAGTCACTAAAACACAAGGTTCATGTATCATTTGATGTAGGCAAGTGGCTTGAATTTGTCCGACTTTGTAAAGATTGCAGAGCCATTCCAACAGAACAATTCAAAAAGCTTTGTGCAATAATGGAAGATAATTTGAGTGCACAAAGGCTATAGGTAAATTAGACTAAGAATGCTGGGTACCAATAAGCATTACCTACTCACGAATTTTCATTGAACAGTCCATCACATACAATACAACCTCGTATATATATTGGCTTGTTCGGAGAGGAATTATGTTCAATAAAGCAAATGTAATTGAAATATTAGGGTGTTCGGAAAGTAATCACAGATTACCAGAACATATATAAAAACATATGTAAGTTGCATTTGAATATTACTTATCAAAAACCATGAATTTGAACGTTGATTTTTTAAAAGCCAACACACCTTCCTTATTTGGAATTGTTTATACCTCCATTGTAACTTAATATCTCCAAACGGCATAAAGTGGTATCTTTTATATTAGCGTATTAGGAAAGTAATTAAGTTATTTTTTTTTTGCTGGGAAAGATAGAAAAACATATATTTAATTTACTGAAATATTATTTATCAGAATATTATTATCTTGGCTGAATGGTTAGAACATTCGCTTTCTGACCATGAGAGCCAGGTTCGAATCTCATCACAGTTGATTTGTCAGGAAGGACACTTCATGGGGTTATCGGTCTGGAGGGGGTGATGCCAGCGTGTGGCACCTTTGGAAAGTGCCTGAAAACCATACCATGCATTGACCAAAGCCTTGTGAGTGAAATTAGGTAGACGGAACACTTGGGGGCCATCAATAACTGCGAGCACAAAGTCATAAGTCATCGTGACCAAGGGTTTGAGTGTGCTGGCATTGTTCAGATTGTTGATCATGCTAAATAGCATGCTCTCCCCCAGAAACTGTAACTAAAGTCTGCTCAGTATAAACCACAGGTTGGCTCTGTGGGTGTTGAATAAACACAAATGTGCCTGAGCAAGCGTCTGCAATAGGGATTGGCTAACGAACCTAGTAGACAGGTATCCTGAAATACGAGGGGCCAGCTATTATTTTATATATATATATATATATATATATATATATATATATATATATATATATATATATATATATATATATATATATATATATATATATATATATATATATATATATATATATATATATATATATATATATATATATATGTGTACTAGCAGTATAATCCATCTTCGACTGGGTTTTTCATTACTGGGAATTTTTGCTGTTGAATTGGAAGTTTAAAGTCACCCAATCCGAAAATCAATATTAGTAATTGTTATGGTCCAGGTTAGGACCAAGGAAGAACAACACGAACACAAGAGTAGAAATAACGAAGATATATTACACGGAATAATAATAATACAAGATGTGGAAGGTGTTAGTATGACTGTCAGTCTGGTTTGGAGTGAACTACTGTCGGCTCGACTCGATTCCTCTCTCTCTCTTGAGAGGCGTAGTATACATAGTGTTAGGAAGAGTTCATTCTGTAGTTATAGGTAAACTATCCATAACAGTAACAACATTTGGGTGCAATTGACGCACATTCCCAAATGGGGGACTAACAATTTGAATGGTGAGGGGACCCTGAAAAAGGAACTGTGTAATAATTAAAAAATATTATTGTAATAATTTAAACTATTCATTTTTATTAAAGGTTTTATGAAAGATATATATATCCAAGAACAGATAGTAAATAGTAAAACGTTCCTGAGGGTCATGATAGACGGGAAGTAGTGGAATCATTATTATACTCTCAGATACTAGCGTGTTTGGAGAGTAATCACATATTACCGGAATGGATATAAAGACAAATGTAAGTTGCATTTAGATAACATTTATCAAAAGGACTGAATCAGTTCAAAATGTCGTCTGGAAATACAATGACCTTTTCAAATTGCAAAGAAGACCAGTATGCCAAGCACCGTCAAATACGTTCGAGATATCGCAAGCAACACCATGAACTTCGCTATTCTTATCTAAAGCTTGATAGACTCTTTTAGAAATAATCGTTATCACTTCAGTAGTTGACATAGAGAATCGAAAGCCATATTGTTTAACGGCAAAATGCTTAACCAAATAATTAAATAGAGGCTCTAATATTTTGCCAAAATGTGGTAGAAAGCGCAGAGAGTTACTAAACTCAATTCAAGAAGACGAAAAAGGCGATTGACGTTACATCTAAATTTTTGGAGATGGTAGACATAAGTTAGGTTTACACTATATTCTTTTATACCCTTTGCAAAAATTTAGACGCAAGATTGGCTTGCTCAAGAGTCAAGAAGCCAGACGTAGGTTTCGTTTGCAAGACAGTCAAAAAGCTAAATTTAGATTTGAAATTTGTTTTGAGAAACTCTAATTGATTTTACTTACAGGTAGACAGAGGTTCAGTAAACGGGTGACGCATTTTAGGCGGAGGTTACCATTCTGAACTGAGATACAGTCAGCAAGATGGTAACGGTAGATTAAAAAAGAATACAAATTCGATTTTCTTTATTAAATTTTTTGATCCTTAGGCGAGTGAATATTAATTTCGCTTCTTAAAGAACCTTAATGTCGAATAAGACAAGTGTACTTTCTAAATATAACGTTCATAGGAATCAGATATATATATATATATATATATATATATATATATATATATATATATATATATATATATATATACACACATACACACACACATATATATATATATATATATATATATATATATATATATATATATATATATATATATATATACATACACACACGCACACATATATATATATTTTAAGACATTTTTTATGTTTATACATTATTTTCATAGATAAAAACTTAAAAAATATATTAAAATAATTGTCGGACTTTGTCCATTTCATAATGTGTGACGTCATTAGATTGCATCGGGCTACGCATCGAGCAGATATGAATGTATGAGAGAAAATCATGGAGAATTGTAGTTTAAAAACAGTAAAATCGACCTTGCTAACCGAAACGCTACTCTGTGGCTCAATCGGTAAAAGCATGTCAGGTTATATGACCGGTTCCGTATAGGATACAGGTTCGATTCCTGTCGGAGGACGCATATTTTCTATGAAAATTTCTCGGACATTCAGGCCGGTTAATGTTGTTAATAGTGTTTATTATAAACAAAGCATTTACTTAAATATTTGTATCTATAAAAAGAACATAAACATAAAAAAGTCTTAAAATAATTGTCGGACTTTGTCCATTTCATTATATATATATATATATATATTGGAATTTCGAACTGAACCCTTTCTTTGGTCTCCTGCGATTCTAGTTCCACGTGACATGCCTCTTCTGGATATCTCAGTTTAAATTATTTCTCTTTAGTTGCTCAAATCTCCAAGTTTTTGACCCCTTTGCTGTGGCTAGGTACTGAACTCACGACTCTTTGAGTCAAGTCACTTTTGGATTGCTTCAATCACCGCCTTTATCCACTATGTTTGACGAGTTGAATTACTAAAGAGAAATAACTGAAACTGAGATATCCCGAAGAGGTATGTCACGTGGAACTAGAATCGCAGTGGACCAAAGAAAATGTTCAGTTCGAAATTCCAACCTGGAGAAGGTCGGTGCGTACAACGACCGAAACGGCGTGGATATGACAAAAAAATGAGGACAGTACCGAACAATGTAAATAGGGTATATATATATATATATATTAGGTTGGTGCAAAAATAATGTCGTTTTTTGACGTTCACCTTTAAAAGATCATAATTCCTTTCATAATAAACTTTATTAATCGAAATAAGAACCATTAGAATCGACACATTTTTGCCAACGAGAAACAAGTTTATTTATCCCATTAACATAGAAATCCGGAGTTCTGGAAGCGATGAAGTCATTGAAGGCCGATTCGGTGTCATCTCGGCTTTTGAAGCATTTTTCGCGCAGGAAGTTGTCCAGATGCTTGAAAAAGTGATAATCGGTGGGCGAGAGGTCCGGTGAATATGGCGGATGAGGCAGAGTCTCGTAGCCCAATTCGTTCAGCTTCTGCAGGGTCAGTTGAGCAACATGCGGGGGAGCGTTGTCATCTGGTGCATTTCGTCAATTTGTCGGCAGTACTTCTCCGCCGTAATCGTTTCGCCCGGATTCAAGAGGCTGTGATAGATGAGACCGGCCGCAGACCACCAAACAGTCACCATAACCTTTTATGGTGCAATTCCGGCTTCGGGAAGTGTTGTGGAGCTTCTCCGGCATCCAACCACTGTGCCGAACGTCGCCGGTTGTCGTAGAGGATCCGCTTCTCATCATTTCTCGAGAAATGGGTCGTTTTTGTTGCGCAGAAGGAGCGTAGAAGACACCTCAAAACGACGATTTAATTTGATCATCATTCAATTCATGCGGCACCCATTTATCCAACTTTTTTGACTTCCTTATTTGCTTTAAATGGCGAACGACTGTTGAGTGGTCGACCTCGAGTTCAACAGCAACTTCTCGTGTGGTTTTGCGAGGATCGGCTTCAATTAAGGCTTTCAAATGTTCGTTATCAACCGCAGTCGGCCGGCCGCGACCGTCTTCATCTTCGAGGCTCTCGTCACCATTGCGAAATTTCTTGAACCACCGTTGTGCCACACGTTCGTTAGCGGTTCCTGGGCCAAACGCATCATTGATATCACGAGATGTCTCGGCAACATTTCGGCCTAGTTTGAACTGGAACAAGAAAATCGTGCGGATCTGAATTTTGTCCATGCTGTCGAAAAGCCTGCAAAAAAATGAATGAAGAGATTGAGAACGGTAACGAATAACACGATTCGATAGAGCGAAAAACGCGCTACAAAATTATATATAACATGGCTATATATATCAAAGAATTAATTCAGAAATCATATATAAAAGTAACATATGTGAGAAAACGACATTATTTTTGTACCAACCTAATATATATATATATATATTTCTATATATATATATATATATATATATATATATATATATATATATATATATATATATATATATATATATAGTGAACTCTCCCGTCGTATTCGACGTATGAGGGTCAAGCAGCTCAGTTCCTAGGAACCGACAGCCCAAACACCAGCACTTGAGATTTGATTAAAGTGGTGAAGGCGTTGTGCAGAACCAACCACTCTTTTTGAAGGGTCGAATACAGAGACCTGGTGCACTACGTGCCACAAGGTCCCCACTTTTGAATTCAAACTTGTCCTTCTCCTAGACAAGTTGCCATCCGTTATATATATATATATATATATATATATATATATATATATATATATATATTATAATTTTAAGTAGTGATAAGTCCAACCTAAATATATGCAATTCAGCTTCAGTTTGTTGTTTTTTTTAAATAAAAAAAAATCCTAATTACTACTATAACTATCGTTTGAATTTATCCCTCCTACCTCTTTCATCGTATTACTATCTCCTATTACCACTTTTCCTCCACAACCCCTCACTCTTAGAAGGCTTGGGAATACTGTGCCTAAACTTTTGACCGTTGTTATCAACAAGGAATTTTTCCAGTCTGGCCATCACTTTAACATCTCACCCATATTTCACATAACTGCTATCAACAAGCAATATTCTTTCACTCCGTCACCTTTTTGACTTCATGTATATTTTTCCTCAAACAAATGGAAAAAAGGACGTGAAGTTTCACATATGGCTTGCTTGCAAATAGAATTGTTCCTAACCATTTTTGGTTCTCATCAGTCGAAGTTTGAAATGCACTGTAAAGAAGTTGCATTTTTGTAGTGAGTAAACTGTTTTTGTCTATATGAAAAATATTACAATAAATAATTATTGCTGTACTGTACTATCGGTATCGAGCCCTCTTTTGAATTAATGCACATATGCAATTTCCACATATTATTAAAATAATAATTTTGTTTTCCTTTATATTTTTCGATGGAGTTCAAGAAAGACATTTGGGTCACTAACACACAAAAAAGAGAATGTCTCATATCGAAAATATTTAACATGGAAAAACATAAAGGAAAAAAATATTAATTATTTTAAATAATATGTGGAAATCTCCACCTTTTGCCTGATGACGGTAGCAAGACCGGAAACACGTGTAGCAAAAATATGGAAAATAAAGCATAATATTTTTAAAAAAAATCTGCATTACAACTAAAAACGTTTGCGGTTTCTCTCTTCTTTGTAATATACACACTTTTCTCTCATTGGATCTACTATAACATTTTCATTTTATATATATATATATATATATATATATATATATATATATATATATATATATATATATATATGTGTGTGTGTGTGTGTGTGTGTGTGTGTAAGTGTGTGTGTGTAAATCTAAAGACTACAGACAATATACTGCGATTAAGCATTTTATTTAATTTTTGTTTTGTTCAAAGAAGTCCTTACTTTTCTGGACACAGAGTCTGTATAATCTGTCCAAATACGCAAATAAACTTACCAGACTTGATCCGAAACATACTAGTAAAAACTACAAACATAACCTCATCCACATGTAAAAAAAGATTAAAAGTAATGGAAACCTGAATAATAAAGAAGAAAAAGCCAACACTCAATAATAATAACTACGAATACGGCCACAATGTGCTGACTGTGTTCGGAAAATAAAACGTCCCTATACGTCTAGAAACCTCCACTCAATCCATACACCCAGTTAAAAAGCAAAATTAAAATCAGCCTTGATAATGGCTAAAAGTATAGCCGAAAGCTCTCGGAATTACAGAACATTTGGATAGTTTCTACACACTCTGTGTCCGGAAAAGAAAACACTTATTTGAACATAAGAAAAATTAAATAACAAGCTTAATATGTCCGCTTTAATGAAACATGTATAAATGAAAGATTGCTGCGTATATACACAATATATATATATATATATATATATATATATATATATATATATATATATATATATATATATATATATATATATATCGATTGAGCTCTGTGGGTGTGAGGGGTGCATTTGTAAACTGTGACTATTAAAGCTAATATAGCACGACTCTTCGGTAGAATTGTGTCACTGTCAGTCACTGTGTGTTTATCTAAATCTAAAAATAAACACGCTAAAATTCACCTTCATACCTGCCGTGCGCCGACGGCTTAGTGGTAGATATATATATATATATATATATATATATATATATATATATATATATATATATATATATATATATATATATATATATAAAAGAAAAACACACCACTTTAAGGCTTCATGTATTTATTTCACCATAGCCCTTTTAAAGGAAGCTGAATCATCAGACTACACTTCTAAATGGGGAAACGAAAAATGAAATGAACATTTACACTTTTGACGGGTAGTATTAAGTTTATGTAATTTAACAGAGAGGGCAGTGAGGAGTGGTGTGATAGACATAATCGAGTTTAGAGAGGGTTTATTTGAATATTTCTATCTATCATACTTAGTATTAGGGGAGGAGGGACCAGACATTGACCTATTTAATCGGTTAACTTTACGGAAGTGATATATTGAAAGGGAAGGGGGAGAAGAGAGAAAAAAGAAAAAGAAAAGAAGAAAGAAAGAAGGGGGAAGTAAAGAGAAAGAAGATGTAATTTGGCTTTACGAAAAGAGAGGAGGAGTGGTAATTTTTAGCAATTTATGTAAAAAGAGATTTGAATGTTTGATAGTAATTTAATTTTTTAAAATCACCGAAGAAATTAATTTGATGTTTGCTAGCAATTTAAATATTTAACTCTTTTACAAATAATTTAGGGATTTAATATGAGTTAAATAGTATATTTAAAAGCACATATAGAAAGTACATTAAAAAAATATTTAGAATATAACAGTTTACTGATAGTAATCTTTTAATATTGTAAATGATTGTTAAGGTAACATCTCTATCAGTTTGAATCTAATTCGTGATTTTAATTTGGGACTATATATATATATATATATATATATATATATATATATATATATATATATATATATATATATATATATATATATATTGTTTCATTCCAAGCAGGGTAATAACGCCACAAGAGCATATGGATTTACAAGGAGTGAAAGTGAAAGTGAAAGTGAAAGTGAAAGCGAAAACTGTGAATGGGAAGGATTGAAGAAAGTGCAAAAAAATGAAGAAGAGTGTTCAAGAGGACAGTAGATGGCGTTTTACGCTGCAATTAAATTTTTGAATATTGTAGTTAAGAGAGAAGCCAGAAAAAGGAAGAGTGTCCCACGGAATAGAAATGCGAGAAAAGAAATTGTTGAAGTGGCGGTTGTCCCTTGCTAGTTCAACAGTAAATCGGTGAGACCTAGTTGCCAATCCTGTAGCGAGCTCAAAATTTATGTAGTCGGAGACATAGTGAAAAAAGCTCATTCCAACAGTAGCCATGAAAATATATGTCGAAAAAACAGAGGAAGGCCACGTCGCGTCTTCGGAAAAGGGACTGAAGTCTTGATGTCATTTCAGGATCGATTAGATCACAGACCCGACTTTCGACCGTTTCAAAAACCTCGAAATGTACAACAGGATCTTTCTTTTTATGTGCCGTGTCCAATCAGGACGTAGGCGATCATGGCTCTCCACTTCTCCCTATCCCTTGTAGCTCTCAATAAGTTTTGTCCCTTAGCTACTCCCCCCAGGCCATGTTCTGTCATCCACTTGCTTAAGCCCGCTAGGTATATAATGTGTTGCTTTCTCTTGTCTCTATTCGACCTGTGAGTATCAGATTCTCCAAGCCCTCCTTTCTCATTACTTGTTCCAGAAATTTTAGCTGCCTCTTCCTGATGTTAGGTTAATTTGTAAATTTAAAATGTTCCTCATATACGCGTATATATCGTCTGTAATCTGGCTTTCGCCGGGTTTTGGTAAACAGTGCGAGTAAAATAATTGCTCGATAATCGCATATTGTTTTAATAGTGGGCTATGGAACTCATACTATGTTAAAACTTAAAGCAAAAAAAACCCAAACACCTAATCTTTTTATTCTATTCCCTCACCTTACCAACTGTTGTGGGGCAGACCTTTTTACACAAGATGGAGTCGTCCAAAGTATACTTATACTGACACAGAGAATACCTGCAGGTTGAGATACGTTGAGTCAGGGTGAGAGATACGGAGACAGTACACAGGGTGTTCACAGAGAGTTATACGTGAGTTCAGAGAGAGAGAGAGAGAGAGAGAGAGAGAGAGAGAGAGAGAGAGAGAGAGAGAGAGAGATAATTACGGCTTCACTTACAGAGACTTGTACATATACTTTCTACTAACCTGCATTTCTGGACTACTAATCTTCACTTCACGTTTAATACACTTATTTTTATATTTCAATTACTAGCGTTGTTTATTTATTTGTGCAGGAATCCATTCCCGGAATCCATAACACTAACTCTGAGCAAAACAAAAAAAAACCCCCAAAAACAGCTTTTACACACAGATTTAGGGCAAGGTAATATATATATATATATATATATATATATATATCTATATATATATATATATATATATATATATATATATATATCATAAACAAATTAAAAACTACTTCAGGCAAAATAATAGTTAGAATAAATTACAACAATCAACCCCAAAATTGAATAAATAGCTTTAAATATCTTACCAAAACAAAACTATTAAATAAGCGATACAAACAAATTTTAACTAGGTTAATAAAACAATGACTAAAATAAAAATAAATAAATAAATATATAAGATAAGAAATAAAAATAAAAAATAAAAATAAAGACAAGCAAAATAATTTAACCCAAATAAATAAACGACTTCCGGTGCTCTCTCCCAGACGCGTCGTGCCTCGCGCTGTCTTTTTTTACAAATTCTTTCACGGTAATTGCTCCGATGAGCTGCTTTCGCTGGTTCCCAGGCCTCATGAATTTAAGCGTCCTACGAGGCTGGCATCCCGTTCCCACCCCTTCACCGTTGAAACTGTTAGATGTATATATATATATATTTACCCTGGTTGAATAAGACTGAAGCTTTTGTCGGTTGAAATAGGTCTATAACCCATATGAGGTAATTCTGAATTTTTGGGTCTTCAACTACTATATATATATATATATATATATATATATATATATATATATATATATATATATATATATATATATATAAATATATATGTATACACCATATTTTCATTTAAACATGCTTTGGCGAAAGATATGTATATATATATATATATTGTGTCTACTTATTTTCATATTTATCATTTCAAGTTTTCTAATTAGTTTCTTGATATTGAGATGAAATTGATGAATTTCATCTTAATATTCAGAGAATAATTAGACAACAGGAAAAGATCAATATAAAAATAAGGAGACACATTATATATATATATATATATATATATATATATATATATATATATATATATATATATATATATATATATATATACATACATACATGCACATATATGTAAGTATAACCATATATATATATAACATATAAATGCATTTATAAAGAGATACGTATATATATTTTAAAATATAAGAGTGGATCCTGAGGATAACACGGAGTAGTGACTGTCTGTTACAGATTTGAACGTAATTGCCAGGCCATATATAATTTTAAAACGTTAATAGCAGTCCCGGAAAGAAAACTGCTACATATGGTAATAAGGAAAAGCGAGATGAAATGATTAAACAGCAACTACAGTAAGACAAAATGCGTAGTTGTTAGCAAAAAAGGTACAACCCAAAGTGCGAATTACAAATCGGGGATGCCAAAGTCAAAGTAGCACAAAAATGGAAATATCTGGAAATCCGAAGTCGCATTGCGATAACCAAAGATGCCTTCCAAAAACTAAGCAGAGTATTAAGAAAAAGAAAAACTTCGTTAGAAACAAAATAAAAAGTACTGAACTCTTACGTGATATCACTTCTTCTATATGACAGTGAATGCTGGGCAGCCTCGTCAAAGATGAAGAAGAGACTTGAAGCAACAGAAATGTTGTTCTACAGAAGGATGCTGAGGATAGCATGGGCTGAACATGAGAGCAACGACGAAGTTTTAGAGAAAATGGAAACAAAAAAGAAATTTATACTTAACATCACCAAGAGACAGCTGAGGTTTCTAGAACGCATAATGAGGAAAGAGTGCTTGGAAAATCTGATACTCACAGGGCAGATTGGATGGCGGAACAGGGTGTCGGAAAAATAACAAAAAGACAAAATTGATTAAGAGCTTCAAAGGATAGAAAATTGTGGAGAGCCATGATCACCCATCTTTATATTTATATATCTACATACGCTCATACTGAGAACTTTTATTGATAAATATAACATATCTTCAAACTATAAACATATATACAGTGCTGTTCGATAAAAGTAACACCTGACTTTTTACTAAATGTTCTCTTCTCCGACGAAACGAAAGTTGAGGTAAATTCAAAGGATAATGAGAAGCAGGTGAGTGTTATGACATGGTCACCCCAATCTCCTGACCTCAAGCCCATCGAAAACTTATGGAGCATTATAAAGTACAGGCTCTCGAGAAAGCAGTTGAGCAACAAAGAGGATTTGATTGTGAATTTCATATCCGAATGGAATTCAATGCTTGGAGATGAGATTTGCCAGAACCTAATCAAGTCAATGCCAAAAAAGGTTGAAAAGGTTATTCAAAATAAAGGAGGACCCATAGATTATTAAATATTTCGAACTATTTTACCTATTATAAATAAATTATACCTCTATTATTCTTTATTTAAAGCTGTTCGGTTATGTTTCTATTGATTACTAGTTGCAGGAAATAAGTGAGTCACTTTTTTTACACAGAGTTTTTCCCTAAATCTCATTTATATCCAAAATTATAATTATCAATAGAATATCTTAGGGTGAGTAAACTTTTTTTACTAGGCGATCGGGAAGGGTTCTTCATATTAGTAAGATTAAAAATTAGTTTGACTCCAAAAACAATAGGCGAAAAAATTTTTAAGTAAAAAAAATCAGGTGAATCACTTTTAGCGAACAGCACTATATATATATATATATATATATATATATATATATATATATATTGTTAAATATAACAGGCAATGAATGCCTATTATGTTTGATCATGAATCGTTCTAAAGTTCGAATAGTTGCTTTAATTTCGAGGGAAAGATAAAATATACAAAGACAAAAATTGTTCAACAGTTGGAAATTTTTTATTACGACATTTTAAGAAAGATATTCACAGTCGAAGATAATATTTAATGTTGACAGAATTTTTCGGCCTCTCGTGTGGA
>OZ038495.1:87615919-87628419 GCA_964036315.1 Acanthosepion esculentum | reverse complement strand
AAAATACCTTTCTTACACATTTATAGACAAATATCTGATAGATAGATCGATATTAACGGTATTCGATAGATAGGCCGATTGACAGATAGATAAATAGATAAGAATAGCTTTATATATATATATATATATATATATATATATATATATATATATATATATATAATTAATTAATGAATATCAAGCACTTAAAATCTCATAGGTAATAATTTTTTTCATGAAAGCTATAAAAAATAGGTCTCAAACTTTGATACCTGCAAATCACATGTAACAATGGCAAAATTACTCCAGGTTAAAATAAAGAAATACTGATATCTTAAATGCTAAATGTTTGACATTCATTAATTAATAATTTTACTCTGTCTCTTGACATTGAGCTCTCCCTGGATATATATCTTCTTCGAAATACCATATATATATATATATATATATATATATATATATATATATATATATATATCATAATTAAGTAATTCATCAAGTTTTATAGAAGAAACCTCAACAGAATGCACTGGACGGCCGTTTCGTCCTATATTTGGGACTCACCAGCAGGGCGCATCCACTACCAGGAATTGAAACCTGGACAGTTAGGTTATGAAGCAAAAGTCATACCAACTGTGCCACGGGCCCCGGGGACGAAGTCGTAACGAATTAAACTCGACCTAGCGCCGCTCATTCACATATTCCGTGGTGGAACTCGAGAGCCATGACTACTATCACCAAGCCGCTCCATCCAAAGCATTAGAAGCCGGTTCAAGCAAGGATATACAAGAAATTATTAGGAGGATTTGAGATAATCATAATTAAGTAATTCCTCGAGTTTTTTAGAAGAAAGCTTAACAGAATGCAGAAAGCACTGGACGGCCGCTCATATATATATATATGTGTGTGTGCGTTTGTACAGATTCCTTATGGTGGGACAATATACGTGTGTGCATGTGTATGTGTGTATGTGTGTATGTATGTTTATGTGTGTGTGTGTGTATGTGTACAAGTGTGTTTACTAATTCTTCGTAGTGAGACAATGTATGTATTCAGGGGGAATGTACACACACATATATACACGCATGCTGACAGGAACACACGAAAACGGAAATAGATCTAAGGGATCTAAGAACACACAGGGGTTATTAAAACATTAAAAGATAAGACAACCCGATTCATCACTTCTCAAACCAACCTTAATTGTTTTATGACCCTTCGCTCAGAACTCTTCACTACCATTTAAAGAAAGACATTGGAATGACCAACACAAAAACAGAGAATGTCTCATATAGAGAAGATGTAACATTGAAAAGCATAAAGGAAAAAAATTAATTATTTTTAATAATTATTTTTAATAATATGTGGAAATCTCCACCCTTTACCTGAAGACGGTCGTAAGACCAGAAACACGTGTTGTAAAACTATGTAAAACTATGAAAAATAAAGAATAATATTTAAAAAAAAAAAAAAAAAAAAAAAAACCCACATTACAACCAAAAAAGTTTGCGGTACCTCTCTTCTTTTTAATATACACACTTTTCTCTCGTTGGAACCATTATAACCTCTTCATTTCATTATATATATATATATATATATATATATATATATATATATATATATATATATATATATATATATCGATAGATAGATAGATAGATAGATAGATAGATAGATAGATAGATAATCCTGATATCATCAGTTCTCAATTCGATATATATGCTGATGGCACAACTATTTATTCGAGTCTTAATTGTAAGTCTCATGGATTCGATAAGAGCAAATTTTCAGCTGATCTAAAAAAATAACCTACAGTCAGTTGTTAACTGGGGCAAGGAATGGATTGTTAATTTTAACCCCTAAAAAACGAACTGCTTTCTTTTGATCATCTGAAACGGCACTTTTTAGCGTCCATCAGCATGCCTGATTCTAACCTCCTGGAGATTGGTGCATTGCTCTTTCTCTGACTAATGTTTTCAGCTGACAAGTAGTTGAAAGCATATACTGAATCAATTGCTAAGTCTGCAGCAAAGAAAGTGGGTTCACTGTGTCGTGCTAGAAAATCTTTCTCGCCAGGATGTCTCTTATATCGTTATAAGTTTACCATTCGTCCTTGCTTTGGATATTACTGCCACATCGTGTCCGATTCTTGATGAAATCCAAAGAATCTGCAATATTATTAGACCTGAGTTGGCATCTCGGCTTCAGTCCTTTTTCCCAGCCGCCGTGACGTAACTTCCCTGTGTCTTTTCTTTAGGTCCTTTCATGGCAATTGTTCTGCTGAACTTTCCACTATGGCAACTAGACTTAATGAATTTAAGCGCAGGACTAGACTTTACAGTTGAAATGGTTAGATGTTAACAGTTCCTTCTATCGCACTTCTCGCTTGTGGAACTCTCTTCCGGTTCCTTGCTTTCCAGTCAAATTTGATCTTCAAAAATTTAAACATCAGTCGTTAAATTCTGTTTCCTTAATACCCGTTCTTTTATTCTCCGTTGTTAATAGTAGTTTTTTTCTCTAACATTCAGTGACCCCTTGCGCCCTAGAGGTTACTTGCTGGGGAGGGGGAATGATTTAAAAAAAAAAATATTCGACTGAATAAGAACCAAGTGGAAACTTTCGTTTTCTTTCTATTAGTTATGTAGACGTCCCGTGCATATCTCATGGCATCTGTCATTTTCACCGTCATGAGCGTTGTTTTGTTGAAGTCCCGCTACAAATCAGTGGGATATCCCATCTTCGGCAACTCCTATCAGACCTCCCGAGATTTACTTCACTTTCTATGGAATGGCATATCAGGGGTTGCCTTTGGCTTGGCATCAACTTTGGCAGTGATTAATGAATGGTAGAAAGAGCCCGAAGTGGGTGGTGGCCTAACATTTTAGCGATGCATTTTTTAGGGCAGAATGTGAGGAAGAGGCCAAGCAGATTCGCCTGATGCCCTATTGCATCAGAAATGCGGTGGGGTTCGTCCAAATGTCCATCTCAGTCGTGATCAAGAATTAGGTGTCGTTAGTTTGTTAGAATTGAAGGTCAAAATGCGAATTCATCTTCAGCAAATTTGCAAATATCTCTTAACAGTCTTACCGGGAAATGATGGAATTTGAAATGTTTTTAAATCGAATTCACCCCATTCAAGGCAGTAAGCGTCCTGGGTATGACGATAAACTACATCCGTGTCCTGGGTATGACGATAAACTACATCCGTGTCCTGGGTATGACAATAAACTACATCCACGTCCTGGGTATGACGATAAACTACATCCGTGTCCTGGGTATGACGATAAACTACATCCGTGTCCTGGGTATGACGATAAACTACATCCGTGTCCTGGGTATGATGATAAACTACATCCGTGTCTTGGGTATGACAATAAACTACATCCGTGACCTGGGTATGACAATAAACTACATCCACGTCCTGGGTATGATGATAAAGTACATCCGTGTCCTGGGTATGACGATAAACTACATCCGTGTCCTGGGTATGATGATAAACTACATCCGTGTCCTGGGTATGACGATAAACTACATCCGTGTCCTGGGTATGACGATAAACTACATCCGTGTCTTGGGTATGATGATAAACTACATCCGTGTCCTGGGTATGACGATAAACTACATCCGTGTCCTGGGTATGATGATAAACTACATCCGTGTCTTGGGTATGACAATAAACTACATCCGTGACCTGGGTATGACAATAAACTACATCCACGTCCTGGGTATGATGATAAAGTACATCCGTGTCCTGGGTATGACGATAAACTACATCCGTGTCCTGGGTATGATGATAAACTACATCCGTGTCCTGGGTATGACGATAAACTACATCCGTGTCCTGGGTATGACGATAAACTACATCCGTGTCTTGGGTATGATGATAAACTACATCCGTGTCCTGGGTATGACGATAAACTACATCCGTGTCCTGGGTATGATGATAAACTACATCCGTGTCTTGGGTATGACAATAAACTACATCCGTGACCTGGGTATGACAATAAACTACATCCACGTCCTGGGTATGATGATAAACTACATCCGTGTCCTGGGTAAGACGATAAACTACATCCGTGTCCTGGGTATGACAATAAACTACATCCACGTCCTGGGTATGACGATAAACTACATCCGTGTCCTGGGTATGACGATAAACTACATCCGTGTCCTGGGTATGACGATAAAATACATCTGCGTCCTGGGTATTGGCGATAATCTACATCCGCGTCCTGGGTAAGACGATAAACTACATCCGCGTCCTGGGTAAGACGATAAACTACATCCGCGTCCTGGGTAAGACGATAAACTACATCCACGTCTTGGGTATGACGATAAACTACATCCGTGTCCTGGGTAGGATGATAAACTACATTCGCGTCATGGGTGGAGCGATAGGCTGCGTCTAACAGCGGGGCCTCAGATAATCCGTTTTTGAAAAATAATATTACCAGCTATACATTTTTGACGAAAAAATATTAACAGAAATAGATTTTTGACAAAAGAAAAATATTACCAGAAAAAAAAATGTCGGTATTAAATGACCCATTGAGGTTGATATGCCGTAAAAGAGATCAAATCAAAGCCAGGCAGTAAACCTACAAAGACAAAAGGCGTTACTGGGTGAATTAGAAAACTGAAAAATTATTGAGAGAGAACAATAGAAGAGTAATCAGAAGATAATTGATGTTGCATTTAGAGTTTTGAAGATCAAAGTTAACTAGACAGCATGAATCCAGCCAAGAATTCCACAGGACGGAAATGTAAGAAAAGAAATAGTTATCATTCCAATAAATTTAAATTCGTTTTGAAAAAGCAATGTATTTTGATTATCGGAAATATTAAATTTAATCTATTAGATTGAACTAAAACTAAAATAAAAGTATCAAGAAAGAGTTTTCATTTTTAAAAGTTCATTTTCATTGGTTTGGTTTGGTTTACGGCATATCAACGCCAATGGGTTATTTAATGCCGACAAGATTTTTATTCCATGTAATAATGTTCCCCCAAAATGTATTGCTGGTAATAATTTTCCCAAAACGTATTGCTTGTATTAAAACATATGTTCATACTTTCATACTTTCATTGTTTTGTCCTCTTTTGAGGGGGTTAACTATTTGTCCCTAGCTAGGACCCTGATAGGTGCTAACACCCCGGGTCAGGTTGGACCTGGGAACACCAGCAATTAAGAAAACCTCCTGATCAAATGTCTTTCTCTATCATCACTACTTCATGCATTGTAAATGAAGAAGAAAGGGATTGTCAGTGGTCAGGAATTAATGCATTGTTAGTTGAAGAATATGCAAAATAGATAAACATTTCTATAGCAATGCATTGTAAATAAAGAGGAAGGGGATTGTCAGTGGTCAGGAATTAATGCATTTGTTACTGGCAGAATATGCTATTATATGAAACATACATCCTAAGTTAAAAAGAAAGGGATTGACAATGTTTAGAAATTAATGTGAGTGTTACTGAAAGAATAGGGCTATTAAATATATAATCGATAAACATTTACTATAAAAATATGAAACGAACTTTTCTTACTTTGTGAGAAGGGTGTTTCCATTGAATATATTTTCTGTTTGTCTCTGGTTCAAAATGATGAACCCAACACGCATGCTGGGTTTGAAAACATTCAAGGAAACCTGCTGAAACTGTCTCAAACATTGTCAGACTTTTCTGTGATTCGATCAGCCTGGTGCACTTTGGATTAGATGTCAGAAGACGTGACACCCAACAAGCAGAAACCTTCGTCATACCAAGTTCATTGTACAGAATATTCTCAACACTCTCACGGTATATGCTAATAGAAATGGTTATTTGATTTATAGTCATCCATCTGTCATCCATCATTCGTGGTGAACATGATTAATGTTTTCCTCGGTGGTGGCAGTTGCATGATGTTCAGACGTTGGGTCATCTTGAAGACACTCACTTCCGTTCCTAAATTCAGTTGCTCACTTTTGCGCTGTTGATAAAGCTAGGGCGTAAGTACCTCATATAGCAATCATGTCAGTATGAATGTCCTTGGGGGTTAAACCCCCTTTCTGCAGGTATTTTACACAAAATAAAGAATCGTAGCCTGTCAGAATGGACGTACCTGTTTGAATTTCTCGTTGTTTCATTCATTTTATTTCATTCTAGTTATTTTGTTATTATTTAATTCTTTTTATTTTAAATATTATATATATATGAAAAAAATTATTACCTATGAGATTTTAAGTGCTTGATATTCATTACTGAATAATTATATATATATATATATTTTGAACGATAAAAATTATTAAAAAAATTAATTAAAATCTTCAGACATACTGGGTTGTAGATTAATATCCTTATGTTTTTATTATTATTATTTCATTTATATTCCTCGACTAGTTTCGACCAACATGGCCATCATCGGGAGAGAAAAAATGTCTCTGCGTGCTGTAGCAGTAAACTACAGTAAACTATATATATATATATATATATATATATATATATATATATATATATATATATATATATATATATATATATATTGTCATCCACAGACAGACTGTTTTCGCTGTATCACAGCTCATCAGTGTGGCTAGACGCCCGGTTGCCTCTGGCTAGACTCGAAAACCGGCTGAATTCGCATCAGTCGGAAATTTTACCCTGAAGCCGTTGGCGCACGGCAGAGAAGAAGGTGAATTCAAGCGTATTTATTTTTAGATAAACACACAGTGACTGAGAGAACTCGATTTGATTTACCGAAGAGTCTTGCATTATTAGCCGCAATAGTCACTGTACACAAACCCATACATCCTCCCCAGAGAGCTCAACCGAAATAAATTTTTCAGGAGCATATATATATATATATACACTGCGTGCCAAATTTTTATCGAGAAAACTTTTTTTCTAATATTTCAAAAACCGACCAATCAATTCACACAAAATTTCCACACAATCTTGGCAACACTGACCTGACTTGAATTCATTTAATTCTACTCACTTTCCTCTGTCTGACAACGTTCTTTTACATTGGTGAATTCTTTTGTGAATTCGTTGGCTCGTACGTCTATTAGAACGTGGTTCACGAGTGATGAGGAGTCCATTTCAAGAAAAAGTGAATGTTGGCGCTATGGCGATCTTAAAATTGTCACCTCTATTTCTTCGGCCTCAAAGCCTTAAGTTTCATCCTTACTAGCTTAGCCATTATCATAAATTATGTGATTTAAAAATGATGACAAATTTTCTCCATTTTCAAGAGATGTCTTTTTGTAACAGTCAGGTATCAGTTTACCTGCACAGAAACAAAGCAATTATTAATATGGAAATTTCACAGCTCATAGTCAGGCTACGAACTTTTCAACCCACACTCATATATAGAATATAGCAGAATAGAGTGGAATAGAATGGATAGATAGATAGATAGATAGATAAGAATGGAATGTGATAGATAGAAAGATAGATACATAGATAAACAGATTGGAATAGAATTTTATAGATAGATAGATAAGAATAGCAATATATATATATATATATATATATATATATATATATATATATATATAGATATATAGATATATAGATCGATCGATAGATAGATAGATAAATAGATAGATAGATCGATAGATAGGAACAAAGAAACAGGGAGACAGGTATGAACGGATCGATTTAGATAGATAAAAATGACATTATATATATATATATATATATATATATATATAGAGAGAGAGAGAGAGATAGGAATTAAATTTGATAGAGATAGATAGATAGATAGATATGAACAATAGAAACAGAAACAGATAGATAAGAATGGCACTATATATATATATATATATATATATATATATATATATATATGTAGAGAGAGAGAGAGAGAGATAGAGATAGGAATTGAATTTGATAGAGGGATGGGAATGACATTTGATAGATAGATAATAATGGAATATGTTAGATAGAATGGTAGATACATAGATAAACAAATTTTATACACAGATAAGAATAGCAATATATATATATATATATATATATATATATATATATATATATATATATATATATATATATAGATAGATAGATAGATATAGATATATATACATATATATATACATATATATATATATATATATATATATATATATATATATATATATATATATATATATATATATAGATAATGGCTGACATTCCCTAGCCGAATATGACCATTCCAACTTATCATGTTAAGGTTTAGTTGGCTTTTAACGGGTATAGATTTTGTAACCTGAGAAACTTTCAAATCCACTGGGACTACGTATATCATTTAAGCTTATTTTTCTGACTGTTTGCGTTATTGAAGCCTATCAGCCGACTTGCCAACTTTCCCACAAATGTGACATGAATTATATCTCCGCTTAATGCTATTTTGTAGTTAGTCGCCGCTCTGCTATAATTACATCACACATAACACAATTTTCCTACTTTACTCTAAAATAGATATCAGATATTATTATATATTCGATAGAATATTAATATATAAACAGAAAAATAAAACTAGATGAATATATATATATATATATATATATATATATATATATATATATATATATATATATATATAAGATAGATAGATAGATAAGTAAGAGGATTAGGTGGATAGATAGATAGATAGATAGATAGATAGATAGATAGATAATGAAAGGGGTTAGATAGATGGATAGATAGATCCATACACAGATAATGAAGAGGATTATATACATAGATAGATAATGAAAGCGGTTATATATATATATATATATATATATATATATATATATATATATATATATATATATATATGTTTAGGTGTGAATTGTCAGTCACTTTTTGTTTATCTAAATCTAAAAATAAACACGTTAAAATTCACCTTCATCCCGTACCGTGCGCTGACGGCTTAGTGGGAGAAGTTCCGACTGACGCAAATTCAGTCGGGTTTCGATCCTAGCTAGAGGCAATCGGACGTCTAGCCACACTGATGAGCTGCGAAACAGTCTGTCTGTGGATGACAAAAATATATATATATATATATATAAAGATAGATAGATAGATAGATTGAGAGATATATAGATAGAAACGAACAGCCATCGATAGATAGACAGATAATACCGGACTGACTTAGAAAGATAGATGAGAATAGCATTATATATATATATATATATATATATATATATATATATATATATATAGAGAGAGAGAGAGAGAGAGAGAGAGAGAGACAGAGAGGCAGAGACAGAGACAGAGAGGCATAAATAAAAAGATATATATATATATATGTGTGTGTTTTTTAAGCGTTTCACCCCAAGCAAGGCGGGAAGCCACTAGCACGGAAGTGGTTACAGAGAGTTGGAGCGAGAGCAAATAGGAGTGATAAAGGAAAGGATGAGAAAGATGATAGGGGATAGATCAAGGCATCTGGAGACGTCGATTGACATTACATTTGAATAGTTGGAGATTATAGCTATCAGGGAAACATGAATAAGAAAGGGTGTTCCACAGGCGAGAGGTGCGAGATATGAAGCTATTTGGAGTAGAAGAAAAGCCTACATTTAACAGTTTCAACAGTGAAAGGGTGGGAGCGGGATGCCAGCCTCGTAGGACGCTTGAATTCATGAAGTCTGGCAACCAGCGAAAGCAGCTCATCGGTGCAATTACCATGAAAGTATTTGTAAAAGAGACAGAGGCTTAGGCGCGTCTGTGAGAGACCCACTGTAGACGAGATGCCAGATCAGGGCCAATTACATTGCATACCCCTCTCTGGATCTTATCAAGAACCCCGAGGCAGACAGAAGGGGCTCCAGACCATATATGGCAGAAATACCCCATGCAAGGGCGAATGGTTGATTTGTAGATTTGAAGGATCGATTCCGGGGAGAAAAATTTCCTGGCGCGACACAGGGAGCCAACTTTCCTTGCGGTGGACGAAGCAATTGACTCAATGTATTTGTTCCATCTCAGGTCAGCAGTCAACATGAAACCGAGCAGCCGCAGAGAGGTGCTCTCGAGAAGTTGAGCGTCAGACATTCTAATGGGGGCAGGGAAGGATCTTTGTGGTGATTAATACAGAGCAGTTTTGTTTTTGAGGCGTTAAAGTTAACCAGCCAATTCCTCCCCAGTTCACAACCGATTGGAGGTCTTTTTCGAGACAAACGGCCAGGTTAGTTTTGTCAGCGACACTAGATTTGTTTTGAGGCAGGAGTAAATTGTAGTGTCGTCCGTGTAGCTGCCAACTTGGGAATCTATGGTGTTAGGAAGATCGTTGATGATAATAAGGAACAGAGTAGGGCCTAGGATGGAGCCTTGAGGAACACCTGCGTTCGTGGGATAGGAGCTGGAGGAGAATCCGTTGAGAACGACCTTCAATTCACGGTTTGACAGGAATGATTGTATTAAGTCAAACAATCGACCTGTAATACCATAACCCTTGTGCTTGCGAAGAAGGCCGGCATGCCAAACCCTATCAAACGCTTTGGAGATGTCTAGGGCCACGTCACGAGCTTCTCCGTTATTTTGAAGAGCTTGGTAGACAATTTCAGTGATGGCCGTAAGCCCATCAGCTGTAGATCGGGCAAAGCGGAAACCATATTGCTTGTCTGAGAGCAGATAGTGGGATGTAATGTGGTTAACAACTTCGGCGTTGATTAAGGCTCCGATGACTTTGTCGAAAATGGGTAGGAGACTGATAGCACGGTAATTAGAAGGGTCAGAGGGGTCGCCAGAGTTCTTAAAGACAGGAACAATCGATGAGGACTTCCAATAGTCTGGAAGGCAAGATTCCTTGAGGCAGTAGTTATATAATTTGGAGAGGGCATGCGCCAGTTCAGGCGCACATTTCTTCAAGACAATGGCTGGTATCCCATCTCCACCACTAGCCTTGTGGGGGTCTAAATTAGAGATAATGCCCAATACCATGACGGGGTTATGTGCAACCCGCTCAATAAATTCGAAGAGGGAAATCGGGTATGAGTACACCGGAAGAGTGGAGCGTTGAATTGATTGAAAATTTCCGAGCAAAGCATTCATCATTGTCAGCAGAGGAGGTCAGGACCACAAACTGGTCGAACAAAGGTGGTATAGAGGGTTTGCTATTATTAAGTAAGCTCTTGCAAGACGCCAATAATCTTTGGAGCCGAATTTTCAAGATGCAATACGTTCCTTCAATCGAGCAGTAAATAGTGACTTAGTTTCGTTAAGGACACACTTACACTCGTTTACGGGCGGAGGCAAAGAGACGTCTATTGCAGTCGGACATGTCGCTACGATATAGGTGGAAGAAGTTGTTCCTATCGGCAATAGCGGCTGAGCAAGCAGCGGAGAACCAAGGGGAGGAGCGCGATTTGGCCTTAAATTTTCTTGAGGGGGATGAAAGCGTCGATTCCAGCTTTAAGACAGGAGGAGACGTCAGAAGCACATTCTTGTGAGCGTAAAGACAACATCCCAGGGGACATCACGGAGGAAATCACGGAACGAGTCCCAGTCAGCTCTTTGATAGCAGAACGAGGTTCTAGTGGTAAGGGGTTCTTTGCAGGGGGTGGAGTTGAAGGAGATGTTGACAGACACTACAGCATGATCGGAGTTACCAAGAGGGCAGAGATGCTTGGCGCTACAAGACTCGGAGATGGAGGTAAACCAAAGATCGAGAAGAGAGGCCTTACCATCCCGGTTGTAGGCAAAACGGGTGGGGAAGTCAACTATCTGCACGAGGGACTGAGAAACTGAAAAATTAAGTGTTTGAATGCCTGCAAGGCCAATAGTAGCATTCTTAAGCCACTTGGTATGATGCGCGTTAAAATCGCCCAACACTAATATGTGGGCAAACGGATGGAGAGAGAGAGCCTTGCCTATGCTGTCAGAAATGCTATCGAGTATTCCACAGTCCTGAGAGGATGCAGGACGATAACGGTAGAAGAGATAGCTTACAGCATTGAGAAGAGATAGCCGGAGGCATATGTAAGAATAGTCTGGCGATTCGAGAGACAACTCTCTAGCCAATGGGAGATGGTCCTTGACGTAAACACCAAGGCCATGCATGTGAGTTTGAGAGTCTTTTCTAAGGAGAGGAAGGTAGCCGGGGATCGAGAGATCAGCGGAGGGGATAGACGAGTCAAGGTTGGTCTCACACAGAGCCAGTACATCCGGGCAGTTTGCCGTGAGGAAGGATTCCACACTGCAGAAATCGGTTCTAATGCCTCGGATGTTGGAGAATGAGATGTTAGAGGGTTTAGGTGATTTTTGAAATGCTGGTTTAGATTTTCTTTTTCGATCTTTGTAAGTCATCCTGTGGAATTATGGTTGGAAGATGAGAAGGTTATCGACCGTGATGTGGGCAGAGAGAAGTTGGCACAGCCTGCGTCATAATGTGGCCTCAAGGTTGCCTACCGGAAGTGACTGCAGGGATAGATAGATAGATAGATAGATAGATAGATCAGAATGACATTATATATATAGAGATGAGAATTGCATTAGATAGACAAATACATACATACATAAATAAGAATGACTTTTGATAGATTGATAAAAGTGTCAATATATAT
>OZ038495.1:87575919-87613419 GCA_964036315.1 Acanthosepion esculentum | reverse complement strand
TAATAATGGAAAAATTACTCCAGGTTAAAATCAAGAAATTCTGATAAAGTTTAAATGTTTGACATTAATTAATTAATAATCTTTCTCTGTCTCTTGACATGGGGCCCTCCCTTGATGTATATCCTCTTGGAAATTCCATATGGATTAATATTTTCAAGTATATATATATATATATATATATATATATATATATATATATATAGATAGATAGATAGATAGATAAATAGATAGATAGATTGAAATGAGTGCCATTACATAGACAGATAGATTGCATAGATAGATAGTAACTGCATCGATAGGAACGAAATATCATATATATATATATATATATATATATATATATAGATAGATAGATAGATAGATAGATAGATAGTAACTGCATAGATAGATAGATATACAGATAGATAGATTGATAAATAGATAATAATTGCATAGATAGATAGATCAAGGGAAGGCAATAACCCCATTTTTGGTGGCGTGCAAATTCATTATCTTCAACAGGCCTACACCATCAATGGAAAGTACTATGCAAAGGTTTGAGCCAGTTACAAATGTTACATGTATCAAGATCAAATGCATAGGAACCATGACGTAAGCTGCCTTGTTACAGCAGGACAATAATACGCCTGCCTTTGGTTTCAATGGCTGCTGTGTATGAGTAAGGCTTTGCTTTGGTTCATCACCCACCGTAATCTCCTAATTTCGCCCCATCTGACTATCATCTGTTTGTTTTTGTTTTTTGGGGTTTATGGCATATCAACCACTATGGGTTATTTAATGCCAGATCCAGCATTTACTAAATATATCAAAAACGTATAGCTGGAAACATCATTGTTTCAAAAACTGGCAACATCATTGTTTCAAAAACGTATCGCTGGCAACATCATTGTTTCAAAAACGTATAGTTGGCAACATCATTGTTTCAAAAAAGTGTAGTTGGCAACATTATTGTTTCAAAAACGTATAGTTGGCAACATCATTGTTTCAAAAAAGTGTAGTTGGCAACATCATTGTTTCAAAAACGTATAGTTGGCAACATCATTGTTTCAAAAAAGTGTAGTTGGCAACATCATTGTTTCAAAAAAAGTATAGTTGGCAACATCATTGTTTCAAAAAAGTGTAGTTGACAACATCATCGTTTCAATGTGCTGGAAAAGACCTGGAAGTTCACTATTTTCCCATAGCTGGGACCCCAACAGGTGCTACCACCCCGGGGGGCAGTGGACCTGGGAACACCAGCAATTAAAAGGTGGTTCCACGCTTCCTCAAAACCTCCTGATCAGAGGCCTTGTTGTTGGATGCAGTTTAACGTCGTACCCAGGACGGACTATGTTCTCTTCTCCAGCCTGTAAACACCCTTGGCTGGAAATCAATTCGCAGTCATAACGATAAACAGTCTTCATTGAACAGTTACATCTCAGTTTACCTGGAAAGAATCAGTGCACATATGAATAAGAGTTGAAATCAATGCAGTAGTATCACACCTTCATAGTCAGACCACCCCCGTGAGAATTGGAATCTATCTATCTATCTATCTATCTATCTATCTATCTATCTATCTATCTATCTATCTATCTATCTATCCTATTATATCTGTCTATTCGTAAATTATATTTTGAACATCGGTCAGTAATAATCTGTGTCTATTCTATCTATCTATCTATCTATCTATCTATCTATCTATCTATCTATCTATCTATCTATCTATTGCATTATTCTTTATCTATCTATCTACCTATCTATCTATCTATCTCAGAAGATTCATATCTGTTGAGTCTTGACTCAATGTTGAATCTCGCCTATTGCATGGAATAATAATGCAACACAAAATGTACTTGGAACAAGAATGTATTATAACAAGAAAGTGTACACAATAAGTACATATAGTATTTCTGTATATTTCTGGGAAGACGTTCCTGGAGAATGTGTTGACTAGTCGCAGTCGATCAGAGTCTCTAGTTGGATCTCGTGATTCCACCTCTCGTCTTCCGGTATCAACCATTATTTATATAGTTGGTAGTCACCTATGCAGATTAGGTGGATCCTACACAACAATATCTATCTATTATATTCTACATATCTATCTATAGTGTTCTGCTTGTCTATTCTATCCGTCTAATATATAATCTATCTATCTATTTATCTATCTATCTATCTATCTATCTATCTATCTATCTATCTATCTATCTATCTATCTATCTATCTAACTATCTATCTATTCGTATATTATATTCAGCATATCTGCTTATAATATTCTGTGTGTCTATTCTATTCTGTCTATTATATTTTTACCAATTTTTCAATTCTATTGCATTTTTTCTATCTATCTATCTATCTATCTATCTATCTATCTATCTATCTATCTATTTTATTCTATTCTATTTTATTCTATTTTGTATATCTATTCTATTCTATCATATTCTATTTACCTATTCTATCGTTTCGTACTTTTTTTATCTATCAATCTATACTATTCTGATTATTGTATATGTCTATGTATTCTATCTCTCTTTTCCTATTTTTCTCTTATAAAAATAATATCACGGAACTGTATATAAACGTTTGTATGACACAAGAACGCATACGCATTTGGTTATCACTCGACTGACATGCATATAGACACACGCACACGCCCATAGACATGCAAACGTAAACGCACACAATCACGCACATAAAATTCGCATACGATTTCTATTCTGTATTCTCCAGAAGTTCACATTGCACATCCGTCAGCGAAATCATATTGCATTTGAAGTATCGCACCCTTTGCATAACCCAATTTATACGTACTCTTTCGAAATTATTAGATTGATGGAATCAGTCCTTTCATCGTCTCCGCAGAAATATTTTTGACTATACTCAGAATCTACAGAAAATACTCGGTGGCGGGAATTTTCTCATCTCTGTTTGGTAGGATTCAAAAAGAATATTTATTGGCAATTGAAATAAAAAAAAAGAAATATCATCAACCCTAATTATCTCAAAATGAAAGTGAAAGTAGAATATTTTACCAATTGAAATGATATTAAGAGAAAAGCGAAAGTAGAAATATCCGTCGTTCAAATGATACGTCAGAATGAAATGGAAATCGGTTATTTTCATACGTTAAATTTCAAAATGAATATGTAAGTGGAAGCAACATTAATTGCGAATTATTTCAAAATGAAAGTGAAATTACATATTTGCATTTTTTTTCGAAACGAAAGTGAAAGTAGACTATCAATAATTGTTTAATTATATAGAATTAAAAGGAAAGCAAAATTATTCCCAGTAGCAGATGGTATGTCTTGTCTCTGTTAGTGAAATGTTTTCGTTTTAAAAACGTAAATATATATTTTTTTGACACAGTGTTTAATTTGGGAAAACATATTCCAAAGAAATAATGGATGATGTTCAGTTCCGGAAAACCGTTTTTGAGGCGTCATTTCTACAACTAGTGTCCGCTTATTTCTAATAGTTCCATCTGGCGCGATTTTTAAAGTATTAAAACATTTTTTTTTACAATAATTCAATGTTTTTTTATAATAATACAATGTTTTTATAATATAAGGTTTTTTATAATAATAAAATGTTTTTATAATAATACAATATTTTTTACAACAATACAATGTTTTTTTATAATAATACAATGTTTTTTATAATACAATGTTTTTATAATACGTTTTTTATAATAATAAAATGTTTTTCATAATAATACAATGTTCTTTTTTATAATAATACAATGTTTTTATTGTAATAACACAATGTTTTTATAATAATGCAATGTTTTTTATATTAATACAACGGTTTTTTATAATAATACAATGTTTTTTATAATACAATGTTTTTTATAATAATACAATGTTTTTTATAATACAATGTTTATTATAATACAATGTTTTTTAATAATAATACAATGTTTTTTTACAATAAAACAATGTTTTTTATAATAATACAATGTTTTTTATAATACAGTGTTTTTTTTAATAATAATACAATGTTTTTTTACAATAATACAATGTTTTTTATAATACAATGTTTTTATGATACGTTTTTAATAATAATAAAATGTTTTTTTATAATAATACAATGTTTTTTATATTAATACAACGTTTTTTTTATAATAATACAATATTTTTTGGATGTCCCCCCATACATATAAAAATTATTTGTTCATCTGCTCCTCATCTGCATACTGAAACTAAACATCATTATAACATGTAAATCAGGTTCTGCTTTTGCTCTTTTTTACAGTATCATTTACTCTTTACAAGGCCCGTGGGCCACTCGAGGTAGAGGGTTACCACTGGACGCCATCTGTGTGTATAGGAGTGGGAGATAATGGCTAACATTAGCCTTAAACACGTTCTGATAGCAGTGATCGGGCAGTCAGTTTGTGGAAAGAAGCTGTTCGAGTGGAACTTACTTCTCACCGATGCAATACGGAGGGAATGTAGGTGGTTTGCTACGATGTCAGTGGCATGATGTGGCATGATTCACAGATAATCAAGAAAAGGAAACTGTGGAGAGCCATGATTGTCTGCATCCTGAAAGGAGAAGGACGCCGCTGGAATCAAAACCTTGGAGAAGGCAACGAGAAACCACTTCTCTATGTTTTACAAGAAATCATGGAAAATCACAGATAATAAAGAAAAGGAAGCTGTGGAGGGCCATGATTCTGTGCGTCCTGAAAGGAGGATATCACTGAAATCAAAACCTTGGAGAAGGCAACGAGAAACAACTTCTCTATATTTTACAAGAAATCATGGAAAATCATAGATAATAAAGAAAAGGAAGCTGTGGGGGCCATGATTCTGTGCGTCCTGAAAGGAGGATACCACTGAAATCGGTTCTTCATGATCGAAAGAGATATTTCTGTCTATCAAACATTGTTTAGCTGCATATCAATGCCTATGGGTTATTAAACGCCGGACCTTAAATATTCGGTACTCAGTTTTACGGCTTAAACAACATTACATTTTGAAGGCAATTTCATGCCTTCAACTACAGATATTTTAAGACATTTTTATGTTTATACATTCTTTTTATAGATACCAATATTTAAGTAAATGCTCAGTTTTATAATAAACAGTATTAAACAACATTTACCGGCCTGAATGTCCGAGAAATTTTCATACAAAAATATTCGTCCTCCGACAGGAATCGAACCTGTATCCTATACGGAACCGTCATTTAGCCTGACGTGCCTTTAACCGATTTGGCCACAGAGCAGCGTTCGGTTAGCCAGGTCGAATTTACTTCCTTTAAACTTCAATCTTCCATGAATCTCTCACGTACATTCATATCTGCTCAAAGCGTATCAAAATGTAAACAAATGACGTCACAGATTATGAAATGGACAAAGTCCGACAATTATTTTAAAGACATTTTTATGTTTATACATTCTTTTTATAGATACAAGGATTTAAGTAAATGCTCTGTTTTTATAATAAACAGTATTAAACAACATTTAGCGACCTGAATGTCCGAATGTTCATAAAAAATATGCGATCTCCGATAGGAATCCAACCTGTATGCTATACGGAACCGTCATATAGCACGACGTGCCTTAACCGATTCGGTCACAGAGGATCGTTCGGTTAGCACGATTGATTTTACTGCTTTTAAACTACAATCTTCCATGATTCTCTCACGTATATTCATAACTGTTCATGGCGTATCAAATGTAAACAAATGACGTCAAACATTATGAAATGGACAAAGTCCGACAATTATTTTAAGACATTTTTCGGAGGACGAATATTTTCTATGAAAATTTCTCGGACATTCAGGCCGGTAAATGTTGTTTAATACTGTTGATTATGAACAGAGCATTTACTTAAATATTTGTATCTATAAAAAGAATTTCAATCCCCAACTTTCAAATTGAGTGCAATATCAATGTTCCAAAATTGACGTGTATATTCGATAACTAAAAAAAAAAATTTAAAAAAAAGCCGATAGGTACCAGTCCAATCTTTGGTTTTAGGCGATTGTTTTTTTTTTCATTTAAAGCAAGAAGAAAAGAGCAAAAAAATATCTGGAAAGATTTAGTAGTCCAAAACAAAATTGGAAACTTCTAGGTAGAGATATCTGTCGATATTTCTGAGATGAGGTATTGTTATTATTTACACTATTTATACTGTTCGGGCTGTTCTCATCTTTGTTGCCATATTCACGAGGTTTCAGACGAAGTACGCTCCGACCTTCTTCAGGATCTGTCGATATTTCTGAGATGAGGTATTGATATTATTTACACTATTTATACTGTTCGGGCTGTTCTCATCTTTGTTGCCATATTCACGAGGTTTCAGACGATGTACGCTCCGACCTTCTTCAGGATCTGTCGATATTTCTGAGATGAGGTATTGATATTATTTACACTATTTATACTGTTCGGGCTGTTCTCATCTTTGTTGCCATATTCACGAGGTTTCAGACGAAGTACGCTCCGACCTTCTTCAGGATCTGTCGATATTTCTGAGATGAGGTACTGATATTATTTACACTATTTATACTGTTCGGGCTGTTCTCATCTTTGTTGCAATATTCATGACGTATTGTGTTTATTATTTGAATAACCTTGTACAATATTTATTGAAAATCACACAAAACCTATTGCACTGTACATAATAATATAATTAAATTGTTCAGCATAATGTCCCTTTGAAGTAAATGAAGGTCTTATTTGATGGGACACTGATTTAGTAATAATGTGCTTGTGACTTGCTTGTTGTCCAGACACAGTTTGTAAAGCTTCAGTAGATTATACATTTTTATAAGGCCGTTCTATAAGGCTTTTACTGATCACCGGAATTTTGGACCTGAACTTAATCTTTAAGCTCGTTTCTTCAAAAAATGCTAAGAAATTGAAAAAAATTCGTTTGTGTCATTATTTATCATGTCAAACTCCAATATTTAAATTAAGTGCATTAACACGGTTCCAAAATCGACCTGCCTTACAGTTTTATGGCCTGGATTGTGTAAACTGGACGATAACACTTAAATGGAAACATCCCCAAAATTATATCATATGTGGTTCATGTCCAACAATCGCCTTATACATCCCATAAGGATAGAGACCCTTCTGGACACAAATGGTCTGACCCAAATCATCCCCTTACTAAAAAGTAAAACTCTTAGGTTATATTAGGATTTCCTAAGCTGAGCGATATCAACTTTTGGGGAGATGATAAGCAGCTGAACAGAAAATGGTGGATGATATAAGATTTTGAATATTAAAATGTATTTCAAAAGATGATACCCGAGCGAAGAACCTGTATAAGTTAGTAATAATGTTCTTGTGACTTGCTTCTTGTCCATGCACAGTTTGTTAAGCTTCAGTAAATTATAAATTTTATAACGCCGTGCTATAAAGGTTTCACTGATCAGCGGAAGGAAATTTTAAAGCTACGATTTTGAATCTAAACTTAATCTTTAAATTCATTTCCTCAAAAAAACAAAAAAAGCAAAAACAAAAAAAAAACAAAAAAAAAACGGTAAGGATTTGGAAAAGGAAATGATGTCATTTAACTACAACCTTTGAATTAAGTGCAATGCCACAGTTCCCAAATTACAATTACAACGCATATATAAAAATTGGCATATGTGGTAAATGATAACGGAATCAATGTGGAAGCATAAATTCTCTTCTATCGTAAATGATATAAAAGTGAAAGTGAAAGTAACTAACTTTCGTCATTTGTGAATGATATCAAAATATAAGGAGCGTAGAAATAGTCATGTGCAATAAAGAATATCAAGCTAACAGCGAATATATCAATTCTATACGCTGGTAAATTATATAAAAAAAAGTAAAAGTAAAAACGATCATCACTTGTAAATGATATAAAAATATAAGTAGATTAGAAATTGTCATGTGTGGTAAATGGTATCAAAATGAACGCGAAAGTAAGAACTGTCTTCCATTGTGAAAATGATATCAAAATAAAAATGGAGTAAAAATTGTCACGTGTGTTAATTGATGACAAAACGAAAGTGAAAGTATATATTCTCTTCAACTGCAAATGATATCGAAACGAAAGAGAAAATGGAAATTGTTATCAGATATAAAAGGTATCATAATGAAAGTGAAAGTGAAAATGAAAGTAGAAAAATGAATCAAAGACGACGCTGGCTCGGGTTTAGGCTGACATTGTAGATAGATACGGTAAACAAATGGGAAGACAAAATGCAAAGTAAACGAAAGAGAAGCGAAGATACTGGTGGGAAATCGACATCTTAGAATCATTTCACTCTCTGTAATTATGGATTTTTTTTACTGTCATACGAAATGCAGATGGAAAGAAAAACGGGAATAAACTCATATTGTTGACGCTGGGAGATCAGTGGTGCGAAAAAAAAAACGAGAAAGAAAACGCAACTCCTCACACTTTCCTGGGAAATCTATTATTCAATGTAATGCTCTAAAATACTAAAATAATAATTTAAAAAAAGGTTTGGTTCTGCCACAAATCAATAAATATTGACAAGTGATGACAATATCGATAAAGCTTTTTTTTCTCTCGGTATATATTGATTAATGCATCTCAGTCTGTTCATAGCTGTGGAGATGACTTCCTACTTGACTGAACTTCCCCGATAACATAACACAATTTTTTTGACAACCTCTGTCTATTTAATAGATGTCGTTGACAATATATCCAGCACGTTCGGTGACATTTAATAATAATAACTATTTTTATTATTATTATTATTATTATTATTATTATTATTATTATTATTATTATTATTATTAATAATAATAATAATAATAATAATAATAATAATAATAATAATAATAATAATAATAAAAATAATTGAAATAATAATAATAATAACTATTATTATTATTATTATATTTATAAATATTTATATAAGAAAAAATAAACGGAAGATTCAGAGAAATGGAAAAAGTTGTCAATTTCAAATATTTTAATTTCCACACACTTATAAAAAAAATTATTAATAGATAATAATAATAATAATAATAATAATAATAATAATAATTATTACTATAATAAATATAATATAATCATTATTATTTATTTATATTAATAATAATTATTGTTAGTTTATTATAAATATAATAATATTGATTATTATTATATTTATAATAATAATAATAATTATTATTATTGATATTATTATAAATATAATGAAATAATAATTATTTATTATTTTATTTATAATAATAATTATAATAATAGTAATTATTATTATTGAAATAATAATAAAAACTATTATTATTATATTTATAAATATTTATATAAGAAAAAATAAATAATGATTATTATTATAAATATTATTATTATTTAAAAAATAAATATTATATATCATTATTATTATTATATTTGTAATATTAATAATATTTTAATATTAATCATTATTATTATTATATTCATAATAATAGTCATTATTATTATTATATTTATAATAATAATAATATTTATAATAATAACCATTATAATTATTATATTTATAATAATAATAATATTTTTAATAATACTCATTATTATTATTATATTTATATTAATAATAATATTTATAATAATAATTATTATTATTATATTTATAGTAATAATAATAATGATAATAACAATAATAGTAATGATAATAATAATTATTATTATTATATTTACAACAATAATACTAATTATCAACAACAACAAGAAAAGAATGTGCCTTCTTATTGGTATGTCAGTCCCTGCTGCTTGTAATGCATCTTTGAAGATCTCCTTAAAATAACCGAAATACAAGGATCTTCAAGTGGAAATCTAAAATATGTGGCACTTGCGGACATCAATAATTCCAGTTGTAGTTGGATCCCTCGGAATGATTGGAAAATGTTATGAAGCTATTTTTGCGCTGAGGTCTCTTGTTGGGACCCGGAAGGAAAAGTATATACAGCAGAAATCAAACGAAATAATAATAATAATAATAAACACATCCATGAAAATTATCGAGAAATTATCCAAATACAAGGACCTGAAGATCGAGATTAACAGGATGTGGAGAATAAAGGCTGAGGCTGTACGAATATTAATCTTAGCTCTGGGCCTCGTGAGAAAGGGAATGGATAATTTTACTGACAGTGTCCCAGGTCACATCAACATAAAAGTTGCCCAAAATATCGCCCTACGAGGTACATCGCATATACTAAAAAAGTGCTATCAATTAAATGTCACTTCTTCTATAGGGCTTAAGGACTATAGTTTGGACCCAGCTCTACAGGATGCAAAACAGGAAACATAACAGGCACAAATAATAATAATAATAATAATAATAATAATAATAATAATAATAATAATAATAATAATAATTGCAACTTCCACGGGAAGGAAACTGAAACAAATTGGTACGAACACCACACAGACCCGGTTACATAGAAAGTACCTGTTACAATTCTATGGGACTACACAATACACAGTGACAGAACAATCAAAGCCAACCGCCCAGACATTGTTATTAAAGACCACAAACAAAAAAATGCCTCCTTATTGATATGGCAGTCCTTGCAGACTGCAATGTATCTTTGAAGATATTCAAAAAGCTGTCAAAATACAAGGACCTTAAAATAGAAATCTCAAAAATGTGGCACATGGGAACATCAACAATCCCTGTTGTAGTTGGAGCCTTAGGATTGGTTGAAAAAGATTCCAGTAGACTAATTGAATGGATCCCTGGAAGTCCATTCCTCAAAGAGATACAAAAAATTATTCTGACAAGTACAGCCCACACTTTACGAAGGGCTTTATCTATGTAATAATCTTTTTTTTTGCAGTGGAAAGTGTCATGATGCCATTTCTAACCTTAGGTCCCTGGACGGGACCCGGTAATAAATGTGTAAACGCATGAAATCAAAGGAAATAATAATAATAATAATTATAATAATAATAATACACCAAAAAAATACGTGAAAATAACGAGTTTGATTCATGTTCTTTAATGATAACAATACTTCCTAGAAATTGTGCTCAATAGATGCCCAGGGCATATGTCTATATTTCTGAGATGAGGTTTTGTAACTATTTAAACTATTTACATCGTTCTGACTGTTTTACCTGATCTTTATTGCCATATTCACGACGTTTCAGCCGTTGTACGCTCTGTTCTTCATCAGGATCAGTCTATATTTCTGAATTGAGATTTTGTTACTATTTACACTATTTACATTGTTCTGAGTGTTTTTCACATCTTTATTGCCATATTTACGACGTTTCAGCCGCTGTACGCTCTGATTCATGATCAGTCTATATTTCTCAGATGTGGTTTTGTAACTACAGTGTAACCCGGATATAAGAGACCCATATATAAGAGAAACCCGGATATAAGAGAGATTTTTATCTGGTTCCAAATAAGAGCCTGTGTTAATAAAACAAAATAGACCAAAACCGGATATCAGAGAAACCCGGGTATAAGAGACTTCTTCTCCGGTCCCGACAACTCTCTTATATCCGGGTTACACTGTACTTACATTATTTACATTCCTTGGACAGTTCTCTTCAACTTTATTGTAATATTCACGACGTTTCGGTCGTTGTACGCTTCAGTCTTGAGTAACTCAACTCTCCATGTTTTTTGTTCACCTGTGGCCACTCACAACTCTTTGGATTAAGTCCGATTTTGGATTACTTCAACCAACGCTTAATCGGTTGAGACATTTATCCTTGGGGACATAATTGAGTCCATTTTGGGGACTTATAAACTAAATGTTTCAGTAACCATCTCAGCCATAAAGATGGATTTAGTAATGGTGATTCTAATGTCATTTCCTCGTAGTATTTCATGTATATTTAACCATTGCTGGTAATAATAGCGAGCCCATTGCTAAACCTTCATTCTGGCAATATATGTCTGATCCCATTCTGAAGTATGTTGTTTGTGCACAGAAAGATGAGAGCAACAGTACGAACAATGTAAATAGTGTAAATACAGGGTGCGGCTGGTATTTGTGGACATACAGATTTAAGATTAATACGGCTCCCCAGTAACTTCTGATGCTTTTATTTTTCAGAAATCAAGAATAGCAAACCGTATGATAGCGAATGAAATGAAAGGCATGCAGTGATTGTGGCCTTAAAGGCTGATCATAGCGATTCGGATATTGCATGTTTCCTCAGATTTGCAAGATCGTTTGTCCACAAGATATGAAAAGAGTTAGACGACGTTGACAGTTCCCCAATGTCTGTATCCAAACGTAAAAGACATTCTGTACGTTCTGATAACATCCGAATTTATTCAGGATGTCAAGCAGACAATTGACGAAAACCGAGGTCAATCAATGAGGTCAATTGCCAAAAAGCTGCATGTGTCTGAAAAAACAATCAGAAGAAGTGCCCATGAAGACATTCGATACAAGTCCTACGTGTTGAAGAGAGGTCAATTTATGTATGAAAAAACAAAAGAAAACCGTTTGAACAGATCCCAAAGGCTTTTAAACAAACTTAAAAATCGTTCAGGAGCTGGTGTGATTTGGTTTTTCCCAGATGAGAAAAATTTTGATCAAGATCAAATACTTAACAGAAGAAATGGCAGATGGCTTTGTTCAGATCCTTCTGAGGTGCCAAGAGTAATGCGCACAAAATTTCCTTCAAGTGTTATGGTATTGGGTGTTGTTAGCAATGAAGGACATGTTATGCCACCACACCTTTTTCCTCAAGGTCTTAGAGTAAATGCTTCTGCTTATATTGAGGTTCTAGAAATAGTTGCCAAGCCCTGGCTTGACAACATATGCAACGGCAGGCCTTACATATTTCAGCAAGACTCTGCTCCTTCCCCCAAGGCTTTACGAACACAAGAATTGATGGCTGACCATTTGTACGACCACATCACAGCCAACATTTGGCCTCCTAACGCTCCAGATATCAGCCCACTAGACTATTATGTGTGGAGCGTTGTTGAGAAGGAGGTTAATAAACAGCCTGATAACACCAAAGACTCTCTTAAAGCTGCAATAGTTCGAGTAATGTCTGACATAAATAAGGACCAATTAATCAGAGCTTGCAGCCGATTTCGACCTCGTGTAGAGGCAGTGATGGATGCTAGTGGTGGTTTTATTGAATAAAATTAAATAATAGGTAGCTAAATGCCATGTTTACTTGTTTGTAATCAAATATAATTATATTCATTTGTTCAGCAAGTTTTTTTTTTTACTAATCCATAAAATCTGTCCTCAAATACCAGCCGCACCCTGTAGAAGCCTAGAGCTATACAATGTTATAAGTTATGAAACGTGACTCATCTAGTTAGCCGACTGAAATATCTGGTTCAGGATGAGCGTTTCAACGCGAAACCCTTGAGTCGGTTAACCAATTAGTCACTTGAACGTTAATTTATTGAATATTCATATATTTATACCAGTCGAACGACTCGCTATTTATTGGCATCTGATCCATGGATCTTAAAGCTTGCAATTCTTATCAGATATTTGTAAATGTATACTCGTTAAGATCCAGGCAAGAATGATTGTATAAATTATTGCAGTATAATTTTTTTTAAATATAATAGCATATTTACTATATTATAAACCTCGACAAAAAATAAACCTCAACAAAAACGCGACACCTAAGTTTTAAAATATTTTTTTACAAATGAAAATCCTTTCTTGAAATCTTCATTTTAGTTTTAATTTCAACCTAATGGATTAAATTCAATATTTACAATGAGCGAAATACTTGGCTGTATTTAAAAAAACTCATTTAAATTGACTAAAATTATTTTTTTCACTAAAATATCCCTTTTTTTAGATGTCTTTCATCGCAATATAGGAAATCGACATCTTAGAATCTATTCCACTCTATGTAATTATGGATTTGGTAAATGATATCAACATAGAAAATGGAATAGAAATTGTGATGCGTGCTAAATCATGGCAAAACGAAAGTGAAAGTATATATTCTCTTCGAGTGCAAATGATATCGAATCGAAAGCAAAAATGGACGTCGTTATCAGATATAAAAGGCATCATAATGAAAGTGAAAGTAGAAGAATGAATCAAAGACGAAGCTGGCTCGGGTTTAGGCTGACAGTGTAAATAGATATGGTAACCAAGTGGGAAGACAAAATGCAAAGTAAACGAAAGAGAAGCGAAGATACTGGTGGGAAATTGACATCTTAGAATCATTTCACTCTCTGTAATTATGATTTTTTTTAATGCCATACGAAATGCAGATGGAAAGAAAAACGGTAATACACACGTATTGTTGACGCTGGCAGATCAGTGGTGAGAAAAAACGAGAAAAGAAACGTAACTCTTGCTCCCCACACTTTCCTGGGAAATCTATTATGCAATGTAACTCTCTGAAACAATAAAATAATAATTGTAAACATTTTTTACAAAAATAGGATTCTGAAACTTTATTTAAGGAATATTAGCTGATTTAAATTATAATTAATTTTTGAAACAAATATATTTTTTATTTCAGTTTAAAATATTGCAGAAATACATTTTTTATCCTGACAATTGCTGTGTTTTTAATCCGACAGTAGCTGTTTTTGACGTGTTGACAGATCTAAAGTTGTTCTACTAAAGATAAATTTCTCTTATTTTATTCTAAATATAACCGCTCATATCCAGATTTTGTAACCAAATCCTCATATCCGGAAAGCCTTCTTAGTCCGGTTGTCAGTGATTCTACAGTACTAATATTCTACTATCATTATTTTAGTCTATATGTCAGTAAGTTATATGCCATGCGTGATACACGCTTAGGCGATCATGTATCTTTTGATATATGACTGACGAGGCAGATTTTTTCCCGAAGTAGGTTGCCATTTCTTTCTGTGGTAGACCAGTTGCCATCAAAACCTATGGAACCTGATCTGTCCTGTTATTTGCCTATAGCTGGAGGGGGGAGAAGAGGGTATTATTAGCACGTAAGTGAATTCGAATGGAATTCGAACTCGGCTCTCCGATTCCTCAACCTGAGCCACTATCCATTACTCCACTGGAATGTTTAGTTCAAATATTGTCATATTATATATTAGCTGCTCAGCTCCTCACTTTCCAGCCTGGACAGAGTTCAAAAGCGTCTCCGCGTCCCTGTGGGTGATGAATTATTTTCCACCCTCCAACCTCTAGCAAACGGATGAGTCCAAAGTGCGAATTTCAAGTCGGAAATCAAAATCAAAACTAGTGAAGAAATTGAAATATCTGGGGAGTGTTTTAACAGAGTCCGAAAGTGTGACTCTGAAATTCGAAGGCGTATTCGGATAGCCAAAGATGCCTTCCAAAAGCTAAGCAGTGTATTAAGAAATAGAAAAATTTCACTAGAAACAAGGAGACGAGCATTAAACTGATATCTGTCCCCCTGTAATACAGTGAATGCTGGATGATCACCCAAAAGAGGAAGAGGAAACTTGAAGCAACAGAAATGTGGTTCTACAGAAGGATGCTGAGGATACCGTGGATCAAATATGTGAGCAACGACGATGTTTTTGAGAGACTGGAAACAATATTTTTATATAAAAGTAATTACCAACTATACATATTTACAATAAAATTACCAACAATACACACATACATACATATATATATATATATATAAATATATATATATATATATATATATATATATATATATATATATATATAGTCAAACCTAATGAGCCATACAAACCTACCAAGGTTTCACTTAGGCAGATCGTCCAAAGTGAAACCTTGGTAGGTTTGTCTGGGTCATTAGGTTTGACTAGGTTTGCTCTACGTTTGTATTGAGCTCTTTAGTTAGTTGTTTACTCGTATCGGGGTTTTTTCTTTGGGCCTTGAACCTGTATCTGTGCGATTATTTTCGACAGACTTTCATGTTCCTGGCTCTTGCTTTTTTAAAACCTTTTTTTCCCTTCGTGATTGATTTGGCTATTGTTAAATCAAGAATTTGAAGATTTTTCGACACGAGTATAGTTACCTATATATATATATATATATATATATATATATGTGTGTGTGTGTGTGTGTGTGTGTGTGTGTGTGTGTGTGTGTGTGAACATTGAAATCAACACAGAGAGGCGACTGGCTGTCTCATGCTGGACGCAATTTACATACGCTCTATCTTTGATATTGACCACTTTATCCCATAAATATAACACACCTTAAAACTATATTTCTTCATATATATATATATATATATATATATATATATATATATATATATATATATATATATATATGTGTGTATATATATAATAACAACAATGCATTTTAAAGTAAAATGACTAACAAGAAATTTCATAGTAAATATAGTAAACTTACCAACTATACATTTAATGGCAAAATGACAAACAATACATTTTATCTATAGTTCAAGCCATAGAGCCTGCTATATGCCGCTAAACAAAATCAACGAACCAATTACCTCGAGAAATGCTTACAATCTAGAAAGGATATTTACTGTCTTTAAATAATCTGAACAGGTATGATAAGCCATAAAAATAACAAATCAATCGAGTGAGTTTGGATTCATTTAGTGTTTCGATAGTTGATAACCAATTTAAAACACGCTCCCCACAAAATAGTCTAGTGGATTTAGATCTGGAGAGTTAGGAGGACAAATGTTGAGTGTGATGTGGTCGTACAAATGGTCAGCCATCAATCCTTGTGTTCGTAAAGCCTTGTGGGATGGAGCAGAGTCTTGCTGAAATGTGTAAGGCCTGCCGTTGCATATGTTAATCCAGGTCTTGGCAACTGTTTCTATAATCTGTAAATATGCGTCTAGTGTGGTAGTCTGTAGTGGTAGTGCTTGCCGCTTTCAGCTACCGCCGCTGACTAGCTGCAATGCGAAAAGGGGAGTCGAGTCCGTAAGTCTTCCCCTGCCAGTCTATAGGCTCTCCATCCGCAAGCCCTATGTAGTGCCTCCTCGTGGTGACACATGGCAACCGATCACCTTGCGGACTTGGGCAAAACTACAGGGTACGGGGGATAAGTTTCGCCCCCTTTAACATGCGGCATGCAGGCCCACCAGGGTGTTGACACGCCCTGGTGCCCACGAACTAAACCCCAGCTATGGGTTAAATAGCTCCACTGCCTTGTGGAAATCTTCGAGAGAATAAAATGCTAAGGAGTATACCCTACACAAATCCGGAGTAGAGTCCCTAAGGCGGATGGACGGCACTGTGTGCTACCTTCCGGCAACTGCAGCCGCGCTGATACCAAACTGTATTGGTTTCATCCTTTCCTTTGGACTCTGCTAGCAAGGCCGACACGGGGAACTAGACGTCCGGGCAGCCCTGGTTCTCCATTCATCCCGTCCAGGATCGTAGCGCACTGGAGAGGACATTCCAGCGACGCCGCAAGACATCGGCACAACACGAAAAGTGCCTGCGAGACTGCTACTCCAGAGTGGGACTACACAGTCACCAGAGGCGATGTAACTCCATCGCCTAGCACCTACAGCGCTACTCCATCCTCCTCCGAGACGGACGGATGCCGACGAGAGATGTAAATAGAATACATTGCGCTCGTGATAGTTTCGAATAATACCACACGTTGTTACAGAATCAAAAACATAATCTGGGTCACACGCTCGATGCATGATATCCTTAGCTTTCTTTGTGTAGAACTATACCTCCATTGCCTCGAGTCTCTTCTTCATCTTTGAGGAGACTGTCCAACATTCTCTGTCGTAAAGAAGGATAGATGTCACGTAGCAGTTCAGTACTCTTTTCTTGGTTACCAATGAAATCCTCCTGTCTAGTAAATACTCTGCCTAGCTTTTGGAATGCGTCTTTGGACATCCCATTATGTTTACGGATCTCCGCGTCGCACTTACCGTCCTCTGAAAACACTTCCCAGATATTTAAATTTCCCGTTCCACACGACTTCGAACAAAAGGTTAGGAAGGAAGCAGCTATTAATTCCGGAAGGAACGAAAATATGGAACATGAGAACACTCTTCTCATGAAAACTAGTTTGAATCGAAATATTTTGTAAAGTTCAATCAACAGTAGCACTGTCTGCTCGGTAAATGAAGGACGATATTTCCTTATGAGGAAACGGTTGATATTACCATTAACGCCAGAGATGAGGAGAACAGATACTACATTTTGATCCCAGCTCGATGGCCATGGAGTGTAGAAAAGCTCAAATTGAGTGCCATTAACTGCTCAATCAATGAATGTCGAATATTTCGTTATAAGCAAATGTCTAATCATACCATTACCATTGTATAGGATGAGAACAGATCATACACTTTGATCCCAGTGCGATTACCACGGATGGAAGAAAGGTTTAACTAGATTGGCTGTTCGGTCACTGAATGTCAAATATTTCCTCGTAAGGAAAATGATATTATAAGATTAATATCAGAGACGAAGAGAACAGATACTACACTTGGTATCTACTTGCCCCCCTCCCCACTGAGTCAGGTTGTGACACAAGGTCGGTTTTTAACGTGGGGACCCGAGTGTTTCCACCCGGGCCGCTGGACTTTACTGGTCTTAGCTTGTCCAAGCTAGTCATAGCTGGTCTTGGCTGGTCTTAGCTGGTCCTGGCTTGTCCAAGCTGGTCAGAGCTGGTAGCCGCGATACTACCAGCGCAGGGACGAATCCCTGTGCCAGGCATGTATCAGTGATCGAATCTCAGCCAAAAGGCGATCATTAAGGGAGCGATCTGAGAACAGATACTACACTTTGATCTCAGCTCGATAGTCAGGGAGTGAAAAAAAAAGCGTAACTTGAGTAGCACTGCCTCCTTGGTCAATGAATGTCGAATATTTCCTTATAAGGAAAGGTTTAATAATACCATTACCATTGTATATGACGAGAACAGATACTACATTTTGATCCCAATGCGATTATCACGGATGGAAGAAAAGAGTAAATAGATTGTTCGGTCAATGAATGTCAAATATTTCCTCATAAGGAAATAGTTAATTTTTTTTTAAAGCGTTTCACCCCAACCAAGGCGGGAAGCCATTGGCACTCAAGGGGTTACAGAGAGTTGGAGCGAGAGCAAATAGGAGTGATAGAAGAAAGGATGAAGAGAAGGATAGGGGATAGATCAAGGCATCTGGATATGTCGATTGACATTACATTTGAATAGTTGCAGATTATAGATATCAGGGAAACAGGAAGAGAGTTCCACAGGTGAGATGTGCGAGACATGAAGCTACTGGAGTAGAAGAGACGGTTACATTTAATAGTTTCGACAGTGAAAGGGTGTGAATGAGATGCTAGCCTAGTAGAACGCTTAAATTCATGAAGTTTGGGAACCAGCGAAAGCAGCTCATCGGAGCAGTTACCGTGAAAGTATTTGTAAAAAAGACAGAGGGAGGCGACGGCAAGTCTGTGAGAGAGCGACTGCGGACAAGATGCCAGATCAGGGCCAATTACATTGCATATCAGTCTTTGAATTTTATCAAGGACCTTGAGACAAATAGAAGGGGCTCCAGACCATATATGGCAGAAATACTCCATGCAAGAGCAAATGGTTGATTTGTAGATTTGAAGGATCGACTCAGAGATGAGGAGAACAGATATTACACTTTGATCTCAGCTCGCTAGTTAGGAAGTGAAAAAAAACGTAAGTTGAGTAGCACTCGCTGCTTGCTCAATGAATGTCGAATGTTTCCTTATAAGGAAACGTCTAATATTTAATTACCATTGTATATGACGAGAACAGATACTACACTTGGTATCTACTTGACCCCCCACTGAGTCAGGTTGTGACACAAGGTCGGTTTTTAACGTGGGTCGAGGGAGAGGTATGCCCCGAGCGTTTCCATTCAGACCGGTGTTCTTGGCTGGTATTAGCTGGTCCGAGCTTGTCCAAGCCGGTGGGCGAAGCTGGTCATAGCTAGACGTAGCCGCGATACTATCAACGCAGGGAGGAATCCCTGTGCCAGGTATGTATCAGTGATCGAATCCCAGCCAAAAGGCGATCAAGCGAGTATCCGGGAACAGATACTACACTTTGATCCCAGCCAGATGGCCATGGAGTGAAAAAAAAAACCTTAAATTGAGTAGTATTAACCTCTCGGTCAATGAATGCGGAATGTTTCCTTATAAGGAAAAGGTTAATATTGCAATCCCGTTCACAATTAAATTGCTGATTCCAAAAAAAAAAAAAAAAAAAAAAAATTGAAACGCGAAACGAACATTTCAGCTAAATTAAATCGTAATTGTGCGCAAGGAAATTCTTTTTGATCAAACGTTATTAGTTGGTCTGAGTGATCGAAATAAATTTAAAAAAAGAAGACAGAAAGAGATAAATCATAGATGTTGTAACGGTTATTGGAACCAAAACTCGAACAGATATTTCTTTGATCTTCCATTTTTTTTCGGCACTTCAGACATACTTGGACTTTGAACTTAGTGTTCACGATTTCGTCTAAGAAAGGAAAATACAGGCATTAGCACGATCAGAATACAAAATGGCTAATTTAATCAATTCTATCGATTAGAAGATTGTCGATTGGTTGAAGCTGACTCACCAAAGTGAAAGGTAATACATATCTCATATATATATATATATATATATATATATATATATATATATATATATATATATATATATATATATGTGTGTGTGTGTGTGTGTGTCTCAACGACTGTTGTGATGTGTCTAGTGTGGTACTCTGGAGTGGTAGTGCTTGTTGCTTCTCGCTTTCAGCTACCGCTGCTGGCTAGCAGCAATGCGAAAAAGGGGAGCCGAGTGCGTAAGTCCTCCCCTGCTAGTTCTATAGGCTCCCCATCAGCAAGCCCTATGTAGTGCCTCCTTGTGGCGACACATGGCAACCGAGCACCTTACGGACTCGGGGTAAACTACAGGGGACGGGGGAGGAGTTTGGCCCCCTTAACATGGGTCATGCAGGCCCAACTGTGTGTGGACACGCCCTGGCGCCCATCAACCAAATTCCAGCTATGGGTTAAATAGCACCACTGCCTTGTGGAAATCCGGAGTGGAGCCCCAAAGGCGGATGGACGGCACTTTGTGCTATCTTCCGGCAAGTCCTGCAGCCGAGCTGGTACCAAACTCTATTGGTTCAGCCTTTCCTTTGGGCTTTACTAGCAAGACCGTGAGGGGGAAGTAGACATCCGGACAGCCCTAGGTCTCCATATATCCCGCCCAGTCTAGCATGAAACAGACTCTCTAAGTGTTGACTTCTATGTTCACTTTTATATTTAATTATATATATATATATATATATATATATATATATATATATATATATATATATATATATATATATATATATATATATATATAAATAAAAAGGAAAGAACAGTAAGATATAAAATCCGGTGTTCTTATAGATATTTTTATTTTTACACAATAGTGCTCTATGTAAATTTAAATTTACAGAGCATTAATATTATAAATTAATAGATTTAAAATATGGTTTTACCGCTACACAGTGATAACCATGTTTCAGAAATGGAAGCTAAAGCCCCTGAATTTAATTTTGTTATTAAACCAAAGACATTAGTTCCATTTCCTCATCAAGCGAATTTTGGAGTAACTTACTTTTTAAAATTTACGGTTGTTAACGGCACAGGAAAGATTCATAGTTTGAGGGTTTCCAAGGTTACCGACAAATCCATTCATCTAGACAAGGGGTGGTAGAGGGTTCAATTTTTAATTTTCGTTGTATCAGTTAATAGTTACATTTGAAAGCGGGGTTATGTTTAGGGATGGGTAGGGATGTATCTTTTAACAAATTCTGACATCCGCTAAATTCATGTCATCTGGGTTTTTTTCTAACGGCAAAAATTCTTATGGTATTTTTTCTATTTGTATATTTAAAGATTTTGAGGGACTGTTTAGGTTAGAATATGTTTTATCCACCTTTCTAAAAAATTATTTTTAATATTTAATATACTATACTCCTAGTTAAAAACCAAGTAAATGTATTAGGATTACTTACAGTATTTAAAATTATTTATTCTTATCGAGTATAAGTAAATATTATTTTATTTTATTTTATTTTATGTAAACTTTATGACAATGACGGCAAAGGTGGTTAAATTATTTCACTAATTCAATAAACTTTTATTTATAAATTTAGTATTATAAATGTATATATGTATGTATAAAGGACATTTAATGTTCAATATTATATTCTAACTTATTAATTTCATATGACTTTCGGTGTTCACTTGGATTCTTTTCAGTGTTTGAATTGCTTTGAGAGAGGTGTTATGGTTAGAGTACGTTTTATTTAATTACAATTTTAAAAGATGTTTAGGTTAGAATCTGTTTTATTTAATTTCATAATTTCCACAACTACAAGATCTCAATGAAATAAAATAATTTTAAAAAATAAGCAATTATACAGAAAAATATTTTATATACAACACTGAATTAGAAAAATAAAAAAAAATATCATGAAATACTAAAGAGTAAATTTATTCAATATAAACATACGGCAATTAAGTATTTTTAGTTCTCAATACTTCATAGCCCAGTCTACCTTGCTATTTCGCCCATAGCGGTTGTTTGGAGGAAAATATAGGCTGCGATGGATAAATTGTCGTCTGAGTGACGCAGAAAGGAAAATAACACTGACATCTCATTCTAACAGATATACAGGGTGCGATGGATAAATTGTCGTCTAAATGACGCAAAAATAAAAATAACACTGACCTCTCATTTTTAGCAGATATACAGGGTGCGATGTATAAATTGTCGTCTGAATGACGCAAAAAGGAAAATAACACCGACAACTCATTTTAACAGATATATTTACCAAAATTACACAAAAATATCTTGAAATACGAAAGAGTAAATTTATTCAATAAAATCGCCATTGGCTTCAAACACGGCTTCCAGACGACTTCGGAATCTCCTGCAACTCTTTTAGATGGTCTCATTGTTTAAGTTGGTGAATAATCTTTGCCTTCAGTTCATCTTTGGGGTTACAAGAAGTTTTGCTGGACTCTCGCATGTAAAGAGTGATGTGGTCGCATAAATGGTCTGACAGCCATGAGTGGGTTCTCCTTCTTGTGCGGAAAGGTGCAGAATCCTGTTGCCAGGCATAGGGTCTTCCAGCAGCTAACCTATTGACCAAGGGCAGCGCTGCCACCTCAAGGAACTTGATGTAGGCGTCCGTGTTGAGTTTGAGGCCCTCACCAAAACATTCGGGTGTTCTTTTCTCATCAGAACGATCAGAGCGAATTTTCCCAGCTTCCTGTAATCACCATCGTGATCACTATTAGACTCAGCCAAAATGTTCGTATTGGAGATTCCGGCACGAATACTAAACAGTGTATCATGCCGTTTAAAAAAATTCTGGCGGAGTGAATTGCATCATGGTGCTCACTGGCGGCGCCCAGCTGACCCTACGACATCGTGCAGTCGATAAAAATAAAAATAATAATAATAATAATAAAAACAAACAATGCACATGCCCGAAATTAAAAATATAAAATGGCGACAATTTATCCATCGTAAACTTTATATTTTTTTATGTTGCGAACTCAGTTGCGTAACGACATTCCAAAGCTTGCGCGAATCATAATAATGCTGGTGGCAGGAAGATCAGAGGCTGATTAGGGATATCGTGATTGCAAGGAGCTTCCCTATTTGTAGAACGGTAATGATTATCATCAGGTATAATCAAGTCGGCGTATTAGGTCAATAATCGAGTTGAAGTCACGAGAAAATCAATTCCGCTACCGTGAAATCAACCTGCCGTCTTCTGTGCGTACGCATTGCCGAGGCATTCTCCCGCCTCTAAGGCTTCCGGGTAGCGTTCGCTCGAAATCCGTTGCCATCTTCCTTCACCCTTCTCTCAAAGTCTCGCTTCATCGTCACAATCAGTGATGATAGATAATAATTAATCAATTCTGTCACATACCACTCATTAAAGATATTAAGGAAACGCTGCATACGGTTACCGTCCGGGACGACGACAGAAAATCGTTTCGAGCTTAACTCTTGACACAGGTCTCAATATCAAAGTAATTAACGTTCCCTGATATGACACCCACAATGACTATGATTAATTGATCTAGCCGCCCCCCTGCTCAACCCTCGAGAGATTTGAACCATCTACTAGTCGTTTCTTGTTTAATTACAGTATATTCATCGCACAGTAGCTTTTCGTGATATTCTGCAGGTCGGAGGGAATGCAGTTCATGTCGTCACAAATCTTGATATAGGTCTTGGTTTGTCGTCCTCTGCTAACTCTTGCTCGTACAGGGTCCCACAAAAAGAACTTCGCTAGCAATTTAATCTGCCGCTCTCTAGCTATTGCCCTGCGAACACGACTCTACGCTTTTCGAGGATGGCAAATACTGGACGAAGGTTCCCATACAATAGCTCATTGGTCAGACAATCTCTCCAAGTGACATTCAAAGCCACTCTCAGAATGCGAGTGTTGGCGCCATCCAAAATTCTTTCTGGTTTTAAGGGAAGTGGGCAGCCATATAAGAGAACAGTGGTAACAGTTGCTTGAAAGAGACTCCTTTTCATGTTGTCTGGACATCTAGATTTTCACACTAGAGATAACTTGTCGACGGCCGATCAGTCTTTATATAAGCTACCTCCACTAATTTTCGATACCTTCGTTTAGAATGAATTTTTATAATTGAAAAAGCTTTCTAGAAGCCTTTATTTTAGCTTTAATTCAAAGCTAAAGGAGTGAATTTATATTTCTAGTAAGCAAAATACTCTAGTTTATTTCAAACAGAATTTTCTTTTTGTTTTTTTGTTTTTATTTTTCTAAAATATTTGATTAGCGCCCCTTTTTTTGTCGTCTTTCATTGCAATGCAATTATCTGAATTAAAAATCTTCCAAAAATAAAATATAATTTTCTGAAACTTTATTTGAGGAATATTAGCTGATTTAAAGTATAATAAATCTGATTTGAAACAAGAATACTTTAAGTTTAAAATAATAGTAGCGGTGATTACGTACTTGTCATAGCTCGTCAATCACATAACTAGTGCTGATAAAGGTGTTAACAGTTTTATTGTTGTCCTACGGAGACTTCATCTGTTAAAATATATTTTAAGAAAATGACAGGTGGGCCTCTTTTTTGTATAATTTTTAAATACTCAGTTATTTTTAAAATGTTAGAAATAAACTCCATAATCTAAATTCAGGAATGTTGACTTCAAATTTACTATAGTCATTGCTCTTAATTCTGATAATGTCATGTATGGTCGACCATACTTTCAAAAATAGGCAAGTAACATAATATTTCATATACATGAAAAATTATTTACATTATTCGGACTATTGTCCTCATCTTTGTCGCCATATTTATTACAACGTTTCGTCTGTTGTACGCTCCGGACTTCTTCAGTATCTGTCTATATTTCTGAGATGAGGTATTATGTACACTATTTATTGTCCTCATCTTTGTGCCATATTTATCACAACGTTTCGGCCGTTGTGCACTCCGGCCTTCTTCAGGTGGTTGGAATGTCGAACTGAACCCTTTATTTCGCTCACTGGGGTAGATTGTTCTAGTTCCACGTGCCATGTTTAATGGATGTCAGTTATCAGTTATCTCCTGTTAATTTCCCTCTGAGGGTTCTCCACTGCCTTAACCGGGTATTGAACTCACACTCTTTGGGTCCTGTCACTGGATCTAACCAACGACTTTATCCATTGTGCCATGTGTCCTTGTAATAAATATGGCGAATAATGTAAATAATGTACATAAAACCTCAACTCAGAAATATAGACAGATACATGAAAGATTATGTTAAAAAGGTTGGTGTAAAATGATTTGTTAAGCTTTTCAATTTTGATTAGTAAATATAGTTTTTACTTAACAATATCAACTAATCGGATGAAAGTAATGCAGAATTGTAAAAGATTTATATATTATAAATTATTATACTTAAAATTTAAAAAAATGAGACCAATTCTTGTAAAAGTTCATTATTCATCGAAAAGAATTTTCTTAGGGAAATAGTGCCCTTAATAAATCTTATTTATAAAAGCAATACAGTGCTGTTCGATAAAAGTGATTCACCTGATTTATTTTACTTAAAAATTTGATTGTTTTTGGGGTCAAACTAATTTTTAATCTTACTAATATAAAGACCCCTTCCCGACCACCTAGTAAAAAAGTTTACTCACCCTAAGATATTCTATTGATAATTATAATTTGGGATATAAATGAGATTTAGGGAAAAACTCTGTGCAAAAAAGTGACTCACTTATTTCCTGCAACTAGTAATCAATAGAAACATAACCGAACAACTTTAAATAAAGAATAATAGAGGTATAATTTATTTATAATAGGTAATATAGTTCGAAATATTTAATAATCTATGGGTCCTCCTTTATTTTGAATAACCTTTTCAACCCTTTTTGGCATTGACTTGATTAGGTTCTGGCAAATCTCATCTCCAAGCATTGAATTCCATTCGGATATGAAATTCACAATCAAATCCTCTTTGTTGCTCAACTGCTTTCTCGAGAACCTGTACTTTATAATGCTCCATGTGTTTTCTATGGGGTTGAGGTCAAGAGATTGGGTCGGCCATGTCATAACACTCACCTGATTCTCATCAAAGTATTCCTTCATCAATTTTGATTTGTGACAGGGAGCATTATCCTGCATAAAAATGAGCTTGGTGGGGTCGATTTGCATCCTTTCAGCAGAATGGAGGAGACAAGACGCTAAAATTCTCTTGTACTGCTCGCTCCTGAGGGTCTTTTCAATAGGTTTTAAGAAACCAGTTCCATGAAAAGAAAAGCATCCCCAGAACATTATACTGAACGGATGCTTGACAGTACTTACTGCTAAATTCAAAGAGCTTTCAAAGCTTCTTCTTCGGATTTTAGATCGCTTATCCTTTGAATTTAGCTCAACTTTCGTTTCATCGGAGAAGAGAACGTTTAGGAAAAAAAAAAAAAAATCAGGTGAGTCACTTTTATCGAACAGCAATGTAGTTTTATCGCATTTTTTTATTTTACGATTCAGAGCAGATTTTCGGGAAATCAGTGGTAGTTTGAAAAGAAAATGGCTCTATGGAATCCTGCTTGTAACAAATAAAGAAAAATCGGATAAAAATTTAATTTCTCGATATTTCATGAAATGAAGCAAGTGGAGGATAACATGTGTATAGAAAAAAAATATTTTTACCAAAAAAAATAAATTAAAAAAAAAATAAATTAAAAAAAAAATTTCATTCATTTGCGAATTAGTCCCGAACGTTTCATTAAAATCCGACAATTATTTGATTTTTTCAAAAATTTCCAAATCAATATGTTTTTCATCTGAAAAAAGACGCTAAAACACTAATCCAAAACCTAAACTGGTGATGTAAAAAACATGATATTTAACCGAAATTTCGAACATGCTGGTAAGGCTTAGATCTTTTAACAAATAATTAAAAAATATTTTGGTCTTTCCTCTTAATAATAACATAAACATTTTGACTAGAAAATTCTGTTTTTTATATTTGGGGACTTTTTTCATCATGTGATGCTGTTTTTCTTTTCTCGCCAAAAAACTGGAGGTACCTACTTCACATCGCATTCATACCTGTCTATATTTTTGAAATGAGGTATTGTAACTATTTGAATTTTTTATATTGTTCGGACTATTTGTGGAAGCTGTTGTCATGTACCGGCTACCCTGGGTGCATGACAGCAGTACCCACAAACTGGGACAGAAGTGTACAATAGAGATTGTGATAGTTATATAAAAAGAGAGAGAAAGAGAGAGAGAGGGATGATATAGGTAGATAGATCTGATCTCAGATAGATTTGAACAGACTGAGACAGATAAATAGATATAAATAGACTAAGATAGATAGATAGATAGATAGATAGATAGATAGATAGATAGATAGATAGATATGAACAGACTGTGATAGATAGATAGATAGATAGATAGATAGATAGATAGATAGATATGAACAGATTGAGATAGATAGATAGATAGATAGATAGATAGATAGATAGATCTGATCTGAGATCTGAGGATAAATAGATTTGAATAGACTCAGATAGATAGATAGATAGATAGATTTTAACAGACTGAGATGGATAAATAGATTTGAATAGACTAAGAAAGATAGATAGATAGATAGATAGATAGATAGATAGATAGATAGATATGAACAGAATCAGATAGATAGATACATATGAACAGATTGAGATAGATAGATAGATAGATAGATAGATAGATAGATAGATAGATAGATAGATATATCTGATCTGAAATCTGAGGATAAATAGATTTGAATAGACTCAGATAGATAGATAGATAGATAGATAGATTTTAACAGACTGAGATGGATAAATAGATTTGAATAGACTAAGAAAGATAGATAGATAGATAGATAGATAGATATGAACAGACAGAGATAGATAGATATGAACAGACTCAGATAGATAGATACATATGAACAGATTGAGATAGATAGATAGATAGATAGATAGATAGATAGATAGATAGATATATCTGATCTGAAATCTGAGGATAAATAGATTTGAATAGACTCAGATAGATAGATAGATAGATAGATAGATAGATAGATAGATAGATAGATTTTAACAGACTGAGATGGATAAATAGATTTGAATAGACTAAGAAAGATAGATAGATAGATAGATAGATAGATAGATATGAACAGACAGAGATAGATAGATATGAACAGATTGAGATAGATAGATAGATAGATAGATCTGATCTGAGATCTGAGGATAAATAGATTTGAATAGACTCAGATAGATAGATAGATAGATAGATAGATAGATTTTAACAGACTGAGATGGATAAATAGATTTGAAAAGACTAAGATAGATAGATAGATAGATAGATAGATAGATAGATAGATATGAACAGACTGAGATAGATAGATAGATATGAACAGATTGAGATAGATAGATAGATAGATAGATAGATAGATAGATAGATAGATAGATAGATTTTAACAGACTGAGATGGATAAATAGATTTGAAAAGACTAAGATAGATAGATAGATAGATAGATAGATAGATAGATAGATAGATAGATAGATAGATATGAACATACTGAGATAGATAGGTAGATAGACAGATATGAACAGATTGAGATAGATAGATAGATAGATAGATAGATAGATTTTAACAGACTGAGATGGATAAATAGATTTGAAAAAACTAAGATAGATAGATAGATAGATAGATATTATGGACCAACAAATCAACATTGCCTGTTGACTCAGTTTTACGGCTTAAGCGATTATTAGACATGATTGCAATTATTTTTCTTTAACAATAGCCGCCTGCAACAATACCTTAACCATCATCATCCGATCGCACTGTTGGCGCGAATTCCTTCGATTTTGTGTCGCCATTCAATTCCATTGTTCATCCTATTCGGCAGGTCAGAGGGACTGAAGTTTATGCCGTTGCAAATCTGTTCGATATAGGTCTTGGCTTGTCATCCTATACTGGCTGCTGCTTTTGGAGGCTGCTGCAAAAAGAACTTTGCTATTAATTTCGTCTTCAGCTCTCCGACAATGTGCTGTCAATCCGAATCTACCCTTTTTTGATGATGCCTAATACTAGACGAAAGTTCCCATACAATCGCTCTTTGGTCAGGCGATCTCTCCGAGTGACCTTCAAAATCACGCTTAGCACGCGTGGTGATGGCGACATCCAATCTCTTTTCCAGCATTAGGGAATGGATCCACGCTGAGCAGCCATACAACAGAACGGTGGTAATACAATAGAACGGTGGTAACAGTTGCTTCAATGGGGCTCCTTTTCAGCTCTAGATTTCCAAACTAGGGGAACCTTATCGACTTTAACAATGGGTGTTTTTACATCACTTTCACAGATCGAAATTTTACAAACTAGATAACTAAATTCTTCTTCAGAGTTGAAAGTTGAGCCATATAGACTTTTTATTTTTCCATTTTGATTCAAGCTGATCTATTCGTTTTTTTAACGAGTTAATATGGAGCCTGGTACTTTTGGCTTAATGTTCAAAAATATAAAGAAAGATTTCTGTTCGGCTTTTTTAAATAAGAAAAATTTATCTAATTCTTGTAAAAATTCATTATCCATCAAAAATATTTTTTTTCTGAAGAAAATAAGGTCCATAATATATCTTATTTATAAAAGCAATTTAAAGATTTTCTTATTAAATACAGTCATATTTTATTGCATTTTTATTTTACGATTCGAAGAAAATTTTCGGGAAATGAGTAGCTATTTGAAAAAAAAAATTAGTGATTTACATTTAATATGGAGTCTTACTTGCAACTAATAAAAAAAAAATTCGGATAAAATATTAATTCCTCGAAATTTCATAAAATTAAGTAAGAGGGAGATAACATTATTTACATTATTCGGACTATTGTTCTCATCTTTGTTGCCATATTTATTACAGCGTTTCGGCCTGTCAATATCTGTCCGAATAATGTAAATAGTGTGCATAATACCTCATCTCAGAAATATAGACAGATACTGAAAGGCCGAAACTTTGTAATAAATATGGCGACAAAGATGAGGACAATAGTCCGAATAATATAAATAGTGTATATAATACCTCATCTCAGAAATATAGACAGATACGGAAAGGCCGAAACGTCGTGATAAATATGGCGACAAAGATGAGGACAATAGTCCGAATAATGTAAATAGTGTACATAATGCCTCATCTCAGAAATATAGACAGATGCTGAAAGGCCGAAACGTTGTAATAGATATGGCGACAAAGATGAGGACAATAGTCCGAATAATGTAAATAGTGTATATAATAACTCATCTCAGAAATATAGACAGATACTGAAGGGCCGAAACGTTGTAATAAATATGGCGACAAAGATGGGGACAATAGTCCGAATAATGTAAATAGTGTACATAATACCTCATCTCAGAAATATAGAGAGAAACTGGGAGATAACATATGTAAAAAAAATTATCTACATCGCATTCACAGCTCGATATTTTGCGAACTAGATAAGTAAATTCTTTTCCACCGTTGAAAGCTGTGCCATATACAGTTTTCATTGTTGCATTTTGATTTAAGCTTATACAGGGTGTCGATAAAGTTCGCGTGCACTTTAAAAAATTGATAACTTTCTTTGTATTTGCGATAGAAATAATTTGTAAAAATGATTAGAAAGAAGTAAATCTATATTTTTTAAGGTTTTATTGAAATTTTATTTAAGTTTCCACATGTCCTCCATCATTAGCAATACAAAGGGTAATACGATTTTGCAGTTCACCGAAAACATTTGCTAACTGATTTACAGTAATGCCTGAAATCATATTAGTTATTTTAGCTATACTTAAAACTAGGTACATTAAGGCGTCCTGGGTACGACGATAAACTGCATCCGGCATCAAGGCCTCTGATCAGGAGGTTTTGAGGAGCGTGGAACCACTTCTTAATTCCTGGTGTTCCCGGGTCCACCCTGACCCGGAGTGGTAGCGCCTGTTAGGGCCCCAAATATGGGCAAATGGTTAAACCCCATAGTTGGGTTAAAACACTATGAAATTATAAAAATAGATTTTAATGCCAGCTATAATTTTTTGAAGAATTATTTCCAGTAATACATTTTTGAAGAATAAGTATTACCAGAAATATATTATTGAAAAAAAAATATTACCAGCAATAAGAATCTTGTTGGTATTAAATAATCCATTAAGGTTGATATGCCGTAAATCAAAACAAACCAAACTAAACCCGATGCCTTTAATGATATCAATAGATGTTTTCAGGACGTAATCCAAGTTCAATTTAAAAGTATGAAATTGATACAAAATTTAAGTCATCTGTAAAGCAAAGACACGTTTATAATATTGTTATGGTCCAGGTTAGGACCAAGGAAGAACAACACGAACACAAGAGTAGAAATAATGAAGATATATTACACGGAATAATAATACAAGATGTGGAAGGTGTTAGTATGACTGTCAGTCTGGTTTGGAGTGAACTACTATCGGCTCGACTCGATTCCTCTCTCTCTCTCTTGATAGGCGTAGTATACATAGTGTTAGGAAGAGTTCATTCTGTAGTTATAGGTAAGGACCCATAACAAATATGGAAATTAATGTTTATGTTTAGGATCACATCAAAATCTGTTCAGATCACTTGCCGAGAAAATATTTGTAGAAAAAAACAGAGGAGACAAAAAAAAACATGTCGCATCACGTCGGTGAGAAAGTGACTGAAGTCGCGATGCCAGGTCAGGATCGATTACATTGCAGACTCTTCTTTGAACTTTTTCAAGAATCTCAACATGTACTGCAGGGAGACCAGACCAGAGATAGTGACAGTGTTCCATGGAAGGACGAATGGTAGATTTATAAATGTGCAAGATGGATTCTGTGGAGTTGGTTTTTTTGGTTGATTTTCATCGAAATATCAACACCTCTATGGATCATTTAATGCCGAAATCTGAATAATTTGAACAACATTTTATGGCTTCAGCATTTTGAACGCAATTGTATGCCTTCAACAACTATTATTGGCCATTTGGTTATCAAATGTATTGTTGGTAATTCCATTATGAAATATATAGTTGGTATATATTAATATATTTTGGCTGTTTTTTAATGGCAAATCAACACCTCTATGGGTTATTTAATGCCGAAATCTAAATATTTTGATTAAAATTTTATGGCTTCAGCTAAATATATTTTGAGCGCAATTGTACGAATTCAACTTCAGGTAAAATGTATTGTTGGTCATTTTGCTATAAAATGTATTTGTAATTCTATAAATATCTATTGTTGGTAACTTTTTATACATAAAAATGTATCCCTTGTATTTTTACTATAGAATGTATTTTTATACTTTTATATTGTGTTCTTTTTGTTTGGGGGTGGTTCTCTATTTGTCCATAGCTCCTCATAACATCCTATTTCCCGATCAGAGACCTTGCCGCCGGATGTAGTTTATCGGCATATCCAGGACTCGACACAGGGAAATATTCTGGCACGACACAGTGAACCATCTTTCCTTGCAGTATATGAAGCAGCTGATTTGATATAGTCGCATCACTTCATGTGAGTGAAAAACGTGAGCCCAAGATGGCGTAGAGTGTTGATCTCCTGGTGTTTTCAACGTGACGTGGCCATGAACCATAACGATGGAGAAGGGCTTCTGTTTGACTTTTGAGATCGGAGGGTACCGCGAAATCATCTGCATATGTGATTTTTGTGGCTATATCTATTACTCCATCCGGGATGACGATGTGTGAATTTGTTGTCTTTAATGGTATCGTCAGAAGTTCTGAGGACGTAATCCAAGAAATTTATGAAGACAGGAGGCTGAAGTGTCAGCTTGCAGAATTCCTGTAATAATTTCAAGGAATCAGAAAATATATTTATTAGGCATTTCTACAGTAAAATTATTGGAACTTCTGTATGAAAATACTTAACAAAGATTTCAGGTTGATAAAGAGTTAGAAGATGTATTTGAATTGCATTTCTATAGTAACATTATTGGAACTTCTGTATGAAAATACTTAACAAAGATTTCAGGTTGATAAAGAGTTAGATGTATTTGAATTGCATTTCTATAGTAAAATTAAAGGAAATTTGGAAAATGATAAAAACACCAGGGGTGTATTTGAAATGGGACGTTCCGGCGTAGCCTATTGGGCGTGGCCGATTCGACATAGGAATTTTTCAGCACAGGGACGATTAGGCGTCAGATTACTAGTTCGTCGTTATAGTCAAATTTGTTTCTCTCTCTCTCTCTCTCTCTCTCTCTCTCTCTCTCTTTCTTGTTTAGTAGACAAATTAGGACTTCGTCATTATATACTCGAATAGTCTAATTTAAGAAAAGAGTAGATAGAGGCATTATCTTTAAGAAAAGGAGTAGTTGGAGCCATTTTAAATTCAAGAAAAAGTTTAGTTGGAGGCATTTTTATATTAAAGGAAAGAGTAGTTGGAGGCATTTTTATATTAAAGTAAAAGAGTAATTGGAGGCATTTTTATATTTAAGAAAAGAGTAGTTGGAGGTATTTTTATATTTAAATACAAGAGGAGTTGGAGGTAATTTTTTTTTTAAGGACAAGAGTAGTTGGAGGCATTTTTATATTTAAGAATAGGAGTATCTGGAAAATTAAAGGAAAACTTTTAAAATGATCAAAAAAAGAAAACATGTAAAGATATATTTGTAATGTATTCCTATAGCATTAGTATTTACAATATGTCTATACTAAAATATTGATGGGTTGACAGACTTTAAAATCTCTTTGAATAATAATGAGTTTCTGAAAATTATAGATCTAACAAATACCTGTATTTGACAATTAACTGATTGTTATCTTGCTTTGTAATGAAGTGTTTCGGTTCTGGATATTTAAATTGATCATATCTGCGCAATGTCGGAGGCATTGCCTATGGCCATTAGCGCCATCGAGTTAATTGACACAAATCTACGATTGGTTATGGCAGGATATTGGCGAGGTCACTGATCAGCGTCGGCCTTAGTTTCTTAAAGGCTATTTTACATCCGGACCGGAAGCAACATTTGTGATCGTAATTGATTTCGAGCGTTTATGTCAATAAGTCGTAAAGGGTGGAGAGTAACTATGTGTCTGCGTGCTAATATGAAGATGAGCCCACTGTAGCGTCATACCCAACGAGCTCGCTCCGCAGATCAATGTAGGTAGTTCGATTCTCGCTGGCGACCTTTCGCTGTTGGCCAGGTAGCAGAACATGTGCCCTGTCTATATTTCTGAGATGAGGTATTGTAATTATTTACACTGCTTACATTTTTCGGACTGTTGTCCTCCTCCTCTTCGTTGCCATATTCACGAGGTTTCGGCCGTTGTACGCTCTGGCCTTTATCAGGATCTGTCTATATTTCTGAGATAACGTATTGCAATTATTTATACTGCTTACATTTTTCGGACTGTTGTCCTCATCTTCATTGCCATATTCACGATGTTTCGCATTACGGGCACATGTTCTAGTGCCTGGCAATAGAATCAGCAGGACAAGTCTCTTGTGTTCACCCACACACACAGTCTTTCGAAAAGCATTGTTCCTCACTTCCAGCTATGGGTAAAATCGTAGGGTATACTGAGTTATATAACCTTGATAAGGTAGCCAGAAAGCAAATCTACATTCAGTAACTGTGAATATGATTAAATGAGAGGAAACCATTCTACAACCTTTCCCACAGAAAACATGAAAATAAACAATTTACAGATATTAAGAAAAAGAGGTTGTGGAGAGCCATGATCACCTACGTCCTAAACAAGCGTAATAAGATGCACTGGGGTATTTTCCTCAACACTACAAATTGCTTCAAAATCAAAAAGTTGATCTAAAAAATACGAGTTATTTACCCAGTTTACATTGTTCGCACTCGTTTTCGGTGCCATATTGACGAGGTTTCGGCCGTTGTACGTTCCGGCCTTCTTCAGGATCTGTATATATTTCTGAGATGAGGTATTGTAATTATTTACACTGTTCACATTGTTCGGACTGTTGTCCTCATCTTCGTTGCCATATTCACGAGGTTTCGGCCTTTGTACGCTCCGACTTTCTTCAGGATCTGTCTATACTTCTGATATGAGGTATTGTAATTATTTACACTATTTACATTGTTCGGAGTGTTGTCCATATCCTTATTGCTATATTCACGACGTTTCGGCCTTGTACGCACCGGCATTCTTCAGGTGATATACGTTGGAATTACGAAACGAACACTTTATTTCATCCACCTGGGTTCTAGTTCCATTATTATTATTGTTATTATTATTATTATTATTATTATTATTATTATAAAAACTATTATAGTAATTAATTGTAAATTAGGAAGAAAGGAATTGTCAGTGGTCAGGAACCAAAGCTAGTGTTACTGGCAGAATAGGGCTATTATACAGGGTGTCCATAAAGTTCGTGTGCACTTTAAAAAATTTATAAATTTATTTGTATTTGCTATAGAAATAATTTGTAAAAAGGATTAGAAAGAAGTAAATCTATATTTTTTAAGGTTTTATTGAAATTTTATTTAAGTTTCCACATGTCCTCCATCATTAGCAATACAAAGGGTAATACGATTTTGCAGTTCACGGAAAACATTTGCCAACGGATTTACAGTAATGCCTGAAATCACATTAGTTATTTTAGCTATACTTAAAACTAGGTACATTAAACTTTATAACATTTTTTACAGATTATTTCTATTTTCATTGATTTCTTCCAAAGAATACATATTCTATTCATACGAACCTATTCTAAAAATCTTGTCCGCATTAAATCACCCATTGATATTGATATGCCGTAAAACAAAATAAACCAAACCAATCTAAACCAAAGAATACATATTCTATTCATACGAACCTATCCTAAAAATCTTGTCGGTATTAAATAACCCATTGAGGTTGATATGCCGTAAAACAAAATAAACCAAACCAATCTAAACCAAAGAATACATATTCTATTCATACGAATCTATCCTGAAACTTTTGTCGGCATTAAATGACCCATTGAGGTTGATATGCCGTAAACCAAACCAAACCAAACCAAAATCTTCGAAGCTAGAGGCTGCCATGCCATACTGACGCTGGCAAAGTACCTCCACCATTTCCTTTGTGTTCGTTTGATAAGGAGCAAGTTCTTCCCCAGAACAGTTGCTTTATGGACTCCCGAGAGGATGCTTTCTTGAGAACTATAATATTGGTCTCTAAGTACATGGTCAACTGATATCTATCCTACTCGTCTTCATAATATGCCCTTATTTCCTCCTTCTCTTCCCTTGCAACAATCTGACTATCTTCAGTAGGTCTTGAACCTTGCACTGGGTGAGCTGACAGCAAAAAAAAAAAAATAAAATAAAATTTTCAGTGGCACCCCTATTTTTCTAGAGGAATTAAAAATTCTCTAGGGTGAGTTTAGTTTAATCAACATCAACATCAGTGACGTCTAAAGGTCATCAATGTTTGTCGGGTTCATTACAATCTTTAACAAAGTATATTATAGTTACAACTTAGACTTCAAAATAATTCCTTTAGTCTAACTAAAATATATGATTTTAAAAAATCTTTGTGTATGAATTAAAAAAAAACATTTTGGTATTTTAATATTAATTGTAATAATTCTATAAAAAATATACACTTATTTTAAAACTTTTTTCCAGACATGTTAAAAAAAAGAGTCAAGAAAAAGCCAGATATATTTATTTTTTTCAAAAAGAATGTCTACCTATCTCCAGTATGTGTGTGTGTATATATGTCTATTGTTAGTGTGTTTATGTATCTCATTGTCTGTGTGTTTATGTACTCCTGACTGATATCATATATCCTCAACACTTGCCCAATCAAAATCCTCACCGCAACCCTCCCTTTACGACCGATTCTTACACCGAGCTAAATTTAATTTGTCCTTTCTCAATAGATACATTCCGCTAAAAAAAAAAACTCATACTGTACGGAATAAATTATTTAAATTTTACATTTGAAAACAAAAAAAGTTAAAACAAAAATGTGTTCTTTGAAATGCAGGACATACAAGTCATTAGAGGTTTTTAAAAAATTATTTATAGAATTAAAGCAAGAAATACATTGCCTATTAAGCATGTCTCCAGCTCAGATAAGACAAAGACCTACGCAGCCCGATTGGACACATTAATTTTATTTCATTCTTTTTCTA